>CM077088.1:84261052-85461052 GCA_039513925.1 Platanthera zijinensis | reverse complement strand
TGGCAGCAGGATTTGCTCGGGGTCCGGGAATACTCTCTTGAGTGACATCCAACTATGTCAGCTAGGTGAGAGCCTGGCAGCGGGATCTGCTCGGGGTCTAGGTGGACTCTCTCGAGTGACATCCAACCCTGCCAGTTAGGTGAGAGCCTGGCAGCCGGATCTGCTCGGGGTCCGGGTAGACTCTCTCGAGTGACATTCAGCCCTGCCAGCTTGGTGAGAGCCTTGCAGCGGGATCTGCTCGGGATCTGGGAGATGCTCTCGAGTGACATACAACCCTGCCAGCTAGTGGGAACCTGGTAGTGGGATCTACTCTAGGTCTGGGAGACGCTCTCGAGTGACATCCAGCCCTACCAGCTAGTGGGAGCCTGACAGCGAGATCTGCTCGAGACCTAGGTAGACTCTCCAGACTGACATCCAGCTCTGTCAACAAGATGAAAGTCTGGCAGCGGGATCTGCTCAGGGTCCGGGCAGACTCTCTCGAGTGACATCCAGCCCTGCAACCTAGATGAGAGCCTGACAGCGGGATCTGCTCGGGGTCCTGGTAGACTCTCGAGAGAGACATCCAGCCCTGCCAGCTAGATGAAATCCTGGCAGCGGGATCTGCTCGGGATCTGGGTAGACTCTCTCGAGTGACATCCAACCCAGCCAGCTAGATGAGATTCTGGCAGCGGGATCTGCTCGGGGTCCAGGTAGACTCTCTCGAGTGATATTCAGTCATGCCAACTAGATGAGAGCCTGGCAGGGGGATCTAATCGGGGTCCGGGTAGACTCTCTTAAGTGAAATCCAACCTTGACAGCTAGATGAGAGTCTGATAGCGGGATCTGTTCAGGATCTTAGTAAACTCTCTCGAGTGACATCCAGCCCTGTCAGCTAGATGAGAGCCTGGCAGCAGGATCTGATTGGGTTCTGAGAGATGCTCTCGAGTGACATCCAGCCCTTCTAGTTAGATTAGAACCTGATAGCGGGATCTGCTCGGGGTCCAGGTAGACTCTCTCGAGTGACATCCAACCCTGCCAGCTAGATGAGAGCCTGGCAGCAGGATCTGCTCGGGTTCCAGGCAGACTCTCTTGAGTGACATCCAGCCCTGCCAGCTAGATGAGAGCCTAACAGTGGGATCTTCTCGGGGTCTAGGCGGACTCTCTCGAGTGATATCCAGCCCTGCCAGCTAGATGAGAGTCTGGCAGCGGGATCTGCTCGGGGTTCGGATAGACTCTCTCGAGTGACATCCAGTCCTGCTAACTAAATGAGAGCCTGGCAGCGGGATCTTCTCGGGGTCTGGGTAGACTCTCTCGAGTGACATCCAGCCCTGCCAGCTAGATGAAAGCCTGGCACCGGGATCTGCTCGGGGTCCAGGTAGACTCTCTCGAGTGACATCTAGCCCTGCCATCTAGATGAGATACTGGAAGCGGGATCTGCTCGGGGTCCGGGAAGACTCTCTTGAGTGACATCCATCCCTGCCAGTAAGATGAGAGCCTGGCAGCGGGATCTGTTCGGGGTTCAGGCAGACTCTCTCGAGTGACATCCAGCCTTGCCAGCTAGCTGATAGCCTGGCAGCCGGATCTGCTCGGGGTCCGGGCAAACTCTCGAGTGACATCTAGCCCTGTCAACAAGATGAGAGCATGGTAGCGGGATCTACTCGGGGTCCGGGCAGACTCTCTAAGGTGACATCCAGCCCTGATAGCTAGATGTGATCCTAACAGCGGGATCTGCTCGAGGTCCGGGTATACTCTCTCGAGTGACATCCAGCCCCTCTAGCTAGATGGGAGTCTGGCAGTGGGATCTGCTCGGGGTCCTGTAATACTCTCTCGAGTGACATCCAGCCATGCGAGCTAGATAAGAACTTGGCAACGGGATAATCTCGTGGTCCGGGAAGACTCTCTCGAGTGACATCTAGCCCTGCCAACTAGATGAGAGCCTGGAAGCGGGATCTGCTCGGGGACCGGGTAGACTCTCTCGAGTGACATCCAGCCCTGCCAGCTAGATAAGACCTGACGGCGGTGAAAGTGAGGGATAGATCTACTTTACACTACAGGGGGGTGAATAGTGTATATTAAAAACTTTAATTTATTTTTATAGTGGATTTAAAGTATGTGATATATAAATATATATAAAGAAGCAATCACAGTAAACAAATAAAATGAATAACAATCACAGATGACACAAAGAAATTATAGTGGTTCCCCAATAAACCTGGGTACATCCACTCTTCAACCACCCTGGTAGGAATCCACTACAGGTTTTTGATCAGGTGCCCTGCCACAAGAATATCTATTTTCTAAGGGAGATATAGCAACCCTTTGATCTTTTGATCAGGTGCCCAAAAACCAAGTTAAGTCTTTTGATCAGGTGACTTAGAAACTAAGAGGTCAACTTTTGAAGGGAGTATAACCCTGTACACAGTTTATGAAAATAAACAAAAAGTGATGATGTCTTCTCTATCAAAATTCTCTAAGAAGACTAGTGGATGTTGATGAAGCTAAAAGGCTCCCCCTGATTTGAGTAGAGTTTATGATCAGGAGTGGGATTCTTTTCTTCATGGTATAGGCCTTCTTGAATCTGAGAGATGAAGACTGCACAAGCAGAGACTGAAGATCTAATTCTATAAGAGTATGTGTTGATCTGCAAGTCTCTAAGTCAGTATCTCTAAGTCTATATGTCTGAGTGGGTAACCTTGAGGCAGCAATCTTCTGTACATATATATAGAATGCTGAGAAGAATTCAAACATTTGAATTTTAAAAACATTCCTTGAATTTTCTGAAGAATCTCTGAGGATTTGTAATTGCTAGATTCAAATATTTGGAATAAAATCATTCCTTAACTGCCCTGGCAGTTAATTAGAAATAATAACTCTGTGAAAAATTCCATATTTAATGCTGCCAGGAAAGACTATATTCATTAAGAATATTTAACATTAAATATCAGAGTCATAATTGTCTGAAATTAAGCCTGAAATCAATCTGCCTCTGAATAAAAATAATGGCTTGAACACTGCAAAAAATTAGTCGAACTGAATCTGGAAAGCGTCGAACTGAATCTAGAAAGCGTCGAACTGACCCTGGAACTCGTCGAACTGAGGATGGAGTTCGTCGAGCTAAGCTTGACTTTTGTCGAGCTGAGTTTCTGAGTAGAGATCGGAGTTCGTTGACCGGAGCTCAAAGTTCGTCGAGCTAAACTCAGAGTTAAGACTCTGATTCGTCGAACTGAGATCACCGTTCGTCGAACGCAACTCTTCTTTCGTTGAACTAAATTCTGCATTCATTGAACTGCTTTTCTCTGGAGTTCTTCTGAAGTAGCAACCCTGGAAAGAATAACCTATGATCCAAGACTATACATGTTGGTTCAAACTAAAGATCCTAATAGTAATCCTAGCCCGAATCAGTAATAGGGTTCCAACAATCTCCCCCTATTTGGGTGAGGATATTATTAAACAAAATCAAAACACAAAGCAAAGATATCTTGCAGAAAACTTTTAGCAGATATAAAATAAATGCTTTGAGAATACAAAAACAATAAACGTAGTTTAAAGAATATAAAATAATCAAAGACTAAGAGTCTTTCTTAGAATCTTTAGAGGATGATTTAGAGAAGACAAGCTTCCTGTTGGGATTTGCAGCTTCCTATTGACTCATCTTCAGATCTTGAGAGACAATAATTTCAAAGATGTAGTCCTAGGCACTACTACCTCTAGATGTAAGCTCATGTATTTGTCCACATTGAATAAGTTTTTCTTAGCATACCTATCAAGCTATTTTTGTCTGTAATAAGTCATAGTTGAGAACTGAGAAGTGTCCTTTCCTTCAGCTTTAGCTTTCTTGATTTGAGATAGAGCAATAAGCTCATTGAACCTTGCCATTCTAAAGTTTGGGTCCAACTCTGGATCATAAGCTGGGGAATGAGGCCTCTCTGGGCTTGACTGCTACTACTGCTGTCTTCTTTGAATTGGATGTTGCTGGCTACTGCTCTGAGATTCTGACCTTGAAGGTCTATCTTTGTTATCCTGAGAAGCTTTTGGATAATGAGAAGAAAGCTTTTGAGAATGAGGAACACTACCTGTTGCTCCTGCTGTTGGAGGAGGAGGAGGAAGAGGAGGTCCTCTCCTAGACCTTGGAGGTGAATTATATCTCTTCATTTTCTTCCTCATTTTCTGTTCATTCTTAGAAACTCTCATCCAGTAGGGAAGGTCTGGAGCGAGGGTTAATCCATGAAAGATATAATATGGAATGTCATCAGTAGTGGAAGGTTGAGGATCAACCTTTGGAGGAGCCTTCTTTTTCGTAAACTTTCTTTTCTTAGAACTAGAATCATCTGAGTCATCTGATTCTTCATCATCATCAGAATCTTCTGCAGGTTGATCATATAGATCATCTAGGTGCTTTAGCAAATCTGACTGGTCAGGAATTGAAGCTACTGGCAATGTATTTGTAATATCTGTATCTGCTGCTTGAATATTTACACTGTCATCTTGTTCCTATATCTTCAAAAAGGATGTCATCAAAACTAGGCATAGGAGTTTCATCCCAAGCATAAGTATGAGGGAATAAACTGGCTCTATAAGATCTATTATACAATCAGCTACTACAGTCTCAGGGACTGGATTATTACTGGGAGAAATAACTGAAAAACTGTTTCTTAGTTGTTCTAAAACTGAAGAATCAATTGGGGCAGTATAACATATTATAGCTTTAGAAGAATTCTCAAAAACTGGAAAATAACTATTGTGTAGAGTATCAAAATCTGATAACAAAGAACTCAAGTTGACTGTGGGATTAATAGAGACATCCCCAACAGTAACAACTTTAGGAATAACTGTTAACTCATCTGAAACAACTGTAAGCATTTCTGAATCTTGAGGTTGACTGACCACTGCTGCTGCTGCTGAGACCTCTGGAACTGATACTGCAGATAGAGGAGCTTCTTTATGAAACATCTACCCTTGCCTAGATCCAGGGAGACCTGAATCTAGGCACCCAGAAGAAGGGACAGTAGAGGAAGAGGATATTTGAGAAGAGAGAGCATAAATGGAAGCAGCAAGAGGAGCTATGGCTTCAGCTATAAGCCTTTTGAGGGTAGGAGTAATAAATTCAAGAATGTTAGCAGAAATATAAGAAAAATCAACATACATAAACTCATTAGGATTCTGAGTAGATGTTGAAGGTTGATTGGAAGTAGAAGAAGATTGAGCGGAACAGGTTGGGCAAATGGTGAAAGCCTGAGGAATGGATGAAGATGGAATGTTAGTAGGAATGAAATCAGGAATAGTTTCTTCCTGTATAGGGGAGTGAGGAGGATATGGAGATATATGAATTGGAGATGAATGAGGTGGAGACTAAGGAAGTAGATTGAAATTAGGTAGAGTAGAGAGTAAAGAGGATTAGGGTGACTGATGAATTAGTGATTCTGGATGAAATGAAGTGGATGGAATATCTTCAGATGTAATGGGTGGTATAGGTGACTGAAGAATGAGGGAGTCATCATGTGGAGTTGATGACTGAATAGGGGAATGAGGTGGAGATGGTAGGTTAGATAGTGGAGATAGCTGTCTAGGGGAGTGGTGTGGAGATGGAGGAGGAGAAGAAATGAGAGGAGCAGAGACTTCTGCTGCGATTTAGAGAGTGGTTGATACAGCCCTTGTGTTTTCAGAAGCTGCTCTAGAAGAGGTAGCCTTGATGGATTTGGGATAACCCTTTCCCATCTTTCAAACAATGCAGAAGTAAGCCTCTTGGATGCATTGATATGGGTGGTCTGTGAGACCAGGAGTTCAGGGCACTTAGCTTATAGGAAAATTCCTAGTACCCTACCATAACAGACATCCTTATTAATTTTCTTCTTAATTGAGTCAAATAAAATTGTTCCCCAATTCACAGATTTCTTATTACCCAAGGCACACATCAACATAAATTATTGCATGGTTACATAGTCATGTGCAAAATGTTTTCCCAACAAAACTTTACCGACCACATCGGCCAAATACTTATATTCAACAGAAAAATTCTTCTTTAACAGGTGATTAGGGTTTCCCTGATTATGTCTCATTCTATCTAGCATCTCATCAAATTTAGTACTAGATATTTCTATTTCATCTTCTCCATTCACAAAACAAAAAATTTCAGAAAGAATTTTTGGTGATAGAGTAACCTGATTTCTAGAGATTGATCCAGTAACTGTTGTCCGATCAAAAAACCTTGCAGTGTGAACCATTCTTTGATTTCAGCAACTGGGAGTTTGATCCTTGTGGTCATGAAGTTCTTCAGAGTATGATCCTCAAACAATTTCAGAATGTCCTAAAATATTTGGTCAGAATGACAGAAGGAATCCATGTCTATATCGAAACCAGCACCAAACTTCATCGCTGAGAGAGTTGCCTGTGAAATCGCCATCTTCCTGCAAGACAAAGAGATCAAGTGCAAGGAAAAATAGAGAAAGCGCGGGATAGAGTTTGATGAAAACCTAAATATAAGTTTTCATAAGACGAAAAGACGAACTCTATCCGACGAAAAACAAAGTACTGAATCATGTTCGATGAAAAATCCTGAAAGGAAAAGCATTTCGTCGATCTCTGATCGACTAAAGTTTTGCGAGAGAAATATATTTTGTCGAGCGTTGTTCAACGAAAAATACTTGAAACTAATCCTTCAATCTCCGTTCGAAGAAAATTTCTAAAGGAAGGTTTGTCAATCTTCGTTCGACGAACGATTCACGAAAATAACACAGTTCGTCGAGCTCCGTTCGACGAAAGGTGTACAGTTCATCGATCTCAGAAACAAAAAAATCAAATTAATGATTCTCCATTTATCATGCCTAGCTGATTTAGGAAGAAAAATATTTCTTTTCATCTAAGGGTTTAGTGAAAATATCTGCCTTTATAAATCAGTAGAAATGAAGACAAGATTTATTTTATTTTTGTCTACATTATCTCTAAGAAAATGATGTATTATTTTTATATGCTTAGTCTTACTATGCAAAACTGGATTTTGTGCAATAGAAATTGCACTGATATTATCACAAAATATGGTTGAATTATTTAAGTTATATTCATAATCCAGTAGCTGATTTTGAATCCACAAAATCTGTGAACAACTACCAGCTGCAATGTATTCAGCTTCAGCAGTTGAAGTAGACACGGAAGTTTGCTTCTTGCAAAACCATGACACAAGCCTATCACCAAGAAACTGACAAGTTCCTGATGTGCTTTTTCTGTCAATTCTGCATCCAATATAGTCAGCATCTGAGAATCCAGTTAATTCAAATTCTTACTCTATTAGCAACCAGAGTCCTAGATTTGGGCAACCCTTTATATATCTCAAAATCCTTTTAGCTAAAATTAGGTGAGATTCTTTAGGATTTACTTGAAACCTAGCACAAATACAGGTAGTAAATATTATGTCTGGTCTACTAGCTATTAGGTATAATAGAGACCCAATGATGGTCCTATATAATCTCTGATCAACAGGTTTGCCATGTTCACCATTATCAACAACAGCATTAGAGGGCATGAGTGTTTTCATAGCTGAGGCATCTAACATCCCAAATCTTTTAATTAGCTCTTTAGCATATTTAGATTGGGATATAAAAATACCATCAAGAGTTTGCTTCACTTGTAAACCAAGGAAGTAGGAAAGCTCACACATGCTACTCATTTCAAACTTTGAATGCATTAGGTCAGAAAACCTTTTGCAAAGTTTGGAATCAGTAGAGCCAAATATTATATCATCTACATATATTTTAACTAGCAAAATTTTATTTTTATGATGTCTGACAAATAATGTTCTATCTACAATGCCCCTACTAAATTTATTTTCTAAAAGAAAATTAGCAAGAGTCTCATACCAAGCTCTTGGAGCTTGTTTAAGACCATAAAGAGCTTTGTTAAGTCAAAAAACATGAGAGGGGTGAGTTGGAGAGATAAAACCTAGTGGTTGTTCAACATAAACTTCTTCCTTGAGCTCTCCATTTAGAAAGGCACTATTCACATCCATCTGTTATACTGTGAATTTCTTGAATGCTGCATATGCAAGAAAGATCCTGATAGCTTCCAATCTTATAACAGGAGCAAATGTTTGGTCATAGTCTATGCCTTCCTCCTGTGAATAACCTTGAGCTACCAGTCATGCTTTATTTCTTACTATGATTCCTTGAGCATCCAACTTGTTCCTAAAGACCCACTTGGTTCCAATGACTGGATAGTCTTTGGGTCTTGGAACTAAATCCCAAACTCTACATCTCTCAAACTAATTGAGTTCATCTTGCATAGAAATGATCCAGTGGGGATCTTGTTATGCATCTTTGATAGATTGAGGTTCAATCTGAGAGATAAAACAAGCATGCATCTGATCTTGATTCAATTGATGCCTTGTTTGAACATCAGCTGATATGTCTCCAATCACTTGAGATCTAGGGTGATCCCTAAGTGTTACAAGATCAACAGGTAGAATTGGTTCTTTAACTATTTGTGGTGTTAATTCTTCTGTTGGAATTTCATTTGCCATAATATTTTCAGCATAAATCTCATGATTTTCTTCATCACTGTCTTCAACAATCTGTTGAGAAGGATGTGATGTTTCTTCTTGTGTTAGGATTAGTTCATCCATTTTCTCACATAGATTTGGTACCTGAAAAGATTCTATGGTAGAGATGTCTCTCTCCTTGTAAAACATATTAGTCTCATCAAAAGAAACATGCATAGATTCTTTTATTTTAAGTGTAGATTTATTAAACACTATAAGCTTTACTAACTTGAGAATATCCTAGAAAAATTTCTTCTGCAGCTTTGGGTTCAAATTTTCTTAAATGTTTCTTATTATTATTATGAATGTAACATTTATAATTAAAGACTTTAAAATAGTTTACTTTAGGTTTCTTAGATTTGAGTAATTCACAGGGAGACTTACTCTTTAGTTTATGTATTAGACTTCTCTTAAGGACATCGTTTGATGTGCTTACTGTCTCTACCCAAAAGGATAGGGGCAAGTGAACATCTGCAAGTAATGTACTGGCAGATTCAATTAGGGTTCTAGGAGCAGAAAAATAGTATCTGATACCTTCCTTCTCACAGAATTCTTGCATCAGAAGAGATTCAAACTCATTATCATGCTCACTTTTTATCAATGCAATCTGAGTTGAGTACTCAATCTTGATGCTCTTAAGAAAATCTGTAAGAACTTTAAAGTTATCTGACTTATTTCTCAGAAAGAACACTTAAGTGAATCTAGAGAAATCATCTACTATAACTAAGGTATATGACTTTCCTCCCAAACTTTGTACTGCAATAGGTCCAAAAATGTCCATATGTAGTAAATACAAAATTCTAGGTGAATCACTCTTAGAAATGGATTTGAAACTTTTTTTGGTTTGCTTGCCTAATTGACAAGCCCTACAAAGTCTTTCCTTCTTGTAAGAACCAGAAGGTAGTCCTCTAACAAGGTTGTTCTTAGAAAGTTTAGCAATAGTCTTAAGGTTTACTTGTCCATATATTTTATGTCAAAGTTCACTAGTTTTACTACACTGATTAAATAAACAGATTTTAGAATTAGCAGAGTTAAAATTAACTAAGTATATGTTACCTTGTCTAATTCCAGTCAAAACTATTTTATTTTTATCAGAAGTAATTGAACATAAAGACTTATTAAAAGTTACCTGATAATCTTCATCACATAATTGACTTATGGAGATGAGGTTATGCTTGAGACCTTTCACATAAGCTACATCTCTGAAGGTAACTTCTCTAACTTTGACACTCCCATAGCTCTTTGTCTAGCCACAATTGGAGTCTCCAAAAATTACTTTAGGTCCAAGCTTAGCTTTAAAATCTATTAGATTAGCCTTGCTTCATGTCATATATTTTGAGCAACCACTATCCAAATACCAATATTCATCTGTGGTAGGATAGTTCTTCACCTGCATGAAACAAATTAGATGTTTTTGACCCAGGTTACCTTGGGTCCTACTTTCTTGATATAATCAGTAGAAATAAAAGAATATTTAGGTTGGTCTTTATAGCCAAGTGGATGATATCTCCTAGGAGGGATGATCCACTGAGTAAAGGGGTTTTCAATTTTTGTTTTTGATTATTGTTTTGAAAAGAATAAAAATTTATTTTTTGAAATTCTGGGTTCAACGAATTATAATTATTTCATCGAGCTTCGTTCGACGAATAGTACTGATTTCATCGAGCTCAGTTCACAGAATGATAGTATTCATTTTCTGCATTCCACGTTCGTCGATCTTTGTTCGACGAATCATATTGATTTCGTCGAGCACCAGCTGTTGAGTAGTTTTACCCAAATTCTAGGTTTAGAGTTCGTCGATCGTTGTTCGACGAATAATACTCATTTCGTCGATCTTGGTTCGACGAAATTTATTGAACATAATTTTTATGAAAATTTTTAGTTTGTTTAGGCTTGTTCTTTTGTGAGATCTCAATAGCTTTTTCTAAATTTTTTAATTTCTCTTTTCCTTTTTCAGAGATAAATTTAATAGGTTTGGTTAAAATATTTTTCTACACAAGATGAGGTTGACTTAATGAAGCTCCCAAGCCTAGTTTGTCATTATGCTTGACATTGACTATGCTTGTGATATTCATCAGTTTGATGCTTCTCCCATTAAGGGATTCTTCAAACTTTTTAGCTTCATTTAACTTGTTTTCTAAAGAGCCTATTTGTTCACTAAGCAATTTTAAAATTTTCTCTAAGTTCATGGTTTTCTGAAGAAAGATTGTCTAATTCAATTAGTTTTTCTCTGAGAAGTTTTATTTCCTTCTCAGATTTTATTAAATCATTACATAATAATTTAAAATCTATTTTAAATTGGTCTGAAGTAAAATCAAATGAGGAGATTACTTGATATTCTTCATATTCTAACTCAGGCTCGGAATTGCTGCATGATGCATTGATTGCTATCAAACAGATTTCTTTAGCCTTTGCTTCTTCTTCATCTTCACTTGAGCTAGATGAAGATTTTGATTCTGTATCACTCCAAGTTTCAGCAACAAATCTTCTCTCCTTATTCTTGTGTTTACCGGAAGAAGGTTTGTTGAAGTGCTTCTTAGAGTCATTTTCTTTCTTCTTGTCCTTTTTTTGATTATCAGTACACTCTGGAAGAATGTGTCCTAGCTTCCTGCAATCATAACACACAATTTCTTTAGTTGATGTTCTATCATACTTTGGTTTGTCATCATTTATGGAGGATCTTCTCCTGAAGTCTCTCTTGGCCATCTTGTAGAATATTTTGGCCAAAAGACTCATGAGGTCTTCATTCCCTGGATGTTGTTCTTCCTCCTCGGTAGCTTGGAGAGCAATGATCTTTTCTTTCCTTAGTGGTGGTGAATACTTATGTTCAGCTTCTCTGTTCCTGATGAGCTACTCATAAGATTTGAGCTTTCCCAACAAGGTCTCAGTAGAAATCTCATTTAAGCTTCTGGCTTCTTTGATTGGCTAGATCCTTGAATGCCATCTGCTAGGGAAACACATAAGGATCTTATCATCGACTTCTTTAAATGTGATGTCCTTCTCTAAGGTCTTCAGCTCATTGATAATGAGACTGAGTCTTGTGTACATCTCAGCAACTGATTCAGATTCTCCCTTCTTTAAATTCTCATATTGAGAGATCAAGTGGGATCTTCTATCCTTTCTCTCATCAGCAGATCCAGCAACCATTGTGTCGAGGGAGTTCTAGATGTACCTTGCTGAAGAGCATTCAGCAACCTTCTAAAAAATGTCATCTGACATTGTTTGGGCTAAAATGTTCATAGCCTTGGCATCAACAATCTTTGCTTTTTTTTGTGCTTTTGTCCATTCTGGAGGTGGTACAACACTTATACTTGTTATTTTTACTGATAGAGGTGGAACTGTCAAGATGGAGTTGTAGATATCTTCATTAATAGAGTTCATATAGAGTCTAATCTTTGTCTTCCATAGTGCAAACTTATTAAGATTGCACACAGGAGGTCTAGTGCTTGAATATTCCTTATTTTATGCCATGATAAACTTCTAGGGAAAAATAAGATCTATCAGATCTTATGGTTCAGGTGTTAGCCTGTAAAACCAAAGAACCAACCCTCTGATACTAATTAAAAGTGAGGGATAGATCTACTTTACACTAAAGGGGGGTGAATAGTGTATATTAAAAACTTTAATTTATTTTTATAGCGGATTTAAAGTATGTGATAAATAAATATATATAAAGAAGCAATCACAGTACACAAATAAAATGAATAACAATCACAGACAATACAAGGAAATTATAGTGGTTCCCCAATAAACCTAGGTACATTCACTCTTCAACCACCCTAGTAGAAATCCACTACATGTTTTTGATCAGGTGCCCTATCACCAGAATATCTATTTTATAAGGGAGACATAGCAACCCTTTGAGTTTTTGATCAGGTGCCCAAAAACCAAGTTAAGTCTTTTGATCAAGTGACTTAGAAACCAAGTGGTCAACTTTTGAAGGGAGTTATAACCCTGTACACAGTTTATGAAAATAAACAAAAAGTGAGGATGTCTTCTCTATCAAAATTCTCTGAGAAGACTAGTGGATGTTGATGAAGCTAAAAGGCTCCCCCTGATTTGAGTAGAGTTTATGATCAGGAGAGGGATTCTTTTCTTCATGGTGTAGGCCTTCTTGAATCTGAGAGATGAAGACTCTACACAAGCAAAGACTGAAGATCTAATTCTGTAAGAGTATGTGTTGATCTGCAAGTCTCTAAGTCAGTATCTCTAAGTCTGTAACTCTAAGTCTGTATGTCTGAGTGGGTAACCTTGAGGCAGCAATCTTCTGTATATATATATAGAATGCTGAGAAGAATTCAAACATTTGAATTTTAAAAACATTCCTTGAATTTTCTGAAGAATCTCTGAGGATTTGCAACGGCTAGATTCAAATATTTGGAATAAAATCATTCCTTAACTGCCCCGACAATTAATTAGAAATAATAACTCTATGAAAAATTCCATATTTAATGCTGCCAAGAAAGGCTATATTCATTAAGAATATTTAGCATTAAATATCAGAGTCATAACTGTCTGAAATTAAGCCTGAAATCATTTTGCCTCTGATTAAAAATAACGGCATGGACACTGCAAAGAATTAGTCGAACTGAATCTGGAAAGCGTCAAACTGACCCTAGAATTCGTTGAACTGAGGATGTAGTTCGTCGAGCTGAGCTTGACTTTCGTCGAGCTGAGTTTCTGAGTAGTGATCGGAGTTCGTCGACCGGAGCTCAAAGTTTGTCGAGCTAAACTCAGTGTTAAGACTCTGATTCGTCAAACTGAGATCGTCGTTCGTCGAATGCAGCTTTGCTTTCGTCAAACTAAATTCTGCATTCATTGAACTGCTTTTCTCTGGAGTTCTTCTAAAGTAGCAAACCTGGAAAGAATAACCTATGACCCTAGACTATACATGTTGGGTCAAACTAAACATCCTAATAGTAATCCTAGCCCAAATCAGTAATAGGGTTCCAAAAGCGGGATCTACTCGGGGTCCGTATAGACTCTCTCGAGTGACATCCAGCCCTGCCAGCTAGATGAGAGCCTGGCAGTGGGATGTGATTGGGGTCTGGGTAGACTCTCTCGAGTCACATCTAGCCCTTCCAACAAGATGAGAGCCTTTCAACGGGATTTGCTCGGGGTCCGGGTAGACTCTCTCGAGTGACATCCAGCTCTGCTAGCTAGATGAGAGCCTGGTATCGGGATCTGCTCGGGGTTCGGATAGACTCTCTCGAGTGACATTCATCCCTACCAGCTAGATGAAAGCCTGGCAGCGGGATCTACTCGAGGTCTGGGTAGACTCTCTCGAGTTACATCTAGCACTGCTAGCTAGATGAAAGCCTGACAGCAGGATCTGCTCGGGGTCTACTAAGTGAACTCTTTATCTGTTCGTATGAATCATGGAAGAAGAAAATTGGAATATCAGGAAGCTTTATTATAAAAAGGACATCATTTACATGGCTCAAGGGTAGGAATGCTTCAAGTCATCACCGCTCTAAGTGTGACTTAGGGTCTCGCCCTCCACATTCTGGAGGGGATACCCTCCTGGCCTCAACGCTTCTTTTACAATGTATGGACCCTCCCAGTTGGGGTTGAGCTTTCTTACGGTAGATGATCTTCCTGCTGCATCCACCTTTTTCAGGACCAGGTCCCCTTCCATGAATTGTTTGACCCGGACGTGCTTGTCAAAGTTCTTAGCCATCTGCTGCTTGATTTCTTCTTGTCTGACGGCGGCTACATCTTGGAGCTCCTCCGTCATGTCCAAGGAGAGTCGATGCTTATCCTCATTCTCGACCCTCCATTCTTCCATGCCTTCCTCTGATGCCACCACCCGCGGTGTCTGAACCTCGAATTCTATTGGGAGCACAACCTCACAATCGTGGGAGAGCTTGAATGGGGTCTCCCCGATGGCCGTATTGGGGGTAATTTTAAGGGCCCACGGGACCGAGGGGAGCTGCTCAACCCAGCTCCCCTTCAAGTTCTCCACCTTCTTCTTCAGCAAGTTCACAATGATCTTGTTTGTCGCCTCCACCTGCCCGGTTCTCCTGGGGTGGTAGACCGAGGCAAACCTGAGATCAATTTTAAGTTGTCCACAAAACTAATGAACTCTGTGTTGGCAAACTGAGGCTCATTGTCGTGACAATGTCCCTGGGAAACCCATGCCTGCAAATGATCTCCCCCTATACGAAGTTTTGGATTATCTTGGAGGTCACCATGGCTAGTGCCTTCACCTCCAACAACTTAGAAAAATAGTCAATCATCACCAATAAGAATCTCCTCTGCTCACTGGACTGAGGGAAGAGCCCTATTAGGTCCATTCCCCAAATGGCGAAGGGCCAGGACGCGGTGATGCTCCTTAGCCTTTGAGCTGATAGTAGTTGGAGCAGGGCAAACAGCTGGCACTTCTGGCACTTCTTGGTAAACTCGGCGGCATCCCGACCCAGGGTCAGCCAAAAGTACCCTCGCCTCATTTTCCTCCCTTCCAAGGTCCAGCTTACCGAGTGACTCCCACATTCCTCGACATGAACTTCTTCCAAGATCCTTTGGAACTCTTCCTTAGCCACACAACGTACTAGGAGCCCTGAGAGGGTCTTGCAATATAACTTCCCCTCGTACATAAGATAGTAACCCCGACTTGTGCTAGAAATGCTTCTTGTCCAAGCCTTCTGGTAACTCACTTGTGGACAAGAAGGCGGCAAAAGGGTCCATCCACAAAGGGCGCTGATCAACCTCCATTAGTTATCCTTCTTCAGTAGAGGAGCGAAAAAGGTCGGTGATAGTTCCCCTCACCCGAGGTCCATGCTTGGCCAATTGATCTACCTGCTCGTTCTCCTCCCGCGGCACGTGTCGAATGGATAATGTATGCAATATGCTGATAACTCCCTTTACTTTTTCTAAGTACAATTAGAGAGTAGGCTCCATAGCCTCAAACTTACTGTTGATCTGATAGACCATCACCATGGAGTCCGTGAGTACTTCCACATTATCCACCCCCAACTCCCTTGTTAGACGAAGCCCCGCTATCACTGTCTCATACTCCGCTTGATTGTTGGTGATGGGAAAATGGATGACCATTCTTTGTTCAATCTTTGTTCCATGTGGGCTCTCGAAAAGCACCCTTGCCCCTAAGTAATGCCTCCCCGACGCGCCATCCACCTTCACCCTCCAAGGTACTGGGTGAGTGAGCTCGACCTCCGCCACTTCAACCACATAATCAGCCAGAAATTCGGTCATCGCTTGAGCCTTGATCGAGAGATGGGGGACGAAAGTTATATCAAATTCACTTAGCTCCACCGACCACTTTTTCAATCTTCCTGAATGCTCCACCCCCTAAAAGATGTTGCGGAGGGGGTGTTCATTCATAAATCGGATGGAGTGTACTTGGAAGTAAGGCCGGAGCCTCCGAGCAGAGATGACCAAAGCAAAGGTCAGCTTCTCCAGAATCGGGTACCGGAGCTTTGCCTTCCTCAAGACCCGACTCACGTAATATATTGGCAGCTGCTTCTTGCCCTCTTCCCAGACCAAGACAGAGCTCAAGGTCTCTGCCCCTACCCCAAGGTATAGAGACAGATCTTCCCCCTCCTATGGTCCTTATAGCAGAGGAGCCTGGGTTAGCTGCCTCTTCAAAAATTGAAAGGCGCCCTCACACTCCTCTGACCATTCGAATTGTTGGCCCCCTCTCAACGCTTTGAAGAAGTGTGAGCACTTCTCCCCAGCTCGGGAGAGGAACCTGCTCAGTCCTGCAAACTTTCCTGTCAGCCACTAGACCTCTTTGGCATTCTGTGGTGACCCCAACTCCATTATCGCCTTCACCTTATCAGGATTGGGTTCCACCCTAGCGGGGGTTAGAAGATGACCTAGGAACTTACCCATGCTTGCCCCGAAGACACGCTTCAAGGGGTTCAGTCTCATTTTATATTTTCGTAGGGTGTCAAAGGTCTCCTACAGGTCCTAGAGGTGAGAGTCAACGTCCCGACTCTTGATCATGAGATCATCCACGTACACCTCCAGGTTTCTCCCCTTCTGCTACCGAAAGACCCGATCCATCATCCTTTGATATGTCTCCCCTGCATTTTTCAGCCCAAAAGGAGTCATTTTATATAAGTAGCACCCATCCCTGGTGATGAAGGAGACATCTTTTATGTCGAGTGGGTGTATTCTGATTTGATGATAACCTAAAAAAGCATCTAAGAAACTCATTAGAGTGAAAATGATGGCTGAGTCAACCAGCGCATTGATCTGAGGCAAGGGATAACAATCCTTAGGACATGATTTATTTAAAAGAGAGAAATCTACACACATCCTCCAGCGACCATACCCTTTTTAAACCATTACAATATTGGAGACCCAGCCTGGATATTAGATCTCTGAAACGAATCTGGCCTTGAGGAGCTTACCCACCTCCTCCCGGATGGGCTCGGCCAGCTTGTCACCGGTAGACCTCTTCTTTTGTCGGATTGGGCGAGCCACGGGATCCAGTTCGAGGCGGTGGCATGCAACATCAGCATCAATCCCTGACATGTCTGTCGCGCTCCATATGAAGATGTCAACATTCTTTTGGATGCACTCCAGCATCCTCCCCTGGTCCTCCTGGCTCAGTCCTCCATTGACGCGCACCTTCTCCACCTTGCCTTCCTAGGTGAGAACCTCCATCTCCACCACCTCTTCTGGTGCTTCCAGCCAGGACTGATCCTTTCACTCGCTAGCATCCCCCTCGCTTGGGGTAAGTGTTGGGTTTTGCTAGATGGCACAACACTTGTGCACACAGCGAAAATAAGGAACAAGAAAACCCAAAAGAGTTCAGATCTAGCGATGAACATTAATCAAGAAGTAAAGGCAGTAAAATAAAATTTACCTCTGTGGGATTGAGTTTATACTCAACCTAGATGCTCCAAAAAATAAACCGACCACTTTACGGCTATAGTTCCTTGTGTAGAATATTGTCTGCACCTTTACAGGAAGTACACACGAATAGGAGAACCTGTAGAATCTTATTGCACAAGATCTAGGTCGGGAGAGGAAGGTCAGCGTCTCCACGGACTGCTAGGCCCGTTACAACAGAGGTGGCGACGACACTCGCTGGAATAAGACTGAGCGACGGCGGGATCAGCAGTGGGCAGAACGACTTCTATCGACTTTTAAGGTTCGGGTCTTTCGCATTGTGCAGCTCGTGTGCTTAGACAGAATGAACAGTTAAGTCGGTCAAGAGAAACCTTAAAATCCTTCTATTTATACCCAATGGAATAAACAGAACACCTTATTGTTATTTGCAGACATAGGACTTAGAATCAAGTATTTTCGACCTGACAACACTTGTCTCGACAAATCGTCGAGTATCAATGTTATATATGATGAATCGTCGAGTATACAAACTATACTCGACGAATCGTTGAGTATCCATATGATATTCGATGAATGGCGTTGAGTGAACTCAACGCCTCAACGCTCTCAGCGCTAAACCCATCGAATTAACACTTAACTTGACGAAAGAGTTGAGTGCACTCAACGCACTCAACGCCAAGGTGCCCGATTTGTCGAGTCAACCTTTAACTCGACAAAGTCATTGAGTGAACTCAACGCACTCAACGCATGAGACTCAGATTCGTCGAATCAACTCCTTGACTCAACGAATCATCAAGTATAATCAACTCACTCAACGCTTAAGTGTCATAATCGATGAATCAACTCTTTGACTCGAGGAATCGTTGAGTAAACTCAACACATTCAACGCCATCATTCGACGAGTCAACACTTGACTCGACGAAAGTGTTGAGTGTTCTCAACGCACTTGACGCTTCAAAAGCCTGGTTGTGTTAAGTCTTTTCAACCCATCATATAAGCATAGTCAAACTAAGCCAATCTCCTAATTTCTCCAAACGTTCTTATGTGCAACCCTGATAGGCTCATACTATGTTGGTAGTGAGGCTACATACTTGATCACTTCCCGATCACAATGGTAATACCAACAGTAAGAACTCCCTCCTCAGCTTCTTCCGCGACCATCACCTCGGTCGGCTCCTATAGAACTTCTTCCACCACCCCTTCCCGGGTGTGTACTTCTTCCTCCACCACATCCATCTCTTCGGCTGCTTCTCCGGCTTCCTGCCTGGACACTTCCTCCATCCTCCTCTCCATCTCCTCGGCTCCACCCTGCCAAGAGATGAGTTCACCACAGTCACGTAGCATTCCCTCGCTACCTTGGGGTATCCACATACCTAGACTTGGATGCCCTCGTCATTGAACTTGAGGCAATGGTGGAGCGAGGAGGGCACACAATGGAAGGAGCTGATGAGGGGTCGTTGAATATGGCGTTATAATTGCTAGGAGCGTCCATAATGACGAACCAGCAGTTTCGAGACTGCCCCCTAAGGTAACATGGAGTCACACTCCTCCTTCCGCTTCCTTCCTCTCCCCAGAGAATCCGAAGAGAGGCCCATCTGAGGCCAACACCCGTCTGGTCTCCACCTTCATCGCATCGAATGCCTTCTTGAAGATGACGTTGATCGAGCTCTTGTTATCAATGAGGATCCGAGAGATGGTAAAATTTTCGTCCGCGTCCTGGATGACTAGCGCATCGCAAAATAGATCCTTATGAAACAACATATCCTTCCTTGAGAAGGTGATATTCTCATCCAGGGATGGGGTTTGGGACGTCGAAGCGATGCTCCGGCGGTACATAATATGGAGGCTCGCCTTGCGGGCAGCCTTAACTCCCCCCTGTTGATCACTATGATCCCTCCGCGGCCTCTGACATCGGCCTTGTCCCCACACCTACCCTCCTCTGCCCCAGGCATGACTTCCTCAATCCGCACTTCCTGGCGGGGTTGCTGTTGTTGCTCCCTATTTCCTCTTCATCTCGAGGAACTCTAGGCATGTAGCCGTGGAATGGCCCTCCTCCTGATGGAAGTCGCAATAGGGCAGCTCCACCCTTCCTCCTTGCCTTCTCCTCTGTTGGGCTCTCCTCCTCCTCCCTAGGGTTATTGTCATAACCTGATGTTGATCGGGGAGAGGAGGCTTCTGGTCCTATCTCCAGCTTGGAGGGTTGAATTGACCCTGGCCCCCCTGGCGGTGGTCTCCTCCGTGGAAACTATTGGAACCTTACTTTTGATTTGGGCTAGGATCACTATTAAGATTGATTAGATGACCCTACATGTATAGTATAGAGTCATAGGATATTTCCAGGGTCAAGGTCAGTCACATGATGTTAGTTGTTGGAACCTACCTTCAGAAGACTTCAGAGACAGAAGACTTTAGAGAAAAAGGAGTTAAATGTATGCAGGAAAGTCGTTCGACAAAAGCTGAACTAAGTTCGGCGATCTTCAATCTCAGATCGTCGAACTCAGAGTTCCTTCTCTGAGTTGAGCTCAATGAAAGTCAAGCTGAGGTCGACGAACTGCCTTCTCTACTTTGAAGTTCAGCTAGACGAAGGACTTACTCAGTTCGACGAGCTTGGAGCTCAGATTGAAGAAGTAATTTTTCTGTTCAACAATTTGGAGCTCAGCTCAACGAAAGAGAGTTTTCAGCTCGACGAACTTGGAGCTCAGGTCGACGAATATTTGCTGAGTTCAACTAACTCCTTCTAGGTTCTATTCGACAAATTCTCTTCAGTTTTTCAGTTCGACTAATGTCAGATCGATTTCAAATTTATTTTTATTAAGTAATACTCTGATAATTAATGCATAATATTCCCAATGAATATAGTTGTTAGCAGGCAGCATTAATTATGGATTTAACAGAGTTATTACCTTACCAAATTACTGGGATAGTTATGGAATTGCATTCAAGACAAATTGAGTCGTTTCAACTCCCAAAGATTATGCAGACAATTCAAGGAAAGATTTTAAAATTCAAAGGTTGGTAAATATGCTATAATATATATATATATATATATATGTTGGAACCCTAGGTTTTGATTTGAGTTTAGTCCTCTCTTTCTGTCTCTTGACCCAAGATTTATCTATGGTCAAAGGTTAGTTGATAGGTTAGATTCTCTAGTTGTGTAGAATTGCTTTTCCAGATGAATATTTGGTTAAGTAGTTTTTTGTTCGACTATAGTCGAACGTCGCTCGACTATCGTCTATCGGCTGATCGACTATCGTCTATCAGTTGGTCGACGTTCTGTCTGTGTTGATAGCTCGACTATCTGTTGATAGGTCGACTATCTGCTTGCTTTGATAGTTCGACTATCTGTCCTGATAGTTCAACTATCTGATAGCTCGACTATCTGTTGATAGGTCGACTATCTGTCCGCCTTGATAGCTCGACTATCTGTTGATAGGTCGACTATCTGTGTTGCTTTGATAGTTCGACTATCTGTTGATAGGTCGACTATCTGCGTTGCTTTGATAGTTCGACTATCTGCTTGGATAGTTCAACTATCTGATAGTTCGACTATCTGTTGATAGATCGACTATCTGTGCTTTCTTTGATTGGTCGACTATCTGTTGATAGGTCAACTATCTATTTTGTTTGATAGGTCGACTATCTGTTGATAGGTCGACTATCTGTTTTCTGTGATATGTCGACTATCTGCTTGATAGGTCGACTATCTGTTTTTGTTTGGTAGTTCGACTATCTGTCCGGATAGATCGACTATCTGATAGCTCGACTATCTGTTCTGATGGGTCGACTATCTGCCGAGGTAGTTCGACTATCTTCTTTGATAGTTCGACTATCTGGATCGTTCGACTATCTGTCCGATAGGTCGACGATCTCCGTGCGTAGGTCGACGATCTCCGAAGGTCGTTCGACGTTTTGCTGTATGCTCTTATTTAGTTTTGTCGTCTTCTGTGATGTGACTAATTCCATAATTATTTTGGCATATTTTATGAAAGATTATCTGAATAATTTGTGACATTATTTCCATGCATTATCAGTTCTATTCTTTATGCATGAGCTAATCTTTTCTGACAAAGTTGTTTGTCTTATAGCTGAGATATGATTTCTGCCAGGCTGTCCTTTATAGCCGTTAGACTCAAAAAGTCTTCCTTGGCTGTAAAGAGTCGTTTTTGATGTGACTTTCTCTTATATTATTTCATCAAAAGTATTTGCAGCTTCTTAGAAAGCTTTATCCTTTTATAGGATATCTGCCTGCAGTATTTTTGTTTTGCTTTATGCTTTTTGCAGCCCAGCTTGCAGAGTTCAGAAAAAGACAAGATTCAAACTCAATTAGAGCTGTTGCTGCTGCTAATATATAAAGACTTCTTTGAAGAAGAAATCAACTAGTCCACATAGCAAAATATTCATTCAGCAAGCTTACAGCAAGAACAAGTTTAACTGCTCTCAGCAATCTTCACTCAACTGAGAAGTGTTAGCTCTTCTGCTCTTCTTCAACCTGAGTTCTCCTGGTTCTAGGAAGTTCTGACTCAGAGATCTTTTGAAGAAGAAGAAGAAGATAGCTGCTAGAAGATTTTCATTTCTTATTTTATATCTTCTTGTAGTTCTTCCTTCAGTATTTACTGAAGTGTTTCTGCACTGAAGCAAGACTTCACCTGGACGTTCTTTGAGCTAGGGGGAGCCTTAATTCTTTTAGAGCTGTTCTGCTCAGTGCAAGTTATTGTGCTTCTCTAATCTATTGTAAAATAGAGAAGACACCTTAACTTCTTTTCCCCCTCCTGTACAGGGTTATTACTCCCTTCAAAAGTATCCCTTGGTGGCAGTGCACCTGATCAAAAACCTGTGTTGGTTTTTAACACCTGATCAAAAGTCTAAAGGGTTTCTTGATCTACCTGAAGCAGATCTTGTTGGTGGCAGGGCACCTGATCAAAAACCTGAGTGGATTCCTACCTTGTTGGTAGAAGAGTGGACGTACCCAAGTTGTTTGGGGAACTACTATAAATTCCTTGTGTCGTCTGGATTTCCTTATTTAATTACTTGCATTGTGGCTGTGATTAGATCTTAACTAGGTTTGCTAGTTGCTGGATAGGATCCAAAGCTAAACTGTAATTACAGTTAGCCTTAGTTTGTGCACAACACTTCTGTTAGGCTCTAAGGTTAATCTTAAATATCTATAACTTTCATTCCGCATTTAACTCCAAAGGAGTTGAGTAGAAAGTCAACTTTGCTAGTGCAATTTTTGATTACTCTATTCACCGCCCTTCTAGAGTAGTATCTATCCCTTCTCTTTCAATATATACTCTTTTAGAAAATTACAAATATAACATACAACACAAGAACAAGCTACTGAATATAGAATAAAGTATAGAACAAATATAATTTTATACAGAGTTCTTCATCATCTGCTTCAAGCTTTTAAGAGACAACAAATCAAATATTAGTTTGAAAGTTTTGCTGAAGAGCAACATCAACTTAAAGGCCTACACCCTAAAGCAAAGCTTCCATCTCCTGATTATCTACACAACTCAGGGGGAGATTTGACATCATCAACAATCCACTAGTCTTCTCAGAGATTTGAGACAGAGAAGACAAAATCATTTTTATTTTTCTTTCACGGTGTACAGGGTTTTAACTCCCTTCAAAATTTAACCTTTTGAATCACAAGTCACCTGATCAAAAGACTTGGGATTGGTTTTTGGGCACCTGATCAAAAGCTCAAAGGGTTGCTAGATCTCCCTTAGGAAAATAGATCTTCTGGTGATAGGACACCTGAGCAAAAACCTGTGATGGCAGGGCACCTGAGCAAAAACTTGTAGTGGATTCCTACCAGGGTAGTAGAAGAGTGGATGTACCCAAGTTTATTGGGGAACCACTATAAATTCCTTGTGTCTTCTGGATTGCCTTTACTTGTTTTATTTTGTGTGCTGTGATTTTTCTTTTTCTCATACATATATATCACCTACTTTAATCCGCTATAAAAATAACTCAAAGTTTTTAAAATACTCTATTCACCTCCCTCTAGAGTTAAGTTAGATATATCCCTCACTTTCAGAAACCTCTCCTCGGCCCTTGGTCTTGCCGCTCTGGCTACCTTCAGCCTAGCCGATTATTCGGCTCCTAGTGTCCCACCTCGGCTGCTGCTGTTGCTCCTTCTGCCTAGGCTCGGGCCTCCGCACCTCATGGCCATTGCCACCTCTCGACTCCTCCTCTACGGCCCACCTGGCCAACTTCCTTGCAAACTTGGGGTTTAACGCCTCCCCCTCGACTTCCCGGGAAGCCCTCTCCATCAGCTCCTCAAAGAACACTGGAGGCACCCTCTTAATCTCCATCCTGAAGAACCCTTGTGGAAGCCCTAGGGTGAAGGCCACCATGAGGCTGTGCCCCGACATCTCCTATATCTGGAGGACCTTCTCTTGGAACCAGTCAACATAGCCCCCCAGAGTCTCGTTCACTCCCTGCTTGACGAGAAATAGAGACTCTGACTCCCTCTTCCTCTTCTTGGAAGTGGTGAACCTTAGCAAGAACCCCTGACACAGATCCTTGAAGCAGTAGATAAAGTTGTATGGTAGCTGATGGAACTAATCTCTTACCTTCTCCTTGAGGGTGATGGCAAAGTGTCAGTATTTGAAGGCATCTGACATTTGCCTGATAGAAACCACATCCTCAAACCATTATATGTGTTGGACCGAGTCGTCCCTCCTGGTGTAGTAAGACATTTATAGCTTGCAGAACCCCTGTGGAACTGGGTCAAATGAGACCAGCTCGCTAAAAGGGCTCCCGCCACTCCCCGGGTGAGTTGGGCGGTCTCGCACTTCCATCTCATTTGGCCTTCCCGCATTCAACGAGCCGGGAAATAGGACTCGCCCTATGAGATCTCGCCCAAGGAGATCTCGCCTACTACCTTCCACCGCCGCTTCCTTCCCAGGCCGCCAAACAGGAGCATTCTCTCCTAGGGTTGGGGCTGCGGTCATTGGGATCGGGGGTGTCGAGCACTCGTCGCGAGCGGTGAGTGAAAAGGTTATGATGTTCCGCATATCTTGTCGGAAGTCCTCAAACATGCTGAGGGTGGCGAGAGGGGGATGGGGTGGCGTGTCGGCCTGGTCAGAACCTTGCCCTTCGCCTCCAGTCATTGGGATCGCTAAGGTTTTCAGTGTTGATCACTCTCTATGCTCACCGCACCAAAATGTTGAAACCAGAAACCGGCTTCTTGTGGAGTCTGAACCCTTGGGGAAGGGGTGATCATACACTTACTTTGCCCGGCAAAATTGGCTGACCGAAGACTTAAAGCTCAGAACTAACCCAAGGCTCCATCACGGAGGTCCCACCACACACCCGGAAGATCTTAGAGTGTTCCCCTCCTTAGTTTGTGCTGAGCTAAGGGCACCTCAGAAAATGCTATAAGACAAGAGAGTGAGAGAACTAGAAAAGCTTGAAAGTTTGCCTTCTAAGATACCCCCTTGGGTCTATTTATAGATTTTACAACCTAGCCTGTAAATAGCGTAACTCTGCTGTTCTGAATGGTTATATGCAGCCAAAAGTTGTCTGCCAACAGCCAGACCCCCGCTGTTCTGGAAGGCTATATGCAGCCTTGCAAGGGCATCCAGGTAATTTTACCTCGGGATCCCACTGAGCGAGTGGTCCATAGGGGCACCACTCACCTAAAGGGACGAGTGTTGGAGCAGCCAGGCACTCGCCTCCGCGATATCCCCCCGTGGCGAATGCAAGATCTAAAGAACACTAGCGAGACCTGAAGAACATTGGCGAGACCTTTCGTTCCTCTCCCCCCTGACCTTCCATGGGCGATACCCTTTTTGCTCCCTAGGCGAAAGCTATTCGGGAAGGGTCTCGCACATTTCCTGAGCCAAGATCAGAAGGTGTCCACAGCACAAGCTTCACTCAACACCAAGGAACTGAAGTCGTTGACAACATAAGCTTCACTCAACTCTAAGGGCGGAAGACGTCGAGAGTGTGAGCTTCACTCAATGCCAAGGAACTGAAGGAATTGATAGTACAAGCTTCACTCAACACCAAGGAACTGAAGGCGTTGACAACACAAGCTTCACTCAACATCAAGGGAGGAAGGCGTCGAGAGCGCAAGCTTCACTCAACGCAAAGGAACTGAAGGCGTTGACAGCACAAGCTTCACTCAATGCCAAGGGCGGAAGGCATCGAGAGCGCAAGCTTCACTCAACGCCAAGGGCGGAAGGCGTCGAGAGAAGAAGCTTCACTCAATGTCAAGGAACTGAAGGCATTGCGAGCACAAGCTTCACTCAACGCCAAGGGCGGAAGGCGTCGAGAGCACAAGCTTCACTCAATGCCAAGGGCAGAAAGGGTCCGGCTCGGAAGATCCCGCCAAGTACTGATCATAGAGGGGGGAACCCACTCATCGAATATGGGGTTGTACATTAGAATTACCCCAACACGAGCAATTAATTTGGCTATCTATTTTAATTATTTAAAGCTCTTGATAACCAAACCATATATATATATATATATATCAAGAAATAAGGAATTTATAATAAGCTTTTATTTCTAAAGTCCGATTAAGCCAACTTAAGAGGTACAACAGAGATATTTATCGGTCCCAAATAAATGGGTGAAATCTAATAAGAAGGCTCCTATGATTGGAGTGGTGAACTTGCCTTCTATGAACGGAGATGGAACTGAACCTGCCTCCTATAAACGGAGATGGAACTGAATCTGCCTCCTATGAACGAAGATGAAACTGAACTTGCCTCCTATGAACGGAGATGGAACTGAATGTACCTCTTATGAATGAAGATAGAACTGAACCTGCCTCCTATGAATAAAGATGGAACTAAACCTATCTTTTATGAATGGAGATAGAACTGAACTTGTCTCCTATGAATGGAGATAAAATTGAACTTGCCTTTTGGAATGAAGATGAAATTAAAGACTGAACTTTCTTCCTTCTGATCTTTATTTCAGCATTTCAGATTACTGAATTTATTTTAGTTCAACACTATTGCATTTCATTTTAGTTCAGCACTCTATTTCAGTTCACCTCTTTATTACAGTTCCTTCATTTCAACGTTTTATTACTGCATTTTGTTTTAGTATTTTATTTCAGTACTTCAATTCTACTGTTTATTTCTATAGCATTTTATTACTACACTTTATTACTGCAATTTACTGTTCCTTGCATTTTGTTCGGGTCCCACTCTTATGAGCGACTGATTATTTGGGTGAGCATTAGTTAGAGATAATTTGGAGTCGAGGAATTTCTCCGAGTCAAAACCTAAATAATGAACTCGTATGCTTGTTGAGCTCCTTGTCTAAAGATGAGCACCACTCTGAAGATTCATGGTTGCATGCCCGAATTTTTTTTGTCAAGTAGGGCAAGTCACCGCGAAACCAACAATGCCAGTTTTATGATGCATGTATTACTTGTTTTGTAAATTGCACGCGGTAAAAAAATGGCGGGTTGGTCATGCTTGCAGACCATTCGTACTAGTGCGGGATGGTTGACGACTCATGGCGACAAGGAGATATGTATCACGAGTGCTCGACCATTTTATACCTCGTTGGATTCCTCCGCTGGTCGGCCAAATTTCAGTAATCGTCGGATGTCGCTCTCATCCAAGAGTGCATCAGGTTGTACGTTGGGGTCGGCATGGTGCGATACAACCACACCCAGAAATGGAAGGACTGGACACTATCACTATGGCCACACCAATGAGGCCTGTAGAGTTCGCTACCCTACTCGAAGAGAAGCAGTCCAAACCATGTCGTCATAGGGTGTTTTTGCAGGTTATGAACACGTGTTTGATTGGGCACATGTTGTTAAAGCTCACTTTAATAATTGTTTATTTCAAATGTTGCACTTAAAGTTTTTAGCTCCTCTGTACTTAGAGCTTTATTCGACCTACTTTATACCAATTATTGTTAACACTCTTATTGCTTCAGCTATTTTCTTTGGTTTTAGTGCTCATGCTCGTCCCTAGATTAGAGATCTGGAGAGGATGTTGTTGGGTTTCTATGATAGGCACATCACATGTGTGCAGTGGAATAAGGAATCAAGAAAATCCAAAGAGAAATGGATCTTGCTATGAACATTGATCAAGAAGTAAAACAACACTGATAAAAGTATACATTAGCGGGATTAAGTCGACACTCAACTAAGATGCTCCAAAAGGTAGGTTTTCGGTCGGCCAGTGAGTCCACGCAAAAACAAATCTACGACTCTATAATGATCCACACAAATGGGAGAACGTCGGCACTTCATCAAACGAAATCCAAGATGGAGAACGGAAAGCACTCTGCATCTTCACAAACTGTTAGGTCTGCTCCAGAAGAGGCGGCAGCGATGGGAATGGGAATCGGGATGAGCGACGGCGACCGGATCAGAACTTCTGGAAATGATTTTCGTTGGCTCTTCGTGATCCTCTCAGGCTTAGCACAGTGCACTTAGGAAAAACCCTAAGGCATCTTCTATTTATACCCAAAGGAATAAACATATGGAAATTTGTCTCTATCGGCAAACCCGCAACCCATGGAATTTGCTCAATACATATTCGTCGAGATGACTCGAGATGTCTCGACGAATCGTCAAAATGACACGAGATAACTCGATGAATTCCTCGAGATGACTCGAGACACATTCGTCGAAATAACTTGGGATGATTCGATGAATTCGTCGAGATGACTTTGACACATTCGTCGAAATGATACGAGATAATCTGACGAATTCATTGAGATGACTCGGGATAACTCGACGAATTCGTTAAGATGTCTCGGGATAACTCGATGAATTGACTTGTCCTCTTGAATTCAAATTCATTCAAGTGCTTGGTCCTTCGCTGATATCATATATGAGTAAGATCAACACAATCCATTCATCCAACTTCTCCAAACGCTCTTATGTGCGACCATGTAGGCTCATATCGCGTTGGTAGTGAAACTACCTATATGACCATTTCTAGATCATCATGGCAACACCAATAGATGCGTGTATCCATTTAGTTAGTGACGAACGGTTATCGAATAATCATTCACAGGCGACGAAGCAGCGCGAAGCCTAGTTGCCCAATGTAGCTTGTAAAAATAGTATCCCGGACTGCCCAGTGGGGACCTTCATCATTTCGATATTTTTTGTGATGCAGGTGACCGAAGCGGAGTGACTCCATTTGCCAGCATAAATTTTGCCCCGCCACAATTACCGATGTATCCCTCCAGCAAACTATAAATAGGCTTCCAGACCTTCATTTGAAGGCAAGCAACTCCAGAGGCTAGAAAGAGCTCTTAGGTTTTTCATCAAGGTCGCGGACTTAGGCTGATCCTCCGCTTAGGAATTCGCTTCGCTCCCCTTCTAGCGCAAAGGTTCCATAAATCTTGTAAGGCACAATGTTTGTCTCTGTAAGAGCACTCTTACCAAGGCTCTGATTCAGCAGGAACGGTACTATCGAGGTTCTATGGACTTGAGATTTCTCCCAGCCGGAACGCTTCCACCGAGGTTCTGTGGACCTAGCTATTTTCATGGCCAGAGCGCTTCCATCAGGGCTTCGGGGACTTAGTTTCTTTTTATCTTTTTCACAACTGTGAAAAAGAGCTAAATAAAGGTAAATTATATTGCTCCAAAAAGATAATTATTGCATAGGTATGCTCCCTTATTTATATAAAATGGGGGATATGAAAGAATATAACAAGAGATGTGGGATTAAATGTAATCTGCGTGGCTTATGCGGTTTGAAACTGTCAAATCGCAACACTGTATAAAGCACTTATCACTAGCGGCAACAGAGATAAGCTGTCAAACCGCCACTAAAGACCGCTAGACCGTCGCACTAGCCGAAAGACCGTAACTGTGGGTTGCCACCAGACCGTAGTTGCAGACTCCCACCAGACCGCAGTAGCGGACTCCCACCACTACTGCTATGGAAAGTCTTCATGCTGCTACTACGACTATCCACCAGGCAACTACTGCAACAAGTCTCCAGACCGCTACTGCGGCTAACCTTCAGACCGCAGATGTGGTTAGCCTCAGAATGCAGCTGCGAGAAGACCTCCAAGACTGGAAAGCCCTGTTGGAATCCGACTGCCAAATCGCAATACTGTTAAACAGTCAGACCGCCAATCCTGCCAAGATAGCCACCAGACATAACTGCTGCCACTAACCAAATCGCCATGACAACCCCTGACCGCCCGAACTACGAGCCGCTACGACTAGATCATCAAACTGCCGAACTCTAACACTCCCCCTCAAGCTGGAGCATATATATCAACCATGCACAGCTTGCCTCAAACACTTGAAAGAGAAGCGGAAACTGGTTTCGTGAAGATGTCTGCCAGTTATTTATCATAAGTGACAAACGGAGTGCAGATCTAGTTCTTCAACACCTCTTCTCTAATGAAATGACAATCGACTTCAATGTATTTTGTCCTCTTATAGAAGACAAGATTCTCTGATATGTAAATAGCGGCTTTGTTATCACAGAACATAGAGAGTGGATGATCATAGACTTCTCTCAAGTCAAGCATAAGTGTTCATAACCACTTCAATTCACAAGTTGTTGAAACTGTGCTCTTATACCTAGCTTCATCACTTGATCTTGAAACCACTAACTACTTCTTACTTTTCCAGCTAACATGATTTCCTCCTACAAAGGTGCAAAAACCTGATGTAGGTTTTCTATCTTCTTTGTCATCAGCATAGCTGACATCAGAATATGCTTCAATCTTCAAATGATTATGCTTCTAAAACAACGAGCCCTTTACTGGAGACCCTTTCACATACTTTAGAATTTTCATAGCAGAACGCGGATGACACTCTCTAGGAATTTGCATAAACTTACTGACCTTCCCAACTGCTTAACAGATATCTGGTCTTGTAACAGTCGGATAGATGAGTTTGCCTACAAGTCGCATGTACACAGTACAATCTGGGAGAATAGGAGAATCTTCAGTCCACCCCTAATCATCCCCAATAGTCATCAGGCCACGAGCAGGTCTTGTGCCAAGAAGACTAGTTTCCTTTGAGAGATCTAGCACATTCTTCCGCTGCGAAAGAACCATAGAGTTTTGCTTTCGTGAAATCTCAATTCCCAGAAAATACTTTGGAGTTCTCATATCCTTAGTAACAAAATATTGTCGAAGATATCATTTCGCCAGATCAATGTCTTATTTATCTTCACTATTACGTAGGATATCATTAACATAGACAACAAGAACCACAAAGCCTTTAATAGTCTTGCGTATAAACAGAGAATGAACAGCAGAACTCTGATTGAACCCAATAAGAGAAACTACCCAACTAAACTTATCAAACCATGCTAGTGGACTCTGCTTTAAAGCATAAATCGCCTTTTGAAGCTTGCATACCTAAGACTCCCCATAAGCAGCATACCTAGGAGGTTGCTCCATGTAAACCACCTCTTGCAAATCACCATAGAGGAAGACATTCTTAACATCTAACTGAGATATTTCCCAGTCTTTATTAACCGCGACAGAGAAAATAACACGTATAGTGGCGATGCGAGCAACCGAAGAGAAGGTATCAAAGAAGTCAACACCATACGTCTGAGTAAATCCTTTGGCAACAAGCCTCGCCTTATAGCGGTCAATAGAACCATCTGGAAGATACTTGACAACAAAAACTCATCGACAACCAACCACATCTATGCCCAGAGGTGGGGGAACAAGTGTTCAAATACCTCTCTCAGTTAAGGTTTGAATTTCTTCATCCATAGCGGCCTTCCACTGCAGAATTGCAAGAGCTTCTTAATATGTAGTTGGGATGACAGTAGAATATATAGTAAGAGCAAAACACTTGGCAACCATAGAAAGCCGAGCATATGAGACAACATCTTCAATATGATGCTTAGTGCATTGGAGGACACCCTTCAGCAAGGCAATGGGAAGATCAAGATCACTCTGGTCCGTAAGAGCAGATCCATTATTAGAAGAGAGAAGAGGCCCGAGAACAGGCACAGAAGGCTCCAAGGGCAAATATTCAGTCTCGATAGAAGGAGACGGTGTAACAGGAATAGTGGTGGAAAGAATTGGGTCTGACAAAAGTGCCTAGATAATAGGAATTGAAGAGGAACTATCAGAGGACAAGAGAGAAGAAGCAGGAGAAAAATACGATATATCCTCAAAGAAGGTGACATCGACAGAGACGTACTATTTGTCGAGAAGAGGATCAAGACAGTGATATCCCTTCTGAGTCGGATAATAACCAATGAATATGCATTTAATAGGACGGGAAGAAAGTTTGTCACGATCAAGAGAAGGTATGTGAACAAACGTCGTACATCCAAAAACCCGAAGAGGTAAAGGAAACGGCTCAGCCTCGGGATACAAAATGGAAAATGGTGTCTTGACCTGAAGAATAGATGAGGGAATTCGATTAATGAGATAGCAGGAGAGAAGGACAGCATGACCCCAATAAGACTGAGAAACATTCATTTGTAACAGAAGGCTGCGAGCAACATCCAAGAGATAACAATTCTTGCGTTCAGCAAAGCCATTTTGTTGAGAGGTATATGGGCAAGAAGTTTGATGAATCAAACCATGGCTCGTACAAAAATCAGAAAATTGATGGCTGACATATTCCTTGTCATTATCAGTACGAAGAACTTGAATAAATACATTAAACTGTGTCAAGATCTCATTATAAAAGACGATAAACACAGTGTAAAGTTCAGAACGTTCTTTCAAGAGATACAGATAAGTACACCTGGAGAAATCATCAATGAAAGTAATAAAGTATAAGATACCTCTATCAATAGTGGCAGTAGGAGCGGGACTTCAGATGTTAGAGTGAACTAGTTCAATAGGACACAAAGAACTATGTTCCGTTCGTACTGGGAAATAAGAGTGATGATGTTTACCAAGCTGACATGCTTCACAATTCAAAGGGGAATCCTCTAGAGGAAAATCTGAAAGAAGTTGGTGGATGAGGCAAGGAGAGTGGCCAAGACGACAATGTCATTGCTGAAGGGAAGAAGAAGCATAAAGAGCAACGACATTGTTAAGAAAGAAGAAAATACCACTCGCAGTCCTAGTAGCAATCGTAGCCTTAGAGGAAAAATCCCAGAAATAAAAAGTAGTGACAGTAAAAGTAACTGTGCAATGTAACTGTGTGTGGAGAGCATGAACATACAACAAATTACACGGAAAAGTGGGAACATAGAGAGTGTCCTCAAGCTGTAAATACGGAGTTATGTGCACAGTACCTACACCATGCACAGGAACAGAAGTCCCATCGGCAATAACGGCAGGAGATACCCATTTCTGGTTGTTCAAGTAGGAGAACAAATGAGAATTGTCGGTCATGTGACAAATGGTACTAGAGTCAACAAGCCACTTATCAGAAGATGCCAAAAGAGCGCGAGTTGTAGAGGAGACAAGAGAAACCAACCTCATGGAGAAAGAAACCGGCAAGAAAAGAGACTAACCGCACGGTAAGACACAAGCCGACAAAGACTCAAACCGCACGGTTGAGTAAGAAGCCAGAAGATCAATAGGCCATAGAAAGAGGAGAGACCGCACGAGTATAAAAAATAACCCGCGCTAAAAGAGAAGAGAAAAAAAGAGAGGAAGAGACCACGTGAGTAGAGAAAACAGCCTGCATGAGAAGAAACAAGCCGCAAGAAGAAAATTGCAAAGGCCACACAAACAAGCAGCCACAACAAAGAGGGAGCAAGGAAGAGAGACTAGCAAGGAAGACCGCGAGAGCAGAACAAACCACAAAGCAAGAAGTCACAGGAACAACGGCAAGCAAGGGAGGGCAGGGCGGGAAGAAAGCCGGAAGAAGTCTGGAAGAAGCAGATCGGAAGCGGTTAGACAAACAAGTCGTAATCTAATTGGAGCAAAGGATCGGTTCGCTCTGATACCATGTGAAAAAGAGCTAAATAAAGACAAATTTTGTTTCTCTAAAAAAATAATTATTACACAGGTATGCCCCCTTATTTATATAAAATGGGAGAGATGAGAGAATACAATAGGAGATGTGGGACTAAATGTAATCCGCATGGCTTATGCGCTTTGACACTATAAAACCACAACACTGTACAAAGCACTGATCACTAGCAGCAATAGAGGTAAGCTGTCAAACCGCCACCGAAGACTGCTAGACCGCCGCACTAGCCGAAAGACCGCAACTGCGGATTGCCACTAGGCCGCAGTTGTAGACTCCAACCAGACCGCAATAGCATACTCCCACCACTAATGTTGTGGCAAGTATCCAGGCTGCTATTGCAGCTATCCACCAGGTCGCTACTACGACAAGTCTCCAGACCGCTGTTGTAGGTAACCTTCAGAGCGCAGCTGCTACTAGCCTTCAGACCGCAGCTACTGGAATACGTCCAAGACTGGAAAGCCCTCGGGAAGCCGACTATCAAACCGCAACACTGCTAAACAATCAGACCGCCAATCCTGCCAAGATAGCCGCCAGAGATAACCGCTGCCACTAACTAAACCGCCACAATTAGACTGTCTGGACAAACCGCCTGACCGCCCGAACTACAAGCTGCTGCGACTTGATCATCAAACCGTTGAACTCTAACAAAAAATTATACTTATATTGGAGAAGTGGTATGTCACCCTCCGAGGAATCGTCCAAAACCATTGTAATCTCCAAACAAATAGTGGATTTTGGCTCGGCACGGATCCAGCCACGTGGCTTTTCACCCTCTCCGAGGTTTCCACACCAAAAAAAGCTTTTTGTCATTTACTGTTGTTTTTCTTTGACTGTTTGAGCGCTTGGTCCGACTCCAAGCAAAGACGGTCTTATTCTCCGAACCAGGGAAAAACTAGGCGACCCGCAACAGTTTGGCATCGTCTATGGGAAAGTGTTCCCAAACTCTACAACACCCTAGAAGCAGTGTTTGCCACACGCAAGCACCCCAAACCAGCAGCAACACCGAGAGAAGGCTCGTCGCTAGGTCCGTGCTACGGTTCCTACAAAAACACAAAGGGGCATAGGGGCATGCACTTAGGCATGTCAGTAGTAACGGTTGTCGACCCCCCCCCCCCCCCCCCGTCGTTGTTAGGCAAGTTTTTGCCATAATATGCCATGAGGAAGACCACCCCGACAAGCGGGCACACAACGATAACACCATCCTCTTCAAGGACAAAGACATGCTAGGGGTGCGCAAGCCACATCAAGACCCCCTTGTCATCAGCGTGGGGATAGGAGAGCCCAGCCGTCAAGAGAATTCTCATCGACAACAAAATCTCAGTCGACAACGGAATCTCAGTCGACAACGGAATCTCAGTCGACATCCTGTTCTTGGACATGTTCCAGAGCATGGGGATCCGCGACAAATCTCTTTGTCCCACAAATAGACCCATCTATAGATTCAACAATCGGCCAGTCCCGGTACGGGGAATGATATTTCTCCCTGTGACCATAGGAGAATACCCGAGGCAGACGACCAACAACATCTAGTTCATGGTTGTGGAATGTAACTCTGCTTATAATATCATTTTCGACAGGCCTCTACAAATCGCGTTCGGATCAATTCCCTCGGTACCGCATCTGACAATGAAGTTCTTGACATCCAATGACATAGGCATTGTTCGGTGGAATCAGGTAACGATGCAGATCTGCTACCTCAACCAACCTCAACCCCCCACAGGGGGTAACCCATCATATCAAAAACTTTGATCTGCGGGATGAATCCACTATGCAAAGAGCAATGCCGGTGAAATGCCTAATCAAGGTTCCACTTCATGTAAGGGACCCCACCTGCACGGTGTTGATCAGGTCACTCTTGTCCCCAGAGGGGCAGGGGAATACATGAACTTCTTACGCACCAACCAGATATATTTGTATGGAGCCTCGAGGACATGTAAAGAGTAGATCCTAAAAAAATCACGCACTCATTAAATATCAAACTGACATGCAAACATGTTGATGAGTAGTGAAATATACATATTTTTACTTTATATTTTAGTTTAGTTTTAAGAAAAAAATGTAATTATATTATGTACATACCTAAATAAATCCTTTTTTTTATTTTCAGTTCTAACTTCACCTTATTTTGTGCTCTATAGGTATTTCTCCACATTTTGGGCAATTCGGCCAAATTTTTGTTAAGTTACGCCCCCAGGTCACGCTCGTGACCTGGGCGTGTAACTTTAAAACTAGTAATTTTAGTAATTCGGCAAATTTTGGCCAGCAAACCCAGTCACGCCCTGGCTACACGTCCGTGGTCCAGCTGACACCCCCGTGACATCACCCGTGACCAATCCAGAAGCTCACTGTCACGCCGCGTCGAAGCCCATCTGCCACACTCATAGACACGCCTAGTTGACACGCCCTATGGGGGCGTGTAAGGGGTGTGTTCATCAAAAAAATTATTTATAAATAGATTGCCAAGATTGGTGTTTTAAAAGAACTGGTAGAGTTCCACATAGTTCTACATAGTGTTTATGAGTAGCTTTTGAGTGATATTTTTCAAACCCTAGTTTGGGTTCTTTAGTGTGTAATACTTTTTGAAGTTATAAAATTTCAATTTTCAAGTTATTCTTCATCTTTATTTCTTTTAACTTAGTTTTCATTTCTGTGTGAGACAGTGTGTGTGTGTGTGTGTAATTACTTTCTTTTTTGTAATTCATGTTTTACTACCACCCCCCATCCTAGATTAGAGACTAAAAACTTTTTAGCACTTGATTAAAATGTGTAGGGAAGGATATTATTTCTGCATTTATAAGTCTTTTAATTTTCCTACTATCACCCCTATCCTGATTGAGAGGCTAAGAACTTTTTAGCATTCAACCGAAATACGTTGGGAAAGATATATATATTTCTACAATTGAAAACCTTACTATTTTAAAATAGTTTTCTTCTTTTTCTACTACCACCCCCATCCTGATGAGAAGCTAAAATTTTTTTAGCATTCGATTAAGATGTGCTTTGGGAAAAATATTATTTCTACAATTTAAAATCCTATTTTCTAAATTAATAAAAATTTAAGATTTACCCAAGAATTAAGTTGAGTGGAACCATACATATCGATATATGGTTTTCATTTACGTTTTTTATAGCTAGTAGTCGAAAGGTTTGTGTTCACGAATGGATCACTCACAGGTAAAGAGAAACAACGACCCACTATCGAAAGATATGAACGTAAGCCTCCCAAGTCAAATCTTCGAATATCAGTAGGAGGTCAATAGCGGGGTTCACAACGTAAAATGTGTATTAATGTATTTCGATTAAAGGATGAAAGCCCGGTCAAACTGCCTTAATCTCAGGTGGGACGTACCCTCGATAGAGGTATATTAATATTTAGGGAACCTCCACGGTCAAGTATATTAATTAATAGAAAAGTAGAGTTTTTCTTGTTTGAAAATTATATTCCAAAATAAGTCAAAATCGAGGGCTATCTCCCTCATCTATTTTCAAAACCATACATATTACTTTTGTTTTCACTTTTAAAAAATCATTAACTCTTTTTTGTAAAATAATTGTTGCATTCCTTAAAGTAGAGTACTCGACACAAATCTGTGAAAAAATACGACCATGGTATTATAAAATACTATATTATTACTCGATAGGTACGCTTACCTAAATCACAATATATAAGTAAAAAAGAGAAAGAACACACAAATGCGTAATTTACTCATCCAACTTACTTTTCAAATTAAATTATCTCAATATTTTTACTTATCACCTGTAGTCCAGAAAAAACGCTACTTTGCAACTGAGAGGCTTCACGCCATCAAGGAAAAAGTAGACAGGCTTTTGGCTGCGCAATTCATCCGTGAAGCAATATACCTCACTTGGTTCGCCAATGTGGCCATAGTAAAAAGAGCTTCGGGAAAGTGGAGGATGTGTGTCGACGATAACAATCTCAACCAATCATGTCCAAAGGTCAGCTTCCCCCTCCCTCGTATCAATCAACTCGTTGACGCAACAGCCGAGCGCGAACTCCTTAGCTTCATGGATGACAACTCATGATACAATCAGATCCAGATGAACTCGGCATATGAGGATCACACTATCTTTCGTATAGACAGAGGAGTGTACTGTTATAAAGTGATGTCTTTCGTACTGAAGAATGTCGGAGCTACCTACCAAAGGCTGATGAATCAAGTGTTCAAAAGTCTCATCGGACAATCCATGGATGTAAGACCCCCTTTTTTTCCTTTTAAACCACCGGGGTCTTAGACCTGCCGCCGCTTTGCGGTGACACCTTCATGCCCGGGAAGGTCATCACTCCAAAACGCTGATCCTGCCGGTCGATTTGATCACAAAACAGTAGTAATATAATAAAAGGCAAGTCCACAGAAATCACATGTATAGTAAATAATCTCCACGAAGGGAGAGTCCACAGATATAACAATAAAGTACTGAAAGTAGGGCTCGTGCCCGGTATATCAATATCCTCACTACAATTACTCAGCGCGAAAGCAAAAGCTAAACATCTACTGATGATCGAGAATCACAATCCCAACTATCTGAACTCCGGTGCTAGACTGTCCCATCTCCAAGCGTGCCGACCTCTGGAGCTTCTCCTCCATGCTGGGCTCCACGGTCCCCTAAAATGATGTGGTTCGAAAAACGTTCGTCTAAAAGACTAAGTCTTATCATCCCCCGCCCCTTCCCCCATGGCTCCTAGGTACCGAGCAGAGAGGAGGAAAGGAGAGAAAATGAAGGTGGAGAATGACAAAGTACAGGTGATGGCGGAATTAATCTAGCAAGTTAAAGAGTGCATGTGACAGTAATGGAAGTATGAAAGACTGAAAATATAATATGTAACCTTAATTTATATGGAAACACATAAGCTAAGGGATCTTCTGCAAGGCTCCTATCGTATAAAAAGTTCCATACTAATTTATACGATAGGATGTCGATTTTCCGGCAAGCATGTAAATATCTACAGAATATAAACCTTAACTTATAAGCACGCTCGCACAAACTTATAAACCAAGGGATCGTTTTGCAGGGCCTATTGTATAAAATGTCTCATGCCGCTTTATAAAATAGGTGTCAGGGGTTATATGCAGTGATGATGTTATGATGTGAACATGCAAGTGCAACTCATCGACTTGACTCTATGTACAGACCTTTAGTTCCCCCTTTCTGGAGCCTAACCTCCCCGGATACCTCCGTAGTGGCAAACGAAAGAGGTGGGTTGGTCCTCGCCCACCTCTAAACCGGTAATTACACTACCAGTCAGACCTATCGTACGCCTCGACATTAGTACACTAAGCGGAGCTCCTGCGTACTCTTGTAGGCTGGCACACCGGACTTTATTTGGCGAAGTGCTAAACCACACTTGCCGAGTCGACGTATTGGCGTCGGTGCATCGACCCTCCAATACCGAAGACCCACCACCTTATACTTTATGCACATGCAACCTTATGTATCACCTACCGAGCCAAAGCTCGCTGGACCATCCTGTCCGTCACAACCAACAACCGAGCCAGTGCTCGTCGGGCCAACCTGCCCATCACCAAACTACCAAGCCTACTGCCCGTGTGACCCAACCTAACATCCTGATACATTGAAGTGAGTGAAAGTGAACCCCTAGTTATGCTAGTTACTCTTGCAGTTTAGTTTGCCTACAATTTAGGTTAGCCCAGGACTACCCCCGGCATACCCTGTGAAGGGCTCTCAAAGGGCACTAGGAACTACGATGGGCTAAAGCTCAAAGCTCCTTTTCGCAAGGCACTTATTATTATTGGTTACTACCCTATTCCTGATCCCTTTAGTATTATAATGGTTCTAACACTAATGAGTTTTGACCCTGTCTCCCTCTTCACAGGATAGACGATCTTTCGTCGATCCCGATTACCACCTAATCTTAGACCACTCTACAATCCTACTCTTCCCATCTTCCAATGGTATACTCCAATCCACTTTCAAAAATCAATAAACACAGTCCCATATCACTATGACCATGCCCCATGTTATCATGATTTCTGCAGTTTTACTACGCGCAGACCATCCTAAGTTATATGATGTATAGAATGGGAGGTACTCCAAATTATCATCCAGTATCCCTATAATAATTATTGGTGGTGTTGGGTCTGGCGTTCCTTCACTTGACCCGTGGCGCTCTGCTACTTATATAAAAAATTAAGTAGCGCCCTCTCCAACAGTCCGGGCTTTTGGTGCAGTTGGGTATGTGCTTGATCCTTCAATTGGTATCAGAGGGAGGTTACGGGTTCAAGACCGGGGGGACGCTATTAAATCCTGATTTTTTTCCTTCTACCTGTGTGGGTCCGGTGGGTCAGGCAACCGTGGACATGTGGTAACCCCACCTCTGAGCCGTGTGGGCCATGTGGTAACCCCACCTCTGAGCCGACGGGTTGTGCCTGGACACCGGGGGGGATTGTTGGGTCCGGCATTCCTTCACTTGACCCGTGGCGCTCTGCTACTTATATAAAAAATTAAGTTGCGCCCTCTCCAACAGTCCAGGCTTTTGGTGCAGTTGGGTATGCGCTTGATCCTTCAGGTGGTCTATCATGAGATGTTTAGCCTAAATCCAGAATTTCATAATTTTTCTAATTTACTTGATAATTTATTTAATTTCCTAAGAAATCCAAAGACCTTAGTTTGAACATGAAGTACCTTTTTCAGACATGCAAAATGATCCACATATTTATGATAAATACATGGTGACAATTTAATATTAAATTCAAAGTATTCCAATTTTTCAATAAGGTTTGGGTCTTGATCCATAATTTTAAACATAATCACATAATTAACACCTAATGAAGTAAATATTGTAAATAAGCTTCCAAAAATTATAATAAAATTCAAGCATGACTAATATGCCCTAAAAACACTTCTGATAAAATTTCCAAACTTCTCAATGAATAATGGGCTCACATTTTAATTTAAAACAATAATCCTCATTCTTACATTATTGAAACAACTACTGTAAATATTCTTCTAAAAATTATGGTAAAATTTCCACAAGTGTATATTAACCTAAGTACACCTTTAAATTAGTTCCACAATTTTCAAACTAATATTGAGCTCTGAATCAAATTTTGAATATCATTGCATTCTTAAAAGCTTGTGAAGAAAGTACTGAAAATACACATCTAAAAATTATAATAAAATTCAAGTATGAGTTTATTGACCTGAAACACCCTCTGCCCAATTTTCATAACTTCCTATTAAACAGTGTGATCATAATAATTAAAAGATTAACAAGAGCAATTCCATTTCCTATAAAGGAGGTGCTAAATGTATTGTTCCAAAATTACCAATAAAATCACCAGAGGCTCTAATTAACCCTATGACCATACTACCTAAGTTTCATGGCTTTTCATTAAGTTTTGGTGGCCTATCTTGCATATATAAGGGTTGTGTCCTAAAATAGGGTTAGAGTTTTGAGAGGTTTATTCATCTCCAAATCCTCTAAGATTTTTACCAGAGGACCTTAGCTACCCTAGTATCCTCTCTACCAAATTTCAAGTCCATACAAGGGCATTTGACCTCATACCCTTCTCAAACCCCCAAAGTCCAAAAATAGGGTTTGAACTTGGGTCCTAGGGAAATTCAACCCCAAAACACCCCATAACCCATATGAGGGTGTTAAATGATAAGTCAAACCAGTGTCCCAAATTTAAGCATCTATTGAGGTTGTTTGACCACCCAAACCTCAAAGTGCATTTTTGACCTAAATACCCCTTATTAGGGCAAAGCTAGGGTTTGCTCAATTCCTACCCAAATCAACTCAAAACAGGTGAAAATTTATACAGATCGTCATGATGACCCCAAGGACCACTCACCAAATTTTGGGAGGGTTTGGTGGTCATTTGGTCTCCTAATTAATTTACCCTAGGATATTTAAATAGTTTCAAAAACTATAGAAAAATTGTCCCCAAAAATTCTAATTTTTGGGCAGGACCTAGGTATAGATTAGGGTGACTCCCTGTCCAAATTTCAGGTCATTTGGACGAGGGATGAAGTGGGGGAACTCATTTTAGTTTTTGTCTAACCCTAGGTATAGACCCCACCAAAATGGGTTTCCTGGTCAAACCAGATGTCCAAATTGACTCAAATAAATTTTACATTAAAGTAGACCCATAGGAGCTACAATTTATATGTTAAACAATTTCAATGATTTAGCCTCTAAGTATTTTTAAATTAATTTACAAAATGACTGAATATGTGTGACAGAATATCAAATGAAAATAAATATTAACCTATAGTTTGAACTGTGGCGGCACGAATCTTGGCGCACATTTGGACGACATCCCTTCATCGTCCCCGCGCTCCAATGGCCAGGATTAATTCCTCCTGGGCCAACTTCAAGTCTCTGTCATCGACCACCCGACCACCTCCCTATCCGGCCACCGCCACCACCACCTCCGTCGAGGTGGTGGCTATTGTCAGGCGGCGGCACAGCCGCCGGAGTGCCCTTTTCCGGCAATCCCGACAATCCATTTTTCATGGAAAAACCATGAAAACGAAGCTTTGATTCGGGCTCAATTGAGCCCGATATTTATTCTAAATGATCCATATGATCAACTCATAGGAAAAGAGGAAGGGGAGGACCTTGTTTGCGGCCTGGAGGCGGGTTGATCGTCGGGATGCCATTTTTGATGGTGGCGCCGCTCGGTTTCTACAACAGCACAGTGAACTGCTCCGGCTCCTTCAGGTAAGATGTGTAAACGATTCCTAGGAGTTCAGTGAGGGTTTTAAAACAATAAAATGGGGAAGGGGGTGGTCATGGCATCAATGTCATTAATGGCCATGAATGGAGCTTTCGGCCAAGTGGTGGGGGGGGGGGTGAACCTGCCTTGTGGTGGCCGATATGTTGGAGTTACCATGGTGATCTAAAAGTGGTCAAACATGTAATCTCACTGTCAACGCAATATGAGCCTGCAGGGTCGCACATAAGAGAATGTGGAGAAGTTGGAAGATTGACTGTGTTGGTAAAGGTTACCAATCACCATAGAGAATGGGGTCCGGCAAATGTTGCCAAGGAAGAATCGTCGATATTCGTCGAGATTCGTCGAGATTCGTCGAGATTCGTCGAGATTCGTCGAGATTCGTCGAGTATCGATCGTCGAGAATCGACGAGTATCGATCGTCGATACTCGACGATCGTCGAGATTCGTCGAGAATCGAAATGTTTGATTCTCGACGAATGCTGATTCCCGTCGAGTTTGTCGATACTCGACGATCGTCGAGATTCGTCGAGAATCGAAATGTTCGATTCTCGACGAATGTTGATTCCCGTCAAATTTTTCCCAGAAACCCTATTTTGCTGTGGTCTGCGGATAGCGATTTTACCTAGGTTTATTTATGCTTTGGGTATAAATAGAAACTTAGGTTTGGAGCGGAATACATGAAGGATTTCCCCGACCCGACGGAAGAGTTCCGCCGATTCCGTCAACGGAAGTGTTCTGCCGACGGAAGAGTTCTGCTTCCTCCGATCGTTCGCTCCGCCGACCTCCTCCTCTCCAGCGATAGTCGTTGGTGTTGCTATTCCTGGCGCGGACCTAGCAGTCCGTGGAAGTGCAAGGTGTGGTTGATCTCCTTACCGACCCTTCATGCGATGAAGCTCGGTGTTCTCCTGCTCGTGTGGATTTCTGCAGAGACGTAGACATTATTCTACGTAGAACTCGCCACTGACAAGGACTCAAAGCTTGGAGCATCTCATTTGAGTTTTGACTCAACACCGGAAAGGTAACTTTTACCTAGTTGTTTGTTAACTTCTTGATTCAACATTCATGGCCCGATCCCAATCTCTTTGGGTTGTTCTTGATTTTTATTACTTCCGCTGCGTGCACAAGTGTTGTGCCATCCTCATTGAGAAACCCAACAGTGGTATCAGAGGGAGGTTTCGGCCATGATCATTGTTTTGGAAGTTAGGTTATTCTAGTACGTGTAAACCTAAGGATTTAGAAGTGTTCTAAATGTCTAGATTTAATCCTGGATCATCAATTGTTGATGGTTTTTCCAAGGGAAATCGGTGGGCCCATAACCCACAGGTTAGGGGCTCTTCCCCTTGGAACCTCGCCAGGAACGTCTAGGATTTCGTGGTTATTTCTAATTGTTAGAAATTGTTGTCTCCTTAGCAGTAACCGTCCCTCGAGTGGTTAATGAACCCGTGTATTGTTTTGGATTTTGAATCCAACAATAAGAGACGAGCTTGTCTACTACTTTAAGTCGAGTTGCCTTTGCCTTTGTCCAATGCATGTAAATCTGAAGATTTGGAAAGAGTCCGAATGTTCAGATTTAGCCATTCCTTCTATCAAATGTTGATAGTGCCATGTTGTGCACATAAGGGATGCATGTGGATTTTAGAAATGTTTTTCTGTGGATGTGCACATTGATCAAATGTTGATCATGGTTAATTGTTAACCTATTATCAAAAATCCCTTCATCAAATATTAAGTCTTCGGATGCCTTCCGATGGATGACACTCTTCCTGCCTCGATCGATGAAGTGTGGGCTTGCCAAAGCAAGGTGCATTAATCTATCTTGGTAAGGGTGTGAGTGGATAATTGTGATATCCCACTATCGACATCGGGTATAACTTAACTAGGTGACCTCAAAGGTTGAGTGCCTAGAGGCATAGGGTTGGCATGCACCATATGATGGATGCGAATAAGGAGTTATTCACCAACCATACAAGAATTGCATGAGGATGCAATTGGCAAGCGTTGCCTACCTAAATAACCACATCGTGAGAGAAAAGCCAAAGTTGACTCATTGTGTTGGTGAAATACGGATCTTGTCCACTAAGAGAGTAGCTCGCATGAACTCTCCGAATTGATAGTGAGGGTCGTCATTTCGAATAAAATAGTTGGATTTTTAATTGAAGTCCAAATTAAAAATAAATTGTATTTTGAAATTTTGGTACTGATATTATTCTGCATAAATTCTTGTAGAATTCCATGGCAAGTGTTTCACACTCCACTCTGTCTCTGAGAGCCATCCTTTAGAAGGATAAGCTCAGTGGGACTAACTACATGGACTTGTACAGGAACCTGAGAATTGTTCTCAGGCAAGAGCGAAAGCTCTATATCTTGGAAGAAGAAGCCCCCGAGGTGCTGACCGGGAATTCTTCCCGTGCTGATAAAGATACTTATAAGAAGTATACTGATGCCGCCTTAGACGTTGAATGTCTTATGCTTGCCACCATGAACTCTGAGCTTCAGAAGCAACATGAGAATATGGGGTGCAAGGAGATTGACGAGCATCTCAAGAAAATGTTTCAAGAGCAAGCTCGTCAAGAGAGGTTTGACGTCACAAAAGCGTTGTTTCAGTGCAAGATGGGAGTTCGAGACTCAGTAGGGACTCACATACTCAAGATGAATGGGTATATAGATAACCTTGAAAGGTTGGGTTTTCCTCTAGGTCAAGAGTTGGCCACAGATCTGATCCTGCAATCATTGCCGGACAGTAATGAGCAGTTCGTCTTGAACTACAACATGAATGAAATAGACAAGACACTGCCCGAGCTCCTAGGCATGTTGAGAACTGCCGAGATCAACATGAAGAAGGCCAAGCTTGCCAGCCCCATACTGATGGTGCATAAGGGCAAGGGCAAGGCCAAGGGCTCTAAGAAGACGAAGGTGGGACCTAAGTCATATCTTGAGCCCAAGTCTTCTGCACTGAAGAAAAAGAAGAGCACGGTGAAGGAAGGGAAATGCCACCACTGTGGCAAGGCTGGTCATTGGAGGAGGAACTGTTCTTCTTACATTGAGGGTCTGTAGAAAATGAAGGGAGGTATGAATTCCGCTTCGAACATTTACGTTATAGAGATAAACCTTTCTGCTCCTTCATCTTGGGTATTGGATACCGGATGTGGTTCACACATTTGTACAAATGTGCAAGAACTGGAAAGGAGAAGATTGCTGAGTAAAGGGGAGGTTGACCTGCGCGTCGGCAATGGAGCAAGAGTTGCTGCTGTAGCCATAGGGGTTTACCGTCTTTCTTTGCCCAGTGGGCTTGTAATAGAATTAGATAATTGTTATTTTGTTCCGGCCATAACTAGAAACATTATATCCATTTCATGCTTGGATATGATTGGATTTTCTTTTAAAATTAAGAACAACTGTTGTTCTATATTTAAGAATGATGTTTTTTATGCTGTAGCCCAATTGTTTAATAGTCTTTATGTTTTGAACTTGGACCATCTGATCTATAATGTAGAAAATAATAAAAGACTAAGAACAAATGACTCAAACCCTACATATCTCTGGCATTGTCGTTTGGGTCATATAAACGAGAAGCGCATATCCAAGCTCCATAAAGATTTACTTTTGGACTCATTTGATTATGAATCATTTGAGCGATGCGAATCTTGGTCTGTTAGGCAAGATGACTAAAGCCCCTTTCACTGGTTATACTGAGAGGGCTGAGGATCTCCTTGGTGTTGTACATAGTGATGTATGCGGACTCATAGCTCTATGGCTAGAGGTGGGTATTTCTACTTCGTGACATTTACTGATGATTTCAGTAGATATGGATTTGTGTATCTTATGAAGTGCAAATCCGAGACCTTTGAAAAGTTCAAAGAGTTCAAGAATGAAGTAGAAAACCAGTTGGGTAAAAGGGTTAAAGCACTCCAATCTGATTGAGGTGACGAATACCTGAGTCATGAGTTCCATGATCATCTGAAAGAGTGTGGTTTTGTATCACAGCTCACTCCACCTAGAACACCACAACATAATGGTGTGTTTGAGAGGAGAAATCGTACTCTGTTAGACATGGTACGTTCGATGATGAGTCATGCAGACTTGCCTGTTTTCTTTTGGGGTTTTGCTTTAGAGACTGCTGCAATGACACTGAATCGCGCTCCAACGAAAACGGTTCTGAAGACATCATATGAGATATGGACTGGGAAGCGTCCTAGTATGTCGTTCATTAAAATTTGGGGCTGTGAGGCATACGTGCGATGTCAAATGCCTGACAAGTTGGAACCCAAATCGGAGAAATGTTATCTGGTGGGATATCCTAAGGAAATGAAAGGGTATTACTTTTACCTATCGTCCGAGGGCAAAGTGTTTGTCGCAAGGACTGACGTCTTCTTAGAGAGAGAATTCTTATCAAGAAAGACTGAAAAGGTAGAAATTGAAGAAGTTCAAGAACCACAAGTAGTGAATGAACCGGAATTGGATTCTGAGGCAGGACTACAAGATGTTGTAGCTAGAGAACCTGCTCAAGAAACATAAGTCCTACGTAGATCTGGTAGACCTAGATTTGAGCCTGAGAGATATGGATTTCTCATGTCTCAAATAGGTAATGTGTTGCTTATGGATCATGATGATGAACCAGCAACCTACCAAGAGGCTATGAATGGACCGGACTCCGACAAATGGATTGAGGCTATGAAATCCGAAATGGACTCCATATATGCAAACCAAGTTTGGAACTTGGTGGAACCACCGGAAGGGGTACGACCCATAGGGTGCAAATGGGTCTTCAATAAGAAGACCGACATGGATGGGAATGTACAAACATTCAAAGGGCGACTGGTGGCTAAGGGTTTTAAGCAAATTCATGGTATTGACTATGATGAGACCTTTTCCCCTATTGCCATGGTAAAGTCCATAAGGATATTGCTTGCTATTGCTGCGTATTATGACTACGAGATCTGGCAGATGGATGTCAAAACGGCTTTCCTTAATGGAAACCTCCTTGAGGAAGTGTACATGACACAACCCGAGGGTTTTGTATCTCCAAATGAAGCCACTAAAATATGCAAGCTGAATAGGTCCATCTATGGACTAAATCAGGCCTCTCGAAGTTGGAATCTTTGTTTTGATGAGAAAATCAAAGAGTTTGGTTTCATCAAGAATGAAGATGAGCCTTGTGTTTACAAGCGAATCAATGGGAGCATTGTTGTCTTCCTGATATTGTATGTAGATGACATACTATTGATTGGGAATGACATTCCTATCCTGAAAGTTGTTAAGAATAACCTAGGGAACTGCTTTTCTATGAAGGACTTGGGTGAAGCGACTTACATACTCGGTATTAAGATCTATAGAGATAGATCGAAGAAGTTACTGGATTTGACCCAGAGTATATACATTGAGAAGGTGTTGAAGCGGTTCAACATGCTTGAGTCCAAGAAAGGATTTTTACCCATGTCTCATGGTGTGAATCTCTCTAAGGACCAGTGTCCAAAATCTTGTGAAGATAAGGACCGCATGAGGTTGATTCCATATGCTTCGGCAATTGGATCAATCATGTATGCAATGTTATGTACTCGACCCGATGTCTCCTTTGCTTTGAGCATGACTAGCAGGTATCAGTCAGACCCCAGTGAGTGTTACTGGATTGCAGTCAAGAATATCCTGAAGTACTTGAGAAAGATAAAGGATGTGTTCTTGATGTATGGTGGAGAGGAAGAGCTCGTTGTAAATGGTTACACGGATGCTAGCTTCCAAACTGATAGGGATGACTCAAAGTCTCAGTCAGGGTTTGTGTTTTGCCTTAATAAAGGAGCTGTAAGCTGGAAGAGTTCCAAGCAAGAGACAGTTGCTGATTCTACAACAGAGGTTGAGTATATCGCTGCAGCTAACGCAGCGAAGGAGGCTGTATGGATTAGGAAATTCATCGGCGAGCTTGATGTAGTTCCTAGCATTGTTGGTCCTGTAGTTCTCTACTGTGATAACAATGGTGCAATTGCACAATCTAAGGAACCTAGATCCCATCAGCGCTCCAAGCACATACTTCGGCGGTTCCATCTTATTCGTGAGATTGTCGAACGAGGAGATGTGAACATTTGCAGAGTGCCGACTGAGGAGAATATTGCAGATCCACTGACAAAGCCTCTCGCGAGAAAGCATGATAGTCATACTAGATTAATGGGTATACGATACCTAAATGATCAACTCTAGTGAGAGCCTTGTGGGTTGCATGTAAACATATATTCTATTGGCTGTTTATTGTTTATTCATATGATGAATTATGTACCTAGATTTTTTTTACCATTAATGGCATGTTCTTTTATTATGGTTTCTCTATGCGATAGTTAAATGTTAACATAATAAATACCCTTACAATGTTTACTTCCATAGGACATCAAGTACGTGACTTGAATGTGAGAGCCTATGATTTATTTGAAGCTTCATTCTTAAAAGGTCCCTGGTCGTTGTATCATCATAGAAACTAAGGGTGATGATGATACATTAATACTAGCACGTGTGTTGACTGATGACCAGTTCTCATAGGTCATGATATTGTGATATCAAGTCATCACGTGGGTACTTGTTAATGAACAAGTTGTACTGGACAGACCCAACCTGAGACTACTCTGTGGATTGTTATCTAAACGTGTCACGAGTAGGTCTCAATTGATAATGGTGTTGTAGTCCTTTGACCTGAAGTCACAACATTCATCAAGTGAGGAAGAGCGTGCTTTGATGCCATCTAAAGTCTTCCTTGAGAAAGGTTGATGATAAGGGTGGTTGTTGGGCACGTTACGAATTATTTGGGTGTTTGTGTGTGAGCAGATATGGGATTTGTCCTCCTATATGACAGGAGTTGCATCCATGGACCCCTTGATGGAACTGGACTGAGAAATGCATGGCCATGCTTGGTTGAGTCAATATGTGATATTGGACTCACCATTCTTTGGAAGTCCGTTCTAGATCAAGAAACTTGGATTGAGCTATTATGAGGGTGACACGGTCCATGCCTCTAGTTCTTTCCAGATGTAAGGGACAAAGAGAAAAAGGAACAAAGACAATGCTGGGACATTGTTCATAAGGCTTATGAGTTATGAACTCTTATTGCTTGGGTAGCAATGATGCATTGCTAGATGCCGCTCATTGTTTGTAAGGTTTTTGGTTTGATACTTTCAAGATCAAGTGGGAGGCTGTTGGAGTTACCATGGTGATTTAGAAGTGGTCAAACATGTAATCTCACTGCCAACGCGATATGAGCCTGCAGGGTCGCACATAAGAGCATGTGGAGAAATTGGAAGATTGACTGTGTTGGTAAAGGTTACCAATCACCATAGAGAATGGGGTCCAGCAAATGTTGCCAAGGAAGAATCGTCGAGATTCGTCGAGAATCGTCGAGATTCGTCGAGATTCGTCGATTCTCTATCGTCGAGAATCGACGAGTATCGATCGTCGATACTCGACGATCGTCGAGATTCGTCGAGAATCGAAATGTTCGATTCTCGACGAATGTTGATTCCCGTCGAGTTTGTCGATACTCGACGATCGTCGAAATTCGTCGAGAATCGAAATGTTCGATTCTCGACGAATGCTGATTCCCGTCGAATTTTTCCCAGAGACTCTATTTTGCTGTGGTCTGCGGATAGCGATTTTACCTAGGTTTATTTATGCTTTGGGTATAAATAAGCACTTAGGTTTGGAGCGGAATACATGAAGGATTTCCCCGACCCGACGGAAGAGTTCCGCCGATTCCGCAGACGGAAGTGTTCCGCCGACGGAAGAGTTCCGCTTCCGCCGATCGTTCGCTCCGCCGACCTCCTCCTATCTGGCGACAATCGTCGGTGTTGTTATTCCTGGTGCGAACCTAGCAGTCCGTGGAAGTGCAAGGTGCGGTTGATCTCCTTCCCGACCCTTCGTGCGACGAAGCTCGGTGTTCTCCTGCTCGTGTGGATTTCTGCAGAGAAGTAGATGTTATTCTACGTAGAACTCGCCACCGACAAGGACTCAAAGCTTGGAGCATCTCTGTTGAGTTTTGACTCAACACCGGAAAGGTAACTTTTACCTAGTTGTTTGTTAACTTCTTGATTCAACATTCATGGCTCGATCCCAATCTCTTTGGATTGTTCTTGATTTTTATTACTTCCGCTGCGTGCACAAGTGTTGTGCCATCCTCATTGAGAAACCCAACATGAGAAACGACTGGAAACTTCTCCTCTCCCCCAGATGAGTTGAATCCAGCCAATAAAGGTGGCACTTGGCCTCCCTAAGGCATGAATGGCTTTTACCTTCTTTTCTCTCTCCTCCATTAAGGAGAAATTTAAGTTTTCTCTCTCCTGCCCCTCATGGACAATTTTGTTCATGATCCTAGCCTAAATGCAGCCCACTAAGCTTATTATAAAGTGATTAGGAAGTGGTTAGCCCAAGTGGCTAGGGGCTTGAGCTTGAGTTAGCCCTTTTTGAGCTAAGTTTGACTTGACCTAGCTTAGGGTTGACTTTGGTCAAATTGACCTTTTGTGTCACCATCAATGGGTCCTTGGTGACCCATTGGACTCTCCTAGGGTCTAGGTAGGGATGGGTATGGTTTACTTGGCACCTTGAAGGTCACTTAACCCTTACTAAGGGCACTTTGACCACTTTGGGGTTTGAGTTGACTTGGGTCAACTTAGCCACTAGGGTTGACCCCAATGGGTCCTTGGTGATCCATTGACCTCACTCTAGGGTTAGGAGGGCATAGGTGGGGTCCACTTGGCTAAGGGAAGGTCAATTGACCCTATGTAGGTCTGTTTGACCCATTTAGGGTTAGGGTTGACTTTGGTCAACTTAAGCTCTAAGGTTGACTCCAATGGGTCTTTGGTGACCCATTGACCCCACTTTAGTTCTAGGAAGACCTTGGTAGGGTTTGTTGGGCTCCTTAAGGGCACATTGACCTTAGTTAGGGCACCTTGCCCTATTTAAGCCTAATATGATCCTAGGTCAACTTGGTCATCCTGGGTTGACTCGAATGGACCCTTAGGGCCATTTTAACAGATGGGTGGGGTCATGGTTGGGTCTTGGAGTCATGGTGAATCCTCATGATCATCCTAAACTAGGGTTTAGGAATCTACTATTTGCATACCATTCATCCCAATCACCTTTATTCCTAGTCCACTTGGTCTTATTGGGCCTCTAAGGTTTTGTCATGACCGAGTCATGACAAAACCACTCCTAGGGTGTCTAGCTGTCTGAGAGATGTTACTTGGAGGTCTACAGCGATGACATGCCAGTAAAGAGCCTCCAGCGGGGCCATCACTTAGAAGACTGGATAAATGTTTCCAACTCCTCTATTATTTCCAACTACGCTTAAATCCATCCAAGTGCGCGCTCGGGGTTATCGCGGGGAAGTTCCTCGGCTTTATGGTAATACGGCGAGGAATAGAGGCCAACCCCAAGAGGATCAAGACATTAGAGGACATGCCCACCTCAAACCATCAAGAAAGTTCAGCGTCTCAATGCGAGGATATTTGCGCTCTCCCACTTCTTGGATCGGACGGGAGACAAATACCTCCCTTTCTTCAAAGCACTTCACAGAGCACGTCACACCAGATTCCAGTGAATTGATGGATGACAAACTGCCTTCGAACACCACAAGCAGTACCTGGCCACTCCCACATTACTCTAAAAGCCCACCGAAGGGAAAGCCATTTTCTTGTACCCGGTAGTCTCATCGCACGCACTCAGCTCGGTCCTGGTCAAAGACGAAGGAGGGATCCAGTGCCTGGTCTATTATCTCAGCAAGGTCTTGGTCGATCCTGAGAGCAGATATCCCATGATAGACAAAATAGCTCTGACCTTGGTATTCTCCGCAAGAAATCTCTGGTCGTACTTTCAAGCCCACACTTGATGATGGGCATTGGCAAGAACTGGATGTCAAACTCTCCCACCTCCACTGCCTATTTGACCTGCCTAGCTCTGATGGCATGACTCCCGTATGGTAGGCTTTATATGTCGAAGGGGCTTCAGGCACCGAGGGCACTGGCGCAAGCCTGCTGATGACAAGCCCTGAGGGGGCCACCCTCGAGTACGGGCTCCGGTTGAAGTTCCCAGTCACCAACAACATCACAAAGTACAAAGCCCTAATCGTCGTCCTCTGTCTAGCCATCGAATGCAGGGTGGAAAATCTTAGTCATCAACACCGACTCTCAGCTGGTAGTATCACAGGTCGAGGGGGACTATGAGGCTAAGAATGAGCAGCTTGCATGGTATCTCCAACTAGCAAAATCTCTTCTCAAGAAAATCAAGTTCTACCAAATCCTTCACATTCCTCAGGAGCAGAACATCAGAGTGAATGCTCTATCCATGCTCGGCAACTCCGCTACAGGGTACCAAACTCGGCATCGCCGACTCGAGGACTTGCTCATTCACAACATCTCGGGCCCTTGGGAGATCGCTGTCATCGTAGGAGGAGAACCTTGTTGGGAGGATCCCATCATCTCCTACCTTGAAAACAGAAAACTACCAGCAGACCCGGTGGAGGCCCGACGCCTACGAATCTAAGATGTCTCATTCTTCATCATCGCAGATGAACTCTACAAGCGCTCTTTCTTTGTGCCGTACTTAAAGTGCTTACTCCTACCCGAGGCAAAATACGTTATGTAGGAAGTGCATGAGGGCGTATGCAGGGAGCATTTGGGAGGAAAGGCTTTGGCCCTAAAAATCCCACGACAAGGACTCTACTCGCCCACGTTAAAAAAGGACACCCTTGATTTCACTAAGAAATGTGAAAGCTATCAGCTCAACTCTAATGTCAAACATCAACCCCCGGTCGGGATCACCCCACTACGGAGCGCATGACCCTTTGCTCAATTAGGGATAGATCTACTCGGCCCATTTCTGCCAGTCTCCAGGCAAAGGAAGTTCATAATTTTGGATGTTGACTGGTTCTCTAAGTGGGTTGAGGCAAAGCCGCTGGCCAGGATCACTATGGAGAATTCCACCTGATTAATCTAGAGGAACATCGTCTGCCGCTTTGGCATCCCGGCTACTATCGTCGCCGACAATGAGATGCAGTTCACAGGAAAGTCCTTCACCAAAATGTGTGAGGACCAAAAAATAAAACTCCGCCACACGGCTGTGGCACATGCCAAAGCTAACGGACAGACCATAGTCACCAACCGCATCATCCTGAGAGGGATGAAGACTTGCCTTCAAGAGGTTGGGGGCAGTGGGCGGGCGTTGTTCCTAATGTCTTGTGGGCCTACCAGACAATGACAAGAACTCCAACTGGGGAGACAGCCTTCAAACTTTGATATGGATAAAAAAACGGTCGTACCTGTAGACATCAGAATCCCAAGCCCTGCGTTCAAGCTTTCGACCCAACAAAAAATGAAGCCTTCCTGCAGGGAAACTTGGACTTAATCCAGGAGGTGAGGGAAGAAGAAACTCAAAGGATTGCCGCATAGCAAGGCCGCATGGCTCGCTTATATGACAGAAAGGTGAAGCCAAGACCCATCAGTATCGGGGATCTTGTCCTCTGAAACCTCAAAGCAGCAGGAAAAGGCCCTCAAAAGGGCAAGCTCTCTCCGACTTGGGAAGGGCCTTTTGTCATCATAGGGGTAGAAAAACCAGGGACCTACAAGCTGAAGGACCCGGACGGGAAACACTTCCCCGAACTTGGAACGCGCAACCCTGCGCCTATTCTACTAATAATCAATAACAAACTGTACGACTGGATTGGCCCGCTCATGTATATTTTTCAAACATCAATGTAATAAACTTTGATCTAGCCTAACGCAACGGCCCAAGCCCAGGCGAGATCGACGAAAGCCTGTCAGCACCTCCCAAGCGAGACGAACAAAGGTCTGTCTGCACCTTCACCCGGATGGACCCCAGTCCTCCTAAGGCGCGAACAAACAAAGTTTGCTCGCCACCTCCACCCGGACGGACCCCGGTCCTCCTGAGGTGCTAAGGAACAAAGGTTGCTCGCCACCTCCACCCGGACAGACCATGGTCCTCCTGAAGCGTGAACGAACAAAGGTTGGTCGCCACCTCCACCCGGACGGACCCCGGTCCTCCTAAGGCGCGAACGAAGGTTACTCGCCACCTCCACCCGGACGGACCCCGGTCCTCCTGAGCCGCGAACGAAGGTTGCACGCCACCTCCACCCGGACGGACCCCGATCCTCCTGAGGCGCGAACGAACAAAGATTGTTCTCCAGATCCAGCTAGACGGACCCCGGTCCTCCTTAGGCACGAACGAACAAAGGTTGCTCTCCACCTCCACCCGAAGGACCCCGGTCCTCCCGAGGCGGAACGAACAAAGGTTGCTCGCCACCTCCACCTAGACGGACCCTGGTCCTCCTGAGGCGCAATGAACAAAGATTGTTCGCCACCTCCATACGGACGGACCCCTGTCCTCTTGAGGCGCAACTAACAAAGGTTGTTTGCCACCTCCACCCGGACGGACCTCGGTCCTCATGAGGCGCAACAAACAAAGGTTGCTCGCCACCTTCACCTAGATAGTCCCTTATCCTTATGAGGCACAACGAACAAAGGTTGCTCGTCACCTCCACCCGGATGGACCCCAGTCTTCCTGAGGCGCAACGAATAAAGGTTGCTCGCCACCTCCACCCAGACGGATCCCGGCCCTCCTGAGGGAAACAAACAAAGGTTGCTCGCCACCTCCACCTGGACAGACCCCGACCCTCCTGAGGCGCAACGAACAAAGGTTGCTCGCGACCTCCAGCCGGAAGGACTCCAATCCTCCTGAGGCGCGAACGAACAAAATTTGCTCGCCAACTCCACCTGGACAAACCTCGTTCCTCCTAAGGCATGAACAAACAAAGGTTGCTCGCCACCTCCACCCGGATGGACCCCGGTCCTCTTGAGGCGCGAATGAACGAATGGTTGCTCACCACCTCCACCTAGATGGACCCCGGTCTTCCTGAGGCGCGAACAAATAAAGGTTGTTCATCACCTCCACCCGGACGGACCTCGGTTCTCCTGAGGCATAAACAAACAAAGGTTGCTCGTCACCTCCACCCGGACGGACCCCGATACTCCTGAGGCACGAACAAATAAAGGTTGTTCGCCACCTCCACCCAGATGGACCCAGTCCTCTTGAGCCGCGAATGAATAAAGGTTCTTCATAATCTCCTACCTAGAGAACCCCGGTTCTCCTAAGACACAAACGAATAAAGGTTCTTTGCCACCATCACCCAGACGAACCCCGGTCCTCTCGATCTGCGAACGAACAAAGGTTCTTTGCCACCTCCATCCGGACTGACCCCTGGTCCTCCTAAGGAATGAATGAACAAAGGTTCTTCTTGCTACCTCTACCTGGACGAACCCCGGTTCTCCTAAGGCGCGAACGAACAAAAGGTTCTCAGCCACCTCAACCTAGACGGATCCCAGTCCTCCTGAGGCGCAAACGAACAAAAGTTCTCTGCCACCTCCACCTGGACGAACTCCAGTCCCCCTGAGTCGCGAACGAACAAAGGTTCTCTATCACCTCCAACTGGAAGGACCCCAGTCCTCTTGAGGCACGAACGAACAAAAGTTCTCCGCCACCTCCACCTAGATAAACCCTGGTTCTCCTAAGACGCAAATGAATAAAAGTTCTTCACCACATCCACTTGAACATACCCTAGTTCTCCTGAGGCGCAAACGAATAAAGGTTCTCCTCCATCTCCACCCAGATGGACCTCGGTCCTCCTAAGGTGCAAACGAAAAAATGTTATTCGCCACCTCCACTTGGATGAACCCCGGTTCTCCTGAGGCGCGAACGAACAAAGGTTCTTCGCCACCTTCATCTGGACGGACCCAAGTCCTCCTAAAGAATGATCGAACAAAGGCTCGTCACCACTGCCATATGGACGAACTCTGGTCCTCCCCAGACAAAAGCAAGCATAATCCCTTCACCAGATATCGAGTCCTCACAAAGATCGCACGAACCAAGATTCGTCACCGCCTCTCGAAACAAGCAGACCTCCGAGGCCATCTGTGCAACCAAGTCAAGGGGGCATGTGTCCTCCCTTATCATGCTTAAGCACCAGGCTACCATCACTAACGTTCGACGATAATCGCCAGTGATAGTGCATGATGAACGAGGAATGTAAAAGCGCTAGATACTATCAGGCCGTCGCAAATGCATGTCACGACACTAAGTCACCACCGTATGGGCAATAACAAGGAATGGTCCGGCGACTGCCAAGATCCTTGCCTAATAACGACAACGAGATCTTCACCACGCAAGATCGACATCCGAGGGGAGTTGCGAGCACAACACGTCACACAAAAACTCGTGCGGCTAAGAAAAGGAAGTGACAAATGCAATACACAAGCCGACAGTACCAAACGTGTGTTCGACACAAATGCAATCATGTGTTACCTTGTCGCCAACACCACCTGCTCGGGGGACGAGATGCCCATGCATCCTTCAAACTGTGTGAAGCCCCTCGCCAAGCGCAAGATAGAGCTTAACAACATGCACTCCCCCGCTGCAATAGACATACCTACATCTCAGGGCATACTTAGTCATCCAGCACTGCTCCACTCCAAGGCCCCCAAGACTCAATTATTCTATAGACGTGAAAGCTTGCATCATTGCAACATCCTGATGCACAAACGCCATCAATAACATCCATCCCTAGAAGCTCCGTCCAAACTCCTAACAGGAACGGACACTGAATCATTCTATGATGCAACACAGAAATGGACACTGTGTCCTTCCATATCTTCTAGTGGAAATTAGGATCTTCTGGTTCCTCTACGACATTAAGACAAGGGGGGAGGATATCCCTTCACATCGCATCCGAGAAACCACCACCAGTACTAACGGCCCATGGCAGCTGCATCGGCTAGTGCGTGATGAGTCCCGTTTATATAGGGTTTTGCGGGCTCTTCTGGCTTGGTTTTCATGTCTTTGCACTTCACTTTTCGGTTGTTTTCACTGCTATTTCGTTCCCGCTGCGTTTCGCGTTTAGTGCACTTGTCTTGCCCATGGGTGCGCAATTGTGCATCTGATTGCTGGGGGTATGCACTTGGTGCTCCCGGGGGCTCGTTCCAGTAGTTTTTATTGCATTTTGTTGATTGTTGGAGGGTCCTCCTGTTTGAGTTTTTATTGTGTGCAGGTGGTTAGTTTTCCCCTCTTCAGAATTCTGATTTGTGGAAAACGCACGGTCGTGCATTTTCTTAGCGCATGGTTGGTTTCCGTCGTGCATTTTCTGCAGATGAGTTTGGAAGATTGACCAGCCCGTACGATTACTTCACGCACAGTTTCTTTGGAGCTGTGCGCAAAATAAACACACGGTTTTCCTGTAGCCTTCTGGTTTTGCGTTGTTCTATGGTTGGTCGTGCATCTTTCTTCACGCACGGGCAAAAGCGCCCGTGCACGAGTAAAATGCACGATTCCACCCGGTTACCTGCGTTTTGAGCACTCTGTCGTTACCCGTGCGATTTTCTTAGCGCAAAGGCGGAATCGCCCGTGCGTGAGTAAAATGCACAGGTCAACGCTTCTTCTTCCTCAGGCGTTTTCTGAAGATTATTATCGCACGGTTCACGCACAGTCGTGTGCCAGACCGTGCGTGACCATTTTTGCTGACTTTTATTATTTAAGCCGCAGATTTCTTCTGGACCGGGCTATCTCTGATTTCCTGCCATTTCCGCCCCTTTGAGCTGGAACTCGTCCCTCTAGCCGTCTCTTTCTCTCTCCTCATTGGAGGGTTGATCCGGCCACCCATTCTCCTCCCAAGAGCTTGCTAAAGCTTTGTCTCCGACCGCCATCGCCATTGCCGACTTCCAAGCTACTGTTTGAAGTTCTTAGTTGCAGCACTTGTGGAGCATTTCGCTCTGATCCGAATCAGTGACCACGACACTAAGAAGATGGGTGTGAAGAAGGAAGTGACAGCCCTTCGGGATCCCGGATACCTTCCAAAGACCGAGCTAGGACAAGGATTGACAACCTTCTCTTCCGACCGTGAAACTTGGAGAGCCTTCGAGTGCTTGGTTGTATTTCTCCCTTTCTTTACTTGGATTTACTTTATTCTGAACTTGTGCTAATTTGCTTGAGATTTAATATCCATGTTTCGTTCAAGGTCATGTTAGGGTTTTGTGTGGTGATTTATTGATCTTGATGTGTGTTGATGAGCTTCTTCTTTGTTAGAGAAAGTTGTGTTTGAGCCATTCTAGCGACTGCTAGAAGCGCACGTTGCGTAGAGGTGTTTTCGACCATCGATAGTTTGTTCGTCTTCGCTATTACTCTTTGGAGTAATTCACCTTGGCGACGCGGTGACGGTGACCCGCATTAGATTATTGTTGCTTAGTGTAGGAAACCCAAAATCAAACCCCTTGTTTTTACTTAGCGCTTTCATCCATTTTTGCTGACTTTTACTATTTAAGCTGCAAATTTATTCTGGAGCGGGCTATCTCCGATTTCCCCCGCCATTTCCGCCCCTTTCAGCGGGAACTCGTCCCTCCAGCCGTCTCTTTCTCTCTCCTCATTGGAGTGTTGATCCGGCCACCCATTCTCCTCCAAAGAGCTTGCAAAAGCTTTGTCTCCGACCGCCATCGCCATTGCCGACTTCCAAGCTGTTATTTGAAGTTCTTAGTTGCAGCACTTGTGGAGCATTTCGCTTTAATCCGAATCAGCGACCACGACACTAAGAAGATTGGTGTGAAGAAGGAAGTGACAGCCCTTCGGTATTCCGGATACCTTCCAAAGACCGAGCTAGGATGAGTATTGACAACCTTCGCTTCCGGCCGTGAAACTTGGAGACCCTTCGAGTGCTTGGTTGTATTTCTCCCTTTCTTTACTTGGATTTACTTTATTATGAACTTCTGCTAATTTGCTTGAGATTTAATATCCATGTTTCGTTCAAGGTCATGTTAGGGTTTTGTGTGGTGATTTATTGATCTTGATGTGTGTTGATGAGCTTCTTCTTTGTTAGAGAAAGTTGTGTTTGAGTCATTCTAGCGACTGCTAGAAGCGCACGTTGCGTAGAGGTGTTTTCGACCATCGATAGTTTGTTCGTCTTCGCTATTACTCTTTGGAGTAATTCACCTTGGCGACGCGGTGACGGTGACCCGCATTAGATTATTGTTGCTTAGTGTAGGAAACCCAAAATCAAACCCCTTGTTTTTACTTAGCGCTTTCATCCATTTCTCTGAAAGCGAAATTCATGCTCTCTACTTGCACTCCGCGTGAGATCGATACTTGGGGAAGCTACTCCTCACTTTTATTACTTGGCCGTGAACGGTAATCTTACCGCCAGCGCGCCAAGTTTTTGGCGCCGTTGTCGGGGAGTGCAACTATTGCGTGGATTTTGTTTCTTTGGGAAAAGTTTGGGAGTGTTTTGGTGTTTGTAGTGTTTTCTTTCTGTGATTGCTGTATGACAGATCTGAACCCTGGTGGAAGGGGTGAAGATTTGGGTGTTGATCCTGAGACTGCACGAGCGAGGAGAGCTCGCTTGCGTGCTGCTGTAGTTGAGGAAAGGATGGATGACTTGGGCAATTTGGGAAATGCCCAAGGAGAACGAATCGTCGAGAACCAGGATGTGGCCCAGCCTCGCATTAGGATAATGCGGGATTTCACTACCCCTAGTGTGGGGAGTGTTTATCCAGGGTTCGGGCCATCCATAGCCAATAATCATTTTGAGATCAAGCCTGCGATCTTAAATATGATTAGGAATAATACTCAGTACTCGGGCCTGCCAGGCGAGGATCCTCAGCTATATTTGGCTGAGTTTTTTGAGATTTACGGTACCTTCCATTATGCGGCCATTATTGATGAAGTTGTGAAGCTAAAGTTGTTCCCTTTTTCACTAAGGGATAGGGCCAAGACGTGGCTGCATACGATCACACCCGGCACCGCTGCTACCTGGGAAGCTTTGTCTTCTATGTTTTTGGCTAAGTTTCATCTTGTTGATAAAATTGTTAATGCACGCAGGGAAATAGCTACGTTCAGACAGCTGGATCAAGAAACTCTTTCTGAGGCATGGGAGAGATTTGCCAACCTGCAGCGCCGTTGTCCTCAACACGGCTGTGAGCCTTGGAATTTGGTGGAAATATTTTATTTCGCCATTGAGCCAAATTTCAGAACGATGATCGATGCGGCGGCGGGTGGCACGATCATGAACTTATCTCCTGAGGAAGCATTGAGACTCCTCAAAGACACGAACTCCCACAACACGTACTGGACAACAGGCAGGAATGCACCTAGAGGGGCGAGAAATTTGTTTGATGTAAATGTGGTGGGGCTGCACGCCGAATCGAGCCATCCTGCCTTGGATGGGAAGATAATGTTGACCCGATCGACCCCACCGCCTGCCCCTGTGATGAGCATATCGTGCCAGGGTTGTGGTAACTCTGGCCACCACGCTTATGAGTGCCCCGAGGGTGAGCTGTTTCCTGGCCAGACAGGTATGGCTTGTGAAGAAAATGTTAATTTTATAAATAATCAAAATCGTGTTGTGCCTTACAATAATACTTATAACCCTAACGCGAGAAACCATCCTAATTTCTCGTGGAACCAAAACGCGCCCGGTCAAAGATGGCAGGGGGGCCAGCATCAATTCGATGCTCGGGCTTCTGGTAGCCAGCCGCGACCGTCTCAGCAGGATTATAATCAGAATTTGCAAGGGACGCGCAAGAGCGCGTTAGAGGAAATGATGGAAAAATTCGTTGAAATGGCCCAGTCGAATATGGCTACTCAGACTGCTTCCATGAGAAATTTGGAAACGCAATTGGGACAATTGGCCCACGTATTTTCTGAGCGCACCCGCGGCACGCTTCCTAGCGACACAGAGAAGAATCCCCGTGAGCAGGGGAAGAGTGTTGAGGATGTGGGGGAATGTTATGCCCACGATACGACTGTGATATGTGAGATTAATGCCATAGAGATTCTAGCGTTATGTGATTCCGGTTCATCTTGCAACATTCTTGCTTTGCAAGATGTTGAAAGGGTGAACTTGAATATCAAATCTGATGGAAGGAAATCCTTAATGCTAGTCGATGGATCTGTGGTTGAGACTAATGGAGAGGTGAAGGGTGTAGAAGTGTTTTTAAATGGGGTGGCTGTCCTCACCGACTTTCAAGTGCTTGGACCCAAGGGAAACACGTCAAAACCCATCCTCGGGGTCCCTTTCCTTAAAGCCAGTGAGGCGACATTGCATTTTGATGCTAATGGTGTCACTGTTGCGCGCAAAGTTAATGCACCTTTACCACCTTCGCCTCCTCAATTAATCTTTGTTGACCCGGTAAAACCGGATGAGCTTAACTTTTGCGTCGTCTAATGATGTTTCTAGTGGCGTGAAGACAGTTTTCAATCGACAGGACAAGAGCAAGTTGAGGAAGTTTTTGAAACGCCGATGACAACTAAAGGGAAAGAAGTGACACAGGTCCTTGATGAGATGTAGGATGTTGCTGCGAAGATGGATGCGCTGCTCGCGCTGGATGGGGGTGTGCAGAATTTCAATTTAAAATATGCTATTGGTTTAGCCAAAGTATGTAAAACTATGAAACAGGTAACATGGGCTGATCTTTCACCCTCATCGGGTGAAGAAAGGATGCCCCCGGTTTTGGATGATAATCTGGCTACTGTGAAGTCAGAGGTGATTGTACCGCCCTGGCGATCCACTTCAGTGGAGTTAAAATGTAAGGAGTTGTTCTTGCGCAAGGCGCAAAGTTTTGCCCACCGGCGTGGGGAGGAGGAGGCTAGGGGCAGGGGAGATTTGTCTTCCCTAGGCCCTAAAGCTTCCACCTCTTCCTCATCCCGTATATACGGGGGGTCTATCACAAATCAGCGTTTAGCTGAGGAGTGTGGGATCCCCGGGGCCGTCTCTTTTTGTCTGGTTGCTGCTAGTGTTTTGTTTGCTTAATGCTGTGTGTGACTTTGAATTCTCTTTCTCTGCATTTTAAACTTTTGCTCCCTGAACACTATATATTACTGTTAATACAGGTATTTGGTCCACCTTAAGGACGGTAAAGAAAATGGCTTCTGGGAGACAACCCAATTTAGCTGCGTGTAATTTGTTTGTTTAGCTTTTTGAGGTGCATGCCTATTATTTACATGGTTGGAGATGTGCTTCTTGCAGGTGATTTTGTCTGGGCCGATGGCTTATTGATCAAGTTCTGAGCATTGGGTAACTTCTCCCCTCATCTCATTTTGATTTTAACTTCAACATATTTTGCTGCGCGTCTTAGCTTAAGTCCGGGGGAGAGCTTGTCGATTTTACCTTTGCACGTGCACTTCATTTGCATGCCAGTAGCTATTTTTAATTTATTTGTTTAGTTCATTGCATTGCGCACCGTTGCACCCACATGAGCGCGTGCTTAACTTTTTTGCGTACGGTGAGTCAAACTTGTTTCTTTCGTTAGATTTAGGAAAATTACTTTGCTAACATAGGATTGTGAGACGGGGTAAAATGTTGACCTTGCTGTGCTCCTAGTCGAGTGCTCCCGTCTCGTGTAGAAATTAGAGTAGAATTAATTTTTCTGCATGCTTTATGAAAGTCCACCTAGTGTCAACTACCTTCACCTATGGGGGGGATAGGTGACTTGCAGCGTATTTGCGGAATTAAAATTGTACCTGCAGAATCAAAACAAACCACACAGCACAGAAAATAACACAGGCAATTTATAGTGGTTCCCCGATTTGGGTACGTCCACTTTCCCCCTTCGACCTATCTCCCAATCCAGGGACGACTCGGTCACTTCACCAACAGGATTGAAATCCAATCCTTGCACTATCGGAAGGAACCCTTCCACACGTAGGAGTCAACATTCCCACAACACGGGTTGCACCCAACCCTATAACTAGGAACCAAATGTTCCTTTACAATGAAAAAGAAATTGGAGTGTATAAGAAATACAAACAACTTGAAGATCTAGGTGTCCCTTTTCGTTAGACTACTTGTTCTTGTAGGCAACAAAAAGTCTACAACCCTTGATCTTTCTTGGAGAAAATCTCTCCGAGACCGGCGGCAGCAAAGGGCGGCGGCAAGGCTCTCGGTGTTGGCGGCGGCAACTGAAAACAGCAGCGATGCACTGGAGATTCAATCTTCTTAGCGAAGTCGGCAAGGTCTTCCAACGGTCATACTAGGATCGATCGTCTCGATCGATTCGGACGGGGATAGATTTCCCTATCTCAAATCAAGAGACAAAAGATCTCTGGTTAGACGCATGAGACGCTGTGCACGACTTGGCTTCTATCACCGGGGATCTGGAGAAGATCGAGATCGGTTGCGGTGACTACTGCACGAGCGGCGGCGAAGATGATCGGCGGAGCGATTCGCGATTTTAGGGTTAGTCGGCGGCTCGGCTTTCGTTTTTTGTATCCGTTCTTTACTGTACACAAGTACCTGTGTATTTATACAATAGGTCATGGAGAATTGGAGATGACCGTTGTGGGCCCCACCAAAGCAAAGACCAAAGTCCGGTTCAAATAGCTGCAGGTAACATGGACCGGTCCAGGAATTCGGAAAAATCGCCCAAGGCAAAATCGGCGAGAATCGTAGGTGATTCTCGACGAATCGGCGAGAATCACTTATGATTCTCGCCGAATTCTACTTGGCGAATTCAGGCTGCACAGGTTATAGAGGCCGGGGAGAATCGGCGGGAATCACATTTGATTCTCGCCGAATCGTCGAGAATTCAAAGTCATTCTCGACGAATCAGCGAGAATCACTTAGTGATTCTCGACGATTCTGCCTTAGAGAATTTTTTGACTGCGTCGAGACAGCCGACCCAACCTGGCGAGAATAATCTAGTGATTCTCGACGACTCGTCGAGAATCACTAGTGATTCTCGATGAATCAGCGAGAATCACTTAGTGATTCTCGACGATTTACACTTAGACGATTCTCGTCTTCCAACCCGTGAGCTGGTCTTTGGCCCATCCTTGCTCCTTGTCTGCTCTTGCTTTATCATAGCCCTGTACTTGAAATTAAGTGCACCCCAATAGAGAGAGTACACGTAGGCCAACACACTGATCTGCTCAACGAGGGATTACGTCGCGCAGACCCGTGTATATTGACCCACTGCACCCTGACATTGGTGTGTACTTAGCGTGGAATAACTGCAAGCACAACTTAAAAGATTTCATCAAACACATTGTCTATTTACCTTAGCTTGTACATGGGCTTCTTCAAATCAGGTACATTGTGGATACAATACCCAACAATCTCCCCCTATTTGAAGAAGCCTAAACCCTACAAGCTAAGGTGAATAGAGCATATAGGAATGAAAATCATAAACTTAAAATTGAGTTGAGAGAGATATTCATTACTAATTTCTTGAGAGCAAACTTGGAGCCACCTTAGCCTTAGCCGAGAGGGTAATCTCCCCCTTTTCGGCTTCTGCAAATCGGGGACTGAAGCATGTGACACCATGCTCCCCCTCAGTTCTTGTACCTTTGCTTTCACTAAATTCCTAGCAGAGGCTCCCCCTAGATGCATGAGCCTTAAGCTTCTGTAGTCTCTTTCCTCGTAGTTTAACATCTCCAATTCAGTTTTGAACATACTAAACTTGGCCTCGTCAAGGGGCTTTGTGAAAATGTTGGATTGTTGGCAATAACAATTGCACTGGAGGAGTCGCAGTACATCGGTACTTCCTTGAACTGAAGATCATAGTCTGCTAACTGATTTCTGATCCAAAGGAGTTGTGCGCAACAGCTGCCAGCCGAGATGTACTCAGACTCTGCTGTGGAGGTTGCTACACAGTTCTGCTTCTTGCTATTCCATGAGATGAGCCTTCTTCCGAGGAATTGACACATTCCGGAAGTGCTTTTCCTGTCATCCCTACTCCCTACAAAATCAGCATCTGAAAAACCTATTAGCTCGATATCATTGTTTCTCGGGTACCACAAGCCAAGATTGGGGGTACCTTTAAGGTATCTTAGAATTCGCTTTGCAGCGACATAGTGAGATTCCATAGTGTTCACCTGATATCTGGCACAGACACATGTGGAGAACATGATATCCGGTCTACTGGCAGTAAGGTAGAGCAGGGATCCAATGATGCTTCTGTATTTGGTTTCATCGAAAGGTTTACCTTTCTCATCCTTATCCAGAGACATAGTGGATCCCATTGGAGTCCTCATAGAGGTTGCATTCTCCATTCCGAATTTCTTGAGGAGTTCATTTGTGAACTTCGTTTGAGAAATGAAGATTCCTTCCTCAGACTGTTTCACTTGAAGTCCCAAGAAATACTTCAGCTCTCCCATACTGCTCATTTCAAACTTTCCTTGCATAAGTTTGGAAAACTTTTTGCAAAGATTGTTGTCCGTTGAGCCGAATATAATGTCATCAACATAGATTTGCACCAGCAAAATCTTGCCTTTGACTTCCTTGAGAAACAATGTCTTGTCTATTTTTCCTCTAAAGAACTTGTTCTCAAGAAGAAAACTAGACAATGTCTCATACCAAGCTCGAGGAGCTTGTTTTAAGCCATATAGCGCTTTATTAAGAAAATATACATGATTAGGATAAGTAGGATTGACAAAACCTGAAGGTTGAGCGACGTATACTTCCTCTTTCAAGTCTCCATTCAAGAAAGCCGATTTCACGTCCATCTGATAGACTGTGAATCCTTTATGAGAGGCATAGGCTAGGAATAGCCGGATTGCCTCGAGCCGTGCAGCTGGTGCAAACGTCTGGTCGAAGTCAATCCCCTCCTCCTGTCTGTATCCTTGAGCCACCAGTCTGGCTTTGTTCTTGATGAAGACTCCATGTTCATCCAGCTTGTTTCTGAAGATCCACTTGGTGCCAATCACATTCTGCTTTTGTGGTCTGGGAACCAGCGTCCAAACGTTGCATCGTTCGAATTGATGCAATTCATCTTGCATGGCCAAAATCCATGCAGCATCTTTGTTCGCCTCGTCGAACTTCTTTGGCTCAACCTGTGACAGGAAGCTAAGATGCAAAATCTCGTTAATGGTACCTCTTCGAGTTCTGACCCCGTCACGAGGATCTCCAATGATCTGATCTCTAGGATGATCCCTCACGTGTCTGAGCTCAAGAAGTCTGGCGTCAGGAGCTTCAACTACTTCTTGGGCATCTCCTTCTTCTAAAGGATTTGCTCCATTTTGATCTTCAACTTCTCCGATCGGCGTTGATGTGGAGACCTTGACGTATTTTGGAGTTGCATCTTTCTCGGGCTCATCCAGTTGTAACTTTTCGAGTCTGGCACCTGCATCTTCAGGAAGATAACTAGAAGTCTTGCAATTAAGCAAACTTCCTTCATCAAATACAATATTTATTGATTCCTCTACCACTAGGGTTTTCTTGTTGAAAACTCTATAAGCCCGGCTATGGCTACTATAGCCCATGAATATGCCTTCGAAGTATTTTTCACCAAACTTAGTACGAGGGTACTTCCCATTATTCAGTACATAACATTTGCAGCCAAAGATCCTCAGATAGGACATGATTGGTTTCTTGCCTTTTAGTAGCTCATAAGGAGTCTTACGATGGCTCTTGTTGATCAATGCCCGGTTTTGTACATGACAAGCCGTATTGACAGCCTCGGCCCAGAAGTATTCTGGGAGAGAGGCGTCATTCAATATTATCGTGCATGCCTCAATGAGTGTTCTATTCCTCCTCTCCGCCACTCCATTCTGTTGAGGAGTGCGAGGGGAGGAGAACTCATGAAGGATACCAAGTTCTTCACAGAACTCTGTCATAGCTCTAGACTCAAACTCTGTTCCGTGGTCACTTCTGATTTTGACCACTGAGCAGTTAAGTTCGTTCTGTATCTGCTTGACAAAACTGGTGAAGATGTCAAACGTATCAGACTTGCGATTTAAAAAGAACACCCACGTAAACCGAGAGTGATCATCTACAATCACTAGCGTATACGACTTCCCTCCTAAGCTATGAACTTGCATAGGACCAAACAAGTCCATGTGCAGAAGATAAAGACATCTGGAGGAATCTTTGTCTGGGATGCCCTTAAAGGTAGCCCGAGTCTGCTTGCCCATCTGACATGCAGGACATGGACTATCTTTAATGCACTTAATAATGGGAGCATACCTTACTAAGTCTTTGGAAAACAGCATATTAATTGTCTTGTAATTAATGTGTGCCAATCTCTTGTGCCATTGTTCACAAAGAGATGCACTGCCTTTTGCAACGAGGCATACTGGGGTAGAAGAATCTAAACTAAGAAAATCTAAACAAAAAATATTTCTGCTCCTAATGCCAGTTAATACAGTCTCCGAAGAATCACATGATATTATCAGGCATTTATCCTTGCAGAACTTAACGTCATACCCTTTATCACATAACTGGCTTACGCTGATCAGGTTATGATTTAATCCTTCAACATAAGCTACGTTAGTGATAGAGAGTATACCGTTGGAAATCGTACCGTAACCTCTGGTGACTCCCCGATCAGATCCCCCAAATATGACTTTGGGTCCATTCTCGACTGGAGAGTACTCCCGCAGCAGGCTTCTTGTCCCGGTCATGTGACGGGAGCATCCACTGTCCAAATACCAAATAGGAGTTTTGTTGGCCTTTGGACATTCCTGCAAAACAAAATTAATTTGCCTTAGGAACCCAATCGTACTTGGGTCCTAGATTTTTCGTTAGCATACTCCCCATCGGTTGGTTAGCCCTACGAAAGGTCGTCCTCGCATTGCCAACATGAGAAGTCTCGATATTCCTTGGATTAAACCAACAATCCATGGCAAAGTGACCAATTTTGCCACAGCACCAGCAGTCAAACCTGTTATACCTCCTCTTGGGCGCCTGCTTCACCCTTGAAACGTGGGGTTCAGTTGGGGCTGAAGACCTGGAGGTGGAGGCATCATGATGACCACAGTCACATGACTTCTTCACCTCTTGGCTTTTCAGTGCAACAGGCTTGGCCTTAGGTGTCTGCTTCCTCTTATGGCCGCTAGAGAATTGACCATAATTTCCCAAGTGGATTTCCTCATAAGGTGCCTTGAAGACACTCTCACTGAAGTTACGGGGAAAGGTCCACCCATCATACCGGCTCTTCGGCTTTGCAACCAAGGGCCTGAAGTGATGGCCGTATGTTGACTCAAGTCATGTTGGTTACAGGGAAAGCTAGGCTTTCTGAACTCAACAGGGCTAAGTGGGGCCTTTCCTTTCTCAGCAGCAGAGGCTTTCTTGGCAGCCTTATTCTTCCTCTTGTTCCTGTTTCTCCTGGATGAGGAGCTAGGTGCCCCTACATGCCCCAAGCCAGCCCCTTTGGCCTGAGCAGAGAAGGTATCAACTAATGGAAGAACAGTTTTTGGCATAGAGAAGCTCTTGACGATCTTCCTTTCTACCGCAAGTAGATCTTCCAACTTGTCGACTTCCTCCTGCTTAAGATCAAGGAGCTTAAGAGACTCTGAATGCTTTGAAGTCAGGTCCAAGTACTCCTGTCGGAGGGAGATCAAACTAGTGATCTCTTCCCTCAGGGATACACTCTCACCTTTAATGAATTTGACTTCCTTTTTCTCAGCCTTCAGTCTCTTTCGACATTCCACAAAAGTATTGAGCAGAAACTCATACTTCTCGAGGAGCTCAGCTTCACGGGCCGAAGGGCTATCCTTAGGGTCATCATCCTGAGACTCAGGATCAGAGTCAGAGTCGGAGAGAGGGGTGTGAGCTTTTACCTTCCCAGTAAATGGGGGGCAATCTCCTTCCGAGTCACAACGACCCATTAGCCCAAAGTAGGCTTCCTCGTCATCGCTGGTGTCTGATGTGTCAGATTCACTCAGCGTCTTTGGCTTCTTCGCGATGTAACTCCTCTCCTTCTTCTTGTCTTTTGAGGACCTGTGCTCCTCTCCCTTTCCCTTTTCCCTCTTGCCTTGATGGCAGTCGGCCACGATGTGTCCTGGCTTGTTGCAACCAAAGCAAATAATGTCAGATGAGCGGTGTTTGTTCGGTTTGGAAACATACCTGTCAGAAGAATAGTTCTTCTTCTGATCCCTTGAAGAGGAGCCGTTTCTCTTTCTCTGATTCCTCAGCTTGAGGAACTTTTTGAATTCCCTTGTGATAAGGGATAAGTCTTCCTCAGACAATTCTGAGCCGGAGGAGCTTGGCTCAGAGTCTTCCTCTTCATTCTTCTTCCACGCACGGGAAGAGGCAGCACCCTTGCCCTTTCTGGAATGAATAGCTTTCAGGGCCATCGTCTTTTCCTTGGCCGCGGCTTTCTCTGCTTCCTCTTCAGCCTTCCTTGTGTTCAACTGAAGCTCATAGGACATGAGCTTCCTGAATAGAATCTGAGGGTCGGTTTCCGCAAGTCTGCCAAACTCGCGGATTGCGCAGATCTTTGTGTCCCATTCCTTAGTGAGGGACCTAAGGAACTTATCATTGAGTTCACCGTCAGTGAACACTCTTCCATATCCTTTGAGTGCATTGACGATCTTGAGGAAGTTTTCGAAGGTAACTCCGATCTCCTCCTTTGGCCCTTGCCTGAAGGCCTCATATTTCTGATTGAGGAGGGATCTCCGATCGTCCCTCACTTCATCTGTGCCCTTCATTAGGACAATCAGGCAGCTCCAGAGATCCTTGGCTGTCCTACAGTTGCAGAAGTTCTGCATCATAGAGTCGTCAACTGCGCTTACCAGGATGTTCTGAGCTTTCTTGTCGAGTCTGAACAGCACCATTTCGTCCTTGTCCATTTCCGAAAGTTTCTTGGGCACTTTCTTGGTAGGATCAATGGTGGAGGCCTTAGTGGGAATGTAAGGTCCCTCCTCCACTATCATGAAGAGCCGCGGGTCGACTGCTTCCATGTAGAATCTGATTCTTTCCTTCCAGATAGGAAAGTTCAGTCTGGTGCACACTGGGATTTTGCCGGAGTGCTTGAGTCCGTCCATGGAGGATATCGGTCTTCTTCTTGACACTAGTGGCAGGATTCTGCTCAAGGTGTGAACCTTTTTGATGAGTAACCTCCCTCTGATACCACTTGAAAGTCCACCTAGTGTCAACTACCTTCACCTATGGGGGGGGATAGGTGACTTGCAGCGTATTTGCGGAATTAAAATTGTACCTGCAGAATCAAAACAAACCACACAGCACAGAAAATAACACAGGCAATTTATAGTGGTTCCCCGATTTGGGTACGTCCACTTTCCCCCTTCGACCTATCTCCCAATCCAGGGACGACTCGATCACTTCACTAACAGGATTGAAATTCAATCCTTGCACTATCGGAAGGAACCCTTCCACACGTAGGAGTCAACACTCCCACAACACGGGTTGCACCCAACCCTATAACTAGGAACCAAATGTTCCTTTACAATGAAAAAGAAATTGGAGTGTATAAGAAATACAAACAACTTGAAGATCTAGGTGTCCTTTTTCGTTAGACTACTTGTTCTTATAGGCAACGAAAAGTCCACAACCCTTGATCTTTCTTGGAGAAAATCTCTCCGAGACCGGCGGCGGCAAAGGGGGGCGGCAAGGCTCTCGGTGTTGGCGGCGGCAACTGAAAACAGCAGCGATGCACTGGAGATTCAATCTTTTTAGCGAAGTCGGCAAGGTCTTCCAACGGTCACACTAGGATCGATCGTCTCGATCGATTCGGACGGGGATGGATTTCCCTATCTCAAATCAAGAGACAAAAGATCTCTGGTTAGACGCGTGAGACACTGTGCACGACTTGGCTTCTATCACCGGGGATCTGGAGAAGATCGAGATCGGCTGCGGTGACTACTGCACGAGCGGCGGCGAAGATGATCGGCGGAGCGATTCGCGATTTTAGGGTTAGTCGGCAGCTCGGCTTTCGTTATCTGTATCCGTTCTTTACTGTACACAAGTACCTGTGTATTTATACAATAGGTCATGGAGATGACCGTTGTGGGCCCCACCAAAGCAAAGACCAAAGTCCGGTTCAAATAGCTGTAGGTAACATGGACCGGTCCAGGAATTCGGAAAAATTGCCCAAGGCAAAATCGGCGAGAATCGTAGGTGATTCTCGACGAATCGGCGAGAATCACTTACGATTCTTGCCGAATTCTACTTGGCGAATTCAGGCTGCACAGGTTATAGAGGCCGGGGAGAATCGGCGGGAATCACATTTGATTCTCGCCGAATCGTCGAGAATGCAAAGTCATTCTCGACGAATCAGCGAGAATCACTTAGTGATTCTCGACGATTCTGCCTTAGAGAATTTTCTGACTGCGTCGAGACAGCCGGCCCAACCTGGCGAGAATCATCTAGTGATTCTCGACGACTCTAGTGATTCTCGACGAATCGGCGAGAATCACTTAGTGATTCTCGACGATTTACACTTAGACGATTCTCGTCTTCCAACCCGTGAGCTGGTCTTTGGCCCATCCTTGCTCCTTATCTGCCCTTGCTTTATCATAGCCCTGTACTTGAAATTAAGTACACCCCAATAGAGAGAGTACACGTAGGCCAACACACTGATCTGCTCAACGAGGGATTACGTCACGCAGACCCATGTATATTGACCCACCCTGACATTGGTGTGTACTTAGCATGGAATAACTGCAAGCACAACTTAAAAGATTTCATCAAACACATTGTCTATTTACCTTAGCTTGTACAGGGGCTTCTTCAAATCAGGTATATTGTGGATACAATACCCAACACTTTAGTTTTATATTTTTTCTAATTACGTAAATTCTTTTTATTCTACTCAAAATTTGCTGAATTCGGTGTGAATTCGACGGTAACTTAGGGATGTGTGTAGACAGCCGTTAGATTCGTATTGCTCGAGTCAGGAGGATGGATAGTTTTTTTCGTTGGCTAAGAACTTGCCCCAAGCTACTCTCGAAGCATTGGTGCATGGTTAGTTAAGCATGAGCATGACGTATGCCATCATTTTGGCCAGGTTGAGCTTTGTACTTGTTCCTAACATCTTATCCTCGCTAGCCCCATTGTGCCTACCACTCCTCTGATTCAGCTCCACTTTTATTTCACCAAAGCCTAGTAACCGACCCTAGTCGCACACCCAAGTTTAGCTTTACTGTTTTCTGATTTCAGGATGGGGGTGTTGATGCGGTGTTGTTCTTTGTGAAATATATGGTTGTGCTCCCATGAATTTATTTGTTGGAGTTGTGCAAAAGAAAAAAAAGAAGTAAAAAGAAGAATTGAAAAAGAAAGAAAAAGAGAAAGGAAAAGTATAACTGAAAATCTGATTTGAGTAATGTATTTTGTGGAGTAGGCGGTACACACACCCGTATTTTAAAAATTAAGTCTGGGGGTGTGGTGTACCCGCGCGTTTTGTGGGTAGCGGATAGACTCTTCTTGTGCTAGCTCAGTTGGGTTTTGTGCGTAGCCTTCATTTTTATCCTTGATTACCTCGCCTTAACCCAAGCCCCATTACTACCCGAAGTCCTACGGACTCATGCTTAAGTCAAATTAGTGTCGCGGAGAGAGTGTGAACGGGCAAGCATATGGTCACCGACATTGGTGGATTCCTTTGGAGGTTGTCCCGAATCCCGATATTTGGCAATACTCGCCTTAGCGGTTAGTCTATTTTCTCCCTACGCGTGACCGAAGGATTCACCGCGATTCTATTTTTGAGTAGTCATAGAATTTTTTGTTATGCAGGCTGAAAAGTATAAATTATTTTGTATGCTTAGAAATTTTCTCTATTATATTTCTACACCCGCGAGCGTGCGACTTCGCATGGTACTCCGGATCGCAATTACTGTGTTAGTTAGTTCTTTTTCTAATCTGCAAGGATCTTCTTTGCTCGGGACGTGCAAATAGGTAAGTCTGGGGGTGTGATGAGCCTCGTTTATATAGGGTTTTGCGGGCTCATCTGGGCTGGTTTTCATGTCTTTGCACTTCACTTTTCGGTTGTTTTCACTACTATTTCGTTCCCGCTGCGTTTCACGTTTAGTGCACTTGTCTAGCCCATGAGTGCACAATTGTGCATCCGATTGCTGGGGGTATGCACTTGGTGCTCCCCGGGGCTCGTTCTAGTAGTTTTTATTACATTTTGTTGATTGCTGGAGGGTCCTCCTGTTTGAGTTTTTATTGTGTGCAGGTGATCAGTTTTCCCCTCTTCAGAATTCTGATTTGTGGAAAACGCACGGTCGGGCGTTTTCTTGGCGCACGATTGGTTTCGGTCGTGCGTTTTCTGCAAATTAGTTTGGAAGATTGACCAGCCCGTGTGATTATTTCACACACGGTTTCTTCGGAACCGTACGCGAAGGATACACACGGTTTTCTTGTAGCCTTCTGGTTTTGCGCTGTTCTGTGGTTGGTCGTGTGTCTTTCTTCACACACGGGCGGAAGCGCCCGTGCATGAGTAAAACACGCGATTCCACCCGGTTGCTTGCGTTTTGAGCACTGTGTCGTTACCCGTGCGATTTCCTTAGCGCACGGGCGGAATCGCCCGTGCGTGAGTAAAACGCACGGGTCAACGCTTCTTCTTCCTCAGGCATTTTCTGAAGATTATTATCGCACGGTTCACGCACGGTCGTGTGCCAAACCGTGCGTGACCATTTTTGCTAACTTTTACTATTTAAGCCGCAGATTTCTTCTGGACCGGGCTATCTCCGATTTCCCGCCATTTCCGCCCCTTTGAGCTGGAACTCGTCCCTCCAGCCGTCTCTTTCTCTCTCCTCATTGGAGGGTTGATCCGGCCACCCATTCTCCTCCCAAGAGCTTGCAAAAGCTTTGTCTCCGACCGCCATCGCCATTGCCGACTTCCAAGCTGCTGTTTGAAGTTCTTAGTTGCAGCACTTGTGGAGCATTTCGCTCTGATCCGAATCAGCGACCACGACGCTAAGAAGATGGGTGTGAAGAAGGAAGTGACAGCCCTTCGGGATCCCTGATACCTTCCAAAGACTGAGCTCGGACGAGGATTGACAACCTTCTCTTCCGACCGTGAAACTTGGAGAGGCTTCGAGTGCTTGGTTGTATTTCTCCCTTTCTTTACTTGGATTTACTTTATTCTGAACTTGTGCTAGTTTGCTTGAGATTTAATATCCATGCTTCGTTCAAGGCCATGTTAGGGTTTTGTGTGGTGATTTATTGATCTTGATGTGTGTTGATGAGCTTCTTCTTTGTTAGAGAAAGTTGTGTTTGAGCCGTTCTAGCGACTGATTGAAGCGCGCGTTGCGTAGAAGTGTTTTTGACCCTCGATGGTTTGTTCGTCTCCGCTATTACTCTTTGGAGTAATTCACCTTGGCGTCGCGGTGACGCCGACCCACATTAGATTATTGTTGCTTAGTGTAGGAAACCCAAAATCAAACCCCTTGTTTTTACTTAGCGCTTTCATCCATTTCTCTGAAAGCGAAATTCATGCTCCCTACTTGCACTCCACGTGAGATCGATACTTGGGGAAGTTACTCCTCACTTTTATTACTTGGTCGTGAACGGTAATCTTACCGCCAGCGCACCAGTGCACAACATGCAATGTGCAATACGAGAGGACATTCCTGCAACACGTCATAAGCATCGCACGACAAGCAAGAGCGATGCACGAGATGTAAACCCCAAGGCAAGATAGTCAAGCTTAGAAATTTCCGGGCTCGTCGCTTTGCGGTTCGCGACCCGCAAAAATTTGGGGGCATTTGATGAGGTTCCCCCTGAAATTTTTGAGCCAAACCGGTAAGACTCGGACCAAGGACGTGCGGGGAAAGCCAACCCGATAGGACAAGTCACGTGCGCCATGACACACTCCCCCAAGGCCCAGAAAAACCTGAACGGAGGGCAAAACTCGCACGCGTGCACAAGTAGCGCGCGTCACCGGTAGCTGCTGCTGCCGCCATCGGGCGCCCTGCCTTGGTTGCCAGGGGGCACCTTCATTATTTCAATAATTTTGGCGATCTAGGTGACCGGAATGGAGCGATGTCATTCACCAGCACAAATTCCACCACAACACAATTTCTGACGTATCCCTCCATAAAATAATAAAGCAGTCTCCCAGGCCTTCATTTGAAGACAAACTACTCTAGAGGTTAGAAGGATCTCTGAGATTTTCCAGTGGGGTCGTGGATTTAGGCCGATTCTCCGCTCAGGAATTCACTCCATACCTTTTTTAGTAGGAGCACTACCATCGAGGCTCCGTGAACTTGGAGATTTCTTCCAGCTGGAGCGCTTCCACCGAAGTTTCGTAGACTTGGCCATTTTCCTAGCCAGAGCGCTTCTATCAGGGCTCCTGAGACAGTTTCTTTTCATCCCTTTCACAACTTATACTTATAACAGAGATGCAATCTTCCACCCTTCGAGGAATCTTCCCAAACTCTTGTAATCTCCAAGAAAATAATAGATTTTGGCTCGGCACAGATTCAATCAAGTGAGTTTTCACCCTTTTCAGATTTTCCATGTCAAAAAAACTTTTGTCACTGGCTCTTGTTTTTTCTTTGATTGTTGGCGTGTCTGGCCCGACTCCGAGCTAAGACGGTCTGATTCTTTAGATCAGAAAAAAATCGGACGACCCATAACAATAATAGATTTAATAACTTATTAGATATGTGATAAAATATTAATATTGAGATTTTAGATGATAACAAAATATATTATTATTTATGGAATTATTTTATATAATTTTTATTGTATTTATTTATATCATTTTTATTAAAAATATAAACAAAGTTAAATCATAATCCAACCCCGATCTGATCGACCCACCCTACTAATCCGACCCTGAATCTTTGATGTCAAGGAATGGTTCACCTCTAAAGCTGTCACGGTTCCGGTTCGGTTCCGATTCTATTAAAATCATGAACCGAACCAATATGGTAATGATTCTTCAAATTAGAACCAAAACCTTAATTGGTTTGTCCGGTTCCGGTTCCAGCTTAATTTTTGGAACCGTCGTGTAAACAGTTTCGGTTACGGTTCAACAAGAACCAAAACCAAACCGACCACTAACGGTTCGGTCCGGTTCCATGCGGTTCGGTCCGGTTCCATGCGGTTCGGTCCGGTTCCATGCGGTTCGGTCCGGTTCCAATCAGTTCCAACTAAAATCAAAATCAAACTTGACATAATGAAATAAAAGCAGGCTGCAAATAGTAAACTCAAAACAACATCAAAAAAAAATAATTGTGTTGCGCACTACTCGACGGTCTTTTCCACGATCGGTGAGATAGTATCAATCGCTTTCCTATGCGTGTAGACTTGCCACAACTTCTAGTTGGCTTGCGCACGTCTCGTCGGCATGATCAACCGTAACAACCGGCTACAATTAGTTGTCTTTCATGATTACTAATAAATAGTAGTTGTATATCTTTTATATTTTTTAAATAAAATATTTCAAAAAAATATGTAGGTAAAATTGAAAATATATTATATAATTGTACAAAAATCAAAAGTACACTGAAAAAATTGACTCCAAACCGCACCAATGTCAAACCATACCACCCGGTTTTTATGCGGTGAAGTTTTGTTCGGTCTAAAATCAACCCCTTTTAGTGCGATTGTGGTTTGTGTTCAAACTGCACCAGCTTCACTCGTGATAGTAAGTATTAATATTATAGATAACTTATAAAAAAATAACAATATAATAATAATAAATGGGTTGATGTCCGGTTCTACTTCAGTCCGGTTCGAATCGGGTCTAAAAATCTTGAAACAGCTTGAAACTTATATGTTGCGGTTCCGGTTCTGGTCCGGATAGTAAAATGTAAGAACCACATTCGAACCAATGTTGTTCACGGTTCCAAAATTCAAATCGAAACCCGAATAATTTGTGAACGGTTCAGTCTAATTCTTTGCGGTTTCGGTTCGGTTTCGATTCGATTTGCGGTTTTCGGTTTTAAGTGACATCCGAGTCCTGTTCTCAAATCTGGGGAAAACATACACAGTAGCCGGAGTGGTTTTATTTTGGTCCAATAGCCCTACATCTCTGTTGTCGATTCCTGAAAGCCTCGGCTCTGCGTTTCCCTCTTCGGCTTGTTCCCGCGACTTTGGACGTCTTCGCAGCAGAACTCCATCCTGCGTGTTTCTCTCGCCCGCTCTAATTCTCTTTCACAGCAAGCTGCCGGCTCCTCATAGGGTTCATTCTGCCCGCGCCTCTCGAGTCCGCCACCAGCGGCGCAAGTGATCTTCACCCTAGTTACCGTCACACGCGGTTCTTCCTCTCTTCGTCCTGCTCGCGGCTGTGCTGTGGCACTCACGGTTCTCAACTGCTTCTTCCAAACAATTATAGGAGAAATCAGTCGATCTAATGATCCTTGTTGTCCTCGCTTTCTCCTCTTCCACCTTCTTATAAAACTGACTGCGTCGAAGGCCAGATTCTTCCTTCATTTGACAGCTTTGTGAGATGATGGACGATACCCATTCCCACGAAGAGCGAGAAGAAGGTTTGAATGGATCCTAGATATTACCCTTATTGAGGACTGAGTATTCTGAACCTTAATATGAATTGGACTCTTTTGAACTTCCTTTAATTTTTTATTTATGTTTTATTTGGCTTGATTTGTTTTATTTGTCGTGTTTTTCATATGCAGAGGACGAGGAAGAGTATGAGGAGGTTGGCGGAGGAAATCGGCTCCTAGGGTTTATGTTTGGGAATGTTGATAATGCTGGTGATCTAGATGTTGATTATCTGGATGAGGTACTTTTGTCATCACTGCATAATTTACTTGGTGTGGTTGTGCCTAGAGGACTTTGGTTATAATGTCTATTTAGGGCTGTAGAATATGCTGTCATGATGATGTTCATGGAGATCCTACATACTATTTAAAATTTTAAATTGAAATTGTTTGGTTGGTCTTTGATTCATAATAATTTGTAGCTCTATTCAGTAGTTTTGAAACACCTTATCAAAAGTTTCCTTTGGTTTTTAGGATTTCCTTCACAAAAATTTCAAATGGATTGGTTTTAAGAGTCTTCTGACCAAAAAACTTAGCACTGATTAGTGGATATCCTGTCAAAGGGCAGAATAGTGGAGCACCCAAATATTTAGGGGAACCACTATAATTTTTTGCGTCGTTTGGTTGTATAACTTTCTTATATTTATACTTGCATTGCTTAATAATCAAAATTTCTGGCATGTACTATGATTAGGTGCGTAAAATTTCAATAACTCTATTCTTCTCCCCCCTCTAGAGTAATTCTTGACTGTGATTTATCCACTTTTCAGATATCTCTGCATGTGTTTCTTTAAACATTATATAATTCGGTCTATGTTATTTAGCCAAATGACTTTGAAAACCAAAGAGCATTTGATTTACCTTTGCCCATGAACTCAGATGGTCATGCAACAATTACCTTGGACAATCAATGTACCCAGGATACTCAAATATGTCAAAACATTGTTATCATTATCAATAATATTATCATAACTATTTGTGGTAAACTTTATATGTCCTCATTTCCGTGTGCTACCTGAGATGTAAACTTAAACTGTGCAATTCATCTTCAACAACTTTCATGCATGTTACCTTGGGTCTACCAATTCTCTTAACTAATCTTCTTACAGTAACTCTATCAACTCTTCTAGTTATGTTTCTTAAATCTTAACTTCTTTGTGCATGCCTAAACCGCCTAAATTTATTTCTCGTCTTACCTTCAATAGTTGCCAGTCCCTTTAGTATGATTATTCCTTAATTTATCTTCTCTATTTCTGTTACATCTTTCTTACCTTTCAGTTTTGCCTCACTTAATTTTGATATCAAGTACTTTTTTATTGCCCAAACTCAAATCCGTACATCATTATCAGACTAATATCAATTTTATAAAACTTACCTTCAAATATCCAGGGAATCCTCTTATTACATAGTTCTCTAAGGTACTTTTTTATTTTAACCATTCAACCTTTACTCTAGAGGTTATATCTTCATTTATATTTACATTCTTACGAATAATCGATCCAAGATACTTAAGCCTATGACATAGGTATCTATTGATTTTGAAATAAAATAAATTGATAATTGCTTATACCTTTTGTTTTCTAAACAATATCTCAATTGTTTTAATTTTTTTATTTAACTCAGTTGATGACAACCAATTGGATTTTTCATATATGTAAACCTATTATTGTTAAAATTCTTTGGTCACTCAACAAATTCATCTAATACTGGTTAATGCTCATTCTAATATATTTTTAATATGCTCAAAATACCTCGCTCATGTTTTTTCTTTAGTACTTTTTTAGAATCAATAAGATACATCATGGGATTGGTGGTGAGACTCTCCTTTCAATTCTCATGCTTGGCTTTTTGAACGTGGGAGGAGACGGTCCTCCAATATTCCACAATGAACAATAAGCTCGTCATCGAGAATAACTCCTACCCATATCATCTTTTTATTGGGCGTTAGGTCAATGACATTGTGTTTGCACAAATGCTTACTCTTGCTTGATGATGAACGGGTCTTGCGATGGATGGAGCTAAATTGTTCTTAAGATGGGTGTCTTCTGCATGAGAGACAAGAGGCAGTGACATGAGATTGGGTTTGACCATTAGTGTGAGGGTGATTAGACCGAGAGAACAAATTCGAGTTTCGCGCACATAATCACGCTTGAACCGAATCAACATTCTTTTACATCCACAAACTTATCACAAAAAATAATTTATGGATAAAACGACAATATGAAAATAGTGAGAACGTTTGAGGTGAATTCTTAGATAATTAATTGAACCGCATACGAGGAAGCTAGAAATGGAGCAAGAGAGAGGCGGAGGTTACCCAGGCATACACAATACTACGGCCAAGAACGACATCTTAAGCACGATTATGGTCCGATGAAGAGCTCCTAGGCTAGTGTCGAAAGAGTTGAGGTAAACGACACTAGACTGACCAACCAAGCTCGACCAGACAAGTTGTCAGAATGATAGCCAGTCGTCGACGACAACTTGCAGGTGGGAGAAATTAACTCGATTGGTCAAACCACGACTGAAGGGGAAATGCCATATGTCCCCACTGCCAATGGTGGCTCTGGAGGTTCACGCCGTCGTGGGACCACCGGTGTTGAAGTCCTCAGCTGCGATTACTGAGGAGGAAGAACATTAGTTGTGCATGGGATTGGCAAGCAGCGGCGCCTTACCGATATAACTGATGGAACAAAATCTAGCTTCACTCCTCTATCTTTTCCGGGCTGTTTTTTCTCTTCAAACAAGGTCTTTTATTTGAAAACCAATTTGATTTGTTTCCTTAGTTAGCAATAATCTCTTTACTAAAATGCTTCCTCCAATTAATGTGCACTTAAAAGAGGATCAAACCATTTCTTCTGACTATTTTTCAAATTCTATAAATATTGATTGATCGTATATTTCATTATAGTTATATGATTCATAGTATCGTTTCCTATTTGATCTCTTTGAATTCTATATTCGAAGTTGCGATCGGATCTATTCATTAAAAAGAGTCGATTCGATACATTTCTTATGTACCTATAGGTGTTATATTGGTTTTGAATCTGATTTTGGATCAATCTATATTTATTGACTGCCTCCATTATGTTGTTGTGCCTACCCTGCGTTGATTAGGCATACAGGTGCTCCAACCCATTTTAGTGAAGGGACGTGCTATTTGTTTGCACCCAATAGTTTGTAAGGGCTTCAACTCAGACTTTGATGGAGATTAAATGGCTGTTCACGCACCTTTATCTTTGGAAGCTCAAGTAGAAGCTCATTTACTTATGTTTTCTCATATAAATCTCGTCTCTAGCTATAGGGGATCTGTTTCTATACCAACCCAAAAGAGAATAAAATTTGGTAAATTCTTTAAATTGATTTTCATTTATGGTGGATAAATTTTGAAATATCTTAATTTTAATTTATTTCCTACTTAATCTTCTGCATTCTTAATTATTTAGAGATTGCCTTTTCCGTCCTAGCTATCCAAAATTTTCGGACTAGTTATTCATGGTCTCACCGAGTGGTCAAACCGGTGAACCGAAACTCATTAACGATATCTAAAGTGCGGGAAAATCAAAGATACATAATATAAAATGATGAAAATAAAATAACCAAGTAGCCCCGGTACATAATCATGCGTCATCAGATGATACGAGGGGTGCATTAATTTCCCTGAGGTTAACAGAGCTCAACCCCGATGACACCTTGCAAAATTATCAACAGAAAGATTTGGACGTCATCGCTGCAATTCGGCAATGCTAATCCAAGAGCTATCAATAATGTCTCATCGTTGCCAAAAAAATCAAGTAGCGTTGGTACGTCCCGTGGCCAGTGCAAAACTCACATACATCTATAACCTGAGCTGTCTTCAGTGGTAGGCGTCGACACTAGCGCTATGTTGGGTGGTATGTCTGGCGCTGTTGTAGGTGGACGGGGACTTGAACTAGGCTGCTCTTCATATAACAACGTCAGTTCAACCACATTAAATATCAGCGAAGTACCAAATTCAATAGACAATTCTATGTGGTAAGCATTATCACTGATGCGCTTCCGCACTTGAAATAGAACAAACTTTCTTTGTTGTAGTTTATGATATGTCCCTAGAATAAATATCTGCTTACTAAAATAAGCAAACATCCAATGCCCTAAAAATACAACTCCTAGCGATGAAGATCGACCTTGGCTTTATAATTTTCAGAAGTTACTCACAATTTATTAGCAATAGTCTTATACAATTCTTTAAATATTAAATATGAGCTTGCACATCGAAGAAAATACATCCATAAGATGGCAAAGAGTGACAGTCAATCAAGTCGGGCATGTAGAACCCACAAAACAATTTTAGAATTATTGAATGCAAATTTAACTTGTCGAAGTATTAGATCTCATTGTTTGGGTTCTCCCCAGTTAAACACCGAAAAAGGTTCCCCAAACTCCTATTAACTACCTTAGTCTGTCCATTTGACTGAGGGTGATAAACGCTGTTAAATGCGAGTTTGGTTTCCAGTTGCCCCCAAAGTGTTTTCCAAAAATATCCCATAAAATGTGTATCCTTATCTGATGTGATTGATCTAGGAATGCCATGCAACCTAACGACCTCTCTAAAGAAAATTTCAGTGACGTGCACGACACTTGAGGTTTTCCTACAAAGGATTAAGTGCGCTATTTTAGAAAATCAATCCACGACTACAAAAATATATTTGACTTTCCTTTGAATGCGAGAAAGTCCTACAAAATCCATCAAAATGTCATCCCACGGTCTCTCAGGAATTGATAAGGGGTATATAATCAAGTAATTTGGGTGCGCCCCTTATACAATTGACATGTGCAGTGCCTAATAAGCTTGATAACATCATATTTCAATTTCGGCTAATATTAACTAACACTGGAGAGATCTAGCCGTTTTGGTTGCCCCACGTATCCTAATCCTGATGAGTGAATCTCCCTAAGAAGAGCCCCACGAAGGGGGTCCTTCGCTGATGCCAAAGCGGGTTCCCTAAAATAAATGTTCCTCACTCATTATGTACTAGGTAGTAGGATTAATCCCACTATGACAACAAGACATCTAGATGTCTCGAAAGAAAAGATCAGTGGTGTACAAGTCACATTGAGAATCTAAATTAGTGATGTGTGGCTGCGGGGTGACTAGTAAATGTGAGAGACGGGTAAGGACGCTGACAACTCGATTTGTGACACCTAGTTTGTGCTTTAAGTGGAAGTTAAACTCTTGAAGATATGCATCCCACTTAGCGTGTCGTCTAATCTCTCTCTGAGAGTTCAAATGTTTCAATGCCTCATGGTTTGTATTCAACACAAACTCACGTTGAATCAGGTAGTGCCTCTAGTGGCAGAGAGCCTGGACAATAACATAGAACCCTATGTCGTAAGTGGAATACCTAGTCTTCGCTCCGTTCAATTTCTTACTAAAAATGCTATAAGCCGACACTTCTGATTCAATACCGCGCTAATGCCTATATGAATGCATCACAATCAACCTCAATTTTTTTATGAAAATCAGGCGGCGCTAAAAGTGGTAGTAATGAGTCTCTCCTTAACTAATAGTAACACACACTTTTGTCTTCTCAGTCCAAATAAATAGACCCTTTAAAACAATCAGTAATGAGCACAATAAGTGTACTGAAATTCCAATGAAACGTCATTAAAAAAATTCTAGCCCTTGAAATTCTCGAGTCTCTGTTATCGTCTTATGACTAGACCATGATTCAATTGCCTTGACCTTCTATCTTTCAACTTTAACATCCTTAGATGAAATATTTTATTCTAAAAAAGTTAGACTATCAGTCATTAAAGTGCGCTTCTTCAAGTTTGTATATAATTTATTAGTACGAAAATATGTAATACTTGCTTAAGATGAATCAAGTACTGATCATTACTGTAAATCAGAATATCATCAAAATATACCACTGCGCATATTTCAATGAGTGGTTTAATCACTTGATTCATCACTCTCATTAAAGTGTTGGGTGCATTGGAGAGACCAAGATGCATTATCAACCACTCATATAAATCCTCTCTCAAAGAGAGAGAAAAAAAACCGGTCTTCCACTCATCCCTAGGTCGGATCCGAATTTGGTGGTATCCACTCAAGTCTATCTTCAAAAATACGTTAGACCTACTAAGCATATCAAGCATGTTGCCCAATTAGGGGATCATAATGCAATACTTGATAGTGATTTTATTATTCGCTCGACTATCGATACACATGCACCATGTCTTATCCTTTTTGGGAACTAGTGTGCGGGAACGGTGCAAAGGCTTATGCTCTCTCTAATATTACCTTTCAATATTAGGTCGGTCACTTGCTTATGGAGTTTCTCATACTCTTTTGCACTCATACAATAGTGGGATAGATGAGGTAAGCTAACTCCTGACATCAGGTCAATATATTACTTGATATATCTAATTGGAGGGAGCTGATCAGGTAACTCCTTCGGTGTAATCTTAGAGAACTCGCCAAAAAGAGGTCACACAACACTAGGGAGGTCTATCGTAGTGGGGGTATAGTCAATGCTTGAGAGCATATAAACTACATCACTATTCTTCATTTCCTCCTGAAATTGCGGTGCAGTCAGTAATATAGTGACAGAGAGGAAGGATATGGCAGAAATAATACTAAAGGGGATGAAGGCCTCTTCGGGGCATTATGAACAAGGATATTGTTTTGGAGAAGAAGAATAATCTTACACCCATTGCACTCGAAAGAGTGAGAGTTCTTTACACCGTCATGTAGGACGTGTCTATTATATTTGTTGAAACCGAAATTCGGCTTCTTGTGGATTTCGAACCCTTGGGGAAGGGGTGACCGCACACTTACTTCTCCCTAGCGAGCTTGAAAGACCAAAGACTTAAAACCGGAAACTGACTCAAGGCCCCAACACGGAGGTCCCACCACACACCCGGAAGATCTTAGAGCGCTTCCCACCTCAGAAAGCACTAGAAGATCAGAGAGAAAGATAATTGGAATGCTTGAAAGCTTGCCTTCTAAGGTACCCCCTTGGGTCTATTTATAGTTTTTTGAAGTTGGTCTGCCAACATCGTACCTCCGCTGTTTGGAAAGGCTATACGCAGTCCAGGTCGGCCTGCCAACAACGTAACTCCGCTGTTTGGAAAGACTATGAGCAAGCCAGCGGGGGTGGAATGGTAAAAATACAACATTGATCACTGGACGTGTGGTCCTTGAAAACCTCCACTCGCATGGGGCGGCGACTGCTCGATGGGGCTGACACTCGCCGCCTTCCTAGGGCCCTGGGCGAGTGCAGGCTCGGCCTGCCCCACTCGCCTGCTGCTGCCGAGAGCTAGGGGCGAGTGCGAGCCCACTTGCTCCACTCGCTCCTCTTCCATCCTACCCCGCCTGGGCGAGTCGGCGAGGCTGCCGAGCTCTAGCCTCCCTTCCGACTCGCATGGACTTGGACTACTTAGCTTGGCTGGTCTGGCTCTTGTCGATCTCATTCTCCTCACTCAACGCAAAAGGCAGAAGGCGTCGACAGAGCGCGCCTCACTCAACGCCAGACGAGCTGAATGGTGCTGAGTGAGCCATCCTCACTCAACGCCAAAGGCAGAAGACGTCGACAGAGCGCGCCTCGCTCAACGCCAGGCGAGCTGAAGGCGTCGAGTGAACTCGTCTCACTCAACGCCGAAGGCGGGAAGCGTCGATAGAGCGCGCCTCACTCAATGCCAGACGAGCTGAAGGCGTCGAGTGAACTCGCCTCACTCAACACCAAAGGCGGGAAGCGTCGACAGAGCGCGCCTCACTTAACTCCAGGCGAGCTGAAGGAGTTGACAGAGCCGGTCTCACTCAACGCCAAAGGCAGAAGGTGTCGAGTGAGCTCGCCTCACTCAACGCCAAAGACGGGAAGCGTCGACAGAGCGCGCCTCACTCAATGCCAGACGAGCTGAAGGCGTCGAGTGAACTCGCCTCACTCAATGACAAAGGCAGAAGGCGTCAAGTGAGCTCGCCTGACTCGACGTCAAGATCCCGGCTCGCGCGGCCGGCTCGGCGAACACCTGGAGGGGTCTCGCTTCGGGTTCAGCTTTTGAAGATCTTGCAAAGCACTGATCCTGGAGGGGAACTCGCTCATAGAATACGGGGTTGTACACAATCCCCACTCCTTGCGAGCTTCAGCGAAGGTCTGAAAGTAACATCCAACCCCAGGTATTTGATGAGCGCTGCGAGAGTGGGAGGGAATCTTTTGGTGGGTCCACAAGCTACTATAAATATATGCCCCCCTACCAGGGAGACCTCTGTCGTTCCCCTTATTTTGATTCTGCCGAGATGCCTCTCTCCAAGGAGCTCTAAGAGAGGCTTAGCCGGGCCCGAGAGCTCAATGCTTCTCGCGCTGCCGAGCTGGTCTCCTTGTCACCCAGTCCTCTACCGCACAAGCCGCCAAAATATCAGCCCTCCAAGAAGGCCAAATCTGCCCCAAAGGTTGCCGAGTTGGACTACCGTGATTTGGTCTCTACCCCAGATCATGGTCTCGCTTCTTCCTCTAAGATAGCTGCCGAACCAAAAGGAAAAGAGATCATCGACCCTCCTGCCGATCCGGACACTCATCAGAATGGTACTGAAACCTCTGCACAGCGAGTGGACTCTCTTCGCGGCGAATCACGCCCCTAATCATCTCCTGAAGGCCGGGCGAGAAACCCATCACCTTCCCTTTGGTGCCACTGGGCTGGGTTCGCTCGCCTCGCCTAAAGCTCGACGCACTCGCGCGCGAGCGGGCAGCCGCGACGGCCTGCCGGATGGAATCGGAGTTGGCCAGGCCTCCCGCCACCAAGAAGCGACCTGACCCCCCGAGCTCCAGCTCGCCTCGCCGCCCCCCACCGCCGAAGAAGATGAAGAAGGAGGTGGCGATCTCCAAGGGGAAACAGATCGTCCTGGACTCGCCAGAGAAGGATCAAGGCGACAACGACCATCCTGCTTCCCCATCTACCGAGGAGTTCCCGGTCCTCGAGCTGGGCTTGCCGAAGGACCACCGAAACTTTGGATCTCGGCGGGAAGGCAAAGGACCAGCTCCGCAAGCCGATGGTCCATTGGGATGAGCAGGCTCACATGGTCTCCATCTCATCCCTCCTCCCCTCCTGGTCAGAGCGCCACCCTCCTAGCGGGCATGCTTATGCCCTTGGGTTTGGGCTATATGACCGTGAGGACGGCGAGGCCTACAATGACATGAGCCTCCAGCGGCGCCCACGAGTGCTCGCGAGCCCAGATGCGCGCCATGGAGCTCGCGCACATGTCGACTCGCCGCGACTTCCACCTCAACCATAACTTGGCGAAGGCCGAGGAGGAGCGGATGTCGCCAAGGAGATGTCGCCAAGGACGATGCCGCCGACCTGGCAAGGCGGTTGGGGATTGCCGAGGACATCCTCAACAAGAATGCCGGCGGGGTGGTGAGTATTAACTAACCTCCTTTTCATTTAACTTAGTACTTTCACAATTTTTTCTCTTACCTTATCTCGCCTTGTAGGATGCCGAGACCGTGAACCGGATGCGCGTTCGCACTGCCGAGCTGGAAGAGAAGAACAAAAAGCTAGAGGAGCAGAACCAGGGGCTCCAGGGCGAGTTGACTCGCCTGATGGACATCTTCCTTCCCCCCTCTGTCGGCGAGCCGGGCACCGCAGCCAAGAGGCCGAAGATGTTCAGCGAGGCGGAGGTCGCCGAGAAGCTGCGGGTTAACTCCATCAGCACTGCCGACTACACCCTGTATGCCATGCGAGACATGCAGGTGTTGACGGCGGGTTGCGAGGAGATGACTGCAAGGGACCTGGTGCCGGAGCTGTTTCCCCCTGCTTCCACCTCTGGTGAGAAGGAGGACAGCTTCGACTCGCTCTTCAAGGGTGTCTCCGGCTTCGACGACGGCCATTCTGGAGGGGAGGGCGAGAGATAGCTCGCGCATATTTTTCTTTTCACTTTATTTGTAATGATCTCCCCCCACCTTTTTTGTAACCTCGCCGAGGTGTGCCCTTTTTGTGTAATGAAATACATTAATGAAAGAAAATACTCAGCCAGTTTTTTCTCTGTATGCTTGTTTACTTTCTGTGTTGCACTCGCGCGCGTGTCTCCCCCTCGCCGAGTGACCTCGCTAGGGTAGATTCGCTGCTAGTTTAAGATACATACCTGCGCTGAGACCCCGAGATCTCGCCAGCCTTAGGTAGTAGAAAGTAGACCACTCGCCGCGCTGGGCCCGCGACCACCCTGCTCGCCTGCGAGGTTCCTTCCCTTTAGAGATTTGTGCTAGGCCGAAGTTTTCCCAAGTAAAATTTCGAGGGGATGAGGTGTACTGGCCGAAGACAGTCTCGGCTCGCCTTTCTTCGTAGATGCCGAGATCTTGGCTCGCCACCTTTGGCATTGCCTGAGATAATGCCGCCCCTGAGTAACTGCCGAGATCTTGGCTTGCCACTACCTGCCTGCCTGGAGATTGCTGGATCTAATCTTTTGTTTTCCCCGTGATCTTTTCCCTAATTTCAAATGCCTTATGTTGACTGGACGGAGCAGCCCAGGATTTGGTTCCAGAGGCATTTCACTATGTCCACCGAGGGCTCCAGCCCTGCCAGATAGGTGAAAGCCTGACAGCGGGAGCAGCTCGGGACTTGGCTCCAGAGCAGGAACAATGCCCACCGAGGGCCCCTTCCCTACCAGCTAGGTGAAAGCCTGACAGCGGGAATAGCTTGGGACTTGGCTCCAGAGCAAGAACAATGTCCACTGAGGGCCCCTGCCCTGCTAGCTAGGTGAAAGCCTGACAACGGGATCTACTCGGGGTCTGAGTAAACTCTCTCGAGTGACATCCACCCCTGCTTGCTAGATGGAAGCCTGACAGCGGGATCTGCTCGGGGTCTGGGTAGACTCTCTCGTGTGACATTCAGGCCTGCCAGTTAGATGGAATTCTGGCAGCGGGATCTGCTCGGGGTCCGGGTAGACTCTCTCGAGTGATATCCAGCCCTGCCAGCTAGATGAAAGCCTGGCAGCGGGATCTGCTCGGGGTCCGGGTAGACTCTCTCGAGTGACATCCATCCCTGCCAGCTAGATAAAAGCCTGGCAGCGGGATCTGCTCGGGGTCTGGGTAGACTCTCTCGTGTGACATCCAACCCTGCCAGCTAGATGAAAGCCTGGCAACGGGATCTGCTCGGGGTCTTGGTAGACTCTCTCGAGTGACATCCAGCCCTGCCAGCTAGATGAAAGCCTGACAGCGGGATCTGCTCGGGGTCTGGGTAGACTCTCTCGAGTGACATCCAGCCCTGCCAGCTAGATGAAAGCCTGACAGTGAGATCTGCTCGGGGTCTGGGTAGACTCTCTCGAGTGACATCCAACCCTGCCAGCTAGATGAAAGCTTGGCAGCGGGATCTGCTCGGGGTCTGGGTCTACTTTATGAACATGGCTTGCCTGCAAATTCTATTGCAAAAAGAGCTGAAAGATCAAGAGATTTCATATTTACCAAAGGGATGTATGTACATGATTCATGGGTAGAAGCGCTTCGAGTCATCATCGCTCCAGGTGCGACTTAGAGTCTCGCCCTCTACATTCTGGAGGCGATACCCTCCTGGCCTCAACGCTTCTTTTACAATGTATGGACCCTCCCAGTTGAGGTTGAGCTTTTCCATGACAGCTGATCTTCCTGCTGCATCCACCTTTTTCAGGACCAAGTCCCCTTCCGCGAACTGTTTGATTTGGACGTGCTTGTCAAAGTACTTAGCCATCCTCCGTTTGACCTCTTCCTGCCGGATGACAGACAGATCACGCAGCTCCTCCACCATATCCAGGTAGAGTCGCAACTCCTCGTTCTCGGCCCGCCACTCTTCTCTGCCTTCCTCTGCCTCATACCCGAGGTTTCCAGACCTCGAACTCTATGGGGAGCACTGCTTTGCAGCCATGGGAGAGCTTGAAGGTTGTCTCCCCCGTGGCTGTGTTGGGGGTGGTCCTCAAGGCCCAGAGGACCGAAGGGAGCTGTTCCACCCAGCTCTCCTTCAAGTTTTCTACCTTCTTCTTTAAGAGATTCACAATGATCTTGTTCGTCGCCTCCACCTGCCCATTGCTCTTGGGATGGTGGATGCGAACCTGAGATCAATCCCAAGTTGTCCACAGAAACTGATAAACTCGGTGCTGGCGAACTGCGACCCATTATCCGTGACAATGGCCTGAGGTAATCCATGTCGGCAAATGATCTCCCCCATACAAAGTTTCTGATTACCTGAGAGGTCATCTTGACCAGCGCCTTCACCTCCAACCACTTAGAAAAACAGTCAATCATGACTAGCAAGAATCTCCTCTTCCCACTGGCCTGAGGGAAGGGTCCTACCAGATCCATTCCCCATATGGCGAAGGGCTAGGGCGCCGTGATGCTCCTAAGCCGCTGAGCTGGCAGTAGCTGGAGAGGGGCGAACAATTGGCACTTGTGACATTTTTTTGTGAATTTAGCGACATCCTGGCCCAGGGTTGGTCCAGAAGCACTCTTGCCTGACTATCATTCCCTCCAGGGTTCTGCTCCCCGAGTGGCTTCCGCATTCTTCGGAATGGACTTCTTCCAAGATCCTTTGGATTTCTCCCTCCGCTACGCAACGTGCCAGCAACCCTGAGAGAGTCTTTCTATACAACTGCCCGTCGCGCATGAGGTAGTATGCTGACTTGTGCTTGAATCGCTTTCTATCCATGCCCTCCGGGAACTCCCCTGTGGATAGGAAGGTTGCAAAAGGATCCATCCACGAGGGGCGTTGGTCCACCTCCATCAGCTCTCCCTCTTCGATGAAAGGGCAGAAGAGGTCAGTGATGATACCTCCCGCCCGGGGTCCGTGCTTGGCCAACTGGTCCACCTATTCGTTTTCCTCCCGCGGTACATGCCAGATGGAGAACGCTTGAAACATGCCAATGATCCCCTTTACCTTGGCTAAGTACAACTGGAGGGTAGGTTCTCTTTCCTCAAACTCCCCGTTGACCTGGGAGGCCACTACCATGGATTCTGTGAGCACTTCCACATCGTGTACCCCTAGCTCCCTGGCCAGCCGAAGTTCTGCCATCACTGCTTCGTACTCGGCCTGGTTGTTGGTAATGGGGAAGTGAACGACCACCGTTTGCTCGATCCTTGTTCCCTGGGGGCTCTCCATGATCACTCCTACCCCCAAGGAACGTCTGCTCGAGGCGCCATCTACCATCACCTTCCAGGAACTGGGCGAGTGAGCTCCGCCTCCGCCACCTCGACCACATAATCAGCCAGAAAGTCGACCATCGCTTGAGCCTTGATCGAGAGGCGGGGAACAAAAGATATATCAAATTCACTCAGCTCCACCAACCATTTTGCCAACCTTCCCGAATGCTCCACCCCCTCAAAGATGTTGCGGAGGGGATGGTCAGTCACCACTCGGATAGAGTGTGCCTAGAAGTAGGGCCAGAGCTTTCGAGCCGAGATAACTAGGGCAAAAGCCAACTTCTCTAAAATCGGATATCGGAGCTCTGCCTTTCTCAAGACCCTGCTCACGTAATAGATGGGTAGTTGTTTCTTACCCTATTCTCGAACCAGAACGGAGCTCAAGGCCTCGGCCCCGACCCCAAGGTACAGGGACAAATCTTTCCCTTCCTTTGGTCCCTGGAGTAGCGGGGCCTGGGTCAGCTGCCCCTTCAAGGCTTGGAACGCTTCCTCGCATTTCTTAGACCATTCGAATTTCTGATTTCCCCTCTGCGCTTTGAAGAAGGGGGATCACTTCTCTCCTGCCCGAGAGAGGAACCTGCTCAACCTTGCCAGCTTCCCCGTCAGGCGCTGGACCTCCTTGGCGTTCCGAGGCGATCCCAGCTCCATGATGACCCTTACCTTGTCACCTGCGAGAGTAAGGAGATGACCTAGGAACTTACCCCTGCTTGCCCCGAAGACACACTTCAAGGGGTTCAGCCTCATTTTGTATTTCCGCAGGGTGTCGAAGGTCTCTTCCAGGTCCCGGATGTGAGAGTACACGTCCCGACTCTTAATCATGAGATCATCCACGTACACCTCCAGATTCCTCCCCTTCTGCTCTTGGAAAACCCGATCCATCATCCTTTGGTAAGTTGCCCCTGCATTTTTTAGCCCAAAGGGCATCATCTTGTAGCAGCAGCATCCGTCCCCGGTGATGAAGGAGACATTTTTTATATCGGGCGGGTGCATCCTGATCTGATGATAACATGAAAAAGCATCTAGAAAACTCATTACAGAAAAACCGACGGCTGAGTCAACAAACACGTTGATCCGAGGCAAGAGGTAACAATCTTTAGGACATGATTTATTAAGAAGAGAAAAATCTACACACATCCTCCAGCGGCCGTCTCCTTTTTTAACCATTACAATATTGGAGACCCAACCGGGGTACTGGATCTCTGAAATAAATTCGGACTTGAGAAGCTTACCTACCTCCTCCCGGATGGGCTTCGACCAGCTTGTCCGCGGTAGACCTCTTCTTCTGCCGGATGGGGTGAGCCTCGGGATCCAGGTTGAGGCGGTGACAGACGACGTCCACATCGATCCCCGACATGTCAGCCGCGCTCCATGCGAAGATGTCGACGTTCTTTTGGATGCACTCCAACATCCTCCCCTGGTCCTCTGGACTCAGCCCTCCGCTGACGCACACCTTCTCCACCTTGCCTTCCTGGGTGAGAACCATCCATCAATACCACCTCTTCTGTTGCTTCTAGCCAGGACTGATCTCCCCACTTGCTTACAGACTCATCGCCTTGGGCCAAAACTTCTTCCTCACCTTCCTCCGTGGCCATCACCTCGGCCTGCTCCCCCAGCACTTCCTCCGCTGCCTCCACACGGGTGCAGACTTCATCTTCCTCCACCTCCATCTCCCCTGCTCCCCCTCCGACCTCCTGTCTGGACACTTCTTCCATCCTCCTCTCCATCTCCTCGGCTCCCTCCTGCCAGGAGATGGTGTTGAACGCCGTGACATAACATTCCCTTGCCACCTTAGGGTCTCCGCGGACCTAGACTTGAATGCCTTCAACATTGAACTTCATGCACTGGTGGAAGGAAGAGGGTACGCAGCGGAAGGCGCTGATGAGGGGCCGACCGAATATGACGTTGTAACTGCTAGGAGCATCCACGATGACGAATCTGCAGTTTCTTGACTGCCCTCCCAGAGTAACATGGAGTCCCACTCCTCCTTCCACCTCCTTCTCCCCGGAGAATCCGAAGAGAGGACCATCCGAGGCCAATACCCTCCGGGCCTCCACCTTCATCACATCGAATGCTTTCTTGAAGATGACGTTGATCGAGCTCCCGTTATCAATGAGGATCCGAGAGATAGTCAAATTTTCGACCGCGGCCTGGATCACCAGCGCGTCGCAAAATGGATCCTCATGATCCGACATATCCTTCCTTGAGAAGGTGATCTTCTCCTCTGAGGGTGGAGTTAGAGTTGTCGAAGCGACGCTCCGACGATACATGGTATGGAGGCTTGCCTTGCGGGTGGCCTCAACTCCCACCCTCCCATGGATCACTCCGATCCCTCCTCGGCCTCCAACATCGGCCCGGTCTTCACACCTGTCCTCCTCTTCCCTGGGTAGGGCCTCCTCAATCCGCACTTCCTGGCGGGATTGTTGTAGCTGCTCCCTGTTTCCCTTTATCTCGAGGAACTCCGGGAACGTGGCTGTGACATGACCCTCCTCCTGATGGAAGTCACAATAGGGCAGCTCCGCCCTTCCTCCTTGCCTTCTCCTCTGCGGGGCTCTCCTCCTCCTCCCCAGGGCTATTGCCATAGCCTGATGCTGATCGGGGAGAGGAGGCCTCTGGCCCTGCCTCCAGCCTGGAGGGTTGAATTGACCCTGGCCCACCTGACGGTTGTCTCCTCCATGGGAACCTCTCCGCTGGCCCTGGTCTTGCCACTCCGGCTGCCTCCAGCCGAGCTGATTGTTCGGCTCCTGACGCCCCCACCTCGGCTGCTGCTGCTTGCTCCCTCTGCCTGGGCTCGGGCCCCCGCACCTCTTGTCCCTTGCCACCTCTCGGCCTTTCCTCCGCGGCCCACCTGACCAACTTCCTCGCGAACTCGGGGTTTGACACCTCCCCGTCGACTTCCCTTGCTGCCCTCTCCATCAGCTCCTCGAAGGAGAGAGACGACACCCTCTTCAGCTCCATCCTGAAGAATCCCTGCTGCAGCCCCAGGTGAAGGCCATCATCAAGGTATGCCCCGACATCTCCTGGACCTGGAGGAACCTCCTCTTGGAACCGATCCACGTAGCTCCCCAGGGTCTCGTTCACCCCCTGCTTGATGTGGAACAGAGACTCAGACTTTTTCTTCCTCTTCTTGGAAGTGGTGAACCTCAGCATGAACCCCCGACGTAGGTCCCCGAAACAGTAGATGGAGCTGGCCGACAGCTGGTGGAATCAATCTCTCGCCTTCTCCTTGAGGGTGATGGCGAAGAGCTTGTACTTGAACGCATCCGACATCTGCCGGATCGAAACTACATCCTCGAACCACTAGATGTGCTGAACCAGATCATCTTTCCCGGTGTAGTAGGACATCTCCGGCTCATGAAACCCCTCTGGAACTGGGGCAGATGAGACCAACTCGCTAAAGAGGCTGCCACCCCCTGCCGGGCGAGCCGGGTGATCTCGCGTCGATCTCGCCAACCCTACCTGCACTCGCCGAGCCGGGGAACAGAACTCGCCCTGGGAGATCTCGCTCTCCCCTCTCCTCTGCAGCTTCCTTCCCGGGTCGCCTGATCGGGGCATCCTCGCCTAGGGTTGGGGCTGCGGCGACTGGGACAACTAGGGTCGAGCACTCAGCGCGCGTTCCGAGTGCGAACATTTTGAGGATGGCGAGAGGGGGTGGGCGTGGCGAGTCGGCCCTGTCAGAACCCTGTCCTTCACCTCCAGTCATTGAGCTCACGAAAGATTTTCTGTGCCGATAATTCTCCAAGCTCACCACACCAAAATGTTGAAACCGAAATTCGGCTTATTGTGGAGTTCGAACCCTTGGGGAATGGGTGACCGCACACTTATTTCTCCTAGCGAGCTTGAAAGACCAAAGACTTAGAGCCGGAAACTGACCCAAGGCTCCAGCACGGAGGTCCCACCACACACCCGAAAGATCTTAGAGCATTTCCTCTCCTTAGCCTGTGCTGAGCTAAGGGCACCTTAAAAAGCATTAGAAGATCAGAGAGAAAGAGAATTGGAATGCTTGAAAGCTTGCCTTCTGAGGTACCCCCTTAGGTCTATTTATAGTTTTTGAAGTTGATCTGCCAACAACGTACCTCCGCTGTTTGGAAAGGCTATACGCGGTCCAGGTTGGCCTGCCAACAACGTAACTCCGCTGTTTGGAAAGATTATGGGCAGGCCAGCGGGGGTGGGATGGTAAAAATACAACATTGATCACTGGGCGAGTGACCCTTGAAAACCTCCACTCGCATGGGGCGGCGAGTGCTCGATGGGGCTGACACTCGTCGCCTTCCTAGGGCCCTGGGCGAGTGCAGGACCCGGGCCTGCCCCACTCGCCTGCTGCTGCCGAGAGCTAGGGGCGAGTGCGAGCCCACTTGCTCCACTCGCCCCTCTTCCATCCCACCCACCCCGCCTGGGCGAGTCGGCGAGGCTGCCGAGCTCTAGCCTCCCTTCCGACTCGCATGGGACTTGAACTGCCTAGCTTGGCTGGTTTGACTCCTGTCGATCTAATTCGCCTCACTCAATGCCAAAGGAGGAAGGCGTCGACAGAGCGCGCCTCACTCAACGCCAGGCGAGCTGAAGGCGTTGAGTGAGCCAGCCTCACTCAACGCCGAAGGCAGAAGGCGTCGATAGAGCGCGCCTCGCTCAACGCCAGACGAGCTGAAGGCGTCGAGTGAACTCGCTTCACTCAACGCCGAAGGCGGGAAGCGTCGACAGAGCGCGCCTCACTCAACGCCAGGCGAGCTGAAGGCGTCCAGTGAACTCGCCTCACTCAACACCAAAGGCGGGAAGCGTCGACAGAGTGCGCCTCACTCAACGCCAGGCGAGCTGAAGGCGTTGACAGAGCTGATCTCACTCAACGCCAAAAGCAGAAGGCGTCGAGTGAGCTCGCCTTACTCAACGCCAAAGGCGGGAAGCGTCGACAGAGCGCGCCTCACTCAATGCCAGGCGAGCTGAAGGCGGCGAGTGAACTCGCCTCACTCAATGCCAAAGGCAGAAGGCGTCAAGTGAGCTCGCCTGACTCGACGCCAAGATCCCGGCTCGCGCGGCCGGCTCGACGAACACTTGAAGGGGGCTCGCTTTGGGTTCAGCTTCTGAAGATCTCCCAAAGCACTGATCCTGGAGGGGAACTCGCTCATCGAATACGGGGTTGTACAATATTGTCAAGGTCCCCTTAGAAGGATGTGACAGACCTCGATAATGGTGACATGACACCAAACATCATTATATGTGCTACTTATGGAAAAACCTACAAGACGCTGGTGCGTGATTGGTATCATGCTGCTGCTAATGATCCATAATAGACTGTAAGGTTTTCATAGGGGTTGTTTTCAGGTTTCAATTTGTCGACAATGTGTTGAAAAACAAAGTTCTCCATACTACTGTTATTAATGCCTTTGAAAGAAAACTTTCCCTCGATGCAAGTGGTCAGACGAAAAATATTATTCATCAACCAATCAGTGTTAGCAAGGGCCCTAGAGGTCAGAAAACTATGTTGGAGAGCACAAACTAACTGATCAAATTATTCTCCTTCGACTTCTAGCTTGCTCTCTAATTCAGGCAGAAATAGGGTTAGACTGGAAGATACCGAGGAAGATTCCATATTCAGGTTCGTGCCGATTTTTAGAATCAATGATGACGATGAAGTGACGTCGCTTACACTCGGAAGATTTATGACCTGGTTTCATGAACTTAAAAGTATTTAGATGCACCGGGTTGGGGTTTAATTCATATAATCTCTTTGCCTCTAGATGAAGCGACATGAAGTGCAGGGGCCTACTCGGGGGAATGGTCGAACGAGATGGTCCGACGTTCTTAACTGTAACGTCCGACCTACTGTTTGTGCGTTACAGGCCTGCAGACCAGTGACCCCAACCCCTCTCCACGGATCTGATTGGACACAACCGCTAATTCCAATGGCAGGTTTTTGAGGCTTGGGATTGAACCCCAGACCTCCTAGATAAGGATCAAAACACTTGTGTTCGACGACACCGATCCTTTTGGTTTGATGACCCATGTCGAACAGTTCTTCAACCTTCAGTCCACCCTTGTCAACCAGAAGGTTCGTCAGGCCACTATCTATATGGAGGGCTTGACGCTCCATTGAGTGCGTTGGACGCGCCAACATATTCCTGACCTCTCCTGGCCCACGTTGAAGGAAGAACTCCTTCGCCACTATGACGCCCGCCAGGCGGGCAATGCCTATGAGCGCATCAACTTCTTGCGCCAGTGCAACATCGTGTACACTTACATTGAAGAGTTCATCGAGGTCTCCACATACGTACCCGGTCTATCCCCTTGACTTGTACCTGAGATACTTCCCTGGGGTCTACAACCCCACCTTCGGGTCCACAATCCGACGACTCTTTCCATCGCCATAGAGCAAGCTTGTTTCTTTGACAAGGAACTTTACACCACCCAACCGTCTTCCTCCGCTTGATCTCCCCACAAGTCGTTACTGTCGAAAACTCCGCCTCTTCCTGCCTGCTCAAATCACCACGCCCCCGCCCGGGTCCTCGCTGCTAGGCCCGCCTCTGCCAGTTCCACCTGCTCCACCTTCACCAATGCCCCGATGACCTCACAACTTATCTCTCAAGCAACACCTCGAGCTTCGCCGCAAGGGCCTTTGCTTTTGCTGCCAACAACCGTACTCTCCCACCCACGTATGCTCTTTCAAATACTTGTGCGTTCTGGCCGGCGGTCCTAATTTCTGGAATGTGGACCACCTGATGCTTGTGTATGACCCCTATGGACCTTTACCTTGAAGACGATGTCATTTTTTGGGAGAGGAGTGTTGATACATATTTAGTCATATAGTATCTTTGTCCTGTAGTTGGGCCTCCATCTATATAAGGAGTCCCTTAGGTAGTGAGATATTATATTTGGAATTGTAGTCTTTTGACTCTCTTGGAGAGGGGAGTATCTTGGAGCTCCCAACCTCCGAGTTCTTCGCGAGAGTTTGTCTCTTGACTGTATTCGTATTTACTTTTATGTAATGCAAGTTTGTGTTCTTTGTTCTAGATCTTGATACACGCTATTTATGTCATATCATCTATTGATGATAGGAGGTCTACTTCAAGTTATTGCTCATTTTTTGGAGGTAATCTTATGACATAGAGGAGTAAAAACATGTTAATAAAGATCCAATTTGGAAGCTGAGTATAGAGTGTAATGTCCACGCAGTTTATGGGTGATTGTGGCTTACTACCATTATGAAGGATCTCAGGCTAGTTGAAGAATGTTCTATAAGTTTGTACTACGGTAACAAGGCTTCTACCAAATATCTCACTATCTCACAACCCAGTTCAACATGATTATTCAAAACATATCAAAATGGATAGACATTTTATTAAAGAGAAGATTGAAAAATTTCAAATATCCCTTTTGTTCCATAGAAAAGACAATTGACTAATGTTTTCACCAAGGGATTGAGTGAGAATATTTTTATTGAGCTTATTGACAAGTTGAGTATGAATAATAATCTCATGCTCAACTTAAGGGGGTATTAGAAGTCTATTTCTACTTATTTATCTTGTTGTTGTTTTTCTACTTTTTGAATGCACTCTTCCGCCCTTATTATAAATCGGGTTGGGTTTTCTCTTGTTTTATAATAATAGCATTTTTTACTCGTTTGAACACAAATATTTGCCAAACGGAATGCATAACCTATTAGCTACAATATTGCATGCTACGATATTTGCACATTCAGATGCTACTACGATTTATCATGAGGATTAACTAATAACTACCAAAGATATTTATCTAGTAGTAGATCCTTTGGATTCAACGTCTTTACTCTCTTTAAGCTTTATTAATCTTCTGCTGTCTGTCACATGAATGTGTACTGTTTTACATTCAGTTATATTTTGCATGAATTGCTACATATGGTTGAACGAGCTTCAATCTGTTGAGTTTATCAAGATAATCTTCTATATCATGGAGTAATATCTTTGACTATCATTTAGCAGGATGCAAAGGAGCACCTTTCTGCTTTGGCTGACAAGCTAGGTCCTTCCCTTACCGATATGGACGTGAGTTATCTCCTGATTTTATGAATCAAACACTGTTCCTTAATCTTCTGCGGTTCTCAGTTATTTTTCCTCTACTGTAGCTTATGAAATCATCTCGGGCTACAACAAATGCTTCTGAACAATGTAAGGATCTTAGGCTTGCTTAAATTTTGCTTTAGTATGGTGAAAACATGTATATGCATTTTATCTCAGCATACTTCATATCTTCTTTTGGGCTCTTGTGTATTCAAGAGAGCTTTCCATCTTATCCGTTCTCATGCTAGTCTTATCATCACTGGACTGTATAATTTGACATGAAAAATTCATGTGTAATGCCTTGTTTTTTTTATTTTCCTTGTGCTACAATGTTGTCAAAAGAATGTAAATAGAGCAGGACATTTATATTTTTTGCTGTCAGAGGTTTTTCAAACGTTTAGTTTATACTTTATTATATCATATAACCTTTGTTCAACAACAACTGATCTCTTTCTTAACTCTGTATATGGATTAACCTTTATAACTATGCCAACATGACGCAGGAGGAATCTATAGGTGGCGGGAAAACGGTGACCTAACCCTACATGCTATGCAAAGACCGACGGTTAGATTGCAATTGAATAATAAACTTTAACATCCCACCCAAATAATTCAAGACAAGACAAAATAATTTAATTAAGCGAAGCAAGCTTAGACTTTCCTCCGTGTGGAGGGCCAAAGCAGGAGCGCGCGACGAATAGACCCTGCAAATCACAATAATAATCTAACCAACAACTATCATGCAAGATATTTAAAACATGTGCAAGACCCAATCCAATATAAATATGCTGAAAATAATAATCCAGTACAACAAAATCTCACCAAATAGTGAGCTGACCAAGACACTGAAGAATCCGGAGCCGGATGCGTTTTGACGGCGATCTAATGTGGAACCGGTGGCTGTCCTCGACGCGGAAATAGCGGCGGTGGCTGCCCTCGGCAGTGGGTGGCGAGATCGGGCCGGAAATAAATAGATCCGGCCACGTGGGAGTAAATCCAGGCAAGGGAAGGGTAGATCCGATATTTTGGGATCGGATTCGGGCTAGGGATTGATGTACGAACGGTGGAAATAGCGGATCAGAGTGCTAAAACTCTAGATCTGGACTGATCTAGAATCTTAGGGCTGCGAGGAGGTGGATCCACAAAAATAAGGGTTAGGAAAATTGGGGGGCCGGCGGTTGGAAGCTTGCCGGGTGCTGGGAGGGCAGTTGAGGGGCGGCGGGGTTTAGATCTGAAGGAGGGTGTCTGCAGGGTGTTTAGAGGAAGAGGGGTGATTGACTTAGGTGGAGGATTAGGCGGGTGGGGTGGTGGAGGGCACGGGAGGCCCATGCCGTGGAAATCAGGCGGAGGAGGTGAGGGATGGGGTGGCCGGCTGCAGGGAAAAATAAAAGAAACTATAGGAATGAATAGTAAATATCATTAATGAACAGTAGCCCAATGATGAAGACAAATCTGCTCGTGGAGTTTCAGCCGGCTGTAGGGGTGATTCCGGATGGTGGATGGAGGATTCGAGGTGGGGAAAAGGGAGCTATGGATAGGTAGTATCTTGGGGGGAAGATTGAGCGCCTATGAGTCGTCACGTAGGGTCACGGAGATGGCACCGTGGCGGGATCTCGGGATTCTGGGATAAACTTCTCCAAAATCTGCAATGCCCTAAAAACCAGCCCCTACTCATCTATTTATAAGAAAACAAAGACTAGGGCATCCCACCTTCAACGGCTATGATTGGCCGGAGGCGGGGCCACTCAAAATACACTAAAATAAATAAAAAATAATAAAGTAGCATATGATTTTGACTCGCGGCATCAATCCGAACACATCCGCGGAGTCCGATTGTCGATCCGGGCACGCCATATATGGAAAGTCACCAATCAGCCCCAAACGGGCCCAAAACTCGTCCTCAACTGCAGATCCTCTTCTCTGCTCAGCATCACAACATATTTGCAATCTCAAACTCGTTTAAAATGCCATGTTTAGTCATATTTTTATGTTTTGTTTTCATTTCCTTTGTAAAGTCATGGATGAGAAAAATTAGAGTTGTGTACATGCGGGCTTTTGAATTATTTTAAACTCTACTACATACTTGAGCGGCACTGTATCAATTTGATCACCTATTTCAATTTTTTTCATTGATTGTGATCTTTGCAGATATTTCTTGATGATTTGGATCTGATCCTACTTGTTGAATATCCTCCTTGAAATACGAATAGCCCTTTTCTAAACGCTCTGTTAGTTACATAAAACAGTAATGATGTTTTTGCAACCTGATTTTTAAGGTTAATTAAAATTAAGTTTTGTTTGCTTTGCCCTGTTATTGTCAATGATGGGAGAGATCAGATTTATATACATATGTTCTGTTGAATTTGCATAAACTCTACTGCATACTTGTGTGGCACTGTAGCAAAGTCATCATCCTTTTCATTTTTCTTTCATCAACTTTAATTTCTGTAGATATTTGTTGATGATTTGGATCTGATCCAGCTTGTTGGGTATCTCCTTGAAGTAATGCTATTGTTCTGTTTCTTCACACATTAATGATATTGTTCCAACCTGATTTCAAAAGATAATTTGAAATTGCAGTACCAAATGTTTTCTGCACAAATTAAAGTTTGCCATCTGCATGCTTTGAAAAGTTGACTTTGATTTGTCTTGCATATTTCATAGGACTGAGGTAAATTTAATTAGCTATTTCCTTAAATGACTTGTGACTTAAATATGGAATTACTATGAGGGATTTTAGCTGATTTTTTTAACAGAATGGTTTTATTGGTAATGTTGATTATAATTGATAACATGAATAATTTTTTTAAAATGTAAATAAGGATGCTTTGGGATGGTTGTATTACACATTTAAAGTTCTTATTGCATGAGAAAGATAATTGGAATATATTTCTACATTAGAAAATTTATGTTTGATCTTAGGCCCCTCAACTACACCCAATTAGTTAATAGTGTTAGAAAAGCCCATGTAACGAGCCCATTATTGAGCCCTTTTTATTGTATTTTCTTCTTCTCTTCTTGGTCCCACATCTTTTATAGGATTTCTTCTCACCTTCTCCCTCCTATATATTTGTATTCTCTCATTGTATTTACATACATAAGCAATACATACAAGGTTTTGAGCTTTTTTAACATGGTATCAGGAGCCAGGTTTTTCCGGCCTGTTTTTTTCTAACCACCAACCTTACCGGTCTGCCCGGTGGTCTGTTCCTTAAACCGTACCATGCTGCGGTCTCTTCTTTCCTACTCGCTTCTTCCCCTCTCCGTGGATCCACTTCCCCTCTCTCCCTTCTTTTATATCCTCTCAAGTCTGCTCCGTGGACCACCTAAACGGCTAAACCGTGCAGACTAGTTTCTCTTGTCGCCACGGCCTTCCGGCGGTCTCTGCGGCTTTCTCTCGGCGTCCTGTTCACGTTCTCCGCCTCTTCTCGCCCGGTCTACCCGCCTACCCGCCCGACTACCCGCTTCCCTCTTGCTGCTCGAGTTCTCCACCTCGCGGCTTCTTCGTCCCGCTCGAGGTCGCTTACTCGCGGTTTCTTCTTCTTGCCGCTCGAGTCTTCTTACTCGCGGCTTCTTCTTCTTCCCGCACGAGCTATCCTCCTTACAGCTTCTTTTTCCTTCCCGCTTGAGTTCGCTTACTCGCGACTTCTTCTTCTTCTTACCGCGCGAGCTCTCCTCCTCGCGGCTTCTTTTTCCTTCGCGCTTGAGTTCGCTTACTCGCGGTTTCTTCTTGCCGCTCGAGTCCTCTTACTCGCGGCAAGTCTCTCTCTTCTTTGACCGCTGGTGTGCTCACTGAGACCGTGCGGTCTGTTTTTTTTCTCTCCCGCATTTGGTCGCGGTCTCTCTCTCTTGGCGGTTCTCTTCCTTGCGGCCTCCCTCTCCTTGGTCGCTGCTCTTGTCGCTGTGACTGCCCGCTGTGTATTCTGGTCCGGCACGACCTTGTCGTGCAAGAGTTCCCGGCCTGCCTGCTGAGCGGTCTCTCTTCTCTTCTCGCAGCGGTCTCCCTGCTACTCGCTGCGGTCTCTTCCCTAGCCGCTGCGACTCGCCTCCTGCTTCTATGGGTTCTTCCATTTACTCCACCGACCAGGAGGCTACTCCGCCTGCAGGCCGCCCGGCTTATCCGGCTGACATCCGCGATGAGCTGCGGATCACCACTACTTCCCTCTTTGGGAAGAAGAATTTTATCCCTTGGGTACATTCTGTTCGACGGGTTCTTCAGGCCAAGGGCCTTTTGCCTCACCTCACTCAGGCTCCTCCTCCTACCGACGAATGGCTCAGAAATGATGTCCGTGTTCAGACATGGCTCCTCAATTCTCTCGATGACGAACCTTATCAGATGACCATGTATCACGAAACGGCCAAGGCTATGTGGGATGAGCTGCATTCCTTGTACTCGGGCAAAGACAACCTCCAACATCTCTATGACATCCTCACTGATCTTATGGCTCTCGACACTGGGGAGGCTTCAGACATGGCCTCTTTTGTCGCTCGCGCCAAGACTTTTGCTGAGGCCTGGATCCAACATTAGCCGTCTACCAATGATAATGCTACTCAGCGAGCTCAGAAGGAGGCCGTCTGCATTGCCATAATGATGACTCGTGTTCCGCCTCACCTTCAGAGTATTCGAACTCAGGTTCTGGCTTCCTCCACCATATCGTCCTTATCTGATGTGTGCTCCATGCTCCTCCGTGTTTCACCTCCTACGGATACCATTGGTAAAGGCACACTGCGGAACGGGCTCTACCTTCTCGATGACTATCCCACCGTACTATCCTTTGTCTCCTCCAGTGAGTGACATCGACGTCTTGGGCATGCCCCTCTCCCGATCCTCCAACGGGCTCTTCTTGATATCTCTCTTCATCCTTTTCTGTGCGAGTCCTGTATCTTCGGCAAACAGCCGCGCTCTTCTTTTTTTGCACATTGTACCCGGAGCACTGCTCCTTTTGACTTAGTACATTCAGATGTTTGGGGACCTTTTAAAATTACTAGTATTTCTGGTTATCGCTACTTTATCACGTTTATTGATGATTACTCTCGCACGATGTGGTTTTACTTACTTCGTGATCGCACCCAGCTTCTACGTGTTTTTCGGGCCTTTGTCCTTGAAACCCGTACGCAATTCCACACCACCCTCAAAACATTGTGCACCGATAATGCTCGCGAATACACTAGCCACGACTTTGCGGCTTTGTGCTCTGAATTCGGGATTATTCATCAAACATCATGTGCTTACACACCCCAGCAAAACGGCGTTGCCGAGCGGAAGAACCGACACTTGCTTGATGTTGCCCGCTCCCTTATGCTTCAAATGCATGTTCCCAAACATTACTGGAACTTTGCGGTCTCCACTGCGTGCTTCCTTATAAACCGTCTCCCTTTCTCCGTTCTCCACTATGCTACTCCATTCAGCATACTGTTTCCCTCTACTTCGGCCTTCCCTCTCCTGCCTCGCATTTTTGGCTGCACCTGCTACGTCCACCGACTGGGTTCGTCCTCGGACAAGTTGGATCCCCGGGTGGCTAAACATATCTTCGTCGGCTATTCGCGTACGCAAAAAGACTATGTATGTTATTCTCCCGCTACCCGCAAGGTCTCCGTTTCTGCTGATGTTACCTTCCGGGAGGATCAGCCATTCTTCTCTGCTCCTTTACCCAATCCTCTCACACCGGCCTTTCTCCCGCCGACCATCCCACGACCTGCTCTCCCCGTTACTACACCTCTGCCACTGGTCCCACCTGCTCCGGCTTCTGCTCCCTCCAGGCCGCCTGTTATCCGTGTCTACACTCATCGCCCTTCCGGTTCCGTTGCCCCTCTGCAGTCGGCCTCGACCTCGGCTACTCCGCGCCATGTTGATCAGGTACCGACCTCCACTGCTCATCCTCTGGCAAACTATGTCTCCTTGCATCGTCTCTCTCCCCACCTACACACATTTGCTACTTCTCTTTCCTCGATTTCGGTTCCTAACTCTGTGCAGGACGCGCTCCAACATCCTGGCTGGCGGGCTGCCATGGAGGAGGAAATGACCGCTCTCTGGGCCAACCAGACATGGACTCTCGTACCCCTTCCTCCGGGTCAGAAACCGGTCGGGTGTAAGTGGGTCTTTGTCATCAAACATGCTGCTGATGGGACGATTGACCGTCTGAAAGTTTGTCTGGTGGCTCGTGGCTTCACCCAACAATAGGGGCTCGACTATGAAGAAACTTTTTCTCCGGTGGTCAAACTCAACACCGTTCGGGTCCTCATCTCCGTGGCTGTCTATCGCCGGTGGCCCTTACTCCAACTGGATATTAAGAATGCTTTCCTGAATAGCAATCACCAGGAAACAGTTTATATGCAGCAACCTCCCGGGTTTGAGACCACGAGGGAGTCTCAGGTCTGTCGTCTTATGAAGGCTCTGTATGGTCTTAAACAATCCCCACAGGCGTGGTTTGACAAGTTCAGTAAGGCCCTTCAGGAGGTTGGTTTTACTCGGAGCTCGATAGATTTCTCGTTGTTCACTTGTCACCGAACAACGGGAACGGTTCTTCTGTTAGTGTACATTGACGATATCATAATTACAGGAGATGACTCGAAAGGAATACAGGAGGTCAAACTACATCTGAGCTCCGTATTTCAAACAAAAGATCTGGGGCCCCTTCGGTACTTCTTGGGTCTTGAGGTTGCCGGACGGCCGGATGGTCTTATCCTCTCTCAGCGGAAGTACTGCCTTGACCTCCTTCATGATGCAGGCTATTCAGGTTGTAAGCCGATTGACACCCCAATGGATGTAAAACACAAGTTGTGCGCTCAGGCATCTGACTTAGATCTCCTACTCCAGAATCCAGAATACTATCGTCTTCTCGTTGGGAAATTGATCTACCTCACGGTAACCAGACCAGATATTTCCTTCGCTGTTGGTATTGTCAGTCGGTATATGCATTCCCCTCAAAGATCTCATCTTCAGGCCGTTGAACGCATTCTCAGATACCTTTAAACGGCTCCCGGTCAAGGACTGGTATACAAAACCTTATCTTCAGCTCCAACATTGGTGGCATATTCTGATGCTGATTATGCTGGTTCCCTTGATGATCGACGGTCAACCAGTGGTTTTTGCACATATTTTGGAGGACATTTGATTACCTGGCGAAGCAAGAAACAAACGGTCGTTGCTCTATCATCAACTGAGGCAGAATACCGGGCAATGACATCGGTGGTTTCAGAACTGACGTGGCTTGAAAGTCTTCTTACTGATCTGGGTGTAAAGCTCCCTTCCCCAGCTCTCCTCCTCTGTGACAGCCAAGCTGCTATACATATAGCCAAGAACCTGGTCTTCCACGAGAGAACAAAACATATTGAAGTCGACTGTCATTTCATCCGGGAAAAGGTTCAAATCAAGAAGCTCGACCTGAAACATGTTCCTGGGACTGAACAAGTTGCGGATGTCCTCACAAAGGCTCTTTCCAGTACCCTCTTCTATCAGTGCTTGTCCAAGCTTGGCGCATACGATTTGTACGCTCCAGCTTGCGGGGGAGTGTTAGAAAAGCCCATGTAAAGAGCCCATTATTGAGCCCTTTTTATTGTATTTCCTTCTTCTCTTCTTAGTCCCACATCTTGTATAGGATTTTTTCTCACCTTCTCCCTCCTATATATTTGTATTCTCTCATTGTATTTACATACACAAGCAATACATACAAGATTTTGAGCTCTTTCAACAAATAGCATGAATTCTTAGATTCTAACAATACTTGTTTTATTTGTTTAAACTTTAAAATTTTGTAAAACTTCCGTGCTAAAAAAGAGAGATGGAAAAACCTAACCTTGCAAATGGACTAAATCAACTTATTTTTGAAAAGCTTTCTGTTGCAAGTCGGAGGAAATATAGCGTTGGGTTTTACTGAGATGATGCACTATTGCAGACATAAGCAAGTTTGTCTTATTGTGATTAGTTTGAGGGAAAGTGTGGTTTTGATTGATTTCTACTTATTGGCAGCCAGTTAGTGGATGGGCTTGGAGAATAATGTAGCATTTATTTTACTTGCGTCAAGTTAGTAAGGCTATTCTATTCTCTGTTGGTTTACTGTTTGAGCATATCTTTCAATGATAATGATCCACTTCATGCAATCGTACAACTTGAAGCTATTCCTTCGGTTGAGACTTATTATATATTTCTGTAGATTATGATGAGAAGGCTGAGGATGCTATTGATTATGAGGACATTGACGAGCAATATGATGGGCCAGAAATACAGGCAGCCACTGAAAACGACGACTTACTTCCTAGTAGAGAATACTTCTCGTCAGATGCATTGTTCTCTTATTTGAACCACAAAGCTTCCATTTTTGACGAAGATGATTATGATGAGGATGAAGAAGCAGAGACAGAAATTAAAATAAAGGAACATAGTGATGGGGTTGAAAACCTCGCTCTGGCAGGTCATTGTTGGAAATTGCTTCATTTTTTCTCCTGTTATGTCCTGTCTATAGTAATCTTTTGCATCATTTGCAATTACACTTTTGGTTTCTTTTAATGTGTTATAATGGGTTGTATTAGGTTTTATCCCTTGTTTATTTTCTGCTCTTCAACTATCTCTATGTAGGAAAATATGCAGTAACAATTCCAGGAAGAATCTGTTATGATTTTATTTTTTCTTTTGTAAGCTTCCATACTGAATGTAGAATTCTTAATTGCTGTTTTAATTCATTAGATTCTAGAGCATGGCGTCTTTCTTATGTTCTCTTGTTTGGAGGACTGCTGGACTGGCTGTCTTCACAGTATGCCTCCTGTATAAATATTTGATTGGATATACCAAAATGAAAAACAAACGAGATGTAGTATCAATGTCATGCTGTTGAATTTTGACATTCATATTTACTTATCCGTTACATGCCTTATTTGAATTTTGCAATTATAATGGGTATACGGGGTCCTTCATACTTGTGGACGACTATTTTTCTATCTTCACATCTTTGTAGTTCATGTCAGCACTATGAGTTTTTCATGATGTTTAGTTTATTGTCAATGTGCCTGTTCACTTGTTAATATTGGAAATGTTTACTTATTGTTTATGTACACCGCAGATTAAGCAGTTGTTAAATATGCTCTTTGTATGGCTTTTATGCTCTCAATTGTGATGTGTGCTTCTGTTTCATTTATCTATCGTGAATTTTATACATGTCTGCGTGACCGAATTTCTTTCTAAATCAGGCGGGGATTTGGAAGTAGCATCTGTAAAGCGAATATCATTAGAAGATGATGCACGTTCTTGTGGATCTTTGGAATCCGAAGAAGTAGCCTTAGAGCCAGCGAAGTTTCAGGTTATCCACCAGCTTTGTTACTCATACCGTGTTTCCATATATGATGATTCCTTAACTCTTCACATTTCTATAGATAGAAGCAGGTGCGTTGAATGCATTAGTCTACCAATTTGTCCTTCGATAAGAAGGGGTCAAAAATTTATATATATCGATGAGATTGAAATTATATCACTTCCAGTACATGCGGTTATGCTGCCATGTTTAGATTGAACATGTTTTAGAAGGGCCTTGGAATTTGTTATTAATATCTTTATTCTCTTCCATTGGTATTTTATAGTAAAAAGCTCATCTATAACAACAACAACACTCAAGCCTTTATCCCACTATAGTGGGGTCGGCTATATTGATCCTTTGTCGCCCTATCTTTTGTCATAATCTCACTAATGCCTAAGTACATCATGTCTTTCCTTATAGTTTCATTCCAAGTCTTTAGTGGTCTACCCCTTCCTCGTTTAACATACCTAGTGACTAGATTCTCACAATACTTAACAGGTGCCTCTAATGACCTCCTTTGTACGTGTCCAAACCATCTTGTAGAGCTTCTCGCATCTTCTCTGCAATTGGTGCTACTCCTGTCTTATCCCTGATACATTCAAACAGGAGTAGCACCAATTGCAAAGAAGATGCGAGAAGCTCGACTAAGATGGTTTGAACACGTACAAAGGAGACCATTAGAGACACTTGTTAGGCGTTGTGAGAGTCTAGTCGCTAGGCATGTTAAAAGCTCATTTATCCTTCACCAATTTATATCACTTCCAGTACTCGCAGTATGAACCAGTTGTCAGTTTGTGTCGAGTTCTAGAATGGAGGGCGGTGACATAATCACTGTTGTAGCTGTCGGCCTATTAAACAATGATACTTCCCTGAGGGTCGCGTACCTGTACCAGTGTATGCTTCCGATACCGGTACGTACCCAATACTCACGTCTGCTACTATAGTCTATGGATACACTTGGACGTGGCAAATCGTTATGTATATTGTGATCAGGGTCTACTTTTCTAAAGTAAACAAAGACTTCTCAGTATCTTAAAAAAGGAAAAATATTGAAACCTACAAATACACCCAGTGGTGTTTGTTCATTATTGTTGAGAGAAGCCAAAACTTGTATGTATTGCTTGTGTAAGTAAATACAAGGAGAGAATACAATTATATAGGAGATGAGAAGAGAGGAAAAATCCTATACAAGATGTGGGACTAAAGAAGAGAGAATACTAGGGCCTTTATGGGCCTTTATACATGGGCTTTTCTAATACTCTCCCGCAAGCTGGAGCGTACAAATCGTATGCACCAAGCTTGGACAGGCATTGATAGAAGAGGGTACTTGACAAGGCCTTTGTGAGGACATCCGCAACTTGTTCAGTACGAGGAACATGTCTGAGGTCGATCTTCTTTAGTTGAACCTTTTCCCGGATAAAATGACAGTCGACTTCAATATGTTTCGTTCTCTCGTGAAAGACTGGGTTCTTGGCAATGTGTATAGCAGCTTGACTGTCACAGAGGAGAAGAGCCGGTGAAGGAAGCTTTACCTCCAGATCGGTGAGAAGGCTTTCAAGCCACGTTAGTTCCGACACCACAGATGCCATCGCCCGATATTTTGCCTCAGCTGATGATCGAGCAACGACCGCTTGTTTCTTGCTTCGCCAGGTAATCAGATGTCCTCCAAAGTACGTGCAGAAGCCACTGGTGGACCTTCGATCATCGAGGGACCCAGCATAGTCAGCATCAGAGTATGCTACCAGAGTAGGAGTGGAAGAAGAGACTTTGTACACCAGTCCTTGTCCGGGAGCCTTTTTGAGGTATCTGAGAATACGTTCAACCGCCTGAAGATGAGAGCTTCTGGGGGCATGCATATATCGACTGACGATACCAACAGCGAAGGAGATATCTGGTCTGGTTACTGTGAGGTATATCAATTTTCCAACTAGGCGACGGTAATATTCTGGATTGTCCAGTAGGATATCTGAGTCAGAGGCCTGTGCGCATAACTTGTGATTGACATCCATTGGGGTGTCAATTGGCTTACAGCCTGAGTAACCCGCATCATGAAGAAGGTCAGTACAGTACTTTCGCTGAGAAAGGATCAAACCATCTGGCCGTCTGGCGACTTCTAGGCCCAAGAAGTACCGAAGGGGCCCCAGATCTTTTGTTTGAAAAACGGTGCTTAGATGAAGTTTGACCGCCAGTATACCATTCGAGTCGTTCCCAGTAATAATGATGTCGTCCACATAGACTAGCAGAAGGACGGTCCCGGTAGATCGGTGGCGAGTGAAGAGCGAGAAGTCGGCGGAGCTTCGAGTAAAACCAATCTCCCGGAGGGCCTTACTGAACTTGTCAAACCATGCCCGGGGGGGACTGTTTGAGACCATAAAGAGCCTTTCGAAGATGGCAGACTTGAGACTCCCCCGTGGTCTCAAACCCGGGAGGTTGTTGCATATACACAGTTTCCTGGAGATCACCGTTCAGAAACGCATTTTTGACATCCAGTTGGAGTAGGGGCCACTGGCGATGTACCGCAACAGAGAGGAGAACCCGGACTGTATTGAGTTTGGCCACCGGGGAAAAAGTCTCCTCGTAGTCGAGCCCCTGCTGCTGGGTGAAGCCACGAGCCACAAGACGGGCCTTTAGGCGGTCAATAGTGCCATCAGCAGCATGTTTAATAACAAAGACCCATTTACACCCAACGGGTTTCTGACCGGGAGGAAGAGGGACGAGAGTCCAGGTCTGGTTAGTCCAGAGAGCAGCCATTTCCTCCTCCATGGCAGCCCGCCAGCCAGGATGTTCGAGCGCCTCCTGCACAGAATTAGGAACAGAAATCGAGGAAAGAGAAGTAGCAAAAGTGTTAAGATGGGGAGAGAGGCGATGTAGGGAGACGTAGTGAGCCAGAGGATGAGCGGTGGATGTCTGTACCTGATCTGCCGGGCGCGGAGTAACCGTGGTTGAGGCGGACTGCAGTGGGGCCATAGAGCAACGGGGGCGACGAGTATAGACCCGGATGATGAGTGGTGCGGGGGGAACAGGAGGTAGAGCTGGTGGAACCGGTAGCAGCGGCGTTGTAACGGGGAGAACTGGTCGTGGGATGGATGGAGGTAAAGGAGCCGAAGGGATAGGAGTAGTGAGAGGATCCGGAAAATATGGTTCAGTCTCGCGGAAGGTGACATCCGCAGAGACGGAGAGCTTCCGAGTGACGGGAGAATAACAGAGATACCCCTTCTGAGTACGGGAATAGCCCACGAATATGTGTTTGGCCGCCCGGGGATCCAATTTGTCCGAGGGCGGGCCCAGATGGTGGACGTAACAAGTGCTACCAAAGATACGGGACGGAAGAGGGAAGGCCGGAGTCGAGGGAAACAACAGGCTGAACGGAGTAGCATAGTGGAGGACTGAGGAAGGGAGACGGTTGATGAGAAAACATGCCGTGGAGACCGCAAAGTTCCAGTAATGCTTGGGCACATGCATTTGAAGCATGAGGGAGCGAGCCACATCAAGTAAGTGTCGGTTTTTACGTTCGGCAACGCCATTTTGTTGAGGCGTGTAGGCACAAGAGGTTTGGTGGATAATCCCGAACTCAGAGCATATAGTAGCGAAGTCGTGGCCAGTGTACTCACGAGCATTATCCGTGCGCACAGTTTTGATAGTTGTATGAAATTGGGTACGAGTTTCAACGACAAAGGCTCGAAAAATGCGAGGAAGCTCAGAGCGATCACGAAGTAAGTATAACCACGTCATGCGAGAATAATCATCAATGAAAGTAATAAAATATCGAAAACCAGAAATACTAGTAATTTTATACGGTCCCCATACATCAGAATGCAATAAATCAAACGGAGCAGAGCTCCGGGTACAATGAGCAGGATAAGATGAACGCGGCTGCTTGCCGAGGATACAAGACTCACACTGAAACGGATGGAGAGAGATATCAGGGAGAGCCCGCTGAAGAACAGGTAGAGGAGCGTGGCCAAGACGGCGATGCCACTCGGTGGAGGAGACGGAGGAGAGGATGGTAGGAGGTGTGTCGAGAAGGTAGAGCCCGTTCCGTAATCCGCCTTTACCAATGGTAGTCCGCGTCCTGCGATCCTGTATGACAAAAGAAGAGGAAGTGAATATAACAGAGCAATCCAGATTAGCAGTAAGGCGACCAACAGAAAGTAAATTGAAGGGGGAACTCGGAACATGAAGAGCCGAGCGGAGAGGAAACGACGGGCTGAGAGAGATGTCCGTCGATCCGGAGACGGGAACAAGGGCCCCATTAGCCACGGTGATAGACCGCGGATGAGGAGAGTCCGAGTATGTGGCAGGCTGCTGGGACGTAATGTGATGAGTGGCACTGGAGTCCATGATCCAGGACGGACCGGTGGAGAGACAGGCCGTACCTGCTTGGGAGACGAAGGTGGAGGCCAGGGAAGCAGGAGGTGGGTTGAGCAGTCCCTGGAGGTGCTGGAGCTGGAGGCGAACAGCTTCAAGGTCCGGAGAGGCAGGAGAGGAGGCATCTGCGGCCACCGAAGCCGTCGGTCGAGGAGGATATCCATTCTTGCGGTAACAGGTCGCTTCAAGGTGTCCGTCCTTGCCGCAGTAGGAACACTTCGGCCGCCCCCTGCCACCACGCCCGCGGCCCCGAGAGCCGGAGCGGCCACCACGAGCAGCAGGAGGCAAGGGAAGCAGGGGCGGAGGGGCCTGTTGAAGAAGGGCCGAGGAAGTCGGCGCAGGAGCATCCGGAGGAGGCGTCACGCGGAGGAGCATGGAACAGATCTCAGAAAGGGATGGAACGGTGGGAGACGCCAGAACCTGAGTCCGGATAGTCTGAAGGTGAGGCGGAAGACGGGCCATCATAATAGCAATGCAAACCGCCTCCTTCTGAGCGCGCTGGGCAGCATGATCACTGGTAGAAGGCTGATGCAGTATCCAGGCTTCGGCCAAAGTCTTAGCCCGAGCGACAAACGACGTCATGTCCGGGGCGCCACCGGCGTCGAGAGCAACGAGATCTGTGAGGATGTCGTAGAGGTGCTGAAGGCTGTCTTTGCCGGAATAGAGTGAGTGCAGCTCATCCCATATAGATTTGGCCGTCTCGTGATACATGGCCATCTGATACGGCTCACCATCCAAGGAGTTGAGGAGCCAAGTCTGCACACGACCGTCGTTGCGGAGCCACTCGTCCGTAGGGGGAGCCGGAGGAGCCTGTGTGAGGTAAGACAGGAGACCCTTGGCCTGGAGAACCCGGCGCACAGAATGCGCCCAAGGGAGAAAATTTTTCTTCCCGGAGAGAGAGATGGTGGTAATGCGTAATTCATCGCGCAGGAATGCAGGACAAGCCGGGCGGTCTGCGGGCGGACTAGCCGCCGGGCCGGTGGAGTCAAGAGAGGATTCCATAGACCAGGAAGACAAGCCGCACCGACTTGGAAGGAGGCCGCAGCGACCAGGCAGGGGTCCGCTGGAGAGGCAGGCCGCAGAGAGGGGAGGAGACCGCCGCGACTAGGAACAGGCCGCAGCGATGAAACAGCGAGCAGAAAAAGGTCGAGAGAGTGAACCCGCACGGTCACGATGCGAACACCAGCGGCCAGACAGGCCACGACCAGAGCGGGTAAGAAACAGATCGCACGGTCTGGAGACCGCGAGAAGGCGGAGATAAGAGAAAAGAGACCGCGAGTAAACAACTCGAGCGGATAGGAGAGAGAGAAGCCGCGAGTTGACGAACTCGAGCGGGAGGGAGAGAAGAGACCGCGAGTTAACAAACTCGAGCGGATAGGAGAGAGAGAAGCCGCGAGTTGACGAACTCGAGCGGGAGGGAGAAAAGATACCGCGAGTTAGCGAGTAGTGGCGGAAGGAAACCGCAAGGAGCAGACGCCGAGCGGATAGGAGGGGAAGCCGCGCGGATAGAACTAGAGACCGCGCAAGACGTACGGGAGGTGGGGTCCACAGGAGAGAGGAGAAAAACTATAAAAGGGGGGGGGGGGAAGAGGAGAGAACCTGGATCCACGGGAGAAGCAGCGGACTGTCCGTTGAGGCCGCGGACAGTGAGCGAGTAGTGGCGGATAGAAAAGGAGGCAGACCGCTGGAGACCGCAAATAGTCCGCGAGGAAATCGCGGAGTCCGCCAGAAGGCGGCGGGTAGATGCGGTTAAAAGTGCACAGGTCGGTTAGAGGAGAGAACCTGGCTCTGATACCATGTTGAGAGAAGCCAAAACTTGTATGTATTGCTTGTGTAAGTAAATACAAGGAGAGAATACAATTATATAGGAGATGAGAAGAGAGGAAAAATCCTATACAAGATGTGGGACTAAAGAAGAGAGAATACTAGGGCCTTTATGGGCCTTTATACATGGGCTTTTCTAATAATTATAATAACAAAATGTCATCCATATTTAAGTACTTTTTATCATTAGAACTATGACGATCTAATTTAAATTTGTTAGAAAATAATGATGAAAAGACCCATAATGGAGCCCATTATAGGCCCTCTTCCTCTACTTGTAGTAATCCCACATCTTGAAATTGAGATTTCTCTCTCTCTCTTCTCTCCCTATATAAATGTATTCATACTTATTTTGTACATTGAACAAGGATATATAAGGTTTTCACATAGTATCAGAGCTTCCGGTCCCCCTTGGGCGGTCTCTGCTTTTCTACCCGCTTACCCTTGGCGGTCTCCTTCCTTTCGTCCCGCGGGCTCGGCGAGCCACCTCATTGCCGAATAGCTCTTTTCTATCTGCTCGGTACTCGACGAGTTACTCCCCTCCTCCTTCTTGTGTCATACTAGTGCCTTTATAGCCTATGCTGCTGGGCCCCACCTCTCTGGCCTTCCGTGGTCTGCTCTGAGTTCGCTGTGGTTTGCCTCCTCTTCTTGATCGCGCGGATTGCCGCCTCTTGATCGGGCGGTCTGCTTTTTCTGTATCGCGTGGTTTACCTCTTTCTAACCGCTGGAGTCTCTTTCCCACTGCGGTCTCCTCTTATTGCTCACCGCGATCTCCTCTCTTGACTGCGGACTCCTGTTGCTAAGCGCCGACTACTCCTTGTCTGCTGCGATCTGCTACGGTCGGCTGCGGACTGTTCGCACTTCTGCGATTCCTCTTGTCCATTGAGGTCTTCTCCTGCTGGGTGTGGTTTGCTCTGTCTGCCGCAACTGCTTTTCCTTGATCGGACGATCTGTCTATTTAACCGCTGCGGTCTGGTCTACTCTGTGTTCGCTGCGATCTGCTCTCTGTGTTCGCCCGGAGTTCTCTTTACTCTGCTTGCCTCGGGTTACGTTCTATCCACTGTGCTCTATTTACTTCCGCATCGGGCTCTATCCGCCGATCTCTCTTCTTTCCCGCTTGGTGTTCTCTGTTCGCCGCGAATTGTTTCCCCTCTGCTCGCTAGCCGCGTGCTGCTCTTTCTTCTCTAATCGCAGCTCATTCGCCTGCTGCGAACCCTCCTTGCCGCTGCAGGCTCTTTTACCCGCTGCGAGCTTCTCTGCGGCTTGCCGCTCTTCTCTACTCTACTCGCCTGCCAGTGTTCGCGCGAGTAGCCGTGGTTTCCTCTTCTCCATCCGCCGCGGTCTCTTATCTGTCCGCTGCTCAGTCTGTCGCGGCCTTGCCAGTTAGCCCACTTCAAGCCGCGATGCCGTGTTAGCCGCTCTTGGTTGCCTGGCTCTTTCTCTCCTTCTATCCGCCATATCTTGCCAGTCCGCCAGCCTTGTTGCTGCTGCCTCTATTCCCGTCTGCGGTGGTCTGTCCGCTGTGCCTGCTCAGCCGCCTGGTCGTGTGATCATGGACTCCTCCACTGATGCTTCTCCTCCAGCCCGCTTGGTCCCTGCTCCTGAACTCCGTGATGAGTTGAGAATCGCCACAATTTCTCTTATTGGCAAGAAAAATTTTGTTGAGTGAGTTCACTCTGTTCGCCGTGTTCTTCAGTCCAAGGGACTCTTGCATCATTTAACTCAGGCTGTGCCCTCTGCTCCTACTAATGACTGGCTTCGTAATGATGGTCGTGTTCAAACGTGTCTCCTCAACTCTCTTGATGGTGAACCTTACCGCATGCCCATGTACCACGAGACAGCCAAGGCGATGTGGGATGAGATCCATTCCCTTTACTCCGGCAAGGACAGTCTCCAGCACTTGTATGCCATCATCACTGATCTTCAGTCCCTGGACTCTGGCAGCGCTGCTGACTTAATCTCTTTTGTTGCTCGATCCAAGACATTGGTTGAAACATAGATTCAGCATCAGCCCCCGACTACTGATCTATCTGCCCAACGTGCTCAAAAGGAAGCTGTTGGTATTGCTATGATGATGGCTCGTGTTCCACCTCATCTTCATAGTATTCGAGCACAGGTCCTCTCCTCTCCTACTGTCCCCCCCTTCTCTGATGTGTGCTCCATGCTGTTAAAGGTTTCACCACCTCCAGATGCTATCGGCCCTCCATCACCGGCCCTTCTCAAACACACTCCTGCACCTTTGCTACCTATACCTACCCGTGGAGGACGGACAACCTCCAGGGGGAGAGGTCGTGGTGGCCAACCCCGGCCTAAGTGTTCCTTCTGTGGCAAGGATGGACACCTAGAGGCCACATGTTATCGTAAACATGGTCTTCCTCGTCCAATTGTTGCTGCCGCTACCCACAGCCCCTCCACCACTCGTGCTGATCTTGATGAAGTCCGTCTCCAGCTCCAACAACTTCAAGGGTTGCTCCACAACTCGCTTGACTCTGTTGCCTCCATCTCTCATGAAGGTATCACTTATATCTCCGCTAGTCCGCACTGGATAGTGGATTCCGGTGCTACTCACTATATTACCTCCTTGAAGCCACCCCGATACTCAGATTCTCCGCATCCAAAGTTTATCACCGTAGCCGATGGTAACACTGCTTCTGTCTCCGGCTTCGCTGATATACCTCTCAATCCCTCTATTTCTCTTCGCTCGGCTCTCTATGTCCCGGGCTCTCCTTTCAATTTACTCTCTGTTAGTTGCCTCACTGCCGATTTGGATTGTTCTATCACATTCACCTTTTCCTCTTTTCTAATGCAGGATCGCAGAACGCAGAGTATCATTGGTAATGGACGACTGCACAAAAGGATCTACCTTCTTGTTGTCTCCTTACTATTCTCTCCTCCATCTCCTCGATTGACTGACATCGGCGTCTTGGACATGCTCCTCTTCCAGTTCTCCAGAAGGCTCTTCCAGATATTCCGCTTTCTGCTTTTACATGTGATTTCTGTATTTTGGGGAAACAATATCGTTCCTCTTTTTCTCCTCATTGTACCCGGAGCTTTGCTTCGTTTATGTTAGTTCATTCTGATGTTTGGGGCCCTTATAAAATAACAAGTGTGTCGGTTATCGTTATTTTATCACGTTTATTGATGATTGCTCTCGAATGACCTGATTGTACTTCATGATCGCTCCGAGCTTCCTCGTGTATTCCGTGCGTTCGTTCTGGACACTCGCACACTGTTTACCGATAAAATAAAGACGCTCCGGATGGATAATGCTCGTGAATACACGAGTCATGAGTTCGATAATCTGTGCTCTGAATTTGGCATTATTCAACAGACTTCGTGTGCTTATACTCCTCAACAAAATAGTGTGGCTGAGCGCAAGAATATACATCTTCTTGATGTTGCTTGCTGCCTCATGATTCAGATGTATGTTCCCAAGGAGTATTGTCATTTCACAATTTCGATGACATGCTTTCTCATTAACCGCCTCCCCTCCTCCGTCCTCAATCATGCCACCCCCTTCAGTATTCTCTTTCCATCCACACCACCATTCCCCCTCACCCCTCGCATATTTGGTTGTACTTGCTATGCCCATCATCTTGGTCTTATACAAGATATGAGAATAAAACTTTCCTCTCCAGCTACCTTATTCTGTAACAGTCAAGCTGCTATACACATAACAAAGAATCCTGTTTCTATGAAAGGACAAAACACATTGAAGTTGACTCTCATTTCATCCGGGAAAAAGTTCAAATGAAGAAGCTGGAATTGAGACATGTTTCAACTACAGATCAAGTTGCACTAAGGCGCTACAGAGTACCCTATTTTATCAGTTGTTGTCCAAGCTGAGTGCCTACGATTTGTACGCTCTAACTTGCGGGGGATTGTTAGAAAATAATGTTGAAAAGACCCATAATGGAGCCCATTATAGGCCCTCTTCCTCTACTTGTAATAATCCCATATCTTGAAATTGGAATTTCTCTCTCTTCTCTCCCTATATAAATGTATTCATACTTGTTTTTGTATATTGAACAAGGATAAACAAGGTTTCCACAAAATTAAATTATTTTGTTTATTTATTATGTATTTAAATAGATGAAGGGGAGCTTTGGCGCATCGATTGATGTGTTGTTATGTGACCTTGAGGTCACAGGTTCGAGTCCTAGAAGTAGCCTCTTGCAAAATGCAGGGTAAAGTTTGCTTACATTTCACCATTGTGGTGGGACCCTTCCCCAAACCCTTGCTGAGCGGGGATACTTTGTGCACCGGGCCCGGATTGCTCTTTTTATCATTATGTATTTATTTAGATACTTTAAATTGGCAGTATTACTAGTTCAATATGAATTTTTCTATATTTTATGTTCTCTTTTTTGAAAAGCAATTGTAATTATGTTGTACCCTGAACACACTTGGTTTTTTTTATTTTGTCGGACCACCGTACCAGATATGTATCTTACATGGCACTTGTACACATCCTGGTGCTTCATACCTGTTGGCTAACGTGCCCTATATGGAGCAGTTTAGTTGTTTGAGCTGTATCCACAAGTATCCGGATATTAATATCCTGATATATTTACTATATACAATATATTCATATCAGCCGATTGATGCACACTTGTTTTTTCTTTGATGAACCGCTAGGGCAACTTATATGTGAAATAGACAATATAATAATGTTCATTAATCCCTCGAATTGGTAAGATTATATCAAAGAAGCCCAACATAATCTATAGTTGGATCATGGGACCTCATTACTTTTTCATAAAATCCTCCAGTTGAATGTTTGAGCTGAGAAAGGATGTCACAATCTCCTTGGACTCAATATTTTATTGGATTAAGTGATAACCAATCTCAATGTGTTTCATTATTTCATGAAACATAGCATATGCAATATGTTTCTGACCTGATTATTTCATGAAACATCTTGTGGTTGATTGCTTGTCTGAGGGAGATCTTACCCAATCTGTATATGTATTTCCAATAATCTGTTGATAACCTCGACCCTAAAATAATAGCGCTCTCCTAATGTGCCTTAAGATTTCAAAGGATCTGAATTACAACCACTCAATGGTCCTCACTTGGTGGGCTGAGAAACTAACTGCACATACATCAAAAGATATGTCTGGATGTGCCATTATCAGATAGTTCGCGTTTCACATGATATCAATACCACTATGGGTTAGAATAAGTATCCTCATGTCCAAGTATGAGCTCAGATGTCAAATCCATGGGAGTTTCAAGTGACATTGAGCTACACATTCCATCTCCTTTTAGAATTTCCAAAATACCTGAGAGATGAAGATGTGATGTAGGGGTACGCTACGGGTGCACAAAACCTATGACGCTAGGTGGTAGTGCAAGGGTGACACGCTAATCTGAACCTAAATGCAATGTAATTGTCGATAACTCGACAAATAAATTTGAGCAATGAGAATTCTAACTCCACATAAATATCTGAAATTGAAAACAATTAATTAATTTTGGCAATTTATAATGACTTCCTCCGCTCGGAGGGTCAAAGTAAAGTGCGCTGCGAATGTCTCCTCTTGCAAATTATTAGCGTAATAAAGATAATTTCCACTAACAAGAGTCGCAACAAAATATAGTAATTCACTAAATGAAAATGTCAATTCAAATAATCCAATACCACAATAACTCACAAAGTAGAGGGATGAACCAAGACACTGAAGAACTTGGGTCCGGATGTGTAGATCAGCGATCAGAGTTGGAACCGACGGCGGTAAAATGAAGGCGGTGGCTGTCCTCGGCTGTAAATGATGAGATCATTTGAGAAATCGGTAGATCCGGCCACGTACAAGTAGATCCGAGCCGGGGAGGGGTTGATCCGCTATTAGGGTCGGATCTGGGCAAAAATGAAAAGTATGAGTGGTGGAAATAATGGATCGGGAGGCTATAACCCTAGATCTGGACGGATCTAGAGTGTTAGGGTTGTTAGAACGGTGGATCCACGAAGGGGAGTTGGCTGATTGGGGAGGAGGGGGAGGTGGAGACCGGCGGGATGTTAGGGAAGTTTTAGGAGGTGGCTGGCGGTGGGGAGTGGTGCGGGCTGGTCGTCTGGACAGTGGGGAGAGGACAAGGGGCTGGCGACCCTGTAGCGACGGTGGTGGGGCGGCGGGCTGGAGAGGAGGGTGGTTGTCGTCCTGCAGGAAAAACAGCCAGCTGGCTGTGTTTGGGCGCAGGTTTGGGGGGGGTTGCAGCGGTGGGAATGGGGTTTGAGGGGTGGAAAACGAAGACAAGGGTAGGGGGTACCTTCGGGGGAAGAACGAGCACCTAGGAGTCGTTACCTAGGGTTCCACGACGTTGGCACCGGAGTGGGATCGCTGGAATCCGGGAATGAAGTTCTTCAAATTCTGCAATGCCTTTGTTCAGCCTCTTAGACCAATATTTATAATAAAACAAGACGCTAGGTCATCCCTATCGACGACTATGATTGGCCGGTGGGAGAGACCACTAAAATACATGAAAATAAACCAATAAAAATAAACTAATATATGATCTCGACTCGCGACACGGATCCAGACACATTTGCCGAGTCTGATCGTCGATCCGGGCACGCCATATATGGTAAGTCGTCAAATCAGCCCCGAACAGGCCCAAAGCTCGTGCTCGTCTTTGCTCCGCATCAAGATGTCTCTCTTTTGCTTTCAGCCCTTACTGATGACGTCCCTGGTCTAATTGATCGCCCACAACCCTCCACAAGGACAAACACTCATCTACTGCTTACCCGCTTTGTCATTATGTCTCATTTCATCGTTTATCTTCTGAACTTCACGGGTTTGAGTGCTCCTTGTCTTCTATCTCCTCCCCTTGTTCTTTACATAAGGCTCTCCAACATTCGGGGTGTCGGGCAACAATGGATGACAAAATGAAGGCCTTATGGGCCTATGGATCTTGGTGGACTTGGTGTCCCTTCCTCCTGTACAGTGCTAAGTCGGATGTAAATGTGTGTTCACATTTAAAAGTTGTTCAGACTGGTCGGTTGTGCGCTTAAAAACGCGTCTTGTAGATTTACTGAACAATATGACACCGACTATGAAGAGACGTTCTCTTAGTGGATGAGCTTAATATTGTGCTGTTATTGATCTCCTTGTCACTCTATCATTACTGGAAGTTGCATCAACTTGATACCAAGAATGCATTTCTTCATGATAATATGACCGAGACTGTCTACATGCAATAATCTCAGAGAGTCTCTTGTATGCTACCTTAGAAAATCTATCTATGGCCTGAAGCAGTCTCTTTGAGCATGGTTTGAAAACCTTAGTCAAGTGGTTCAGGATTTTGGCTTCACCAGGAGCTCGGCGTACTTGTCCAAATTTCCGCATCATCACAAAAAGGGTATTGTGATATTTCTTGTGTATGTTGATGACATCATAATCACATGCATGATTTGAATGGCATCTCCATGATTAAGAAGCATTTGACCTCTCACTTCCATGACAAAGAATTGGTGCGTCGCAGATATTTTTTAGGTCTTGAGGTAGCTCGACGGCATGATGAATTAGTATTATCTCAACAAAAATATTGCACATATCTTTTACAGGATGCCAACTACTTTGGTTATAAGGCCGCTGAAACACACATGGATTCAAATCACAAGCTTTGTACTCACAAACTTCTTCTGATCCTCTCCTTACTAATCAGAATTATTATCATTTCTTGATATTTCATTTGCTGTTGGCGTGGTTAGCAAATATATACATACTCCTTGTGCATCGCACTTTCAAGTAGTTGAGTAGATCATCTGTCACATGGCAGAGTAAGAAACAAACAGTCGTGCCACAATCATCTGCTAAAGCTGAGTATCGTTCAATGTCCTCCTATTTTCAAGCTTATTTGTTTGAGAATCTTCTTACTGATATTGGTGTATCTCTTACATCTCTCGCTGTTCTCAATTGCGATAGTAAATCTGCTATCCATATATCAGAAAATTTAGTATTTCATGAATGAACCAAACACATTGAAGTAGACTGCCACATCATCAAAGAGGAAGTCCAGTTTCACAAAATTGATCTCTGACATGTTCCCGCTGCTGACCAACTCTCTGATATCTAAACAAATGCCTTGCCTCAGCCACTTTATTGTCAATTTGATTCCCCTTTGACATGTATGCTCCAACTTATGGGGAGTATAGAAAAAATGCAGTCCATAGAAGCCAAAACACAAAAGCTCACTTTCTTTTCATGATCCTTTATGTGTTTGTTTTGTTTATCTTGTATAGGTTAATCTCACATTGTGAATATGATTGCGGTGTCACTCTTCCTCACTATAAATATATGGGCATGTTCTTGTATGTTGAAATATAGGAAGTAATAAATATTATTTTACTCATCATTGCTTTATCACAATATGCTTGTTTTCATGCACAAACAAGCCAATACATACAAATTTATATTGTTGGAGGAAAAGGATCTGAATGAGAACATTGGATTTCATGGTTCTTGAGAAGATCTGGCAGCTGTCTCCCTTCTCACTTATTGCTTAATTGCAATTGTTTTGAAGTTTTCGTTTACATTTAGAACATGTTAACACAAAATTATATCTTTGAAAGTGTTAAAGAATATATGTAAAAGCCCAAAGATAGACCCATCTTGAGGCCCATCTTGTTCGCTTGTTTAGTCCCACATCTTAGGATATGATTCCTCCTCTTTTTCCTCTCCTATATAAATGTACAAGTGTACAATTATAAGGTGAATGTATGGAAGCTATTTTAGAGAAATTAATAAAAATTATTTTATTTCTCTTATTTTGTGTACATTTCTACATGGTATCAGTACCAAACGATCCGCTATTTCTAAGTTGTGCCTTTGCTCCCTGGGCGGTAAGACCTCTCTAATCGCGCTTCTTCCTATTTTGCGGCTACGATTTTCCTAACCGCCGATTCCTCTGCTGTCTCCTCTGTCTCCCGTTCTCTGCATCTTCCCCGTGATTTCTATGGCTTTTATAGCCTTTATCCCCTGTCACTGCTGGGCGCTGCAACTCTGTATCCCGCGACTTCTTCCGCTTGCCGGGGCTCCTATGACCTCTTGGTTTGCTTCTCAGCTCGCGTGGCCCCAGGCTCTTGCTCCTCTTGCCGGTTTTGCCTGTTTTCTCGCGTGTAGTGCTCTCCTTGCCGCCGTTACTTCTCAGGCCACCGCTTCTTCTCTGCCCGCAATTACTTCTCAGGACCGCCGCTACTCCTCAGGCCGCTGTTCCTCCTCAGGCCGTCGCTTCTTCTCAGGTCGTAGCTACTCAGGCCGCTGTTCCTTCTCAGGCCGCCGCTTCTTCTCAGGCCACTGTTCTCCTCAGGCCGCCGTTACTCATGCTGCGTGCAGTGCTCTCCTTATCGCCGTTACTCCTCAGGCCACCACTCCTTCTTAGGCCGCTTCTTCTTCTCAGGATGCCGCTTTTTATCTGCCCGCAGCTACTTCTCAGGACCGCCGCTACTCCTCAGGCCGCTGTTCCTCCTCAGGCCGCCGCTTCTTCTCAGGCCGCAACTATTACTCAGGCCGCTGTTCTCCTCGGACCTCCGTTATTCAGGCCTCCACTACATGGTTTTTGTCCAAGCTGCGTACATTGCTCACTATGCCGCCACTACTTGATTTCCAGCACGCTGGTTTCTCGTTGTAGTGCCTCTTGGTTGCCGCTGCAGATTGTCTGCTGGTCTTGCTCCCCTTGTGACACCTGTTTATCTCTAGGCCGCCGTTCTTTTCATGCTCTCTGCCGCACCAGCTGCTTGCTGCAAGTCTTCGCTTTGTCACCGATGGATTAATCCCAAACTGCCTTTCTCTCTACAGCTCTTCTGGCCACAAGTTCCCCGCTCAGCTGCTTTTCTAGCCTCCGGTTCCAGTCAGTGCTCTCGTGCTCGCTCCACTGCTCTTGCTCGTCTTCTACTTACCGTGCCACAACTCTCTTTGCTCGCAAGATTTGTCGCCCCCTGCTGTTGATGGATCTTCAATGGATGCACATGATAACCCGTCACCTTCCTCTCAAGGCGGCCACATCTTTTCTCAGGGTACTGTTCGACACAATTACACTCCAAACAACACTTAAGCTGACATTGATACCTTGCACACCCAACTCCTGCAACTTCAAGGGCTGATCGGCCGTTCTCCTGGCTCTGTTGTGTCTATTTTTGATAGTGGTCTATCCTGTCTCGCCCATTGCTCATCCTGGATTATGGATTCCGGGGCCTTAAACCACATTACCCCACGAGAACCTTCCAAATACTTGGACTTTGTGCATCCCAAGTTCATTACTGTTGCTAATGAGACCACCATTCCCGTCTCTGGCTCGACAAACGTCAACATTACTCCCTCCATCACTCTTCGTCCGTTATTCTGTTCCGGGCTCTTCTTTCAATCTCCTCTCTATTAGCATTGCTCATCCTGGATTATGGATTGCTATGCTACATTCTCTCCTACCTCTGTTGTGCAGAATCGACGAACGCCAAATATCATTGGCAAAGGGCAACTGTCGAATGAGCTCTACATCATGGACACCTCTTCCCCACGACTCTCTCCTCTATTAGCTCTAATTCACATGCGAGTCTTGTATCTACGAAAAACAATACCGTGCTAATTTCTCACTTTCTTATACCCGGAGCGATGCTCCTTTTGCTCTTGTTCATTCAGATATTTGGGGATCCTATAAAACCGCAAGTACTTCTGGTTATCGTTACTTCATCACCTTTATTGATGATTACTCTCGAATTACATGGTTATATTTCTTTCATGATCGCTCTGACCTGACTATGGTTCTTCGTGCCTTTATTATTAAGACTCGCAATCAGTTTTCTACTACAATTAAAACTCTCCGGACCGACAATGCCCGTGAGTATACAAGTTATGGGGTTACTGACCAGTGTGCTGAGTTCAGGATCATCCATCAAACCTCTTGTGCTTATACCCCCCAACAAAATTGTGTTGCTTAACGCAAGAATCGTCACCTTCTTGACGTCAAACGCTCCATTATGTTTCAAATGAATGTCCCCAAACTCTATTGGAATTTCATGGTTTCTATAGTCTGCTACCTTATTAACCGCATGCCCTCCCCCGTTCTCAATTTTGCGTCTCCCTTTAATCTCTAGTTTCCCTCCATAAACCCATTTTCCTTCCCACCTCGCATATTTGGCTGCATTTGCTATGCTCATAATCTTAGTCCATCCACTAACAAGCGTGCTCCCTGTTCCACAAAATATATGTTTGTTGGTTACTCACGTACTCAGAAGGACTATGTATGCTTCTATCCCAATGATCTTAGTATTATCGTCGTCTTGTGGGAAAGCTGATTTACCACACTATTACAAGACCTGATATATCATTTGCTGTTGGAGTTGTTTGTCGATTCATGCATGAGCTGTGTATCTCTCATCTCCAGGCAGTTGAGCGTATTCTTCGATACTTGAAGACTGCCCTTGGACAAGGACTTGTATACAAGCCCTCTTCATCTCCCTTACCTCTGATTGCATATTCTGACGTTGATTATGCTGGTTCACTGGATCGTCGTTCCATAAGTGGATACTACACTTATTTTGGAGGACATCTCATTACCTGGCGCAACAAGAAACAATCTTTAGTTGCTTGCTTATTTGCTGAAGCCGAGTATCGTTCAATGATAGCTGTTGTGTCTGAGCTTACATGGCTTGAAGGTCTCCTAGGTGATTTAGGAGTCAAGCTGTCCTCACCGACTATTCTATTTTGCGACTGTCAAGCTGCCAAACACATTGCCAAGAATCCTGTTTTCCATGAACGGACGAAACACATTGAAGTTGATTGTCATTTCATTCGGGAGAAGGTTAAATTGAAGAAGATAGAATTACAACATGTTTCTGTTGCCGGACAAGTTGTTGATATTCTCACCAAGGCCTTACTTCACCCGCTTTACTACCAGTTTTTGTCCAAGCTTGGTGCTTATGATTTGTATGCTCCAGCTTGCGGGGGAGTATTAAAAAATATATGTAAAAGACCAAAGATAGGCTCATCTTGAGGCCCATCTTGTTCGCTTGTTTAGTCCCATATCTTAGGATAGGATTCCTCCTCTCTTTCCTCTCTTATATAAATGTACAAATGTACAAATGTACAATTATAAGGTGAATGTATGGAAGCTATTTTAAAGAGATTAATAAAATTATTTTATTTCTCTTATTTTGTGTACATTTTTACGGAAAGAATATGGATTATAAAGCTGTATTAAGTTTCTTTTTCTATTGGAAGGATGATAATGGATTATTGGAAAATCCTCTTTGTGCACTTCTTTGCATAATTGTTTTTATTCAGCTGTTAAAGTGTATAAATGCATGTAAATTAGTGAACATGTTATTAACTTTTCACCCATATCTTTGTAGCAGCATTCACATGAACTGCTCAAGAATAATCTGTTCAATTTATGATTATGGGGGCACTATAATTTTCATGAGCATATTTTCACGGGCACAATCCAGATACACTCATGTAGATATTTGACGGTTATTGCTATATAGCTTTCTAGAATGCAATTGGATCTTGGGAAGCTGTTTTCAATATCACATAATCAGATGGTACTGTAGCTATTGAAGTTAGTGTATTTGTTACGGGCCGGGCCTGGGGCGGCCACAGGCTGGTCCCAGGGCCGAGGCAGCAGGGCTTTTCCCCGCACCCCGAGCGGGCTTTTCCCCCCTCCCGTAACAGGGCCGCGGCCCACGACACCCCAACCCTTCTCGCCACGTGTTCTCAGTGGCGCGGGTTGTTGAGGCGAGGGCTTGATCCCCCGACCTCCTTGATAAGAGGCTCTTAACGTTTGCCCTTATCACCAACTGAGCCGGGGAAAAGTCCGCTCGGGGTGCGGGGAAAAGCCCTGCTGCCTCGGCTCTGGCGGCCAGCCTGTGGCCGCCCCAGGCCCGACCCGTAACATAAAAGTGCGCACTTTTATGTTACGGGCCGGGCCTGGGGAGGCCACAGGCTGGCCCCAGGGCCGAGGCAGCAGGGATTTTCCCCGCACCCGAGCGGGCTTTTCCCCCCTCCTGTAACAGGGCCGCGGCTCAGTTGGTGATGAGGGCAAGCGTTAAGAACCTCTTATCAAGGAGGTCGGGGGATCAAGCCCTCGCCTCAACAACCCGCGCCACCGAGAACACGTGGCGAGAAGGGTTGGGGTGTCGTGGGCCGCGGCCCTGTTACGGGAGGGGGGAAAACCCGCTCGGGGTGCGGGGAAAAGCCCTGCTGCCTCGGCCCTGGGGCCAGCCTGTGGCCGCCCCAGGCCCGGCCCGTAACAGTATTGGAGGTTAAGAATTTTTCATAATAAATAACAAAATATTTTGAGCTTTTGCTTTTGGGATTGATAAGCTAACCTTACGAATGCCTGAATTAGTAGATCCCTATATTTTAATGACTTGCTGCAAATGATTGACTGCTTTGAGGCAAAATCCTCATATATTGCGAAGAATCATTTATTAATCTATGTATTTAAGATAATAAGCAGTAAGCTTATAGGGTATTGAACCCGGTTGAACTTCTGAGAAAGTTTAATACATCACCTCTAATTAGTAAAGATTCTTACTTTGAAGGACTGAGGACTACTGACTTTCTATGAGATCATACTTTAGTGTGGATTATGTTCACTTTTGTTTGATTTACATTTTTTTTCTTGATCATACTAAATGGCTATTATCTTTTCTTTATGGTAATATGTAATAATTATATCGAGTTGGTATTTTATCATTATTTGTTTTCTATATCTTGTTTATTTAAGTTGGGTAATATTTTTGAAATTAATTTCATTCTCTAAGCTACATCTTTTCTCCGAGCTTATAAACTTTGCGAACGTCTTGTAGGAAGAAGACCATTTAGTTCCTGATTGGCAACTTAATCCAAAAAGTGAGTCTTGTTTACCTATTTTGTGTATTGAGGATGGAATGGAGATATTAAAGTTCTCAGAGATTTTTGGAATACACGAGCCCTTGAAAAAGGCAGATAGAAAATACTGCCAGAAACATCCATCTTGGAATGGTAAGTTGGTGGATGTTGATTATATGATATAATAAATGGACATTCCTGTTGTTTTTTGATGCTGTTTTTTTTCCTGATACATTCTGCCTGCACTAGAATTATACTATATGGACGGTTTCCTTAAGAAATTTGTACCAACTATTTTTTGAAGCTAAAACCTTGTCTGAAATCTATCAGCTTATTATGGTTCCTACCATTATATCCATCCTGAAAGGTATGATTAAGAGTAATTTTATGTGCAAATCCATTTTGGACTACGTGCAAACCACGGTTACGTGTAAACTAAAAAATTTAGGTGCAAACCAACTTGTTATGTGCAAACCAAAAAATATATAAAAAAATAAATAAACATCACGCACCGACCAACAACAATCCATAAAAACCAGGATCAAAATCAGGAATAATATGAAGAAGGTTTGTAAATTTTTATGCAGTTAAGATCCGTAAAAACCCCGCATGAAGCCGACAATTACGAAGATAAATTCAATTGCAGCTGAAATCAAAAAAAGTTTTTCATGTAACATCGTCCAGATCTGAGCAGATGCGCTTGCATCATTAGCTCGGGGAAGAAATGAGGAAGAGAGGAAAGGGGGAGGAAGATACCTGCAGACGACGCTAACATATAAATTGCAAAATTCTGTTTCAGCCCTAACTCATCCAGGAAGAAAAACTATTATCCAAATCATCGAACCACTGAAAAATCACTACTAGCAGCCGGCTTATCAAAAGCCCTAATTTATAATGACAGGTCAACATCCATGAAGAAGAAAAGAGGGGCAGAGGAAAAAAATGTTTACAGTGAAGAAGAAGGTGACCTAAGTTTGATCCTTTCCAACCCTCTCAAAAATCAGTGCCACAACTTAAGTCGGCGCCGAAACAGGGCACATCCATTCTCGATCGAAAGAATAAGAGGCGTAGACATCGAGAGAAGGAGATGCTTCGTCGAGAGAGAGAGAGAGAGAGAGAGAGCGAGAAGGCGAGGAGTTGTGTGTTGTTAACTGAGATCTTTGAGAACGAAGAGCGAGCCGTTTGATGGGGAAGAAAAGAGAAACTGCTTCTACGGCGGAGCGCGAGAGAAAAAAAGAAGAAATACGGGATCAGGAGGCGGAAGAATGGGAAGGGCTGCACCTTGGACTTTTCTATATTTTATTTTTTTAATAATATTATTTTCTTGATAATTTTTATCGGTTTGCACATAGTGATATTCGGTTTGCACATAACAACACTCATAATTAAACTACTTTGTTGCTAGTTGGGAAGCTTATTGCAACATGCTATTCTTTAAGAACTAATATGAACTTCTGATTTGTTGTTATGACCTTGATGAAGAACGCGGTAGAGTTTTCACTGTAAGAATGTTGCAGGGTGTGTGGAAAACTTGTGTGTGTGTGAAGATATTTCTTTCTTCCTTTTATTTAAACAACCCTTTCCCTTTCCTGCTATTAGATGATGGAAAGACACTTGTTTTCGTTGGTTGGCTAAATTTCAATGCTCCATTTACTTTTAGGATGGGAGAAAAGATTAGATATTGCAACTGTTGTTGAAGAAGATGAGGAGGCTTATCTGAGGAGTACTGATCATGATCTATCCATTACTAGAAAGCTGAGTTTAGCTGTTCTTGATCCAGAAGAGGAGAATGACCAAGAAACATCTTATGTTATTGATCAGAACAAAGATGTTTGCCTTTGTTCACTGCCAATGAAGGATGATACTCAAATGGTTGCATCAACATTCCAGTGCTCTCTATTATCACCAAAGTTTTATCCATTGGATCAGCAAAACTGGGAAGAGGGAATTATTTGGGGGAATTCGCCCCAATTAAGTTATGGTGTCTCAGATAATGTTTCATATTCTGAGAATGACATTGATGCTCAATCAGAAGAAAATTTAGATGATGGATGTTGGAGAAGTACGTTCAAATCAAACAAGAAAGGTGATGATTTATTAAGCCATGCTGATGTAGTTGATCCTATAGGATCCGTCAAGAATGCAATTTCAACATATCGGCAATTGTCAAAAGAATTTCATCATCAATTAATTAGTTCAGTATCATTTTCAAGAAGGCATAGCTCTCATCCAGAAGAGATGAAAACTGAAAATGTACCTGTAGAACCTTCTGAAAGGAATACTTTTCGTTGTGTTGACAAACTTTCCTTGAAGAATGAAGAGTTGCTAAATGGTTCCTGGGTGGATCATATAATATGGGATTCACATGAGGCGATTTCAAAGCCAAAGCTCATTTTTGATCTTCAAGATGAACAAATGTTATTTGAGATTCTAGATCACGAGGATAGCAAATACCTTTCTTCTTGCGCAGGTGCTATGATAGAAGTACGCCCTTCTAAATATAATTTGGGAGAAGCTTCTGATGTCCATAATCAGGGGATGTCATGCAGTGCTCGATTCAACATTTCTAACGACAAGTACTATTCTAGTCGAAAGATCTCTCAACAAGCTAAATCTCATTCAAAGAAGCGCGCTTCTCATGGTATTAAAGTCTTACATTCTGTGCCTGCTTTGAGACTTCAAACTATGAAGCCTAAGTTAAGCAAGTAAGTAAACTTTATTGCAAGGATATAACTGTCCTTAAATTTGTTATCCCAACTTTCTTGAGCAATGAACTATTGATGATTACTTCAGAAGTGAAAGCTAGTGTTAGTTGTTTGATTTTCCTGTCATAATTGTATCCACATTTTTGCAGCCTCTTGCAAAAATGCAGGATAAGGTTTGCCACATTTCACTCTTGTGGTTGTGTGGGGATGCTTTGTGCACCGGGCTCCCGTTTTTTTTAATTGTATATGCAGTCCTTTACTATAATGATTTTATGATGGATAATATTTAACAACTGGATTTTTTATTCTTTTTTGGTTTTATAACCTTTGCTCCTTTCTTTTTTTCTTGGTTCTCATGTCTAGAGTGATTTTTTTTGTTGAAGATGGATCAATAGGATGAAGAGTTTTAGATAATCTATCATTGCAGAACACTTCCATTGGCTTATTTTTGCGTTGTATAGGTATCCTTCTTTATTGTGTTGGTTTTACTGAGTTCCCTGTGATGGTTTTACTGTCAGCTGGTTTCATTATGGATGTTCTAATGTATGTAATAAGCAGTTTTTTCAGTTCAAATATTGTTGTGTTTTCAGTGGTCTGGAACCTCATAAAGGGGGAAATATCTAGACTAGATTAACTGGAGTTGTTCTTTATTTGAGTGTGTGGTAGGGCTTCTAATATGTGATGTAACGTTCCCCATTTGTTGGAAACCATTACAATTTAAACGTTTTTATTTCATTTCATTGTAAGTATCATCAAGGGCACAAAATTAGAGCATTTAGTGTGCATAAAATAATTATCATTTCATCATAGAGTACTAAAAGAAAAGTGATGCAACCCGCGCCGCATCATTTATTTTTATTTTATTGCACATGTCTGTTATTTTTTGTAGCGCGTGTTTTCGCGCCTTTTGCTTTATTATGTTGTGTCGAGTTGTAATCACACATGTTATTTGTGCAATTTTTATCTGGCTTGTTGGTGTGACCGGCCAACGAGACCCTAAATGCATGGGTCCAGTAATTAGGGGATAGTTAGTTTAGGGCAAGCTTAAATAATTGATTATTTTCATTAAATTGTTCCCTATGCCTATAGCCGGCCCCTCTTTAAAAAAAACCTCCACATTTTAAATGAATCTCCAATCTCATTTGGTTTGTTTGGGTGTGCCATTAGCCAAAACCCTCAAGACATCAAACCCTAATCTCCCCATATAAAAATGGCCCCCCCTTTCACGTTGACGACAGCTGGGGAATAGAATGACAGAGCCGCTATCACGTGCCTCTGTGTTGTTCCTCCCAGCGCCGTTCGGTGAAGCCGTATCCAGCACCCGACCTCCAGAGCCAGCCGACCGTCCTCCTCGTCCCGTTGCTATACTCCCCTCCCGTTCTTCGGTTTCAGCGGGGAAGCCCGACGTCGGCCTTCCTGAGGCCCCGCCTGCCGCCAACGATCACTCCAACGCCCGCTAGGACACCGACGACCTTCCCTGCACCCTTCTCCGATGGGTTCAGTGGTTCTCCGACAGATCTCTCCCTCCCCGTTTCCAGTCGGCCTGATCCAGTGCTTCACACCGGTTGGTAGCTCCACCTCCAGATTTCCATACCCCTCCACCGCCAACCACCCTCTTTTCCGACGACCTCCTGGTTGGAATTCTCGAGCCCGACAACCTCCTACGGCTATCTCTTACACCAACAGGGGACTTGTTCGCCTCGGCTAATCTACCTCATGGTATACCTCTACATCTCTCGCCCTTAATCCCTAGTTAATTTTATGCGCAAATGCTTAAGTGAATCGTTAACTATTTGAGCTTGCCCTAGCTAACTCTAATCTCCTTATTACTATTTATTTCCCAGCACGTGCATGCCACCACTCGATTGTTATGCCTGTGGAATCCTGAGTTGTGACGCTAATACGTTGGTGCGGTAGCCTTGCGTTCGCAAGTGACGTCTTGGTCATTTATTTCGTTAAAAATAGCCCGCAAAACCCTCTCGTGCCAAAAATTATTTAAATGAGACACAATTATTATCGTTAAAGATCGACAGCCCTAGGTTCGGTTTACATCAAAAAGTGCTGGATAAAAAGATCATTTCATTTCATTAACATTCTTTGCATGATACATAACAAACCCTACATATAATACACAGGTTCAGGGTATCAAAAAGAAATGCAACAACTACAACACATTGATCAACATCTAGCATGTATACATTGCATATAGATTCGATTAATCTATATAAAGTAAAATTTGAGACTCTCGTGAGGGCAGTCTGAATTCTTGCAACTCTCCCGACGCATATCCAGTATTCCGAGCACGGTTACTGTGACCTCCACCTAATGGTGATACTTATTCTCTATTTGCAGCTTCTTTCTCTCATCAACGTCAGGGGACACATTTTCTTTCACCAATATTATTTTAATTATCTAAATAATTAGTCAATGACTAAGCGAATTATTACCTTCCCTACAAGAGTGTTACCAACAGTTTATAAATAAGGAAAGCATATCATTTTTTTAAAAGATCGTTTTCTTGTATCATCATTCATTATATGCATTTCATCATTCCTTGTATCTGTAGAAGACAGAACCAACCTTGTATATACTTCGTGCGTAAAATACAAGAAAGAATACAAATATATAGGAGAAGAGAGGGAGAAAGAATCCTATACAGGAGATGTGGGACTAAAGGAAAAGGAGAAATGGGCCTATAAATTGGACTTTACATTATTTTCCTCTATATCATCTAACACTCCCCCGCAAGCTAGAGCGTATAAGTCATATGCACCAAGCTTGGACAAGAACTGGTAATACAACTTGCGAGGCAACGCCTTGGTAAGGATATCAACAACTTGTCCAGAGGCAGGAACATGTTCAAGCTTTAGCTCCTTTGCTTGAACCTTTTATCGAATAAAGTGACAATCAACCTCGATATGTTTAGTCCTCTCTTGGAACACAAGATTCTTTGCAATGTGTATCGCAGCAAGGCTGTCACAGAACAGTGTTGAAGGTGAGGACAACTTTACTCCCAAGTCCATTAAAAGACTTTCAAGCCAGGTTATTTCAGATGTAACAACCGCCATCGCATGGTACTCGGCCTCAGCATACGAGCGGGCGACCACCGTCTGCTTCTTACTCCGCCATGTGATAAGATTTCCTCCAAAGTATGTACAGAACCCAGTAGTTGAACGTCGATCATCTAATGAGCCCGTGTAATCCGCATCCGAGTATGCAATAAGAGAAAGGGAGGAAGACGGCTTGTACACAAGTCCTTGCCCAGGAGAAGTCTTTAGATACCTAAGGATGCGTTCCACTGCCTGGAGGTGAGAGACCCGTGTGGTATGTATAAACCGGCTGACCACACCAACCACAAATGATATGTCAGGTCTTGTAACTGTTAGGTATATCAGTTTTCCCACAAGACGACGATAGTATTCCGGGTTCGAAAGAAGAGAATCATTCTCAGGTCCCTGAGCACACAACATGTGGTTGACTTCCATCGGAGTTTCCGCATGTTTACAACCCGAGAGGCCAGCATCTTGCAGAAGGTCAATACAGTACTTACGCTGCGATAAGACAAGACCATTCGGTCGTCGTGCTACTTCTAGTCCAAGAAAATAGCGAAGATTGCCCAAATCTTTGATTTGAAAGATAGAGTTTAAATGTTGCTTCACATGGTGTATCCCAGCTGAGTCATCACCAGTGATAAAAATATCGTCCACATAGACCAGAAGTATGATAGTCCCAGTTGATTGGTGACGAGTAAACATAGAGGAATCTGCCGAGCTTTGTTTGAATCTAACCTCACGAACGACCTTGCTGAACTTCCCAAACCACGCCCGTGGAGATTGTTTGAGACCATAAATAGACTTGCGAAGTAGACAGACCCGAGTCTCCCCTGTGGTCTTAAACCCGGGAGGTTGATGCATGTATACTGTTTCAAGGTCGCCATTCAAGAACGCATTCTTGACATCTAGCTGATGGAGGGGCCACTGACGATGAACAACTAAGGAGAGAAGGACCCGAAGCGAATTCAGTTTTGCGATCGGAGAGAAAGTTTCCTCATAATCAAGGCCGTACTGTTGGGCAAAGCCCCGAGCCACAAACTGAGCCTTTAGGCGATCAACTGTCCCATTTGCGACATGTTTGATAGTGAAGATCCACTTGCGGCTAACACAACTGTGACCCGGAGGAAGGGGCACAAGATCCCAAGTGTGATTACCCCACGGAGCCGTCATCTCTTCATCCATGGCGGCGCGCCAACGCGGATGCTGGAGAGCTTCCTGTACAGAGTTAGGTACAAAAATAGAGGAGAGAGAGAGAGAGCAAAGGCACGAAGAGGCAGAGAGAGCCGGTGTAGAGAGACATAATTGGCCATGGGATGTGCCGTCGAAGAGGATGCCAGATCAACAGGCCGCGAGATCACACCGGTAGAGGGAAGCTGCTGCAGGGCATCTGGACGTGGAGGAAGACACGTGTACACTTGAATAACAAGGGGTTTGGAGGGGACTATTGGTGTTGGGATGTTCGGAGTGATAGGAGATTTGGACTGGTGGGGTAGAGGGGTAGGTAGAAGTGGTGGTAATGGAGATGTTACGGGTACGGAGGGCCGAGGTAGAGGAGGATGAAGAAGGGGATCAGAAGGACTGGTGTGGTATGGTTGGTCTTCATGGAAGGAGACATCAACAGACACAACTATCTTACCAGTGGTAGGTTCAAAGCAGACATTCCCCTTCTGAGTGCGAGAGTAGCCAACAAACATCGCCTTGGTAGCCCGAGGGGCTAGCTTGTCAGTGGAGGGATCAAGGTGATGGATATAACTGGTACAGCCAAACACACGAGGTGTGTGAGAGAAGAGAGTCGTGGATGGATAAAGGAGAGTGATGGGCGCCATAAAGTTGAGGACGGATGATGACATGCGATTAATGAGGTGACAAGCTGTAGAAACGTCAAAGTTCTTATAAAGAGGAGAAACCTGCATTTGGATCATAAAAGATCGAGCCACATCGAGGAGGTGACGATTCTTTCGTTCCGCTATGCCATTCTGTTGGGGGGTATAAGGACATGAAGTCTGATGAAAAATACCAAACTCAGCGCAGAGATTGGAGAAGGTGCGACCAATGTACTCGCGAGCATTGTCTGTACGAATTGTTTTGACACAAGTAGAAAATTGAGTGCGTGTTTCTGTAAGAAACGTACGGAACGTAGCTGTGAGTTCGGTTCGATCACGAAGTAAATACAACTAGGTAACTCGCGAGTAATCATCGATAAATGTAACAAAGTATCTGTAACCAAAACACTAGGGACCTTATAGGGCCCCCAGATATCAGAATGTATTAAAGATAAAGGAGCATCGCTCCGAGTACATGAAGAAGGGAAAGATGCACGGTGTTGCTTGCCGAAAATACAAGATTCACAAAAAAACTCTTGGAGAGAAACAGTAGGAAGAGCTTTCTTGAGAATCGGAAGGGGGGCATGTCCCAGACGATGATGCCAATCAGTTGTGGAGACGGTGGTGAGAGCAGTGCGAGAAACGTCGAGAAGATACAACCCGTTGGATAGTCGCCCTCTACCAAGTATAGTTCGTGTTTGTCGATTTTGCACAACAATGTAGAGCGTGAGAAAGTAACGCAACAATCAATATCTTGTGTAAGACGGCTGACAGAAAGGAGATTAAACGAAGAGCCCGTAACATGAAGAACCGAGAATAAGGAGAGGGAAGGAGTAAGAGGGAGATTGGCAGTGCCAGAAACCAGGATCGTGTCACCATTAGCCACAATGATGTTCTTGGGGTAAGGAGTATCTAAATATCGAGGCGACCGCTGTGGAGAGGGATGATGTGTAGCACCCGAGTTCACAATCCAGTGAGGGCTGTGTGAGAGGCAAAATATACCTTCATTGGAGATCGAGATGACGGAGCCAGAGGAGTGACTAACCGCGCCTTGAAACTGTTGGAGTTGAGCCTGTAACACAGCAATATCATCACTAGTTGTGGAGGGAGGTGAGGGAGCGACGGTTGCTGTAAGATGAGGAGGCAGACCATGTTTGCGGTAACAGGTGGCCTCCAGATGGGTATCCCTGCCGCAGTAAGAGCACTTAAAGAGGGTTCGACCACCACGACCGCGTCCCCGAGGCTGGCGACCAGCACAAGCCGGTGGACCACGAGTAGATGGAGCGAGAGTGGCCGCGGGTTGCTGAAGCAGAGCAGGAGACAAAGTCGGGACATCCAGAGGTAGAGTAACCTTGAGGAGCATTGAGCATACGTCCGAGACGGATGGAGTAACAACGGATGATAGAACATGAGCGCGGACATTATGAAGCTGTGGGGGGACACACACCATCATCATAGCAATCCCCACTATCTCCTTCTGCTGTCGTTGAGTCACCAAGTCCGTAGTGGGAGGCTGATGCTGGATCCAAGCCTCAACAAGAATTTTAGCCCGCACAACAAAGGAGGTAATATCCCCGGTAACTCCAGCGTCAAGGGATTGAAGGTGTCCAGAGATAGAGCTCGGTGTCCATAGAATTGAGAAGCCAAGATTGAACGCGTCCGTCGTCACAGATCCACTCATCAATAGGTGTAGTGGGTGGTGTCTTGGTAAGATTATGAAGGAGACCTTTAGTTTGAAGTACACGCCATACGGAGTGTACCCATTCCACAAAGTTTTGTTTTCCGCGAAGAGAAATAGTGGTAATGCGCAGCTCATCCCGAAGCTCAGAAGGAGCAGTTTGAGGATAGCCTGAGGGAGGAGTAGAATCAGCAGTGGTGGAATCAGAAGTCATGTCCCTGGGCGGCTAGGCACACTAATCGGGCGGTTAGAAGCACGCGGCTAGCCGGTTAGCACTAGCGGCTAGCCGGTTAGCACTAGCGGCTAGCCGATTAGCATTAGCGGCTAGATACGAAGCCGCAGCTAGCTGAAGCCGCGGGAGAGGTGAAGCCGCAGCGAGGAGAAGAAGCCGCTGCGGGTAAAGGTAGCCGCTGAGAGAAGAGATAGCCTCCGCGAGCAGAATAAGTCGCTGCGAGTAGAATAAGTCGCTGCGAGTAGACGAGGTCGCCGCGAGTAGAAGAAACTGCTGTGGTTAGAGAAATCCGTGACAAGAAGAGGAGGCCGCCACGGGTAAAGGAAGTCGCCGCGGGAAAGCAGGTAGCGACTAGAAGAGGTCGCTTGAGAAACCGATAGGAAGCAGGCATCGAGAAGAAGCGGGCGAACGCTAGTCGCCACAGAGAGAACAAGAAGACAAACCGAGACGGTCCGACCGGCCAGCAGACCGGAAGAGTAGACCGCACGGTTACAACAAGGGAAAGCAGTAGGAGACAGTGTGGTTTAGCAATAGACCACACCCAAGCGGAGGTGTAGCTGTTAGAAGCTTACCGCAGTGGTAAGGAGAAGAAGGGAGAGACCGCAACAGATAGAAAAACTAACCGAACTGAGGTGAGGTCCACGAGTCAGAGAAGGAAGGCTATATAAAAAGGGGGAAGAGAGGTGGATCCACGGGAGATGAGAAGGAGGCGGGTAGAGTGGAGAGAAGCCACAACAACAAACGGTAAGGAGGATGACCAAGCCGCCCGGTCAAAAAAGGGAAATCGGGCGGTCAGAGAAGCCAAGCGGTCAGAGACAGGCCGGACCAGGTCGCGCTCTGATACCATGCAGAAGACAAAGGACCAACCTTGTATATACTTTTTGTGTGTAAAATACAAGAAAGAATACAAATATATAGGAGAAGTGAGGGAGAAAGAATCCTATACAGGAGATGTGGTACTAAAGGAGAAAGGAGAAATGGGCCTATAAATGGGCCTTTACATTATTTTCCTCTATATCATCTAACAATATCATCATTCATTATCTTTTTAACTTTCTTCATTTGGGTAATTTTAAGAATAAATTGCATTCATTCATTCATTATGTACATTTTGTTTTACACTCACATTTTTTTTCTGATTCTTGGTTATCATCTAGTTCCATGTCCAATCTGGATGCCTGTATTTATTAACATTCATAATGAGAGAATATTTATGGTCATCTGTTCATTTTTAGGTTTAGCATTTTCGTCATTTATTCATCTTCAAGATTTGGATGTTATATTGTCGTTTTAGTTCTCTTTAGAGTTTCAGTTTTTGTCCTTTATCATGAATAAACATGTAAGCTTTGAATTGAAATATAAGCATTCATAAGCAAAATCAATTGAAGTACAAAAATAAGAACTTACCCTAATCTTTCATTTTCCTGTCTTTTCTGGGATCGTAATCCCTTCCTCCACCGGATGCCATGTCCTACATGTATTATTGCGTATTTGAATTTAAAGGCCTAGACATCATACATTTAGTTTTTCAAAATTTCTTTCCGCCTATGCGCGGGTTACATTTGCACGGGTTATAAATCTCTAATATCCTTAGGAGGGTGGATGTACAATGCCTACATACTAATGCAAGCACGTCTAGACATTAACAACATTATTTTTCATTTTACAAATGTTTCCCACACATTTTCCTACACTGATACATCAATGCCATAAAATCAGCCCTCTTCGAAATCCTCCTACGATTGCACTAATATGAATTGTTCCAAAGGAAGGTAATTAAGACCCTGCACTACAATTCCCCTTCCTCCTTAAACCCTCTTTTTTCCAATAGAGGCCCTTTGGTCCTAAGCCAAATTAATCATAAGCCCTCTACAATTAATCAAACAAAAAATATGCCGACGCTTCCAATTAATTGCACCGATCATCCCTACATTTTTTCTAATGTACGACATATGTCGATTTAAGACAATTAAACACATCGAAGCCTTCAAATTAAGTCGCAAGCTAGCTGCCTACCTCCTCATAAAGTTCAAATGTATGTTTATATCAACAGTAATCCTCAAAATCAGCCTTTTTCTACCTATAAGTTGTCTACTCTTCGACAATATTGCAGTGTTTTGCATGAAATAAGTACTTGTGAGAAATTAAAAATAACTGAATATTTTATTTCCAAAAAATCTGAATATTACATGAGAACATCTCTCATTATATAGAACATAGGAGATGAAAGAATATATAATTAGCGATGTTGGACTAAATACAACTGACCAATTAACACCGGTGGTGACCGATTAATTTTCTCCAGTTGAGAAAAGATAAGCCGATTTCCTGTCATATGATTGGTGTCACCAGAATCAATGATCCATTTACCCTGAGTGACAACATGTACACTAACTGAAGAAGTGGCAACAGAAGCCAAGGGCTTTGGAAGCAAGAGGGGACGCAACCACTTGTGGACAAAGATGAGGATACTTGGCAAAACAACGATCCACAGTATGCCCTCATCTCCCATAATGGGAGCAAAGGTGCTTACTAGATCCCTGTCCACCACAATGACAACCATGACATGAGTGATGCCATGATTAGCAGGGTGGGCAAAGCTGTCAGGTGGCGGGGATGCCAACGTAGGTCGCTGAAGAAGGGCAGTAACCACAGAGATGCGAGCAACGATAGTATGTAGCGTCAGAAATTCAGCTTCACCCAAAATTTGCTAACAAATCATATTGCAGGAGTCCAAAAAACGAAGAAGGTAACACACGACCACAAACTCTTGGAAATTTTTTTGCTGGTCGGCAAGGTAGACAAAAAAGGGCCGATGTTAAAGAAGCTCTGTTCCAAAAACCTTCACTTCTTGGTAAGCTGCAGCGGGAGACAAGGTAGGGCGAGCAAAACAATCCGCATATAACATGTAGACACGAGAGGTCTTAGCTCCCTTGGAGTAAAGAGCGACAAGATGGTCCTAAGCAGCTTTCATCGTTTCGTCATGACGAATGATGGGTAAATACTCATCCGAAAGACTATTAACAAGCCATATGCGAACCAAAGCATCATTAACATCCCAGTTGTCATATGCAACCATGCCAACAGCGGGAGGATCATCAGTCAGGTGATGCCGTTTGCGCTAAGATCGCAATAAAAATGTAAAACAGACACTCTAGTTTGGTTAATTTGACCCGGTTAATTCAACCCGGTTAATTTGGACGCAGTCCCATGATTGCTAGAGGAGCTAGTCAAAACCGTGGGAGAACTGGCATGAGAAGCAGCAGGAGGGGCAGTAATATCCATATCAAAGGGCGATTATAGAACTGAGCCTGTACTTCTTGGTAAGCTGTAAGCTACAACGGAAGACAAGGTGGGGCGAGCAAAGAGATCCACATATAATGTGTAGATGCGAGATGTCTTATCTCCCTGGAGTGAAGAGCAGAAAGATGGTCCCAAGCAGCTTTCACCGTTTCTTCATGACGAATGGTGGGTAAACACTCATCCAAAAGACTGTTAGCAAGCCAAGTGCGAACTAGAGCATCATTAGCATCCTAGTCGTCATAGGCATCAGTGCTAATAACATGAGGATCATCAGTCAGGTGATGTCGTTTGCGCTGAGATCCAAACAAAAGAGTAAAGGAGACACTCTAATCCGGGTAATTCGACCCGACTAATTTGAATGCAATCACAAGATTACTAGAGGAGCTGGTCAAAACCGTGGGAGAGTTGGCAGGGGCGGAAGAAGCAGCAGGAGGGGCGGTAGTATCCATATCAAAGGGAGATTACAGAACCAGAGACCTCACATACTAGCGCAGAGACCTTTTAAGGTCGCAGAGAAGATGGGGCGGAAGCGAACTAGTTCGCATACAGGAGCAAGTCTTAGAAGAAACAGGCAGGCAATTAAAAAATCGGAGACCGCACAAACAACGAGTAAGAACGAGCACAAACACTAGCGAGCAGAGGGCGAAAGCAGCAGAGAGCAAAAGTTTCAAGAAGCGGTGAGCAGAAAGCAACCAACTAAACACAAGAGGGTACAAGGGACAAAAGCGATTACACGCTAACAAGCATGCTTCACGAATGGGCGGTAAGGTACCAAAATCCGCAAGAAGGCACACGGGTTGTAGCGAGTACATGCGAAATACGAGACAGAGGTCGCGGTCACAAGATCGTTCGCTCAGATACAATGTGAAATTGAAAATAACTAAATATTTTATTTATAAAATATCTTAATTTTACATGAGAACACCTCTCTTTATTTAGAACATAGGAGGTGGGAGAATATATAATTAGCGGTGTGAGACTAAATACAACTGGCCAATCTACAGATAGCTTGGGTGGTTACACCCCTAGACTTACCACCCATACTATAGAACGAACATGCATGAGCGGTTACACCCAGAGTAACCGTCCAGACTAAGACATCTCTCCAAGCAGGGGCGGTTCCACCATGAGTAACCGCCCACGACAACTCAAGCCAGCAACACCAAACAGTTAGAAATGGAGTAACCTCCAATCCTTTGCAAAACTCCACACTTGTGTTTTAACTGCACTTGACTCATAACCGCCCTTCTCTGTCGCCCGTATTACATAAATGAGAAAAAAATTTCATAATTCTATCCTTCGTATGTTCTTTTTTTGGGAAAAATTGCGAAAGGAAAGGAGGATTGATGTCAAAATTTGTTTCAAAAACTTTAATTAGCCTTCAACATGAAAGAGAAGAAGGAAAATCCAAGAAAACCCAAACCTAGGGTTTTCGACCCTAATCAATCCAAGCAAAATGTTCACATAAGAACAAAGAGAGGGAGGGATTACCTTGCGAGTGAGGGCAAAATCTTACAAATTAGGCTGTTTTTGGACCGTCGAGGAGTTTGACGCCGTGCGACAACAAGGAAAGGCTAGAAGCTCTGGGCGTGTAAACTGAAGGAGCCTCAGTCTTTACTCTCCTTATCGTGACCCGACTGACTTAATGAAATTGTGAAACACATGCCATCCCACGCATGAGTCAAGTTTGTGGACCGACCCCTTTGCTATCCTTAGCCGGTCCCCTTAACCCATCCAACCCTTTACTTATTAAACCCTTTGTTGTTTAACCCTTAATTGTTTTACCACCTTAACACTTAAACAATTAAACACATTAAATTACTTGAATAGACTTATTTTGTTGTGATATTTGTAACTACGTCTTACGTACTAAATGTTACGTCATCACAATTTTAACATCGATTTTACGCCGTCGCGTAGTTATATTAATTACAAATTACATATTTTGTACATATTATAATTGATGCCGATGCATTCAAATTTTGGCGTGCAAGTTATTTAACATGCGACAAATCATATTACCTATTTTAGTTGTCGGCGTAACAATTTTCCACTCCTAGGATTTTTGTTTACGAAATCAGTTAGGAGTCATATTGAATAAATGGGGAAATATTTGACACATTACTTCTTCTTTCTCCCACATTACTTATTGCACACTTTGACTTTCCCCCCATATTTTAACAAATCTTACTTCTCGATTGCGTAGTTTTTTGCTCTGCCAGTCCACAATTTTGTATGACTCAGTTGGGATTGATAGATCAGGTTCAATTTGGAATTTGACCGATAGGGACTATTTTCTCTAGATCGACGATATATTTCCTTAGTGAAGAAACATTGAACACATCTTGAGGATTTTGAAGATCATTTGACAATGCCAATCAGTAATCTTCTTCTCTATTTTTATGTGATCAGGAATGGTTTGATATATCTCGGGCTGAGTTTTCCAAGTTTTTGAATTCACGTAGTTTCCTTAAAAGGCTTTATCTTTAGACAAACCTTATCTCAAACGCTAAAATCTGTTTTGCGATGTCGAGCATTATAGTATTTTTGTTGTCTATCTTGCCCAATCTTTAGTCTTTCTTGTACATTTGCGATTTTCGCATGCATCTTATCCACTTTATTCTTTTGTAATAATGTTTGCCCACTATCTTTGGCCCAACTCGGAGTGGTTCGACATCTCCATCCATATAATGCTTCAAACAACATCATTTGTTTACTTACCTAGTACTATAAGAAAATTTCACCAAGGACAGGTATTTTTCCCATGATCTTTTTATATCAAGCACTACCATTCTCAAGAGGTCCTCTAGTATTTGAATTGTTCGTTCTATTTGGCAATCTATTTGCTAGTGGAAAGCATTATTGTATGACAAATTCGTCCATAGTCTTTTATGTACTAGTTTCCAAGTATCAGATATAAACCGTCCATCTCTATCAGATATGATTGTTAGAGGAATCCCATGTAGTTTCATAATAACATCTATATACTGATCAACCAATCTCTCAATTAGCCCACCTTTTTGTATGAAAATAAAATGTGCAATTTTTTTCAATCTATAAATTAGATTTGTTTCATTGTAACATCTATATACTTATGAACCAATCTCTCAATTACCCACCTTTTTGTATGAAAATAAAATGTGCAATTTTGTCAATCTATAAATTATTACCCATATACCATCATTTCCCGCTGTACTCCTTGGTAATGTCATGACAAAATCCACGACGATGTGATCGCACTTACATTGAGCAATAAACAATGATTGTAAGTATCCACTAGTTTTTGATGTTCCGCCTTCACAACTTGGCATATATGACATTTGACGATATATTTGATTACATTAATTTTTCATCCCTGACCACCAAAACTCTCGCTTCAAATCATGATATATTTTTGTTCATTCAGGATGGATTGAAAATATAGTGTTATGCACTTCGTAAAGTATATACTATCACACGATCAACCATTCATGTAATAATTTATCATCTTCTGTAAATGCGTTTGTTTTCCCCCGTCGTACTTTTTCAAGGAGTTTGATTAAAATTGAGTCTTTTTTCCACTGTATCTTTTATTCTTTTCGTGATTGGGTACTCGATCTTCATTTGGTTCCGTTGACTTTGAGTTTGGTAAGTAGTCGCAATTGTAAGAACTTCTAACTTATGCAGTTCATGTATTAACAACTTTTGATATTTTGTTTTACTATCTTTGACACCACACTTTTTTGTACTTAACACATCCTCTGTTATATTTGCTTTTTCTTGGATGTTATTTAATTTTCAAATCATAATCTTTAACGAATTCTAACCATCTCTTTTGTCGTGAGAGAATGTATTTTAGACTTTTATGATTTATTAAAATTTCACACTGAACAATGTATAGGCAGTGTCGCCATATCTTCAATGCAAAAACAATAGCCGCAAATTCCAAATCATGCGTTGGATAATTTTTTTCAACATCCCTCAATTGTCTTGGAAGCATATGCTATTACTTTTACCATTCTGCATCAACACACCCAAGTTCTTCAAGGGACGCATCACTATAAATTTGAAACCTTCGGTGACTTGCGACATAATAAAGACTGGTGCTGTCGTCGACCTTTCTTTTAAATTTTCAAATGCATTCTGACATTCTTCATCCCAAGTAAAAACAATATTCTTTCGCGTCAACTTCTTTAGCGGTACAATGAGTTGAGAACAATCTTTCACAAATTTTTCTATAATAGCCTGCGAAATTGAGAAAACTCCTTATTTTTGTCACAGTAGTTGGTCTGGGCTAATGCATAATTGCTTGCACCTTTATCTGTTCCACTGATAACCCATGTTCAGTATTAACATGCCTTGAGAAGGAAACTTCAGTCAACCAAAATTCACATGTCAAAAACTTAGCATATAATTCATGCTCCTTCAGTGTTTGCAACACAGTCTTCGAATGTTCTGTATGTTCACCTTTATCTTTCGAGTAGATAAGAATATCGTCAATGAATACAATAACAAACTTATATAGAAACTTTTAAACACCAAATTTATTAAATCCATAAAGATAACTGGAGCATTCATAAGTCCAAAAGGCTTCACCAAAAATTCAAAATGCCCATATGTCACACTGAAGGCCGTTTTGAAGATATTCGCTTATTTAATTTTAACTTGGTGATAACCCGACCTTAGGTCAATTTTGGAGAAGACCTTTATATTCACTAGTTGGTCGAAGAGTTCATCAATACGAGGTAGCCTGCATTTATTTCTTATTATGAGCTTAATTAATTCTCGATAATTCACACATAAACGTAATGAATCATCTTTCTTATTGACAAACAACATAGGGGATCCCCACGGTGTTGTACTTGGTTGGATAAATTTTTTATCTAATGGTTCTTGCAGTTTGCATTTCAATTCCTCCAGTTCTTTAGGAGCCATATGATATGATGTTTTTGCCATCAGAGAGGCTCAATGAACAAGATTGATTGTAAATTCAATTTCTTGTATCGATGGTACTCCTGGTAACTGATGTAGCACGAGTCTACAGATGGTGGACAAACACAAATGCCCTAATTCAATAGATGAAAATGCAATTCAAATGCAGTGCACACACGATCAAGAGATAACAGTCCACATTAGGATCATCAACGAGTAATAAAATTCAGCCAAGCTCTAAGCAACAATTTTGCACAATTGGAAACATGCATTGATATGTATAAAGAACAATTATAATTAACCAACGAGATGAGACACAATTTCGTTCAAGTGCGTCGAATGTGTCCCACAAATCAAACAACAAATGAAGTGCAATAACATATAAGATCCAACAAACCACGACAATAGTTTAAGACCAACGCATTCAAGCAAGAGTACTTAAACATTCATACCTTGATTTGCTTATGCACGCAATGGTTTGGCTTCGGGATGGAGATTCGTTGGCGGGAGTGCTTCTGACTTGATGGTGGTTCCACGGCGGGGCTGCGGGTAATTAGGAAAAATCAGATTTGGAATATTTGAGAAGGTGGAGGGTGAGAGATGGTGGAGGATGAATGGGACGGGGCTGGAAGGGGTAGTGGGAGTGCTGATATTTTGAGGGCTGGGTGACAGCGGCGGATATTGGGGTCGTGTGAGGTAGGGGAGGGCTGGACGGGGTGGGGAGGATGTGGATCTGGAGGGATGGGTGTCCGACGGAGTTGGCTGGGGTCAGGGGACGCTGAGAGTTATGGGGAAGATGAGGGGCAGCGGGAATGCAAGTCGGCTGGGGATCGGGGAAGCGGCACAAATCTGGGAGACGGAATGGAGGTGCGGGCTGGTTGGGTTGGTGAGGGGCGGAGCCTGGATGAGACGGTGGGGGAAGGGGAGCGGAAGCAGGGCGTGAGGTCGGGGAGGACTTACCGGAAGCGGCGAGAGCGGAGCCTCCGGAGTCTACCTAAGATAGACCGACAGTTGCAAAACCGCAACTTCGATCCCCTGGGCCGGCCCTAGAAGTGAAAATATATAGGAGGAAATGAAAGAAAATAAAATTTGGGCTCCCGATGGGCTGTAAGTGTTCCCGATCGGACCACAATAATAAAACTAATATATGACTGTCGGAACGACCCCCCGGGCGCAAGTGTCCCAAACGGGTCGATCACCGTCCGATAGACGCAGGGGCTCGCCAAATCCCCCCGACTTGAAGAACATCTCCGGTGAGTGAAAATATCGTACTCTCGGCGCAAATGGGGCGAGTCTCTCGAGCTCCTCCTAATATCGGGCGGGCAAAACCAATGAAACTAGGACCACCGACCGCTTGTCTCTGAAGTCATGAACGACGTATCCCGGTAGGCGTAGGGAACCCGCAATGGTCTTCGCATGGCGCAACTGGAACGCAGATGGTGGGGGTCCTCGGATCTCAACCGCCCGCAACCCTGGGTATGGTGGGTGGAAGGTGCTAGATGGGGGTGGGTCAAGCTGTGGCCAAGAGTAGGTGGAGATAAGTGGTCCACATCACTCGCTCCCATAGTATGGAGTTAAATCTTCCACATTCAACACCCGGTGAATCCTGCGGGTGGAATAGACCTCATACGCGTTCACACCAAATCGTCGCGCGATTGTATAGGGGCATGCGCATTTAACTTCTTTGCTGTCGAGTCTCGCGAAAGCGAATCAACATGTTCCCCCCGACTTGTTCCCTCCTTGCATATTAGCCTTAGCTTTATAAACACTAGTTCATCTTTCTCCGACCGTCTCTTGAGTGATGCAAATGATAAACAGACGACTCAACATACCAATACGAATGATGTACACAAATGATCATGAAGGCATGTATAAGCTGAATGAAGTCAACAGACTTATGGGGCGAGTCTCTGAGAAACACGAGACACTACACGGACTCAGCTCCATGTGGGGAAGTTCCTCAAAATAGGTGGGTTATTGAGGGGTTCCAGGAAGTGTAATAAAACTCGTGAGGACGATGAGTGAAATCGTGTGAGGGCCAACACTCCAATACGAACTCATATGGTCTCTAATATCTCTCAAGGAACGTGGCGCAATGCGGCTCCAAGAGGTAATGAAAATTCGATTCGATCACCTGAGTACCGACATCATAAAAGGAGGACACCGAATGAGGTGAGTGCCCTGATAGGAAAGACTCATCTGGCGGGTCCGCGGTATGTCTAAGAACTCATCATGAGTGGGGTGGGTCATACTTTTAATTCTCATGTCGAGAGGGTGCTCAAGTATCTAGGAAATGCCCTACATACTCATTCAAGAACGCTCTCTGAAGATCGTGAATGAGAGTGGTGTAACGTATGACACGCTCCGGTAGGCGTAGATCATTAAAGGAACTGTCGCAGTCTCCAAGCGGGTGTCCGCCAAGTCTTCGAGGTCTCAAGAACGTGGCTAAAGGGAGAGTGAGAAGAATTCAACAAGTGGAAGGTTGCAGGATCGAGATCCTAGGTAGGATCGTTTTCCGGTGGATCGGATCGGTCGTGGGATCGGATCGAGGATCGTAAGATTCTACAAAAATATTAAATTAAGACTTAAAATATATAAATAATTTTTTTATCATCCAATTAACACATGAAACTATAAAACTAATAAACATTTGTGTCTTAACAAAAATAAACTAATGAACAACTAAACCAAAAAATAACATAAAGTTCATATCAACTGTCCTATTATAAATCCTTTAACATATGTTCTTTGGATCGATACAAAACCATTAATATAAATCCTTAAGAGCTACATCAGCCATGTCCTCATCATCAAGTTCTACATTCTCTGCATCATCATCATCACTACTGTCTTTATGATCATCATCCCATTGCTTCACTATAATCGCCAACATCAAGAGGTGATCATATATTCCACTAGTTTTAATTATGATACATAATATAGTTGAATAATTTTGCATTTTCAAATTAAATAATATCAAACTTACATTAATCAGCTACTGCTGCAATAGATTCTTCAACATTACTTCCCGCGCTATCATCACTATAGGTTTCTTGGGCATCTCTACTTTGAAGAATCCCGAACCAATTTCCCTTACGGGGAAAAACGAGATCTTCCTTCTCAGTGAGCCATTCATCATCCGATGGGATATCCTCAAAGTTTAAAAACTTCTCCGTTAGATGCATATCTTTTCTATCTTGCTGTTCCATCAACTTCATATTATACATCACAAAGACTAGATCATTCATTTTCTTTTGATACAATTGGTTTCTTCTTTTTGAATGCACCTTTTTTGAAAAATAAAAATTATAAGAACACTCATGTATGAATGAAAATGAAGTCAGTCAAATAATCAATGTTAAGTGTTAGGATATTTTCGTGCAGTAGATCTCACCATCTCAAAGACACTCCAGTTGCGTTCACATTCAGAAGAGCTACATGTCAAACTTAGAACCCGGATTGCAAATCTTTTCAATTCCGGGCAGTTATCTTCGTAGGAATCCCACCAGTCAGTTGCAAATATGATAATAATTAAGAACATGTTTATTGCTTGATAATTGAAAATAACATTAAGCAAATATGTTTAACCTGAAGCTCTTTTGGTTCCAGTTAATTTTGCAGTCTAACCCAAATAGTCCTCTAGCATGTTTGAATTCATCCATCTGAATGTCTATTTTTGTTCTCTCATCTTCATTAGAAATCGTTCGCTAGAGACAAGTATAAAGCCCAATTTTTACTTCCGCATCAGCTCTAAAAGAGGGGCTGTAATGATAATGAGGGTTCAAATAGTAAGCTACAACATGCAATGGTCTATGGAGTTGGCTTGACCATCTATCATCAATGATGGCCCCATATTGACTCATATCTACAGTAAAACACATATATAATCATAAGAAACACTTATATTATCATTGATAAAAACACGTACACTGTTAAACTACTTACTTTTTCTTGATGTTATCAAAATTTAATTGAATTTTCTCCTTCGCTCTATCCATTTTCTCATATATGAATCCCAACATAGCACCCTCTGAATCAACCATTCTGAGCACTTTGATGAGCGGAAGTGTTGCCTTCAAGTATAACGTAACATGAGACCAAAATCGACTTGAATTCAAAATAAATTTTTTTTAACAGTTTTCCCCTCCTTTGAACCAGCAAATTGACTTGACTTCCATTTGGCAGAAGTAGACATCGTCATCACACCTTTATTTTCAGAAAGGCATCCCAATGTCATGTAAGCTGTTGCAAATCTAGTAACTGCAGGTCGGATTAACTCTCTCCTCTTCGTAAAGTCAAGCAACCAAGTGTGAAGAAGAGTTCTGGAATATATGTATGTTGTTATCTTTTTGCCCTTTGCAAATGTTAATTTATGAAGATCGATTTTTCTCTCAAAATTTTCTAAATCAAGTCAATTCAATGTGCGGCACACGGTGTCCAATAAAAATATTTTCTCTTCTCCATCAACATTTCACAAGCAGCCTTGTAATTTGAAGCATTATCTGTCACAACTTGAATAACATTTATTTCCCCAACCTTTTCCACAACTTCATCTAACATTTACAAAACTTTATTTGCAGTTTTGGAAATTTCTGAAGTATCTATTGATGATAAGAACACTGTGCCTTTTAGATTTTTCACCAAGAAGTTGTATATAGATCTTCGTTTCCTATCTGACCATCCATCAACATAATCGTACAACCAACTTTTTGCCATTCAACCTTGTACTCTAGTAATTCTAGAGTTCTGTTAACTTCTTGTTTTAGATATTTTACTCTAATATCATTATAGGAAAGTGGTTTCATTTCCGGGCCATGTTGGCCTATTGCTTCTACCATGCTAATGAACTCTAGGTTCTTGACACAGCTGAAGGGAATGACACTTGTGCAAAAAAAGCGAGCAATCTGTTGACATGCTTTCTCACGCGCGTCCTTGTTGAAATTCTGATTAATTGTTGATTGACTTGATTTTCTAACAAATAAATCCATTGGCTCCTTGCCTTTTGTTTATTTTATTTTGTCCCACGTCAACCTCAACCTCAACCTCATCCTCTTTCTTTAAATTTCTTTCTTTAAATCTTCCTCTCCATGTGCTTGATGAATACTCAAAAATTGTTGTCTAACATCCTTAGGTATTTTTGTACACGCTTCAACATTAAATATAGTACCTGCCAAGTGATGTTTCAATCTGTATATTCTACCAGATCGAATTAGCTGACAATATTTGCACTGCACTTTCTTAGTGGTATTATCAATCTCAATCCCATGGAGCCACCCCGGATCACTTCTTGTGCCAAAAGCATTCTCACGAGTCTTTATGGTAGTGGGCTTTGAAGCTGAACCCAAACCAGACTTATCTCTTTTTCTAAGCACAAATAAAGAAGCCCTTCAAAAAAAAAAAAATAAGACTATGCATGTAATATGCCCATTAAAATGTCAATGTTATGCCTACTTTTATGCTAGCAGTTCAGCATTCAACAAACACAGTCAATATGACATTCCAATTTCCAATACATAAAAATGAAAATGGTTGGATTAAGTGATGGTTTCTCTCCTATCTTTTCTGTTCACATATATTTTTATAACATTCATTTATCAAGTAAGAACTGAGAGAAGAAAGTTGAAGATCATTATAACTGGAATGTAAAAATAACTAGAATGTAGAACATTACACCCTGAAGAACTGTAAAAATGAAAATGAGAATGTAAAAATGAACTATAAAAATGAAAATGGTTGGATTAAAACTGGAATCTGAGCAGGGTGTTCAAAATCTAAAAATGGTTTTATAAAATCGTGAATTCATAAAACTGGAATCTGAGCAGGGTGATACTGTGGGGAGCTTGCCAGAAGGAGGAGGTTGCCTCTGCCTCAAGGAGGAGCTTGCTCGAAGGAGTTTGAGATGGAAATTAGGGCAAGAGATGGCACCAGCCGCACCACTCAGACCTTGACCTTCACAACAGACCGCAACAAGAGCAGAGGGGACACAACCAACCTGCTCAAGACCTCCCTGTCTAAGCGACGAGAGAAGAATAGTCGAGTGAAAAGAAGAAGGAAAAAAAGGTTAACTCTAGCTTCAACTGACGCGACGTCGCCGCTGCGAAATTAGGGCAATAGCGGTGAGAACTTGCCTTGCCGGAGAGAGTCAAGGAGTTGCCGGAGTCGGCCAGAGTCGGCCAGAGAGAACACGATGCGTCGATGCCGCTGCGGAAGATAGTGATCTCGCTGGAGCGAAATTAGGGCAAAAGCGCGGAAGAGAAAGCTGGGTGTCAGGACTTCAAAAAAAACAAGCCATTTTTTTTATAAAGGCGTAATACGGGATCAGTTGGATCGCTCCAGGATCGTGCTTCTACGATCCTGCGACTCAGGAGCGCGATCCTGCACACGATTCACATAAAACCGACCCGACGTCCGATCCAGATCGAATTTAAAATCCCGGATCGTAGGATCGTGCGATCGTACGATCCGGGTCGCGATCCAGACAACACTGTGGTTAGTCAGAGAGGTGGCAAGAAAAGGGTCTATCACCACGGGGGTGACGAGGCCAACATGAGGTATTGAAGATGGGTAAACCATCAAAGTGTCACTGGGTCGCTCAACCTCACTCTCGTGACTAAACTCACTAGGCGTGCTAATGACACTTTCCTCCTGTAATACAAGGTCGTGTTTGGACTCTGGCTTAAAATCATGTGGGACCGGAGGCTCACCCAAAGAAGGAATACCAACATCAGATGGCAAAACGCTCATGTCTATGGGAGTACTTAAATCCCGTGGTGTCGCTCTATGTGTTTCCCCTAAAGCGGATTTCAGGCAATCCATTTGAGCATGTACGACATCAAATTGTTCAAGTACAATCGCTGAAATTCCGCTTCATGCATCTCTATAGGTGGAACACTTGGGCGATCCAAACGCGTGCGATTATCCACATATTGGTGATCTCTATAGGGTTCCGGACAATCGTCAACATGTTCACCCCTAATCGACCCACAACGTATCAGCTGGTGAATTTGATCCCTACGAACGCGGGGCGAAGGGTGAAACTGCTCATCAGAATAGTACGACGATCTCTCCGGAGGGGATCTACGAAGATCCTTGACTCTACTAGCATCAAGTCGTGGCGTGATATAGTGATGATAACGTGTAATGCTAGAATCATAGCGATCGTCTCTAGTAAATCGTGGGGAAGGGTCGACACGATATCTCGATTGAGCGGAATGTGAATACGGATGTTCATCGTAATGATATGCCATGAGATACTACCTATAGAATCCACCACTGCATAAAAAATACGGCGTTAACGAAACCTCGCTTTGATACCAAATTGATGCATCACGAGTCTACAAATGGCGGACAAACACAAATGCCTTAACTCAATAGATGAAAATGCAATCCAAATGCAGTGCACGTGCGATCAAGAGATAACAGTTCATATTAGGATCATCAACGAGTAATAAAATTCAGCCAAGCTTTAAGCAATAATTTTGCATAATTGGAAACATGCATTGATATATATATATATATATAGAGAGAGAGAGAGAGAGAGAGAGAGAGAATAATTTAATTAACCAACGAGATGAGCAATTTCGTTCAAGTGCGCCGAATGTGTCCCACAAATCAAACAACAAATGAAGTGCAATAGCATATAGGATCCAACAAACCACGACAATAGTTTAAGACCAACGCATTCAAGCAAGAGTACTTAAACATTCATACCTTGATTTGCTTATGCACACAACGTTTTGGCTTTGGGATGGAGATCCGTTGGCGGGAGTGCTTCCGACTTGATTGTGGTTTTACGGCGGGGCTGCGGGTAATTAGGAAAAATCAGATTTGGAATATTTGAGAAGGTGGAGGGTGAGAGCTGGAGGAGGATGAATGGGATGGGGCTTGAAGGGGTAGTGGGAGTGCTGATCTGGAGGGATGGGTGGCCAGCGGTGGGTATTGGGGTCTGGTGAGGTATGGGAGGGCTGGACGAGGTAGGGTGGATGTGGATCTGGAGGGCTGGGTGGCCGACGGAGTAGGTTGGGGTCAGGGGGACGCCAGGAGTTATGGGGAAGGTGAGGGGAGGCGTGATGCAGGTCGGCTGGGGATTGGGGAAGCGACACGGATTTGGGAGACAGAATGGAGGTGCAGGCTGGTTGGGTTGGTGAGGGGCGGAGCCTGGCTGAGACGGTGGGGGAAGGGGAGAGGAAGCAGGGCGTGAGGGTCGGGGAGGACTTACGGGAAGCGGCGGGATCGGAGCGTTGGAGTCCACCGAAGACAGATCGACAAGTTGCAAGACCACAACTTCGATCCCCTGGGCCGACCCTAGACTTGAAATATATAGGAGGAAATGAAAGAAAATTAAATTAGGGCTCCCTATCAGATGGCTGTAATCGTTTGGTCCGATCATTGGCTAAATACAACACAATAATAAAACCTAATATATGAAACTGACTCGGAACGACCTCCCGGGCGCATCCGCGGACTCGGATCTCCCAAACGGGTCCCCGATCACCGCCTCCTGTGGGAATAGATGCACACGTGCCGTCGATCGCCATCAGTAACTCTTATGGAAATGCCTCTAGAAAGTCACACATCACAAGGACCATATTCGGTTCACATGTAATCGTACTGGTTCCTTTAAGCATTACCAATATCCCCTCACATTCTTTCCTTATCTTTTTCATTGCCTTCATTGAGGATATCAAAGTTTTCGATACTTCACTCATTCCTTTGAAGACACGATGCGTATGATCCACTAAGTTGAGTATAATTTCTTTCCTTTTGCAATTTATAACGGCTTCACACTTCGTCAACCAATCTAGGCTCTGTTTAGCGCGACTACAACGATTCGAGAAGCAGTAGTGGGAAGTAGTGGTGGAATAATCAGCTGTTTTGCAGAGTGGTGGCGAAATTTGTGAAACTGTTTGGAAGAACAGCTGTTGCAGTGCTGTTTCAAACTGCGAGGCACAATCACATGAAACAAAAAATTATAAAAACTTAATTAAAAATTTATTTTTAAAATATATTATATAATGCATATTAATATAAGTTTTTAATGTCATTATATTAATATAGTATATAATATGATATATAATATATTATATATATTATAACATAATATATAATATATAATATGATAAATAAGATATAATATGATATATAATATATTATATATATAATACGTTTTATATAATATAATAATTTGTTATATTATTATATATAATATATAATACGTTATATATAATACGTAATAATAATATAAATTAAAAAAAGGCTGCAGCGTTGCAACCTTTTGGCTGCAGCGCTGCAATGTTTTTGAGTCACGGGTGCCAACCTGCGACTAAAAAACAGTGGTCCCCCGCTCAAAATAGAGGGGGGGGGGGGGTTAATCGCAGGGAGTGTAATTTTTTGTTTGGCGCGCATTCTTAATTATCCGCGGCGTGTAGCTTGAAAAATGCAGCGTCAAACAAAGCCCTATTCCCAAAATGTTGGTAAATTCAGAGAGAGACAAGATTGCAAAATTTGCTTGTACTGACTAATCACTCATCGTTTACCCGATCTAACATCTAAGTCGTGTATTCATTTCCATATTATTTGACATCAACACTCTTAACTCATTCGTGGAGTGATAAGGTGTTCCCATTAAGCATTGCAAAGCAGTTACCAATAAAAGCGATGACTAGCTCCAGTATCAAATAATTCCTTCATCAAGTGATTATCAACATAAATCATACATGTTAGCATGGTGTCATCGGCCTTTGCTTCTTGTTGATTTGGGTTGAAAACCCGAGGTTGAATCTGTCTTTCCTCCCATAGCTCCATCATCGATCTAGACACCACTGACTCCACATCCCTTCCTTTATCAGCCGCAATGGCGACTGTTGACTATGACCTCCCTTCATGTTCCTATCAGATGTTGACTTCTACAATCGACATTCACTGCGATGATGCCTTGGAGGGTGGCACTTGAAGAAGATTCCCATGCCTATTAGACATTCTCCAAGATGAGCTTTCCCACATTTATCACATCCCTTCTCTACGGGCTTAGTCACACTTCCCCTACCACTTTTTACAGGGGTTTGACTTGGATGACCCCACTTATTCTTCTTCTTCCAGTTGGAGCTTCCACTCCTTCCCGAAAAATCTTTACTTTGACCCTCATGGAATCTCTTCTTTTGAAATTTCTTTCATTTTGTACCCGTTCCATATCATTTTCAATCAATCTTGCCGTCTCAACAAATTCATTATAATTCTTGATCCGTTTAGAGATTGGATGTACGCGAATATTATCTCATAATCCTTGTTGGAAACGAAAATAACTGTCTTTTTCTTTGGCGATCAACTCACTGACATAGTATGCTAACTGCGTAAATTCTGTTTCATATTGCACTATTGAACAATTTCCCCGGATTAGTAGAAGAAACTTCTCCTTGTGTATTCGTTTCTCCAGCAGTGGAAAATACCAACTTGTATACTCTTCTAGGAATTCATCCCAAACCATATTAACATTATCTCGTCTAGCATATCGTTCCAACATCAGACTAGCCCACCGGCGCTTAGCTTCGCTCTCCAACAGAAATGTTACTAGATCAATTATTCCTTCTTCCGAAAACCTCGTTGCTCAAAATGTTGTTTATATTTTCTTGATTCCGTCTTCAGTTTCAACTGGTGTTAAACTACCATGAAAGGTTGGCGGATTCATATCCAATAAGTGTTTCAGATACAGATCAATCAGACTTTGTGATCCAGTGGTGCTTTCCTTGACCATCTTTATGGCTTCCGCCAGTGCACACGCCAGACTAGCTAATGGTACACTGGACCTTTTCTTTCACATTCCCTTATCATACTAATTTCCCTTCCGGTTCTCCCCGCTGTCTTCTACTTACATCGAACCATGAAGGTTCCCGCAAAAGGTAAACTTACTTTGCAGGTTGAAAAGACACTTTCAAAATGTTATGATTTAATCCTATTTGTCACATGACATTTTCATTCAATACTCTTGTCACCCAAAGGTTCATAACCGTACTCTGATACCATTTAGTTGTAACATCCCCCATTTGTTGGAAAGAGTACTAAAAGTGAATTGTTGGATAAAATGTCATTTCATTGCATCAACATTCTTTACATAATACATAACAAGCCCAACACATAATACACAAAAGTTAGGGATTTCTAAAAAGAAATGCAACTACTATAGCACAGTCCAACATCTAGTATATATACATAAGACATATATACGAGTAATCTATGTAAAATTAAATTTGAAATCTCGTGAGGGCATTCCGGATCCTTGCATCTCTCTTAATGCGTATCCAGTATTCCGAGCAAGGCTATTGTCACCCCCACCCAAAGACGTTTTTTTTTCTATTTGCAGCTTCTTCCTCTCGTTAATGTCGGGGCTACAACTACATTGTTTTTCACCTATATTATTTTAGTTATCCAAATAATGACTAAACGAATTCTTACCTTCCCAATAAAAATGCTAGTAGCGGTTCATAAATAAGGAATGTACATAATTTTATTTTGTTTGTAAAAGATCATTTTCTTGTATCATCATTCATTTTATGCATTTCATCATTCATTGTATCATCATTCATTACGTGCATTTCATTATTCATTATATCATTATTTACTTTCTTTTGGACTTTCTTCATTTGAGCAATGTTAAGAATTGTAGAGAAGTACACGAGTAATGTAGGAAATCCCGTCAACCTTGTATATACTTATTGTGTATCTAAATACAATGTATGAGTACATATATATAGGAGGAAGGAAGAGAGAGGAGTACCATATACAAGGTGTGAGACTAATATAACAAGAGAAAAAGAAACAAAATGGGCCATTAGGTGGGCCTTTACAATATCTTTTCTAACACTCCCCCGCAAGCTGGAGCGTACAAGTCGTAGACACCAACCTTGGACAAGAACTTATAAAATAGAGTACTCGACAGGGCCTTAGTGAGAAGATCAACAACTTGGTCAGCAGCCGGAACATGTCTCAATTCCAGTTTCTTTATTTGAACTTTCTCTCGAATGAAGTGACAATCAACTTCAATGTGTTTTGTTCTTTCGTGAAAGAACAAATTCTTAGCTATGTGTATAACAGCTTGACTGTCACAGAGTAAGGTAGCTGGTGAGGGAAATTTTACTCCCATATCACTTAGGAGACTTTCGAGCCAAGTAAGCTAGGATACAACAGACGCCATCGAACGGTATTCAGCTTCAACTGAAGATCGAGCAAACACATCTTGTTTCTTACTGCGCTAGGTAACAAGATGACCTCCCAAGTAGGTACAAAAACCGCTGGTAGAGTCTCGATCATCCAGAGATCCAACATTATCTTCATCTGAATACACAACTAAAGTTGGAGTAGAAGTAGAGGAAGGGGTTTTGTATACTAGCCCTTGACCAGGGGTTATTTTTAGGTATCTCAGGATGAGTTCGACGATCTGTAGATGAGACATTTGAGGAGAGTGCATAAACCGACTGACAACCCCCACAACAAAGGATATGCCAGATCTTGTGATCGTTAGGTAAATCAGTTTTCCCACAAGGCGTCGATAGTATTCTGGATTTGAAAGGAGTGGATCTGTATCTGTGCCTCCAGCACAAAGCTTATGATTGACATCCATGGGAGTTTTTGTCGGCTTGCATGCAGAGTAACCGACATCCTGAAGGAGGTCGAGACAGTACTTCCATTGAGATAGGACAAAGCCATCCGGACGTCTTGCGATCTCAAGGCCGATGAAGTATCGTAGGTTCCCCAAATCTTTAGTTTGAAAAACAGAGCTCAGGTGTTGTTTGATCATTTGTATTCCCTTTGAGTCATCCCCTGTGATTAAAATGTCATCGACATATACTACGAGGAGAACAGTGCCTGTTGTGTGATGTCGAATAAACAAAGAGAAGTTTGTCGTTCTCCGAGTAAAACCGACCTCCCGTACAACCCTACTGAATTTGTCGAACCATGCCCGGGGGGATCGTTTGAGACCATAAATCGACTTTTTGAGGTGACAAACCCGAGACTCCCCCGTGGTCTCAAACCCCAGAGGTTGTTGCATGTAGACTGTTTCTTGCAGATCAACATTGAGAAATATATTCTTAATATCCAGTTGATGTGAGAGCCATTGGAGATGCATAACCACGGAAAGGAGGACCCAAACCGTGTTCTTGGCCACTGGAAAGAATATTTATTCGTAGTCGAGGCCTTGTTGTTGATTAAACCCACGAGCCACCAGTCTGGCTTTAAGACAGTCAATCATCCCATCAGTAGCATGTTTGATAACAAAGACCAATTTACAACAACCAGTAGTCTGGCCTGAAGGAAGAGGAACTAATTCGCATGTTCGGTTAGCCCAGAGGGCTGTCATTTCTTCGTCCATGGTTGCCTTCCAACCTAGATGTTGAAGAGCCTCCTGCACAGAGCTCGAGACAAAAACAGAGGATAATGAAGTAGCAAAGGTGTGAAGCGCAGGGTAGAGCCGATGTAAAGACACAAAATTCGCCATGTGATGGACGGTGGGGGCCGGTGTCGGATCAGCAGGCCACAAAGTTTTAGAGGTTAAAGCCGACTGCATTGGGGAGACAGAGCGAGGAAGGCGACGAGTATAGACACAAAGAAGAGGGGGTTTTGGAAGAACGGGAGCCAGGGCAGGTAAGAGTAGTGGTGGAGGAGATGTAACAGGGATTACAGGTCTTGGCAAAGAAGGTGGTGGGTTTGGAGCGGTGAAGTATGGTTGATCTTCCCGAAAAGTAACATCAGCAGAAACGGTCACCTTGCGGGTAGTAGGGGAATAACACACATATCCTTTCTAGGTATGAGAATAGCAGACAAACATGTGTTTGGTTACCCGGGGAGCCAACTTGTCCGAGGACGGACCAAGAACGTGAACATACTAAGTGCAACCAAAGATGCGAGGCGTGAGAGAGAACAACGGAGAAGACAAGAAGAGGAGACTAAATGAAGTAGCATTTTAGAGGACGGAGTAAGGGAGACGGTTAATGAGATAATATGCTGTCGAAAGAGCAAAGTTCCAATACACATTTGGGACCTGCATTTGAATCATGAGGGAGCGAGCAACATCAAGAAGGTGTCTATTTTTACGTTCGGCGACGCCATTTTGTTGCGGTGTATAGGCGCACGAAGTTTGGTGAATAATTCCAAATTCAGAGCCGATGTTAGCAAACTCATGGCTAGTGTATTCACGAGCATTATCAGTTCAGAGTGTTTTAACGTTGTCAAAAAACTATGTGCGAGTTTCAAGAACGAAAGCCCGGAACACACGGGGAAGCTCAGAGCGATCACGAAGCAAGTATAACCTTGTAGTCCGAGAGTAGTAATCAATAAAGGTGATAAAGTAAATAACCAAACACACTAGGTATTTTGTACGGGCCCCAAACATCAGAATGCACTAGAATAAAAGGAGCAGAGCTCTTAGTACAATGAGGAGGAAAAGATGAATGATGCTATTTTCCCAAAATACATGAATCACAAGAAAAAAGGGGAAGAGAAATATCAAGAAGAGCCTTCTGGAGGACTGGTAGAGGAGCATGCCCAAGACGCCTATGCCAACAATGGAGGAGACTGATGAGAGGATGGTAGGAGAAACATCAAGAAGGTAGAACCCGTTTTTTAGTTGTCCTTTATCAATGATATTCTGCATCCGTCGATCCTGCATCATAAAAGAAGTAGAGGTGAATGTGACAGAACAATTCAAATCGGCAGTGAGGCGACTAATAGAAAGCAAGTTAAACGGGAAGCCCGAGACATGAAGAGTCGAGCAGAGAGATATCGATGAATTGAGAGGGATATCAGCAGTGCCTGAGACAGGAACGGTAGCGCCATTGGCCACAATGATACACTTAGGATATGAAGAATCCAAGTAGTGATGTGACTTCAGCGAGGTGATATGGTGTGTGTCACCAGAATCCACTATCCAGCGCGGACCAGTGGAGAGACAAACGATACCTTCATTAAAGACAGAGGCAACAAAGGCAGGTGGGTGACTGAGCATCCCTTGAAGTTGCTTGAGCTGGAGGCAGACTTCATCAAGATCAGCATGGGTGACAGAGGGACTGTGATCAACAATTGAAGCAGTCGGACGAGGAGGAAGATCATGTTTGCGATAATAGGTCGCCTTAAGGTGTCCATTCTTGCCGCAGAAAGAGAACTTAGGCCGCGGCCGGCCACCACGACCCCTTCCCTGAGAGCCTGAACGTCCTCTACGAATATGAGGGAGAGGGAGTAATTACGTGGAGGAGTGCTGGAGAAGGGTCGAGGAGGGAGGCCCAGTTGTATTAAGAGGCGGTGAAACTTTTAACAACATGGAGCACACATCAAAGAACGAGGGAGTTGCAACAGACGAGAGGATCTGAGCCCTAACACTCAGAAGATGAGGCGAGACATAAGCCATCATCATGACAATACCGACTGCTTCCTTTTGAGCGCGCTGAGCAGCAAGATTCGTAGTCGGGGGCTGATGCTGAAACCCGGCTTCAGCCAGAGTCTTGGACCGAGCAACAAATGAGGTTTGGTCGGTAGCATCGGCGGTGTCAAGAGTCTGAAGACCAGTAATGATATCATAGAGGTGCTGGAGACTGTCTTTGCCTGAGTAAAGGGAATGGAGTTCATCCCACATCGCCTTGGTCGTCTCATGATACATGGCCATGCGGTAAGGTTCACCATCAAGAGAGTTGAGAAGCCATGTCTGAACTCGCCCGTCGTTATGAAGCCAGTCATCAGTAGGGGCAGCAAGAACATCTTGTGTTAACGTGATGCAGAAATCCCTTTGACTGAAGAACCCGACGAACATAATGCACCCACTCAACGAAGTTCTTCCCTGTGAGAGAGATAATAGTGATGCGTAACTCGTCACAGAGTTCAGGAACAGGAGCAGCGGCCGTAGCAGGAGAGGATGTAGTAATAGACAAATCTATGATCAGGTGGGTAACCAACTAGGGCAGCGGTTAAAACAAGCGGCTAGATCAGCGGCTAGAAGATGCGGCTAGATCAAGATGCAAGAGCAAGCGGCTATAGCAGCGGCTAGAAGAAGCGGCTAGAAGAAGCGGCTAGAAGCGGCCAGAGCAGGAGACCGCAAGCGGCTAGATCAGCGGGCTGATTGACTAGAGCAGTGGCTAGATCATCGGGCTGATCGACTAGAGCAGCGACTAGAAGAAGCAGCCAGAGCAGGAGACTGCAACGAGAAGAGAAGAAAATACCGCGTACAGAGAAATACCGTGCGACAAAGAGACAGACCGTGCGGAAAACCGCACAAGAATCTTCACCCAGGAGAGACGATTGAGAGCGCGGCGAGAAGGTTGCAGCTAGACAAGAAGAGAAGATGCCACAACGGCTTAGAGGAAACCGCGCAAGAGAAGGCCGCGGTTAGGCAAGTAGAGATCGCAGCGGCCGAGAAGATCCGCGACGGAGAGACTGACAACGAGATGAGCAGCGACTAGAGGAGAGGAGAGACATGCGGTTGAAGCACAGCTGTAAGACGGAGATCCGCGACTAGGAGGGGAAGACCGTGCGAGCAGTGGTTCTACGAGAGAGAGAGAAAAGTTATAAAAGCGAAGCGGGAAAAGGAAAGGAGGGTGGTTCCACGGGAGGAGAGGAGAAGCCTGATAGAAAGAAAGAAGATTGTGAAGAAGAGGCGGTTAGAGAAGAGAGAGCAGACCGGACGGTTAATCGCAGAAGCTGAGCGGTTAGAAAGGAACTATCCGCCCGAAACAGGAGGTAGGACCGGATAACTCTGATACTATGTAGATAAGTACACGAGTAATGCAGGAAATCCAGTCAATCTTGTATATACTTCTTGTGTATCTAAATACAATGTATGAGTACATATATATAGGAGGAAGGAAGAGAGAGGAGTCCCATGTACAAGGTGTGAGGCTAATATAACAAGAGAAAAAGAAACAAAATGGGCAATTAGGTGGGCCTTTACAATGTCTTTTCTAACAAGAATAAATTGCATTCATTCATTAAATGCCTTTTGTTTAAACATGCTCAAATTCTTTCCGATTCAGGACTATCATCTAGCCTATTGTCCAATCATGATGCCCGAATCTAATAACATTCCTAATGCATGGACATTCACACCCTACCTCCACGAGTTGGGTTAACTCTTAACAAAGCCCTAACATTGACACTTCATTTATATCGTTTTCATTTGATTCACTTTCAGGTTTAGCATTTTAGTCATTTATTCTTTTTCAAGATTGTGACTTTACATTGTCGTTTTAGTTCTCTTTGAGGTTTCCGTTTTGTCCTTTATTGTGAATAAACACTCACCGCAATTGAAATATAAGTATTCATAAGCAAAACCAATAAAATTATTAAAGTACGATCTCACCGCAAATTTTCTTTTTTCCTTTGTCCTTTTGGGGATCACTATCCCTTTCTCCACGGGATGTCATGTCCTACATAAATTATTGCGTATTAGAATCTAAACGCTTAGACATCATGATGCAGGACGTCACGCATAGTTTGCGCGCCTGTCAGCTTTTTTTAGGAAATCCTAAATGGGTGCAATGAAATATGGAAGTTTTGCAAAAATAAATTGAGCGGCATTGCGCAGACTTTATGAATTTAAGCAACGTTTTTGTTTTGTAAAGCACAAACTATTTTTCTTAAAAATGGATTTTCTTAAAATAATGGTTCAATTCTGAATCCAGGAAGGAAGTTCACAACTTTCGTTCCGTTCCCCTTGTTGTAGCAAAACAGAAATCGCGAACTCCAAATATGTTTTTGTTTGGAGTTTTCGACGTAGCGTTTGCTGACAAAATTCGGGTGAAAACCCAGCAATGAATCTAAAAATTCTAAGAGAAAATGTAGACACACGCAAAGGAGGGAACAAATCAAGTTACCCACGGAAAGAGGCGTCTTCCCGCAATTGAAGTCGACAGCGATCCCGCAAGGAATTTCCTCGTCACCTTCGATCTCCCGCTCCGAGGTCGGCCGCTATCGCATACGGGCACCACGGAGAAATTTCTCTCACTCTCACACGAAAGTGGATCCACGGAATCTCTATCACTCAACGGTGTAAGGAAGCCACAAACTAAACAACCTAAAACTCACTCTCTCACACGAAATTGGTTCCACGTAATCTTTAACACAAGAACTAAATTTCTCTCACTATTCTGTTATGGGCCTTATAACGCTCCCCGGAGGAGAGGTCGGAGGTGGAGAAGATGACAGGGATACTACGGAGCTGCGACCGCGGACTGCCTAAGCGGGGTTGCTCGTCGGAGGAGAGAGCCACCAAAATCTTACTTAGAAGATGAGAATTAGAACTTTGTCATTGCTTACTCCATAATACATACCCAAATGCCTTTAAATAGGCTACATCATAATGACTCTTACGTGACATAAATGCGATAATAAATGGCTCGGTGCTCGAGACCCACACAACATACGATAATAATAAGATAAAGGGCTTGGTGCTCGAGACCCATAACATCTCACCCTTCCTCCAAAAAAAGTTTGTCCTCAAGCTTTACCCGATGCCCTCGTCGTCAGAATCGTCGACGTGCAGGTAGAAAAGCTGGTTGCACCTGTGGCCGCGAGTGTACCGCTCGTCGCAATTGAAACATAATACCTGAGCGCGTCGTTGCAACATCTCATCCCGAGATAATCGGCGGACCGGTGGGGCTGGAGGACCCTCGATACGACCTTGTTGAACAATGTTGGTGGCAGGTGGTTAGACTTCCCGGGCCAGCTGGAGGCGACAATCGCAGATCCGGGCCAGACTCATAGCAGTCACTAAGTCCGTAGGGGCCTCAAACTCAACATCCAGTCGTAGTCGCTCGCGAAGTACAACGGTGAAAATGTCGACCTGCATATCCGGGGCAAGAGGGACATGCGCTATGAGAAGCTGAAATTGTTCTAGTTACTCGTCCACGGTACCAGTTTGGCGTAGAGATTATGAGTGCGCCGAGGGAGTTACTGCGGATAGGAGGTCCGAAACGCAAATTGTAGAGTCGCTTGAGGTTGTCCCAAATCAAATTCGTCCGATCAGTGAGAAGTCGAGAAGCCCATAAAACAGCGGAGTCGAGCATTTGGAAAGATGATAAATGGATCCGATCTGCTGTCGGAGTTTGCTGGTGGCCGAAGAATTGCTCACACTTGGTGAGACAGCTCAAAGGATCACTTTTCCCATCATAGGTTGGAAATTCCAATCTGCTATAGCGTGGTACAATCACAACGTCATGGTGCGGGAGGACGTGCGGAGGCGGCCCATGGACGGTCAGGGGCTGCGAGGAATTGCGGAGAAGTGGTTGTGCCTGATTGCTGCTTGCATGATCGTGTCGGGGCGGTCGACAGATCATCGATGCGCTTGGAGAGTGCGGTAATGGCCTCCTGATGACGGTCTGCGAGAGCAGTGTGCGCAGCTTGTTGCGTCATGACGAACTGGAGCATGGTCATAATCTGACCTAGTTGGTCCGAGGAGTCACCCATAGTGCGGGATGAGGAGCGGGTGACCGAGCGGTTGGATTGCGCCGAGTTAGATGGCTGGGAGTGACCACGAGAGCCGCAGTGGCGCCCAATATTAGCGCCAAAAAGAGAATGGCCCACTGGAAGAAGAAATAAATAACACAAGAGCTTGTAGGGGCTGGTAGCAAGCAGCTGTTTAAATAAGTAAAAGGAGGAATGGATGGTGGGGTCCACAGAGAATAACGGTCCGTTCGGCCCCCTGGAATTGGAATTGCAGAATTGGAATTCATTCTAATTCCAATTCCTGTGAGAATTAGAATTGGTCTGAATTCCAATGCAGTTGTTCGGCTGCAGGATGGATTTCTAGAATTGGAATCGAAATTGGTTTAGAATTTATTTTTTTCTCATGCCTGCAGGACCGAGCGACATGACAATTTGAAGTTGGAGTCTTGTGTCACTCGGGACGAAGTTATTGCAACAAAATCAAGTGATGGAAGGAATTATTCCTTTTACAATCTCTAAGAAAATATAGAAATTGGCCAAAAAAGAACACAACACCAGAAAAATCAACTTCAGGTAGTGTACAAACAATTAATTATGATCGGGCAACGACGACGAGATCGGGCGGTGATGACGAGATCGGGTGACGATGACGAGATCGGTCGACGATGGCGAGATCGGGCGACGACGACGAGATCGGGCGACGACGACGAGATCGGGGTCGTGATCAGGCGATGAACGACGATATCGGGACAGTGGTGGCAGCGGCGAGATCGAGCGGCTGCAGCGAGATCGGGCGGTGGTGGCGAGATCGGGCGGTGGCTGCGGCGAGATCGGGCGGCGGCGGCGGCGAGATCGGGCGGCGGCGAGATCAGTCGGCGGCTGCGAAGAGATCGGGCCGCGACGACAGTGAGATCGGGCGACGGCTGTGAGATCGGTCGTCGGCGGCGAGATCGGGCGGTGGTGGCGGTATCGGGAGTGAGCAGTGGCGAGATAGGGAGGCGGCGGTGAGATCGGGCGGCGGCGGCGAGATCGGGCAGCGGAGGCGAGATCGGGCGACGACGGCGAGATCGGGCGGCGGCGGCGAGATCGGACGGCGACGACGAGATCGGGCGGCGGCGGCGAGATCGGGGACGACGATGAGATCGGGCAACGACGGGCATAGTAAAAAACTGAATTCCATGAAATATCTGTCTTTACCAAGGTTGTAGATGTCGGATGTCGGGTTCATGTCGGTTTGAGTTTGAAATGTCGGATGTCGGATTGCGGGGGATATATCGGGGATATTTTACAATGTCGGATTTTAATATTTAAATAAATTTATTCATATATATTACACAGTTTTTATAAATATGTATAATTGTATACATAATGTATGTTTATAAATTACACAATAAACATATATATACAAATAGTGTATGTTTATAAATTACACAAGAAAGAATCATCGACTGCCATAAACGAGATAAAGATCACCAAATGAGAGTTAGATGAGGAAGTAGTTGATACTAGACTTAGTGAGATGCACAAAATGAAGCACAAAAAATTTATTTTTGTTTGGTCTCCTCAAAAAGGACAACCCAGTGCACAAAGCACCGCAGCGAGGGTCCAAGGAAGGATCCCACCACAAGGGTGAAATGACAAACCTTACCCTGCATTAATTGGTATTTGGTCTCTTCAAAAAATGAAAAAAATTGTAATACTCTCGATGATATATCGGTCGCGAAATATCGCCTGATATGTCGGGTTAAACAGATATATCGGGGGATATTTTCAAAAATGACATATTTGCTTAAAATATCGATGTCGTGACGTTTTACCCCCAAAACCTTTATGTCGGCCGACATATCGGACATGTCGGCCGACATCTACAACACTGGTCTTTACCCATAAGAATCTGTCATAGTACAAAATTGAATTCCATGGAATTAGACCAATTCCAATTCCGAGCGAATTCCTAACATCCGAACACTGGAATTGGAATTCTGTTGCCCCAATTCCAATTTCCAATTCCAATTCCAATTCCAGGGGGCCGAACGGACCGTAAGAGTAATTAAATTAAAAGAGGGTGATGCTCGATAAAGTGGGAATGGCGGATGACGGAATGGCGGAAGGGTACTGGAGGCGTGTGGCCCGGGAAAAACGCTGATGGGGTGCGAATCGATGAGGGCGTTGGTGTGCGGGGCTGGGTTCGAGGAGAACGGAGGACGTAGACTGGTCGTCTAGCTGGGGAAGAAGCGGCGGGCTGTCGGATCCCGGCGGAGAGCCTGGGTCGACCTAGACGCAGATGTCTGTTGGTATCAGTGAGCCGAGATGTGCGATCAGGTGACCCTAAACCCTGCGTGAAGGAGTTCGCCGCTGGGTTACTGATATCTGCGGAGGAGTGCGCCGTAGGGTTGCTAATCCCTGAAGAGGAGTTCGCCGCTAGGATGTTGTTCCCTGCTTTGATATCGTTGCTGCTGCTGGGTAATGAAACTGGATCGAAAATGGAGGGCCAGTGAGAAGAACAATGGCTGACGGCTCCGTGGGGATTGGTGAAGTTGACGGAAGAGGGGGGAAAAGGTCAAAATGTAGCCGGAGGTGGGGTGTTGCCTCTGATACCAATGTGCTCGAGACCCATAACATATTCACACAAAGAGGCTCCACGTAATCTCTAAACAAACAATTCACTTTCGAGGGAACCGACGTCTAACTCTCATTAAACTGAACTTAATAGAAGTTAATCTTAAGCATCAATTTATCCCCAATCAAACTTCTCTTTTCATTCTATTTCAACAGAGCAGTAGTAATCTAGCTATTCACTTTTCCAAAACATTACAGTGTTCATCTCCTTTTTCATCCTAAGAAATCTTCCCCAAATCAAATTATAGATAACAACACTCCAACAGTCAACATCCCACTATCGAGAAACAGGAAGCAGAATATTCTCCTACTACAAATTGACTACAGGAAATACTCAAGCAATCAGAAATTTCACTCAACCTAACTCTAACAGGTAGCACCATACAACAACATCAAACTCAATACATTTTCATCATCAATACATTCATCAATCACCATGGATTACAGAACTCTGGAGCCCGTTTTATAGGGCTACAAATAACGAAAAGAAAGCAAGTACCGGCTATGGCTGAAATTGGAATGTAGTGCTGAACCGCCGGGGAAGAGGGGCGAGGCAGCCAACGTGGTTGAAGCCACGACCGAAATTGTCGGAGAGGAGGCACTCTCTTCTGCGAAGCCGGAACGCGACTGCATCCTGGGGGAAAGAGGCGCATCGTGCGGTAGTTGGCGTGCCCTGGATGAACCAGCGGAAACCCGTGATTTTGGAAGGTGAAGAGTGCTGCTGGAGTTGTAATGAACCTGCCCTTAACCCAACAGATTATATATATCTATCTATCTATATATATATTAATATGTATATATATAAATATATATTCATAAGTTTTAATAATTTATATATATATATATATATAAATATATATATATATAATATATATATAACAAAAAATTACAAAACAATTACATAAATTGCAGAATACCACAATGCAACATTCAGGACTGATAAAGGTCCCGACGAGTGCGGCGTCAGACACTTATGCTTAGACCTAATCTGGTCCGGTCTCCACCAACTCTCTCCCTCTCGAAATCGCTTCGTCTCCGGTGAGTGCTCCGATCGGTAGTGCTGTAGAAGATCAACAACCTTGCGCTGTAACTCTTCGGCTAAGACTCAACTGGCCTCAGTCTCTGGTCTGCCATGCCAACGAACCAAGTATCTCTAAAAACGACCATCAATAGTGGTCACTGTCCATCATCCAACATCAGCTCGGGAACTATGATCTGTCGGGATGTCTGCCAGCAGCTCTGCGGAAAACTGTCAGTGGTAACAGGAGGAACTGCAGTGAGTGTGTCAGTAGCTGAATGAATGCTGGTATGTCCTGAATGTGGCTCTTCTTACTAACACTCACCAACCCAGAAGAATCAAATGGAGGAGAAGGCAATGAAAATTCTAAAGACTCATGTGGATAATCATGGAATAAAGTCATATTGTTCTACATTAAAAACGAGATTTGCTCCCCAAACGGAAGACATCTCAAGTTCATACGCATTTTCCCAATCCGCTTTACTACTCAAAAGGGTCCAGTTCTACGGTCAACTAACTTCTTTACGGTACCAGAAGGTAACCGTTTCAGATTTATCTGAACTATCACTAAGTCATCCACTTTTAAACTAATAGTTCTTTTATGCTTGTTCGCTTGAGTTGCATATAAGTCATAAGTACAATGCAATTTTCGCTCAAATTTTTTTTTACATGCAAATCATGCAATTCATGCAAATGCAAAAGATGAACTACTAACACGAATAATTCCACAAACCGTAGGTTTTAGATACTAAAAACAACTCCTGAGATAGGTACATGATCAGGAGGCTCAGAAGGTGGATCATAAAAGAATTTATCGCGGGTGCGATGAATACTCTAAGTGAAAATCAGAGACATCAGTGATCAGATGTGTCAACATGTTGTGCGAACTGTCTCTGCAAATGTGGGTGATAAAGTATAACATCAACGAATCAGTGAGTGACCCTTCAAACTCGACTGTGTCACTAAGGATATATACATCCCAAATATGCGCTGAACCCATATATGATTTATCCGGGGGTTCACTGGGAGGGGTATAATAAAATGCGTTACAAATGCGACGAGTAACATCGTAAGTTTCAAAAACATATGGAGTACTCTCATATAAACGATAATGCGCGTGAAGTGTGACAACCGTGATAAATGTACTAATGGAATGTGAGGCATCAAGAGGCTCACAAGGTGGGACATACAAAAACTCATCGCGAATATGATGGTCAGCAGGTGGTACGTCCCATAATTCATCTAAAGTGCGTGTGACTAGATGACTACGATCAAGCCCTACTATATGGATGTCGCACTCAAAATCCTCTCTGGAGTGCTATTGACATCATGGGAGATAATGAAAAAGGTGCCAATGTCTTAAAATTCACGAGTATGTTATTCACATGAATCTCATCAGCATAAGGACGAGGTGACTCATCTGGAGGTTCAATAGGAGGGTCATCAAAGAACCCATCAGTCGAGTGATGGTCCTCCAGAAGCAAACCATCAGAAAGGGTTGAGCTCTTGGAAAAGGGAAAGGTGGCAATCTCGAGATCACTACAAAACTCTCGTCTCTCGATCGTGATATGACTTGGTGCGCTATCTAGTGAATTGTGCATAAATTCTTCACTCAATAGAGAATCTGGAATCTCGGGTGAAGTGTGCGAAAAGTCTTCACTCAATATAGACATAAAATCTAGAGAAGCTTCACTAAGTGGAGCAGACTCTCATGGGGGTTGACTCCATACATCTTGTATAAGAATATCAGACAGAGTGAGTGAAGTTTCACTGCCTTGGGAAGAGGAGTGCTCTCGCCAATCTTTAATGACCATCATCATGTTCGTCTTTGGATCACTAGGAGGATTGCAAAGTGTGATGTAATCTTGACGAGAGTGACCTCTATAAGATTCTTGAGGGTAATCGTGACGTTCGTCCATAACATAATCATGTCGTGCTCGTGGGTGGTAATGAGTCCTACGAACATGTGGTGGTGGTCGCACATATATAGACTCAAATTCCTCATATAGAGGAGACGTGTAGTATCGATAGCTGGAGTGATACTGAACTCTTTCCTTATAATATGATGTCGAAGGACCAATAGGATTCACTCGAGTGCGAGAATAAGAACGATGACAATCCTCATACTGATCGTCTCTAGCAACATGAGATCGTATCTGTGGGTCAACACGATCTCTGAAAGTGATGTACTGTGATCGAAGATAATCATCAAAATATTGTAAAGATCTCTGTGATGGGCTCTATAGGAATGAGTGTAAGTGGATTCATAATCCTCAAATAGTGGATTCCTCCTAAATGTAGATCTTTCTACATAGTGTGGTGGGTCGTCATAACGTGGACGGACAGAATGCTCATCTCGAATTGGAGGTGATATTAAAGCTCGAGGGGTACATCTAAACTATTCACCATAACACTAAGGTTTTCAAACACTTCACGCACTTGATGTATATTTTCGGCTAACGCTGTCAATTGGTGGGCGTAAGGTAGAAACCACGGGGGTGGTTCATTCCCTTCGTTTCCACGACTTGGTTGACCTTGTTCAACTCAACGTATCCCACTAATCTATCACTACGCAGATGCATGCAAGACAAGCAATAAAATGCAAATGTATGAATATGTAAAAAAAAAAAAATCTTTTTTTTGAAAATAAGATGCTATGCATGGTTCCTATTCTACGCAGGGGGATCTCGAAACTTAGAAAAAATACGGAACCTGACTCTGATACCAAATTGATGCAGGACAACGCGTAGTGTTTGTGCGCCTGTCGGCTTTTTCTAGGAAACCCTAAATACGTGCAATGAAATTATGGAGTTTTGCAAAAATAAATTGAGCGGCGTTGCGCAGAGTTTATGATTTTAAGCAACGTTTTTGTTTTGTAAAACAAAAATTATTTTGTTAAAATATGGATTTTCTTAAAATAATGGTTCAATTCCTGAATCCAGAAAAGAAAGTTCATAACTTTTGTTTCGTTCCTTATTTCGTAGCAAAACAGAAATCGTGAACTCCAAATACGTTTTCGTTTGAAGTTTTCGACGTAGCGTTTGCTGACAAAATTTGGGCGAAAATCCAACAATGAATCTAAAAATCCTAAGAGAAAATGTAGGCTCACGCAAATGAGGGGAAAGAATCAAGTTACCCACGGAAAGAGGCGTCTTTCCGCAATCGAAGTCGCCGGCGATCCCGCGAGGAATTTCCTCGTCACCTTTGATCTCCCGCTCCGAAGGTCGGCCGCTATCGCATACGGGCACCACGAAGAAATTTCTCACTCACACGAAAGTGGATCCACGGAATCTCTATCTCTCAACGGTGTAAGGAAGTCACAAACTAAACAACCTAAAACTCACTCTCTCACACGAAAGTGGTTCCATGCAATCTCTAACACAAGAACTAAATTTCTCTCACTATTCACACCAAGTGGCTCCACATAATCTCTAAGCAAAACAATTCACTTTCCAGGGAACCAACATCTAACTCTCTTTAAGCTGAACTTAATAGAAGCTAATCTTAAGCAGCAATTTATCCCCTTCACTGTTCACGGGACAATCAAACTTCTCTTTTCATTCTATTTCAACAGAGCAGTAGTAATCTAGCTATTCACTATTCCAAAACATTACACTGTTCATCTCCTTTTTCATCCTAAGAAATCTGCCCCAAATCAAACTATAGATAACAACACTCCAACATTCAACATCCCACTCTATTGGGAAACAAGAAGCATGATATTCTTCAACTACAAATTGACTACAGGAAATACACAAGCAATCAGAAATTTCACTCAACCTAACTCTAACAGGTAGCACCATACAACAACATCAAACTCAATACATTTTCATCATCAATACATTCATCAATCACCATTGATTACATAACTCTGGAGCCCCTTTTATAGGGCTACAAATAACTAAAAGAAAGCAGGCACCGGCCATGACTGAAACTGGAATGTGGATCTGAACCGCCGGATACACAAGCAATCAGAAATTTCACTCAACCTAACTCTAATAGGTAGCACCATACAACAACATCAAACTCAATACATTTTCATCATCAATACATTCATCAATCACCATTGATTACATAACTCTGGAGCCCCTTTTATAGGGCTACAAATAACTAAAAGAAAGCAGACACCGGCCATGACTGAAACTGGAATGTGGATCTGAACCGCCGGGGAAGAGGGGCGAGGCAGCGAACGTGGTTGAATCCGCGACCAAAATTGTCGGAGAGGAGGCGCCCTGTTCTCCGAAGTCGGAACGCGGCTGGATCGTGGGGGAAAGAGGCGCATCGTGCGGCACTTGTCGTGCCCTGGATGAACCAGTAGAAACCCGTGATTTTGGAAGGTGAACAGTGCCACTGGAGTTGTAATGAACATGCCCACCCAGATTATATATATATATTAATTGTATATATATAAATATATATTTATTACATAACCGGGCCTGACGGGCCGGCCCGAGCCCGGCCCTAGCCCGGAGCCCGGCCCTTGGCCCGAACCGGGCCGAGCCCTTACCCGGGGCCCTAGGGCGGTTTCAACAACCCGGCCCGGTACCCGGCCCGGTCCGGGCCGGGTAAAGCCCGAAAATCGGGCTAGCCCGAGACCGGGCCGGCCAAATCCGGTCTCGGGAGGCCCGAAGCAGGCATTTTAAGACCGGCCATGATGGCTGCCACGTGGCAGCCATGCTGCCTGAAGAGCAGCCAACGGCTCTCAAAATGAAGCCGTTGTGCTAATAATTATAATATTATATATTTTTTTATTTTTTAATATTTTTAATATTATTTAAATTAAAAAAAATAAAAAATAAAAAATAAAAAAAATCTTATAAATACCCCCCCTTTTCTTTTTAGTTTTTTCTCACACTCTCTCTCTCTCACTCTCTCTCTCTGCTCTCCCAACGTCGTCTTCCCAAAATACGGCTGCGGTATATCAGCGAGTATTTGGGAGCATTTCATGGTCCTAGTCGGGACCGAAAGGAGAGCGCGTTGCAAGTTGTGCTCGAAGCTGCTATCCATCACCGGCACTCGACGCTTGTTAGACACCAGAACTTCGTGTCGAAACAAGCTCCTCCCGAGTCAAGTCAAGTAGACACCATGCGACAGCGAGACAGACGCAGTTCGTCACAAACGCGGGCTCAAGCGTCTTCGACAATGACGACGCGACGGAGTACATACATGGGGGGCTTCAACCCAAATACCAAAAGGTTAGTAGAATTACTTTAAGGCGTGACGCGCTTAAATTTTATTTAGCAGTAAAAGAAGAATTAATAACTATTTTGAAAATTTCGAAGGACGTATGAGTCTAACGAGCGACGTTTGGACGAGTAATTTAAATTTAGGATTATCTTATCTTTGCATCACTTGTCATTGGATTGATCCCATTTCGTGGGAGCAAAATAAACGCGTAATATGTTTTACAGGTTTTGAATACCCGCACACGGCTGTAGATTTATATAAAGTTATTATGAAATGTGCGCGGGAATTTAAAATTACGATAAAATACTTAGTATTTCTCTTGATAACGCCTCAATAATGGCGCCGCAATTAAATTGTTAAAACGGGATTTAAAACCATTTCTCAACGGCGCGTTTTTTCATACTAGATGTGTTTGTCACGCCCTAAATTTAGTTGTACAGGATAGTTTAAAGGGAATGGAAGAATATATTAATAAAATTCGAAACATGTTAAAAACTATTTACTGTATTAAACAACGAGCTCAAGATTTTATAAAATTTTGTAAAGCACAAAGTCAGAGATATTTGAAACCCGAATTTGATATGCCGGTTAGATGGAACTCAACCTATAAAATGTTAAAAAGAGCCGTTCTACAAAAAGAAATTCTAATGGAATATTATAGTTTGCTTAATATTGAACATAATTTAGGTGAAAATGATTGAGATATTATAGAACATTATCTAGATTTACTAAAGTGTTTTTATAAGGCCACTGTTTCTTTATCTGGAGTGTATTATCCAACGAGCGCATTAGTAATTGAACATTTCGTACACATCACACAAAAATTTAGTTATTATGGACAACACGAAGGTTGGGCTCCTTTAATTAAAATAATGGAAGAAATTTTTTTAAAATATTATAGAGCTATACCGCCTATGTTTTCGTGCGCCGCCGCTTTAAATCTGCTACTTAACGTAGAAGGCGTAGAAAATTTGATCGATGAAATCAATACTAATCTAAACTTAAATATAAATTATGATGATGATGACCCCGTTAGTACTACAAATTTTACTACTTTTTTTACACAAAGTTATAATTATTATAATAACTTATACGGGTCACGACCCCGCGAAGAAATAACACAACCCAAAACAAAGGATAGTCATAAAAATAAAATTTTAGATTTAGCTTCTAGGAAAAAATCGCGCACATCTGGTAGTTTAGATGAATTAGGATTATATACAAAAACACAATTTAGCGATTTTATGAGTTCGGACGAGATCGAAAACTTCGATCTCTTAAATTGGTGGAAAGGTAAAGCTAATACCTATCCTGTTTTGGCCTATATGGCCCGTGATTTACTAACTATCCAAGCTAGTACAGTAGCTTCGGAGTCCGCTTTTTCTCTTAGTGGCAGAGTTTTGAACGAGCGGAGGAGCCGGCTTAACGAAGAATCGCTGGAGATTTGCATATGCTACAAGGACTACTTGGATGCTATGAAGAGGAAACAGCACATAACAGCATTAGAGGATAGCTCGGAGGAGATAGAAGACGAAATTGACGCAATGAATCTACAAGATGATTAAATCGGGCAATCTTAAATTCTTAATGTAAATTTTTTTGATATATGTAAATTTTTTAATTAAATTTTATAAGAATCATAAGTTTGTATTTTGTATTTTGTGCAATTGTATGACTTAGATTTTGTAGTTTAATATTAATAAAATTTTTTGATTAAATTTTTTGTGCAATTGTATGACTACTTGAAATCTTGGATGCTATTAAAATTAAGTATTATTTTTTCATTTTTTGGATATATAAATATTAAATATAAATATATAATAATAAATAATAATTAATAATAATATATAAATAATAAATATATATTTAATAAATTTTTAATTAATAGTAATAAACTAATAAATATATATTATAATAATATAATATATTAGAACTATTTATAATAATATAAATTATAATATAAAATAATTAATAAAAAAAAAAAAATCGGGCCGGCCCGGTTCGGGCCCGAGACCGGCCCGGTCCTGCCCGACCCGGCCTGAAGGGCCGGAGCAGGCAGCATATTTTAGCTGTCTGCCCGGCCCGGACCGGCCCGATTGCAGGGGAGGACCGGGCCGGCCCGGCCCGATATATGAAAAAGCCCGATCGGGCTTTTTGTTCAGGCCTATTTATAAGTTTTAATAATGTATATATATAATATATATATATATATATAAGATTTATATATATATATATATATATATATATATATATATATATATATATATATATATATATAAACAGAAAATTACAAAACAATTACACAAATTACAGAATAACAGAATGCAACATTCAAGGCTGATAGAGGTCCGGATGAGTGCGGCGTCGGACACTTTTGCTTCGACCTAATCTGGGCCGCTCTCCACCAGATCATACGTTTAGTTTTTCCAAATTTCTTTCGATTTACGTGTGGGTTACATTTGCGTGGGTTTTAAATCCTTAATGTCCTTAGGATGTTGGATGTACAACGCCTACAAACTAATTAACATACGTCTAGAAATTTACGACATTATTTCTCTTGTTACAAATGTTTTCCCCACATTTTCTTACATCGATACATCAATGACCTAAAATCAGTCCTCTTCCAAATCCTCCTACGGCCGCACTAGAAGGAATTGACCTAAAGGAAGACAATTAAGTTTATGCACTACAATTCTTCTTCCTCTTTAAGTCCTGTTTTTTCCAATAGAGGTTCTTTGGTCCTAAGCCAAATTAATCATAAGCCCTCTACAATTATTAATCAGACGCAAAAAAAATTTGCCGAAGCTTCCAATTAATTGCACCGGTCATCCCCACTTTTGTTCTAATGTTTGACCTAAGACAATTTAAGACAATAAATAAATCGAAGCCTTCAAATTAATTCCGCAAGTCGCCTGCCTAACTTCTCCTGAAGTCCATGTTTAGGTTTATGTTGACATTAATCCTCAATATCAGCCCTATTTTACCTATAAGTTGGGTGCCCTTTTACAATAATGCTATGTTTTGCATGAAATAAGTACTATTGACGAATAATCTCCCTTCCCATCATCCGTACTACATAATATGAGAAAAATCTATAATTCTATCCTTAGGGTTTTCTGTTTTTGGGTGATATTGCGAAAGGGAAGGACGATTGACGCTGAAATTTATTTCAGAAACTTTAATTAGCCTTTAGCATAAATGGGAAGAAGCAAAATCCAAGAAAACCCGAACCTAGGGTTTTTTCCCTAGTCAATCCAAGCAAAATCTTCACATAAGGCCGGTCCTTTGCTCTCCTTAGCCGGTCCACTTAACCCATCCAACCCTTTACTTATTAAACTCTTTGTTATTAAACCCTTAAGTGTTTAACCACCTCAACACTTAAAACACTTAAACACATTAAAAAACTTGAAGAACATTATTTCGTTACGATTTTTGTATCTACATATTACGTACTAAATGTTACGTCACCACAGTTCTAACATCGATTTTACGTTGTCGCGTACGTATATTTATTACAAATTATATATTACGTACGCATTATAATTGATGCCTATACATTGAAATTTTGGCGTGCAATTTATTTATCATACAACAATTTCTATTACCCGTTGAAGTTGTCAGCTTTACCTGTGATGTGTTGTCATTTTTCTAAGCTGTTTCCTTCCGTGTGCTTAATAAGTTTATTGTTAAGAATACATGCTCTACATTTCTTGGATTTAAAGCGTCTCACATCGCTTTGGTTCATGCATTTTATGGAATTATGTGGAGATCTGCATGCTTGTCACCTAATAGTAAGAAATCTCAACTAGTAAATAATCTGAAAAAAGGCTGCAAATTTGTTAATTTTTGTATCTCTCTCAAAAGCCAATCAAATAATGCTTTTCATGACTTCGTTGAAATTCCGTTGTGTTAGAAATCGTTTTCTGATCATTGACTAGGGCTTGAGCTGTAATGAAGCATTTTGTATGGGCATCCTATCAATCAGCTGTCCGTTTGCATTTTCTTGAGTTTGGTATTATGCTTCGTACAGACCATGCATGATCTCAGTTTGCCAAAGATTCATGTTATGTGACTTTAATTTCTCTCGATGAAGATTTTCATTATTATTTTTGTATAAGATCCTTTAAGTGATGAAATTATTCTAAAGTTAATTTTATTTAATATTTCAATAATTGACATCCTCTCTTTCTTGTTTTCTTGATTATTACAGTCGCAGTTGTATTATATTCATGGTGGACAACTTATCATTACTGTCCTTATTTTAAATACTTTGGGATCTCATTGTATTATTATGTTCTAAAGCTTAATAATTTTATTGGTGTCCTTTGTTATGTGGCAATTTCTAATAATTCTTTGTATTACAGTAAGGACATTGCCAATTTCCATAGACCAAAAGCACTATGGTATCCTCATGATAATGAAGTTGCTGCAAAGGCACGAGGAACACTTTGTACCAATGGACAATTCAAAATTGTTTTGATGACCTTAGGAGGGAGAGGGATTAAGCTTCACGTCGATGCAGAGGAGACTTTATCCAGCGTGAAACTGAAAGCATCGAAGAAGCTAGGTTTGTCTTGCTTCTGGTGCATCCTAGATATCTCATTGCTTCAGTCTAGCGATGATTTCGTTCTTCCATGCACCACAATTATTTATTTAATAATGTAATAGTTGTCTTGAATCTCTTGATCTAAAAAATCATCCAGGTTTTTTCTGCTCATGAATGTTTGAAATTGCTGATGAATCATTGATGCAGATTTTAAAGTGTCCGAAAAGGTGAAAGTTTTTTATTCCGGCAGAGAGTTGGAGGATGATAAATCTCTTACAATTCAAGAAATATGTCCAAATTCTGTGCTTCATCTTGTTCGTGCAAAAATACAACTATGGCCAAAGGCTCAAAGGTTGCCAGCCGAAAATAAGCCCCTGCGACCACCTGGTGCATTTAAGAAGAAATCTGACCTATCTGTGAAAGATGGACACATATTTTTAATGGAGTGAGTCAACTTCAACTTCATGTTGTCTTCCATTTATGAAACGGCTCTCACATAATTTTGACATGTTATTTCCTCAAGTATATCACTATTGATCTATGAAGCATGCAGATAATATTGTTATTTTTAGCATAGATTACTAATTAATCATTTAGCGTCCGAATTGTAGCAGAAAATTTATGCCAGTATCACCTTTTGTAATGCTGCATGATTGTATAGTAATCTCCTCACTAAACTGGTGATTATCCACTGTACTTTCTCGTGCCTTCTTGATGGTATTCAATCTAATTACTAATGACAGTTCCTTTTTAATAATTGCTAAATGTGAACAAAATTATCATTACAACTACTCACTTATCCTTATGTTTTAGAATATATTCAACACATTGTTAATTCATTACCATGCTTTGTTTGTTTATTTGAGCTGATTTAAGGTGCATTACTATTGACCACCGGCTCCATCGTCAACCAAGGCGCATGGGCTCCAGGAGTCTCCCCAGTTACATCCACAACCGCAACCAATGGCTTAAGAGTCCCACACCCCGATCCTCAACCGCACCTCCACATACTCAAGTGACCAGCAGGCCACCCCCAATGGGGCCTCTTTCTTTATTATTGTCTGACCACCCATGCAGAGGTCCTCCTCCACTGCTGCCGGTGGAAATGGACGTCTGATACCTTCCCCAACATCTCTCTCCGATATTTCTGCCGCTGGCCCAGGCCGCCTCGTGTCTCTTCCAGCCCCGAATTCGTCGAGCGGCGCGCCATTCCGGAGTCTGCAGCCGCAGCTACCGCTGGTTTAGCCTCCTACGACGCCGACCTTCTTCCTTACCAATGTCGAGCCACACATCGCCTCCAATGTGAGCTGCCATGCGTTGATCAACCCTCCCGTACCCCTACAACTTCTTTGGCAGCCCCTCAAACACCACCTCTGCAGCTTCTTCGCCTGCCATGCTGCACATTACAGAAAAGGTGTGGGCGTTCTTTGTCGCCTCCCCATACGCGCATGCCGTAGATGGCAACTATTCCGATATAAAGAAATCGGTTCAGAAATTGATTCCTCTCTCCGCATGGTCCCCTCCCCACTTATTTCTTTTGTTTTTTTACTTTCCGTGTGGACCCCACGGAGATACATTTTTGTTTTCTTTGGCACAAGCCCAATGACATTTTTCTCCCTCCACTTCCTTTATTATCCAGTCCCACACGCCTCACCCCCTTTGTTTTCCATCGAAATAACTACATTCCCATGCTTCACTGGCTGCCAAAATTCATGTTCTTCCACATTTGTCTTGTCCCATCAACCTTTCCCTCCTCTTGTTCTTTCCTAAAGCAGGCCCTCTTGTCTTTTTCCCTAGCTGCTTTAGCCCATCTTTTCTCTATACCCCTTTAGCACTAATCTTCACCCCCACATCACAACACACATTTGCTGTCACATTAAAACGATTCCCCTCGTATTGGGTTGGCCCCAACTTTTCATCTTTTCCCAACATCCAATTCTCTCCAAGTTTATACCGAAAATTCATGCCCCTTCTTTTTGCCACCACGAGTGCCTTCTCTCGGACACGAACTGTATGGTGCCCAAATTCTAAAAGACCCCGATAAATTTTTTTTAAACTAGACCTTGGAGGCAAGGTCGATTTTAAGGGCGGTATAGTGTTATGCAGACACATTCACTCAAACGAGCCCCGATTACGCAAGCACATTCACTCAAGCGGCTCCCCCTCATCAAAGTTCATGAAGCGCGCGTATGGAAGCTGTCATGATCATGGCGGAATATAATATTAATTAGTTAATAATAATTAATATTATATTCTATTAGTTATGTTAATTATCATTATCATGTGTTGTATTATGGTGATGTAGACTGGATTCCTCGAGACGATTTTAAATAAATGAACTTGAGTTTTCTTTAAAACAAGTAACGCTAGCGAGATGTTCTCGAGCAAACGGTAAGCGACAACTGATCTCAATTTCATAAACGTGCCTATGAGCTTGGCAAGCATGCATATTTATCAAACATGAATTAATTTTTCCACAAGCACACAAGAATGAGGAGATGCGAGAATATAAAAATTAACGACAAATAGGAACACGTTAATTCAGGGCAAAAAGCTCTGATTTTTAAAGTTCAAAATTAATGAATAGCATAAAATCTTGACTAAGCAGAGTTGAGCCAACAACAGAGTTACTCCGCAGCAGAGTGAAATCGATTTACTGGAAAGTGGAACCCGGAGGTTGGATACCTGGAGTGGATGTCGACGTTGACATGGATCCACGATCTGCACAGGACAAAGGAGTCGGAGAAGATGATGGAACTGCGACAGGGACGCCCAATCGGGAGTCGGCGAGAATCCTGAGCGCTTACAGGAGGCTATTAGCGGCGGCCCTTAGCAGAGGAGGCAACGACAAACGATGAAAGGGGTGAATGGCGCACAACTAGGGCTAGAGGTGGCTGGAATGGGTTTGCCGGAGCCCACGTAGTCTACCGACGGCGGTGAGAGACAACGAAGCTGTGCGGGAGGCGAGATAATTAGGGGCACGGCTGGGCCTGTCGGGAAAACAGAGTAATTACTCAGTTTAACCAATTTTTCCCCGTCTGCCTTACGGGAAGGAGGAGGGTTTTAAATAGTGTTAAAATTAATTATTAAAGGAAATAGTGATTTTAGGGCTGACCCGTCCTTGATAGTAAAGTGAAGAGAAATAAGAAATGTTTTTTTTTTATTTAGAGGAGGCCGCCTGTTCTGTTACCTTCCTTAAGAGATAAATTAATTGCCTTATTGAAAGAAATTGATATCTTTATTTCTTTTGGCAATTTTTCTTATCATTTATAACTACATATTTTCATAATGGGTAAATAATTATATATCTCATTCTTTTTTTTGAGCAAGTTTGCCTTAACTAATGTGCCACCAAATTTGACGGATCTTTGTTTATTTAAGGTCTTACTGGACGATCACCTCAACAAGCCGTACAATAAGTGTGAAGAAAAATGCGTATGCGCTAATATATGTGCTACAAAATACTAAATAAAAGTGCATGAGATAAAATGATACATGAGTGCGACTCAGGTTGCATCATATGGCCTCCCTCGTCTATATAAGGGGGAATGACATTAGTGTTGGACATTTTTTGGATATTGAAATTTTTGTCTCTCTTTCTAACTCTCTCTAGATTTCCTCCTCTCCCTTGGAGCTCTCCTTTCTACCTTTCATGTATCTCTTTAGTATTATGAATGTTAATCCAATGATGTTTGGTTAAATTGCGGATCAAAGAATCTTTTTCGTAACAGATGCACACCGCCAATCCGTATTTTCCTTCCTTATTTGTCCGTTTAAGTATTTTATGAAAATTTTCTCGCTTTGTGAGATTTTTCTTATCAAATCATCCAAGTCTACCCAAAATTGCACTTTAATAGTTTCGCTTAATTTTACTCGTGGCGCATAAACACTAATCACATTAATAGTTTCTTTTCCCACTACCAATTTAAGATCTAAGATTCTATCACCTTTTTTTCCTACCCCAAAAACTCATCTCTCCAAGTAGTATCCACAAAATTACCTATTGCATTACTTGTTTTATTTTTTCATAATTTAAAAATTGGAATTGTCTAGAAATTTTAGCTTTCTCACGCATGCGTTTTGTCTCTTGCTGACATAAAATATTTATCCTTTTCGTAATCATTATCCACTATTTCCATCGTTTTTTCCATTTGCGTACTTATATTCCAACTTTGAAACCTTTGTTCACAAATCCTCCAATCTACTTTCCTAGGACGCCTAATAAGTGTTAGCTCTTGTATATTTAACACTACACCCAAGCACTCTTGGAGGTGCACCGGTCCTTGCCAAAATGCTTCATTCGGATCATACGACGAGATCTCTTGCATATTTAACACTACACTCAAATCCTAGAGATGCATCAGGCCTTTCCGAGACGCCGCATTCCTTACGGGGAATAACCTAGCTTTTGCACAATTTCTCAAACGATTCATATTTATAAGAATGATTAAATTTTACGTTGGTCGTCGACCTAACACAAACCTCACCATTTTTCATTCGGGCTTGGGACCGACATAGGCTGGTTTATCTTATTCCAAGATAACTAAAATAAAATTCATACTTAGGCTTATATTGTGCCTAGCTTAGAACCACACAAGGGGAAAACGGTAAATAACCATACAACCCAAAATACATACAGCAACAACAACACTCAAGCCTTTATCCCACTATAGTGGGGTCGGCTATATGGATCCTTTGTCGCCATTGTGCCCTATCTTATGTCATAATCTCACTAATGCTTAAGTACATCACGTCTTTTCTTATAGTTTCGTTCCAAGTCTTTATTGGTCTACCCCTCCCTCGTTTAACATGCCTAGTGATTAGACTCTCACAACGCCTAACAGGTGCATCTAATGGTCTCCTTTTCACATGTACAAACCATCTTAGTCGAGCTTCTCACATCTTTTCTGCAATTGGTGCTATTCCTGTCTTATCCCTGATACATTCATTCCTAATTCTATCTAGTCTCGTGTGTCCACACATCCTTCTAAGCATTCTCATCTCCGCAACTCCCATTTTTTGCTCATGCACACAATTCACTACCCAACACTCAGAATCATAGGGCATCGCTGGTCTAATCGCAGTACGGTAGAACTTGCCCTTAAGTTTTAATGGTATTTTACGATCACACAAAATCCCTGACATGCCTCTCCACTTCAACCAACCCGGTTGGATTCTATGTCACATCTTTATCAATACCTTCAACCTTTTGAATTATCAATCTAAGATATTTAAAACATTCATTACATGAAATATCTTGATCAACCAACTTAATAACGAAGTCATCCGTCCTTCTTGCACTGCTAAATTTAAGCTCCATATACCCTTTCTTTGTCCTGCTCAACCTAAAACCCTTCTTTTTTAAAGTGCCTCGCCAATATTCATGTTTTGCGTTTACACCCTCACACGTCTCATCGACCAAAACGATATCATCCACAAATAATAAACATCAAGGTATTGCTTGTTGGATATGTCCGGTGAGCTTATCTATGATAAGGGTAAAGATATATGGGCTTAAAGCTGAACCTTGATGTAAGCCAACATTGATAGGGAATTTCTGTGTTAATCCTCCAGAGCTGATGGGTGCATGATACCCTCAGTCCTGTCGTCGATATACACGCCGCACTGGAGAACATTTGATGTAGGGTGCGTCCCTCATCCTCGTTTGTATCGTAACAACATCAGTACTTGACCTCCCAAAAAAGATATAGAAAAATAAGCACAAAAATGAATACGTTAAATAAAAATGTCCAAAGCTAAATTCGGTAAATAAAATGCAAAGAAAATAGTTAAATGCAGCTATTTGTGCTCTAATTAATATAATGGAGGTAGAAATTGTGGATGGAGGTCCACTAGCATTTTGTAACTCATCATGTCCTTTGAGGCTGGCTGTTCTAGCACTCTTTTGTAGGGTAAACAAAAGGGAGGTGGTCGGAGAAGCTTAAGGAACAGAATAAGTTGAATCTCTGACGGTTTCTAGAATCAAGGTGAATTTTGTGGTGCAGAAGCATCATCGACGTACTAAAGGATATCTTGTTGGTCACACCAATGCAAATGAAGGAATAAGCTTTGGTAGCGTGGTGAGCACATGCACAAAAATATTCCACCGGGAGGTGACATGAGCAAAGGTGTGGGGGTTTATGAGACCCCAAGAATGGTCATATGGAGCCACGATGGAGTGGGAGAAGAGAAGGTTGTGAGTGGATATCTGTGAGAGGGTGGCTGTTGAAGAGGGTATATGAAATGAGCACATGATGAGTGGCTTGATTGAAGGAGACATGAGGGTTGAGCTAAGGTATAAAGCGATGAGGCTATCTTTTGTAGTCCAAATGAAAATTTTTGGAGGCAAAAACATCACTGTTCAATTATGTCCACAAGCCTGATCATATGACCATGTTAAACGACTAAATTTAACATGTGTTAGACGGTAGGGACCAATTTGAAGGCTAACAACTCAAGGAATCTAAGTGTAAAATAAAGTTAAACGACGCTGTTGAACAATTTTTTTTTAAATGTGGGTCAATATGAAAACACGTCTTAGTCTTTGAGACTTTGTTATAATTTAACTATTGGCTATTTTGAATTTATGTTTTGACTTGTTACATTTTTCCTTGTTAAAATTTGTGCTCACTTATTAGTCTTTTTAATTCATATTTCAGCATGTTCTTTTAAATATTATCGATACACTCTGGTATTTGATATTTTGTTCATACATGTATAGGTATTGCGAGGAGCGACCTTTGCTTCTGGGAAATGTAGGGATGGGAGCTAGACTTTGTACTTATTACCAAAAACTCACAGCTAATGACCAAACTGCTTCATCTCTAAGAAACGGAAACAATGGCCTTGGTACTGTGCTTACACTTGATCCTACTGATAGATCTCCTTTTCTTGGAGATATTGGTCCAGGCTGCAGCCAATCCTGTCTTGAAACCAACATGTACCGTTCACCCATTTTTCCTCATAAATTGCCTCCCACAGACTATCTTTTGGTACGTTCAGCAAAGGGTGCCTTGTCCCTCCGACGTATTGATAAACTATATTCTGCTGGGCAACAAGTATGTTCTTTGTTTTAGATATATATAATGCGTTGTTTTTGTGCTTACTATTCTCACCAAAATTCGTATTAGGAAATTTATTTGCATTTTCTTGTCCAATGTGTTTTACTTTTGACATTGTCTTATAACCTTTTTTCCCCATCAGGTACAAATATTAATTTCAAGTTTGTATTTTTTAATCTGTTTTATCATACGATATTATTTCAGTGTCTTATTAATATTGTTCTTATTTCTGATATATAATGCATAGGATTTAAGCTTACTATGAGTCAACATAATTTTTCTGAGGAAATGTTATTTGTATTTCGTTATGCAATGTATTTACTTTCGAGTTTCAACATTGTTTTAAATTTTTTTCATCCGTTACAGTGATGATTAGTGTTGTGGATATCACCCGACATGATCGATATGTCGGGTGTCATAAAAGTTTCATGGGGAAAACGACGCATTTCGATATTTTTTTACAAAATATTCTTTTGGAATATATCCGCTGATATATTAGCTATGGACTGATATATCCACCAATATATCTGCCGATATATCTTAATAGTATATCCGTTATTTTTAATGATCCAGGTCTATAGTTTGTGACTATCTTCATACTTCCTCTGGTTTTCTTCCCTGTGCCCGTCCTTCATTGACTTTGATTCTCCTTGACCATTGAATTTTGCATTGAAGGTTCATCGTTTTCCATCATCATTGGCGGATTCTTTATTTCCTTCTTCCTATGACTTTCTTCCATGTGTTATACTGTTATTATTCGTGTAACATAAATTATTTATAGTAATTTGGTATATTAGAATTTTTTTTAAAATGTTTGATTGTTAATATATTAAATTATTAATATATGTAGAAAATGAGAAATAAAAATAGAAGGTGCAATTTTATTCATCCACAAGGGGCAATATATAGGACTACAACAAGATACCCAACACCGATAGGCGGTGTGAGACTAAGCTCAACATATAGTAAAATACTAACTCTAACACTCCCCCTCAAGCTGAAGGGGAACCCTACAGCTTGAACACAACATAAAGTGGAAGGTAAAAGAAGGTTGACAACGTGGAACATAACATCAGCCACCGAGGCCCAATCGCGTGTCACCGGGGATACTTCAACCGGGCAAGAGCCACACGACGTTGGTCCACAAAACCGACCATGACCACGCTAGATACAGTCGGAGCGGAAACTAGGTCAACCACGCAAGACCAAACCAACCCTACCAAATCCAGAGAAAACGACAAGGAGACACAAACAACATATGAAATCAACCTAGGGGCCATGTGTGACTAAGGCAGGAGTCGAAAAAGAAGTATCTGAGTCACCGTGATCACAAACACTCCCCCTCACGTGGAATACGTGCATGAAGGCATAGACTATGCCTGGAGGCCGTGACGTACACTCCCCCTCACGTAGACCACGTGCACGTGTGGGACCCTCGTCGGGTACATGAACCCAGATCACGTGGAGAAGGAGCCGAAATTGCATGAAACAAACACAACACACTACAACAATAACTACTAAACAAAAACATTAAAGCTTAAGCAGGGCCGGAGAGGAAGCAGCGCACGCAGAGCAACAACGGTCATAGGCCAGCCGTGCCAGAGAAGAAGAGAGCAGTGCGGCAGAGGACATCCATGTCGGAGAAGAAGAGAGCAACAACAATAAGAGGGCTGCTGGGGACGGGAAGCAGCAGCGGCAAGAGGCGCAGCCGGCAAGAAGAAGGCCGGGCCGGAGACGGGGCAGTTGCCAGAGAAGAAGTAGCTGCAGAGCAGCATCCATGCCGGAGAAGAAGAAGCGACTGCAGCAGCAGGCCGGAGAAGCAGATGCAGAGCAACATCCATGCCGAAGAAGAAGAGAGCTGCAACGGGTGCAGACAGAAGCCGAGCCGTCGGGAGAGAAGCAGAGACGGAGAAGCCGTCGGACCAGAAGATGTCGCAGAGGAGAGCCGACGATCCGATGTCAGAAGAAAGCTGGAGAAGAAGAGGCGTCAAGCTGAAGGAAGCCGGAGGAGAGTGTCGATGAAGGAAGCCGGAGAGGCGTCGATGTCGATGAAGGAAGCCGGAGGAGGCGTCGGTGTCGATGAAGGAAGCCGGAGGAGGCGTCGGTGTCGATGAAGGAAGCCGGAGGAGGCGTCGGTGTCGATGAAGGAAGCCGGAGGAGGCGTCGGTGTCGATGAAGGAAGCCGGAGGAGGCGTCGGTGTCGATGAAGGAAGCCGGAGGAGGCGTCGGTGTCGATGAAGGAAGCCGGAGTCGGCGTCGGCGTCGGCGTCGGCGATGCAGATGGGAGCCGACGGGATCGTCGATGTCGTTAACGAAAGCCGCATAGGGAAGCGGCGGCGAAATCTGTCGTCCGCACGACGGGAGAAGGTCCCCTCCCGTCTCGGAATCAAGCGACGATTCCGTCGACGGGAGCGAGGGGGAAAGGACTTCCCGTGAGCCCTAGCAGCCGGAGTCGCGGAAGGACGGGTTGGGAGAAGAAGCACGGGTCGGGACCGGGAGAGGGAAACGGGAAAAAAATTTAGGTCACAGAACCTCCTCTGATACCATGTAGAAATGAGAAAAGGAAAAATAGAAGGTGCAAGTTTTATTCATCCACAAGGGGCAATATATAGGACTACAACAAGATACCCAATACCGATAGGCGGTGTGGGACTAAACTCAACATATAGTAAAATACTAACTCTAACAATATATAAAAATTAAAATGATTATATTTAGGGATAATTACCAAAACTTCCGCTAGAAGATAGCATAATTACAGCTTGCACCCCTCTTATTATGGAAATTACAAAAACCTCTCCTCAATGTTACAAGACATAACATTTACCTCTACTGAAGTTTACATTTCATAACATCCGTGCACAAAATACCCCCCTTGGAAATGTATTCCGAGGGGGGTATTTTTGAGGGGAGGTAAATGTTATGTTTTGTAACATTGAGGGGAGGTTTTTGTACTTTCCATAATAAGACGGGTGCAGTCTGTAATTTTTCAAAGTTAGAGGGGAGGTCCCGGTCAATTGCCTCTTATATTTATATATAATTATGTATATAAATATTAAAACCCGATATTTGAAATATCTCCGATGTATCCCCCGGCATATTAAAATCGACATGAAAAACCTAAACCGATGTGCTCCCGACATCCGACATCTACAACCTTGATGGTGATATTTTTAACTTTCTGATATCAATACCTGTTTCATCAGTGAGAAGATATTATTTCCTTGTTTCAAATTATGCTAATTAATCAGTAATACTGATCTTTATAATTTGACTCTTTATGGTATCTTTGTGGAATTAACTCCCAAATTTCTTTAAATGCAAAGCCTCAATGTTTCCCTTAGAAAGAAATACAATTTAATTGGTCATATCCTGCAGGAACCTCATATGGAGGTACTTTCTCCGGGATCAAAAAATGTTCAATCATATCTTGTGAACAGGATGCTGGTATATGTCTACCGGGAGTTTCGTGCAAATGAGAAACCTGGTTTGATTCCATTTGTTAGGGCTGATGAGTTGGCTGCAGTATTTCCTGGCCTAACAGACGCCTTTATGCGCAAGAGACTGAAACTATGTGCAGAGTTGAAGGTATGTCCAATTTATGTAAGGACATTGCATTGCAACTTAACTGTTTCATAATCCACCAGATTCAGCTTTTTATTTGCTGTTCATTTGAGATATTAAAGAAAGGAGCTTGGGTTAAGAGGATTGATTTTCGTATTCCATCTGAGGAAGAGTTGAGGAGATTTTTAGCACCAGAGGATGTGAGTCATTTTAACTCACCGTTGTTATTTTATGTGCTGTTACGTTTGAGGCATGCTTTGATATGTGTACATAATTGTAATTGTATTTATTTTGGCTATTATGAATGTTTTGAACTAAGCAGACTGTGATGTATCATTCTAATACGTTTCCTTAGCACAAATCTTTTGAAGATCGGTTCAACCCAGTTATGAAAAAATTATATGGATTCACATCACATGTACTTCCACTTAGTGACAAAAATTATTTTAGGGACTTCTATGTGCATCATTTATTTGTTGCATGCTGCTATTTTTTTTTAAACTGACACTTTTATATTTGGACCCTCTTGTTACATTACTTCTTTTTTGGTTGTGAGCTAGTGATTAGGTTTGATAGTGGTTCACTTAAATTAATATTTAAAAAGCTTGGGTATACCAACTGTTGAAGTTATCATATAATTAAAGTCATTTAGGTTTTTAAGTCTGTATGGTTTTAGGGCCAGTTGGGAGAGTATACGGGCTTTGTTCTGTTTCCGGCTGAACGAAACAGAGGGCTTCTTCTGTTTGTTTTCCTCCTCCGTTCGCATGATTTATCCTTTTAAGGCTACCGTTCGCGACCTCAAGTATCCCTCTCCGTTCCGCCGCATCACGTTTATCCTTTTCGGATTGCTGATCATTCTTCTTTGAGCAGGTGTTGCGATTGTTCCTTTATCGATGGATCTTCTTCGGTGAGGCCGATCGATCTACTTCTTCCCCCCAAATCTTTTCATTTCTGCTGCCCAGACACAGTTGCTGAAGAATCGACGGAGGAAGCTCCTTCGGGTAAGTGTTGCGATCCTTTCTTCTTCTTCCCCTAGATCTTCTCGTTTCTTTTGCATTCTCGATGCTGCTGCTACTCGGAAATAGCTGGGACCACAAAAGGGTTCACCTTTTCCTATCGATCTACTCCACAGATTCCAGCAGATCCATTTTCTCCCCATCGCCCAAAAATCATGGCGGGCCATTTATAATTATGCCCCTCAATTTCTATGTATTTCAGAGCATGACAAGCTTGAGTATGAGAAAGAGAATAGTTTGGTTTCACTATTATGAGAATGAAAATTCTATTTAAATATACTTCTTCAAGTTGATCTTTGTTACTTGATGCTGAAATTTTTGCCTATGATATTTGAAAGACCTGTGTATGTGTGTTTGTGTGTGTGTATGCTGTATTTCTTTTAACATATATATCACACCGCTGTTTTGCCGACCATCTAAAAAAATTTCGTTGTTTTGAATAGTTGTGCAATCAGAAATCGCCCAAACAGATCTTCATTTGCAACAGCCAGATACCTATAGATCCATTTGCAACCCACTATTTACCACCACTTCTTTCACAACCTCCACCGCTCTCCCAAACAGATCCTTAGTCCTACATCATGAGTCGAGTTTGTGTGTCCATGTAACTCCTATAAATTACTCTGTTGTGGAAGAATAAATTGCACTGAATATTTCACTCCTATTTTAACATGTTATCAGAGCGGGTTCTAATCTCTCATTGAAATTTCGGCGCCCTAATTGTTTTGGCGACCTAAATCGCTCGATAACTTCCGCTCCCACCGCTGTAAAAATTTTCCTCTTCCGTCATTGTGCTCCTTTGTTGCTGAACCCGACAGCGAGTCCGACTTCCGCTCCCGCCGACGAGACCGGCTTCTGATTCTGTTGACGGGGGCGGTTTTTGTTCCCCACAATCTCTTTGGCGTATGGCTCTGCGTTTGTCGCAGGGCTCTTCCATTCTCTTCGTTGCATTGGCATCTACTCTTCGTCAGTGTTTCCCTCATAGATCTCGAGCGGCTTCTGAGTCTGTCTGCGCTATCATCGACGGTCTAGTCGATCGTGGCTCTCGCCGCTACTTCTTGTCTTCGATCCCGTTGGGCCCGTCGTTTGTCGAACCCGTGTTTCTTGTCACAGCTTCTGGCCGCCGATCTCGTCAACATTTTTTTTCCTCTCTACTGCTCCCGTCTCCCGTTGGCTTCATCAGGCTCATCGACGTCCCTCTGTTTTTTCTGTCGTGCTACTTCCAGTCTTCTCTGTAGCTAGTTCCTGCCATTCGTGGCCATGGCTATGGCTTCGGTGCATCTTCCGTGGCGCTAGACGTTAAAATCTGCTTCATATCTAGTGATCCAGTCGGATCTAGTGGCCCCTTTGACGATTCCTGCTGCGACTCTTTGCACTTAGGACGATTCCAGCTGCCTCCAGCCGTTGCACCTCGTGCTTCGATCAATTTCGGTTGTTGCACCCCCTTTTAGGGCGGTATCTTCTTGCTGATGCTAAAGCTTCGAGATGTTTTTGTTGTTGTATTTTTTATGTGTCTTTGTTTTATTGTTAGTGTTGGTTATTGTCTTTGTTTTTATGTGTCTTGTTGTTTTGCCTTCATGTACGTGTGTTACATGTGAGGTTGAGTGTTTGAGATTGTTGAAAAAGCCTTGAATTTAGGCTCATTAGTTTTGTTTTTATCCCACGTCTTTAGTTTTGGATTCTTCTCCTCTCTCTCTTCCTATATATATGTGTATTCTCTCCTTTTATAAGTACAGTTTTCTGATTCATAAAATTTTGGAGTTCCACTTTCTGCATGGTATCAGAGGCCTTGCGGTTTTCTCTTTTCTTACTGCCGGCTTTGCTTCTCTCCTTTTATCCGCACAAGGGTACGGTCTCCTTTCTTGCTAACCGCCGGTCTTGGTCTCCCGACTGTGGTTTGCGGTCTCCTTGTGTTAACCGCGTCTACCTCTGTTCCCCCTCCTTTCCCCTCTCTCCCTCTCCCTTTTATAACCCTTTGCTGAGTCCCGCCTCTTCGCTAGAAGGTCTTGGGGTCTCCGTCTTGCCGCTGTAAGTCATCTTCCTTAACGCTACTTCTACCTTCTCTCTGGTCCGCGGTCTTCTTGTCTCCAGACCGTTGCGACTTCTTTGGTCGCCAACTCTCCTTGCCGCGCAGTTTGGATGCCAGCTGCTTTCTTTGCCTTGCTGTTCTCTTTGCCGCGCAGGTCGCTGCCTGTGCAGTTCGCCGTCTGCTCGAGCTTTCTTGATACTTGCGGCTTCTTCTCGCTTCCCTTCTGCCTTAGCCGCAACTGCTTGCCGCTAAGTCCGTTGTTTGACACTGGATTGCCTATCCGCCGCTATTGGCTGCAGTTTTGCGGCCTCTTATTGTTAACCGCTGTTTGCTGTTGCTTGCCGCCGTTTGCCGCAGCTTGCCGCTAGCTTGCCACAACTGTTTTCCGCTGCTTGTCGTTAGCTCGCCGCAGCTGTTTGCCGTTGTTTGTCGCTAGCTCGCCGCAGCTGTTTGCTGCTGCTTGCCGCAACTGTTTGCCGCTGTTTGTCGCTAGCTCGCCGTTTGTCGCAGCTTGCCACTAGCTTGCCGCAGCTGTTTACCGCTGTTTGTCGCTAGCTCACCTCTGTTGTTTGTCGCTTTCTTGTTGTCGGCCTGCTTGCCTCTTAACCGGCCTCTTTGTGTTGCTGCTTTTATGGATTCCACAGCTGCTTCCTCGGATTTGACTGCGGCTTCCTCTCTTCCTGGACGGGCTGCTCCTGCTCCCCTTGAGCTTCGTGATGAGTTTCAGATCACGACCATCTCTCTTCATGGAAAACAAAACTTTGTTGAATGGGTTCACTCAGTTCGCCGTATTCTGCAGACTAAATGTCTTCTCCATCACATGACACAGACTCCTCTCATTGCCCCTACTGAGGACTGGATACGCGATGATGGTCGCGTCCAATCCTGGATTCTCAATCCCCTGGACAATGAGCCGTATCAGATGGCCATATATCACGAGACGGCCTATGCCATGTGGGCGGATCTTCACTCCCTCTATTATGGAAAGGACAGTCTTCAACATCTGTTCTACATAATCAGTGATCTTCAATCTCTTGACCCTGGAGCTACTGGTGACTTGACTTCCTTTGTTGCTCGTGCTAAAACTTTTGTGGAAGCATAACTACAACATCAGCTTCCCACCACGGATTTGGCTACACAACGCGTGCAAAAAGAAGCAGTTGGGCAATGATGATGACTCGTGTTTCACCACATCTTCATAGTGTTCGAGCTCAGATCTTGTCTTCTGATGTTACTCCATCCCTCTCGGACGTTTGCTCGATGCTTCTGAAAGTTACTCCTCTACCAGAGGCTTCGAATCTTACTCCGGATCTCCTCCAGCAGTCCGTGGGTACTCCTGCTTCTTTTGCTCGTGGTCCACCGACTCGTGGTGGTCGTCAATCTCGGGGCCGGGTCCGTGGTGGTCATACCCTCTTTAAATGTTCTCACTACGGTAGGGACGGTCATCTGGAGGCCACCTGCTACCGCAAGAATGGAATTCCTCCCCACCTTACTGCTTCTGTTACTATAACTTCTCCCTCCGCCACCAGTGACGACATTGCAGCTCTGTGTGCTCAACTTCAACAGTTATAAGGGGTGGTTAGTTGATATTCTGGATCTGTGGCCTCAATCTCCAACGAAGGTATATCTTGCCTCTCTCACTGGATTGTGGACTCAGGTGCCACACATCTTCTCTCTCCGCAAAAGCCACCTCAATACTTGGATTTTACTTATCCTAAGTTCATTACTGTGGCTAATGGTGACACGACCCCGGTTGTTGGCGCTGATCATATGCCTCTTACTCCATCCCTCTCGTTATCCTCCGTCCTTCATGTTCCGGGATCCCTCTTTAACCTTCTCTATGTTAGCCGTCTTACCCAGGACCTTGATTGCTATGTAACATTCTCACGCTCTTTCTTTGTTGTGCAGGATCGACTAATGCAGAATAGACTTGGTAGATGACAGCTGTCCAACGGGCTGTATCTTTTCGATGTTCCATCTACTGCTTTTTCAACTGTCTCTTTCACTGATTGACATCGTCGTCTTGGGCATGCTTCTCTCTAGATTCTCAAGAAAGCTCTACCCGATGTTCCTCTTCAGGATTTTTCTTGTGAATTTTGTATGTTTGAAAAAAACGTGTGTCTTTTACTTCCCCCCGTACCCGGAGCGATGCTCCTTTTTCATTAGTTCATTCAGATATTTGGGGATCATACAAGATCCCCAATATTTTTGGTTATCGTTATTTTGTAACTTTTATTGATGATTACTCGCGTGTTACTTTGTTGTACTTACTTCGTGATCGTGCCGAACTCCCGTCGACCTTTCGCACATTTCTTACAGAGACTCACACTCAATTTTCTATATCTTTAAAAATTATTCGTACTGATAACACACGTGAGTATACTAGCCGAACCTTCTCGAATCTATGCACCGAGTTTGGTATTATCCACCAGACTTCGTGTGCGTATACCCCTCAACAGAATGACGTAGCGGAGCGGAAAAATCACCATCTTTTTGGTGTTGCCAAATCTTTAATGTTTCAAATGCAGGTTCCCCCTCTCTATTGGAACTTTGTGGTATCTACTGTCTGCCATCTCATCAACCGCATGCCTTCGTCTATTATCAATTTTGTGGCCTCGGTCACTCTCCTTTACCCATCCAAAATTCTCTTCTCTTTTACATCTCGCGTCTTTGGGTGCACTTGTTATGTCCATAACCTTGGTCCACCAAATGAAAATTTTTCCCTACGTGCTACAAAAACTATGTTTGTTGGATACTCTCGCACCCAAATGAGGTATCTCTGCTATTCTCTTACCGACGGGAAGTTTGGTTGTTTCCGCTGATGTCACTTTTCGAGAAGACCAATCATATCACCCATCCCTACTGATCCTCTTCTTCCTCCTCTACCTCGACCCACAGTTCCCATCACGTCTCCACTTCCACCCCTTCTTCCCACACCTCCTTCACCACCAGTCCGGTCTAAACCTCCTATCATTCAGGTTTACACTCGCCATCCTCCTCCATCTGATGCCCTGCAGCAGCTTCCCTCTACCTGTGTGCTGTCGCGTCTTGTTGATATGAAATCACCATCTACGATTCATTCCCTGGGAAATTATGTCTCTTTACATCTCCTCTCTCCACCTCTTCGTAAATTTGCGCTCTCTCTCCTCCATTTCTATACCTAACTCTTTACAGGAGGCTCTCCAACATCCGGGGTGGCGTGCTGCTATAGATGAGGAAATGATTGCCCTTCTGGCCAATCAGACTTGGGATCTTGTCTCTCTACCTCCTGAACATAGTTGTGTTGGTTGTAAGTGGATCTTTACAATCAAACATGCAGTGGATGGGACGGTTGATCGTCTAAAAGCTCGACTTGTGGCTAGGGGGTTTACTCAACAATACGGACTTGATTATGATGAAACGTTCTCCCCTGTTGCCAAGTTAAACTCTGTTTGAGTTCTGCTCTCCTTGGCTGTTCATCGCCAGTGTCCCCTACATCAGCTCGATATCAAAAATGCTTTTCTGAATGACGATCTTCTTGAGACTGTTTATATGCACCAACCAACCGGGTTTGAGACCACGGGGGAGTCTCGTGTGTGTTTGCCCCGAAAATTTATCTATGGTCTCAAATAGTCTCCTCGGGCGTGGTTTGAAAAAGTTCAGTAAAGCTGTTCGTGAGATTAGCTTCAAAAGAAGTTCGGCAGACTTCTCTCTTTTCACCCTTCGTCAATCAACCAGAACTGTCATTCTCGTGGTTTATGTTGATGATATTTTGCTTACTAGCAATGAATCCGCAGGGATACAACAAGTCAAGCAACACTTAAACTTTGTCTTTCAAATCAAAGATCTGGGAAGTCTCCGATATTTTTTTGACCTTGAGGTAGTAAGGGATCCTGATGGCCTTGTCTTATCCCAAAGAAAGTATTGCATTGAACTTCTGGAAGATGCTGGTCTCTCGGGGTGTAAACCTGCGGAAACCCCGATGGAGGTCAACCACAAGTTGAGTGCTCATGAATCCGACTTTGATTCACTGCTTTTAAATCTAGAGTACTATCGACGTCTGGTAGCAAAGCTGATATATCTAGCAATTACGAGACCAAATTTCTAATTTGTGATCGGTGTAGTCAGTCGATTTATGCATACTCATCGAATCTCTCATCTTCAGGCAACCAAACACATCCTCAGGTATTTGAAGACTGCTCCTGGACAATGACTCATGTATAAGCCATCCTCCTCTCTATCTCTCATCGCTTACTCAGATGCGGACTATGCGGGCTCGCTGGATGATCGACGGTCCACTATTGGTTTCTTTACCTACTTTGGAGGAAACCTTATTACGCGGCGTAGTGAGAAGCAGTCTGTTGTTGCTCGCTTATCTGCTGAAGCTGAGTACCGTGCAATGACGGCTGTTGTATCAGAACTTACCTGGCTTGAGTGTCTTCTTGGGGATTTGGGAGTTAAATTATCCTCACCCGCAACTCTATTCTGTGACAGTCAGACTGCCATTCATATTGCTAAGAATCCAGTGTTCCATGAGAGAACAAACACATTGAAGTTGACTGTCACTTCGTTCGAGAGAAGGTTCAGTTAAAGAAGCTAGAATTAGAGCATGTTTCTGCTTCTGGGCAAGTTGTAGATATTCTTACCAAGGCTCTACCACGACCGTTATATCATCAGTTTCTATCCAAGCTTAGTGCCTACGGCTTGTACGCTCCAGCTTGCGGGGGAGTGTTGAAAAAACCTTGTATTTAGGCCCATTAGTTTTGTTTTTATCCCACATCTTTAGTTTGAGATTCTTCTCCTCTCCCTCTTCCTATATATGTGTATTCTCCTTTTGTAAGTACAATTTTCGGATTAATAAAATTCTAGAGTTCCACTTTCTACAGAGATGAAGGAGATTCTTATGATATTTCCCGACTCTCGTCGTATTCTCACACGACCTCTAGGCTTATTTCTTTGTTGTTTGTGTCTCCACATTTTTCTTCGTTGTTTGGTGGGTGGTATAGTCTTTGTTGATTGACCTTTTTCCAGCGGCTTGTGTCGTGTGGGAGTATCCAGGTCACTCGTATGTTGATTCTATCTAGCGAGTTCATGGTCGGTGCACTGCGACGTGTGGGATCGTGTTGTGTAGGATCGTGCCATGTTGGACAGCCCTTTGTGCGGATTATCCCTGACGAATTTTTCCCGGTGTCTCGTTTGTTGATTTGTCCCACTTAACCTACTATCACTACCTTTCTTTTTCATGATGTTTTCATGCTGGAAGTTTTCCCTCTAGCTTGAGGGGGAGTGTTGTAGTTATCATATTATTAGAGTCATTTAGGTCTTTAAGGCTGTATAGTTTTAGTCTCACATCATGAGTCCGAGTTTTTGCGTCCATGCACCGAATATTTCTCTCCTATTTTAACACCAACAATAATATCTTAATCTAACCTTTCATATAAAGATGTTTAAGGATAATTGAACAAATACTGGCTCAAGTTTTGTATCCAATCACTGCAATGAAAATGCTAAATTTACTGGAAACAAGTTAATAATAATATTGAATCAGTTATTATCTACTTATAATCTTAGGGGTTGTTTGGTTACATGCATTTTGAATAGTTATATTTTAAGAGTACGGACTGAAAGTAAATGCATTGGTTTTACTAATGTTGTGATAATATTACTTAATTAAATTAATAGGAGTAAAATAGTGTTACTTTGTAACAGCTGAACAACTACCATCTTTCAAAAGGCAGAATACTAGAATTCACATCTGTAGATGAGAAAAAAGGAACCTTGTATATATGTTCACTTGTATCAAATACTAAGAATGAGTACATATTTATAGGAGGGAGAAAGAAAGAGGAAGACCATATACATGATGTGGGACTAAAGAGAAGAGAGAAGAAACAATAAAAATACATAATGGGCCTATGTCAAATGGGCTTTTCTAACACTCCCCCGCAAGCTGGAGCGTATAGGCCATATGCACCCAGCTTGGACAAACACTGGTAAAATAAGGTACTTGATAAAGCCTTCGTGAGAATGTCTGCAACTTGATCAGTGCCCAGAACATGCTTCAATTCAAGTTTCTTCATTTGAACTTTCTCCCGAATAAAATGACAGTCTACCTCAATATATTTCGTGCGCTCGTGAAACACCAGATTCTTTGCTATGTGTATGGCCGCTTAACTATCTCAAAATAGAATAGCAGATGAAGGAAGTTTTACTCCCAGGTCAGCAAGGAGGATTTCAAGCCATGTGAGTTCTGAGACAACCAATGTCATCGATCGGTATTCAGCTTCCGCGGAGGATCGAGCAACCACAGCTTGTTTCTTACTTTTCCATGTAATGAGATGACCGCCAAAATATGTACATAACCCACTGGTTGACCGCCGATCGTCCAGGGAGCCAGCATACTCGGCATCTGAATAAGCAACCAATGCTGGAATAGAGTTGGAGGTTTTGTAAACCAGCCCTTGACCCGGAGCTGCCTTAAGGTATCAGAGAATCCGTTCAACTGCCCGGAGATGAGAAATCCGGGGAGCATGCATGAACCGACTGACAATCCCAACAACGAACGATATATCAGGACTCGTGACCGTTTAGGTAGATCAACTTTCCCACAAGGCGTCGATAGTATTCCGAGTTCTGGAGAGGCAGATCATCATCAGAGGCATTAGCACATAGCTTGTGATTTGCCTCCATCGGGGTATTAGCTGGCTTGCAACCAGACTGGCCAGCGTCTTTGAGGAGATCAAGACAATACTTCCGTTGGGAGAGGACAAGCCCATCCATTCGTCGCGACCTCAAGACCGAGGAAGTAACGAAGATGCCCCAGGTCTTTGGTCTGAAACACGGTGCTCAGATGCTGTTTGATCGCTTGAATCCCCTTTGAGTCATCCCTAGTTAAGATGTCATCAACATAAACCAACAGAAGGACCGTTCCTATTGCCCGGTGTCGAGTGAATAGGGAGAAGTCTGCGGAACTCCGAGTGAAACCCATGTCCCGAACCACCTTGCTGAACTTGTCAAACCACGCCCGAGGTGATTGTTTTGAGACCATAGATGGACTTCTTCAGAAGACACACACGAGACTCCCCTGTGGTCTCAAACTCGGGCGGTTGGCGCATGTAGACAGTTTCCTGAAGATAGCCATTCAAAAACACATTCTTGATATCCAGCTGATGAAGGGGCCAGTGGCGATGCACAACCACAAAGAGAAGGACACGCATGATGTTGAGCTTGGCTACCGGAGAGAAGGTTTCCTCATAATCAAGGCCCTGCTGCTGAGTGAAGCCACAAGCCACCAGGCGGGCCTTCAGACGGTCAATAGTGCCATCAGGAGCATGTTTGATGACGAAAACCCATTTACACCCAACAGGGTGCTGACCGGGAGGTAAAGGGACAAGGACCCAGGTCTGGTTGGCCCAAAGGGCTGTCATTTCTTCGTCCGTGGCAGCCCACCAACCTGGATGTTGAAGCGCCTTCTGCACAGAGTTAGGGACAGAAACAGAGGATAATGATGTGGCAAAGTGAAGAAGTGGTGGAGAAAGACCATGTAGAGAGACATAATTCCCCATAGGATGAGCGGTGGAGGCTGGAGCCGGAGCAGCAGCCCGTGGAGTATCAGAGGTCGAAGCCGACTGCAGTGGGGCAACAGGATGAGGAGAGCGACGAGAATAGATCCGGATGACAGGTGGCTATGGACGGACCGAAGGCTGGGCAGGAAGAGGAGATGGTGGGGAACGGGGAACAGAGATGACATGGCGCATGACGGGCTCCGAAAGAGGAGCGAGATCCATAGCAGAAAAGAAGGGAAGATCTTCCCGGAAAGTGACATCCGCAGAAACAGTCACCTTGCGGGTAGTAGGCGAATAACACGCATAGCCCTTTTGAGTGCACGAGTAGTCCACAAAGACATATTTGGTTGTACGGGGATCCAACTTGTCTGCAGATGGGCCGAGGTATTGAACATAACATATACACCCAAAAATGCGGGGAGTGATAGGAAAAGCCGGAGTGGAGGGAAATTGGAGGCCGAATTGGGTAGCATTCTGAAGGACGAAGGATGGTAGACGGTTGATAAGAAAACAGGCCGTGGAGAGCGCAAAGTTCCAGTATGGTTTGGGAACCCGCATTTGAAGCATAAGGGAGCGAGGCACATCAAGAAGGTGACGATTCTTGCGCTCGGCGACACCATTCTGTTGTGGGGTATATGCACAAGACGTTTGGTGAATAACTCCAAACTCAGAGCAGAGGGTCGCGAAGTTATGACCAGTGTACTCGCGCGCATTGTCAGTGCGAATAGTTTGAATGGGCGCAGAGAATTGAGTGCGAGTCTCAAGAATGAAGGCCCGGAAGACGCGGGGAAGCTCAGATCGATCACGAAGGAGATACAATCATGTCATGCGAGAATAATCATCGATAAATGTAAGAAAATAACGGTAGCCAGAAATACTAGTAATCTTGTACGGACCCTATATATCGGAGTGTACCAAAACAAAAGGAGCAGAGCTCCGAGTACAATGAGAAGGAAAAGATGAACGTGGCTGCTTGTCAAAAATACATGTTTCACACTGAAAAGCAGGAAGAGATATATCCGGGAGAGACTTTTGGAGGACTGGGAGAGGAACATGACCAAGACGCCGATGCCAATCCGAAGAGGAGACAGATGCGAGGAGAGTATGAGAGTCATCAAGAAGGTAGAGCCCGTTCTGCAGTCGCCCCCTACCAATGATAGTCTGCGTCTGCTGATCCTGTATCATAAAAGAAGAAGTAAATGTCACGGAGCAATGTAAGTCAGTAGTAAGGCGACCAACAGAAAGTAAATTGAAGGGAGAGCCCGGAACATGAAGAGCCGAGCGTAGGATAAGGGAGGAGGCGAGAGGAATATCCGCACAGCCAGTGACGGGGACAGCTGCCCCATTGGCCACAGTAATGTACTTCGGGTGAGGAGAAGACAAGTACTAAGGCAGTCGAACAGAGGTGATAGATGAGTGGCACCCGAATCGATGATCCAACGCGGTCCAGTGGAGAGGCAGACGATACCTTCATTGGAGATGGAGGCGGCGGAGGCAACCGAGGGCGGCGGGCGGCTGAGCAGGCCATGAAGATGCTGGAGCTAAAGGCGGACCTCGTCGAGGTCAGTACGAGTGGGAGAGGAGTCGGTGGCAGCAATAGAGACCTGCAGACGAGGAGGACGTCCATGTTTGCGATAGCACGTGGCTTCAAGATGCCCGTCTTTGTCGCAGAAGGAACACTTAGGCCGTGGCCGACTACCCCGACCACGTCCCCGAGAATCAGAACGGCCCCCACGACCTGAAGAAGGGAGAGGTAGTAAAGGTGCAGGGGCCTGCTGGATAAGAGCCGGAGAAGGAGATCTAGAAAAGTCCGGAGGCGGGGAGACCTTGAGAAGAATCGAGCACACATCCGAGAAGGACGGAGTAACTGTAGAGGAGAGAATCTGAGCCTGCACACTGTGAAGGTGATGCGGGACCCGAGCTATCATCATGGCGATACCAACGACTTCTTTCTGGGCACGTTGGACAACAAGGTCCACAGTAGGAGGCTGATGTTGGATCCAAGCTTCGACCAGAGACCGAGCCTGGGCAACAAAGGAGGTTAGATCGGCCGCCCCACCACTATCAAGAGCCTGAAGAGCAGTGATGATGTCATACAAATGATGAAGACTATCTTTGCCGGAGTAGAGGGTATGGAGCTCGTCCCATATACCCTTGGCCGTCTCGTAGTACATGGCCAGACGATAAGGCTCGCCATCAAGAGAGTTGAGGATCCACGTATGAACCCGACCATCGTTGCGTAGCCAGTCGTCAGTAGGAGTTTTAGTAATGACCTGGGTCAAGTGATGAAGAAACCCCTTCGACTGCAGGACCCGGCGAACAGAGTGCGCCCATTCCACAAAATTTTTCTTACCGGTCAAAGAGATAGTAGTAATCCAGAACTCATCACGAACATCCGGAAGGGAGGCCGGGCGGTCTGCAGGAGAAACCGCCGGTCCGGTAGAGTCAGCAGAAGACATCATGAAGACGAACTGCGTCTAGGAGAAGGGACCTGCAATCAGAGGAGGCCGCATGGGCACGATGTGAAGATACCAGTTGCAAGGAGGGGGGGCGACCAAGGTGCGGAGGCCGGGAGAAGGAGATCACAGCGGGCAAAGCTAACCCGCTCGAGGAGACCGCAACAGATAGAATTAAGCCGCGCGGACAGACTGCAACGACGACAGACGAGTGCTGCAGCGGTCATGGTGATCAAGCACCAACGACAATAGATGTCACGACCAAGACAACGGAGTCCGCACCGACCAGAAGGAACAACCCTCGAGAAGACCACGACCTAAATACGGGAAGACAAAAGTCCGCACGGTCTGGGTGAGCACCACAGCTGTCAGAGCAAGGGAGGCCGCAAGAGGAAGCGAGCGGGCAGGGAGAGGAAACCGCGAGTTGAATACGAACTCGAGTGGATAGAGAAGGCAGCGGGAAGAGAGGCCGCGAGAAGAGGTCGCGAGTAGCAGGACTCCAACGACAAGAAGGCAGTAGATCGGAGAAGCTTATCTGCGGCGAGCAGGAACAGTCTGTGGCGAGCAGGAGCAGTTCACGACGAGCTGGAACCGAGAAGCTGATCGCAGCGAGCAGGAATAGTCCGCGGCGAGCAGAAGCAGTCTGCGGCGAGCAGAAGCAGTCCGCGGCGCGCAGAAGCAGGGAGAGACCGCGGCGAACAAGTAGAGCCAGCAACGGACAGGAAGGAGAAACCCGCAGCGGGCAGAGCGAGAGTAGGTGGGAGAAGTGGGCCCCACTGGTCAGAGCGGAAGGAGGCTATAAGAAACTCTTGGAGGAGGGTGGAACCACGGAGAGAAGTGGAAGCGGGAATAGAAAGGGAGGCCGCAGGAAGCCGAGCGGCAAGGGAGGGTAGCAAACAGAGGAGGCAGGCCGCGGCAGAGGAAGGAGACCGCCCGAGATAGGCGGTTAAGAAAGGAGATGCCACCCAAGGAGAACCGGTCGCTCTGATACCATGTAGATGAGAAAAAAGGAACCTTGTATATATGTTCACTTGTATCAAATACAAAGAATGAGTACATATTTATAGGAGAAAGAAAGAGAGAGGAAGACCCTATACATGATGTGAGACTAAAGAGAAGAGAGAAGAAACAATAAAAATACATAATGGGCCTATGTCAAATGGGCTTTTCTTACAACATCCATGCTTTCGAGGCATTAATATTAAAACCACGAATCAGTATTGATAAGAGTAACAAGATACTAAATAACGTTCAAAACTGATATTAATATTCATTCACATCAAAGTAAATCCAAAATGACATGTTAATTTCATAAATTTGTGAACACACTGAGATTAGTTTTGAAAATTATTTGTTTCATTGAAAAAAATTGTTTTATGAGTAAATACTCCTTTATATATCATTGTGGAGTGATACATGAAGAAATATAGGGAAAATAAATTCTCGTAAAAATTAGAAAATGTTAGCACTCCTCAAGTTGAGTTTGTAATATCTGTCATGTCTAACTTGATAATGATCTTTCCAAAAAGCGCTCAATGCCTTGGTGAGAACATCAACTAATTGTCGATCAGATTGAACAAATAGTGTACAAACCATTCCTCTCACGATATTTTCTTTATTAAAATCTGTCAACTTTGATGTAGTTGGTGTGGTCGTGTTGATCATGATTTTGTGTTATATATCTGCTAATCGTAGGCAATTATTGACGATAGATTTATGCACTCTACTTTGAGATAAGACAAGCTCATCTATCGTGTATAGTCTATGATAAGCAAATATCATGGTCGTATTCCACAGGGCCTTTAGAAATATCTTACTTCACCTGTCACTTTATTATCATGATGATACATATATGGATAATTTAAACTAAGATAGTTTTGATGCATAGATTTTAAGCTTACGAAAATATGAAACCCATGAAGATAACATAATATGGGTTCTTTTAGTAAAATAGTGCTATTCTCATTATGTAATTGAATCAAAAATTACTTATTCATTTTATAAGATTTTTTTCTCTTATGACTACTATTTCTCTAGACCACAAGGGTTTCAAGCTACTCTGGTTTCTCTAAAAATTTCTTTATTGCTTTGTAAGCACTAACACTTAGATTTGACTGTAAGACTGGAGATTGACAATATCCTATTCTTTCAGGATTACACGCAACTCTCTTTACCAATGTTCTATCTTATTCGTATAATAGTACACACAGTCCTATGAAAATGCGAATATCAAATATGAAAATGCTATGTCGGATGTACCACTTCATTATGTTAATAACGCAAATAAATTGTAGAAAATCGAAAGAAACAAAAAGGAATATATATATATGAATGATTAAGAAAAGTTGTACGATTTTCAAACAACTTACTGATAGAGTTCAGAAGATGAAGAGAGAAGAATAAAAATGTAGAAGAAACATACTAAATGAACCTTCTTCCTTTATGGTATCTTCCTATTATTCACTTCCCTCCAAGGACTTCTCCTTCTTCGTCGATTTTTTGGAAGAGAGACTTCAAATCAAGCACGAGTTTCAAGGAAAAATGATGCATATATAGTTGCCAGCCAATTATTTGATTTTAGCCAGAAATGGGCTGCGAACACTGGGCTTGTCCCTAGGTCATGTTTCTCAAAATTTGCATCTTGTCGCTAGGAACTGCCTCTCTAGTGCTAGACACAGCCATATGACATGTCCCCCAAATGTGCTCTGATTTTCCCAAATCGCTTGTGTCAGCTCCTACATAACTTAAACATGTATTAGCAAAGAAATAGTTGTTGGGTTTCTCTAAGAGGTTGGCACAACACTTGTGCACGCAGCGGAAGTAATAAAATCTAGAACAATCCAAAGAGATTGGATCGGGCCATGAATGTTGAATCAAGAAGTTAAAACATAACTAGGCAAAAATTACCTCTTCGGTGTTGAGTCACAACTCAACAAAGATGCTCCAAGTGTGATTCCTTGTCGGTGGCGAGTTCTACGTGGAATAGCGTCCACGTCTCTGCAGAAATCCACACGAGCGGGAGAACCCCGAGCTTCGTCGCACGAAGGATCGGGAGGAAAGTCGACCGCACCTTGCAACTCCACGGATTGCTAGGTCCGCGCCAGGAGAGGCAATACCGACGACGATCGTCAGAAATGGGAAGGTCGGCGGAGCAGACGCGGCGGCGGAACACTTCCGTCGGCGGTATTCGGGATTTGGCAGGTCGGAACAGCAGCGGAACACTTCCGTCGGTTTCCGATCGGCCGCAGGATAAGTCGCTTAAAATCCCCAAAAAAAGCTAAGTCCCTATTTATACTAAAAGTATAAACAGACCTAAAGTATATTTATCCGCAGACCACACAGTATAAGGTTCCAGAATCGATCGACGAGAATCACCAGCAGAATTGGCGTTGAGTGCGTTGAGTCATACTCGACGACTCTCGCCGAATCTGCCATGACGTTGAGTGCGTTGAGTCATACTCGACGGCTCTCGCCGAATCTGCCTTGGCGTTGAAAGCGTTGAGTCATACTCAACGATTCTCGACGACTCTCGCCGAATCTGCCATGACATTGAAAGCGTTGAGTCATACTCAACGATTTTCGACGAATCTGCCTAGGCGTTGAAAGCGTTGAGTCATACTCAACGATTCTCGACAACTCTCGTCGAATTTGCCTTGGTCGTCGAGTCATACTCGACGACTCTCGTCGAGTCATACTCGACGACTCTCGTCGAAACAGTCTTAGTCGCCGAGTCATACTCGACGACTCTCGACTAATTTGCCTTAGTCTCTCAGAACCTTCTTTGGCAACGTTTGCCCGACCCCATTTTGCGTGGTGATTGGTAACCCTTACCAACACAGTCAATCTCCCAACTTCTCCACAGCTCTTATGTGCGACCCTGCAGGCTCATATCGCGTTGGCAGTGAGATTACTTGTTTTACCACTTCTAGATCACCATGGTAACTCCAACAGTCTCCCACTTGATCTTGAAAGTATCAAAACAAAAACCTCACAAACAATGAGCGGCATCTAGCAATGCATCATTGCTCCCCAAGCAATAAGAGTTCATAACTCATAAGCCTTGATGACCAATGTCCCAGCGTTGTCTTTGTCCCTTTGTCCCTTACATCCGGAAAGAACTAGAGGCATGGACCGTGTCACCCTCATAATAGCTCAATCCAAGTTTCCTGATCTAGAACGGACATCCAGAGAATGGTGAGTCCAATATCACATATTGACTCAACCAAACATGACCATGTATTTCTCAGTCCAGTTCTATCAAGGGGCCCATGGATGCAACTCCTATCATATAGGAGGACAAATCCCATATCTGCTCACACACAAACACCCAAATGATTCGTAACGTACCCAACAACCACCCTTATCATCAACCTTTCTCAAGGAAGACTTTAGATGGCATCAAAACACGCTCTTCCTCACTTGATGAATGCTGTGACTTCAGGTCAAAGGACCACAACACCATTGTCAATTGAGACCTACTCGTGACACGTTTAGATAACAATCCACAGAGTAATCTCAGGTTGGGTCTGTCCAGTACAACTTGTTCATTAACAAGTACCAACGTGATGACTTGATATCACAATATCATGACCTGTGAGAACTGGTCATCAGTCAACACACGTGCTAGTCTTAAGGTATCATCATCACCCTTAGTTTCTATGACGATACAACGACCATGGACTTTTTAAGAATGAAGCTTCAAATAAATCATAGGCTCTCACATTCAAGTCACGTACTTGATGTCCTATGGAAGCGAACACTCTAAGGGTATTTATTATGTAACAATTTAACTATCACATAGAAAAATCACAATAAAAGAACTTGCCATTAATTGTAAAAAGAAACATTTAAGTACAAAATTCATCAAATGAATAAACAATAAACAGCCAACAGAATATATGTTTACATGCAACCCACAAGACTCCCACTAGAGTTGATCATTCAGGTATCGTATACCCATTGATCTAGTATGACCATCATGCTTTCTCTGCGCGAGAGGCTTTGTCAGTGGATCCGCAATATTCTCCTCAGGCGGCACTCTGCAAATGTTCACATCTCCTTGTTCGACAATCTCACGAATAAGATGGAACCGCCGAAGTATGTGCTTGGAGCGCTAATGAGATCTAGGTTCCTTAGATTGTGCAATTGTACCATTGTTATCACAGTAGAGAACTACGGGACCAACAATGCTAGGAACTACATCAAGCTCGCCGATAAATTTCCTAATCCATACAGCCTCCTTCGCTGCGTTAGCCGCAGCGATATACTCGGCCTCTGTTGTAGAATCAGCAACTGTCTCTTGCTTGGAACTCTTCCAGCTCACAACTCTTCCATTAAGGCAAAACACAAAACCTGACTGAGACTTCGAGTCGTCCCTATCAGTTTGGAAGCTAGCATCCGTGTAATCGCTTACAACGAGCTCTTCCTCTCCACCATACACCAAGAACACATCCTTAGTCCTTCTCAAGTACTTCAGGATATTCTTGACTGCAATCCAGTGACATTCACCGGGGTCTGACTGATACCTGCTAGTCATGCTCAAAGCAAAGGAGACATCGGGTCGAGTACATAACATTGCATACATGATTGATCCAATTGCCGAAACATATGAAATCAACTTCATGCAGTCCTTATCTTCACAAGATTTTGGACACTGCTCCTTAGAGAGATTCACACCATGAGACATGGGTAAAAATCCTTTCTTGGACACAAGCATGTTGAACCGCTTCAACACCTTTTCAATGTATGTACTCTGGGTCAAACCCAGCAACTTCTTCGATCTATCTCTATAGATCTTAATACCGAGTATGTAAGTCGCTTCATCCAAGTCTTTCATAGAAAAGCAGTTCTCTAGGTTGTTCTTAACAACTTTCAGGGTAGGAATGTCATTCCCAATCAAAAGTATGTCATCTACATACAATATCAGGAAGACAACAATGCTCCAACTGATTCGCTTGTAAACACAAGGCTCATCTTCATTCTTGATGAAACAAAACTCTTTGATTTTCTCATCAAAACGAAGATTCCAACTTCGAGAGGCCTGTTTCAGTCCATAGATGGACCTATTCAGCTTGCATATTTTAGTGGTTTCATTTGGGGATACAAAACCCTCGGGTTGTGTCATGTACACTTCCTCAAGGAGGTTTCCATTAAGGAAAGCCGTTTTGACATTCATCTGCCAGACCTCGTAATCATAATACGCAGCAATAGCAAACAATATCCTTATGGACTTTACCATGGCAACAGGGGAAAATGTCTCATCATAGTCAATACCATGAATTTGCTTGAAACCCTTAGCCACCAGTCGCCCTTTGAATGTCTGTACATTCCCATCCATGTCGGCCTTCTTCTTGAAGACCCATTTGCACCCTATGGGTCGTACCCCTTCAGGTGGTTCTACCAAGTTCCAAACTTGGTTTGCATACATGGAGTCAATTTCGGATTTCATAGCCTCAAGCCATTTGTCGGAGTCCGGTCCATTCATAGCCTCTTGGTAGGTTGCTGGCTCATCATCATGATCCATAAGCAACACATTACCTATTTGAGACACGAGAAATCCATATCTCTCAGGTTCAAATCTTGGTCTACCAGATCTACGTAGGACTTGTGTTTCTTGAGTAGGTTCTCTAGCTACAACATCTTGTAGTCCTATCTCAGAATCCAATTCCGGTTCATTCACTACCTGTGGTTCTTGAACTTCTTCAAGTTCTACCTTTTCAGTCGTTTTTGATAAGAACTCTTTCTCCAAGAAGACGTCAGTCCTTGCGACAAACACTTTGCCCTCGGACGGTAGGTAAAAGTAATACCCTTTCGTTTCCTTAGGATATCCCACCAGATAACATTTGTCCTATTTGGGTTCCAGCTTGTCAGGCATTTGACGTCGCACGTATGCCTCACAGCCCCAAATTTTAATGAACGACATACTAGGATGCTTCCCAGTCCATATCTCATATGGTGTCTTCAGAACCGTTTTCGTTGGAGCGCGATTCAGTGTCATTGCAGCAGTCTCTAAAGCAAAATCCCAAAAGGAAACAGGCAAGTCTGCATGACTCATCATCGAACGTACCATGTCTAACAGAGTACGATTTCTCCTCTCAGACACACCATTATGTTGTGGTGTTCTAGGTGGAGTGAGCTGTGATACAATACCACACTCTTTCAGATGATCACGGAACTCATGACTCAAGTATTCGCCACCTCGATCAGATCGGAGTGCTTTAACCCTTTTACCCAACTGGTTTTCTACCTCATTCTTGAACTCTTTGAACTTTTCAAAGGTCTCGGATTTGCACTTCATTAGATACACATATCCGTACCTACTGAAATCATCAGTAAATGTAACGAAGTAGAAATACCCACCTCTAGCCATGGAACTCATGGGTCCGCATACATCACTATGTACAACACCCAAGAGATCCCCAGCCCTCTCAGTATAATCAGTGAAAGGGGCCTTAGTCATCTTGCCTAACAAATAAGATTCGCATCGCTCAAATGATTCATAATCAAATGAGTCCAAAAGTCCATCTTTATGGAGCTTGGATATGCGCTTCTCGTTTATATGGCCCAAACGACAATGCCAGAGATATGTAGGGTTTGAGTCATTTGTTCTTAGTCTTTTATAATTTTCTACATTATAGATCTGATGGTCCAAGTTCAAAACGTAAAGACCATTAAACAATTGGGCTACAACATAACAAACATCATTCTTAAATATAGAACAACAGTTGTTCTTAATTATAAAAAAAAATCCAATCATGTCCAAGCATGAAATGGATATAATGTTTCTAGTTATTGCCGGAACAAAATAACAGTTATCTAGTTCTATTACAAGCCCACTAGGCAAAGAAAGACGGTAAATCCCTACGGTCACAGTAGCAACTCTTGCTCCATTGCCGACACGAAGGTCCACCTCCCCTTTACTCAACAATCTTCTCCTTCCCAGTTCCTGCACATTTGTACAAATGTGAGAACCACATCCGGTATCCAATACCCAAGATGAAGAAGTAGAAAGGTTTATCTCTATAACGTAAATACTTGAAGCGGAAGTCATACCTCCCTTCATTTTCTACAGACCCTCAATGTACGAAGGACAGTTCCTCCTCCAATGACCAGCCTTGCCACAGTGATGACATTTCCCCTCCTTCACCGTGCTCTTCTTCTTCATCAGTGCAGAAGACTTGGGCTCAAGATGTGACTTAGGTCCCACCTTCGTCTTCTTGAAGCCCTTGGCCTTGCCCTTGCCCCTATGCACCATCAGTATGGGGCTGGCAGGCTCGGCCTTCTTCATATTGATCTCGGCAGTTCTCAACATGCCTAGGAGCTCGGGCAGTGTCTTGTCTATCTCATTCATGTTGTAGTTCAAGACAAACTGCTCGTAACTGTCCGGCAACGATTGCAGGATCAGATCTGTGGCCAACTCTTGACCCAGAGGAAAACCCAGCCTTTCAAGGTTCTCTATATACCTAATCATCTTGAGTACGTGAGTCCCTACTGAGTCTCGAGCTCCCATCTTGCACTGAAATAACGCTTTTGTGACGTCAAACCTCTCTTGACGAGCTTGCCCTTGAAACATTTTCTTGAGATGCTCGTCAATCTCCTTGCACCCCATATTCTCATGTTACTTCTGAAGCTCAGAGTTCATGGTGGCAAGCATAAGGCATTCGACGTCTAAGGCGTCATCAGTATACTTCTTGTAAGCATCCTTATCAGCACGGGAAAAATTCCTGGTCGGCACCTCGGGGGCTTCTTCTTCTAAGACGTAGAGCTTTCGCTCTTGCCTGAGAACAATTCTCAGGTTCCTATACCAGTCCATATAATTAGTCCCACTGAGCTTATCCTTCTCAAGGATGGCTCTCAGAGACAGAGTGGAGTGCGAACCACTTGCCATGGAATTCTACAAGAATTTATGCAGAATAAAATCAGTACCAAAGTTTCAAAATACAATTATTTTTCTTAATTTGGACTTCAACTAAAACTCTCACTATTTTATTCAAAATAATAACCCTCACTATCAATTCGGAGAGTTCATGCGAGCTACTCTCTTAGTGGACAAGATCCGTATTTCACCAACACAATGAGTCAGCTTTGGCTTTCCTCTCACGATGTGGTTATTTAGGTAGGCAACGCTTGCCAATTGCATCCTCATGCAATTCTTGTATGGTTGGTGAATAACTCCTTATTCGCATCCATCACATGGTTGCATGCCAACCCCATGCCTCTAGGCACTCAACCGTTGAGGTCACCTAGTTAAGCTAGACCCGATGTCGACAGTGGGATATCACAATTATCCGCTCGCACCCTTACCAAGATAGATTAATGCACCTTGCTTTGGCAAGCCCACACTTCATCGATCGAGGCAGGAAGAGTGTCATCCATCGGAAGGCATCCGAACACTTAATATTTGATGAAGGGATTTTTGATAATAGGTTAACAATTAACCATGATCAACATTTGATCAATGTGCACATCCAAAGAAAAACACTTCACTAAAATCCCCATGCATCCCTTATGTGCACAACAGAACATTATCAACATTTGATAGAGGAAAAGGGATAAATCTGAACATCTGGACACTTCCAAATCTTCAGGTTTACATGCATTGAACAAGAGATAAAGGCAACTCAACTTCAAGCAATAGACAAGCTCATCTCTCCTTGTTGGATTCAAAATCCAAAACAAAATCGAGGGATCGTTACTGCTAAGGAGACAGTAATTCCTAACGATTAGAAATTACTACAAAATTCCAGACGTTCCCGGCGGGGTCCCAAGATTAAATCTAGACATTTAGAACACTTCTAAATCCCTAGGTTTACACGTACTGGAATAACCTAACTTCCAATACAACAAACATGGCCGCAACCTCCCTCTGATACCACTGTTGGGTTTCTCTAAGAGGTTGACACAACACTTGTGCACGCAGCGGAAGTAATAAAATCTAGAACAACCCAAAGAGATTGGATCGGGCCATGAATGGATAATCAAGAAGTTAAAACATAACTAGGCAAAAATTACCTCTTCGGTGTTGAGTCACAACTCAACAAAGATGCTCCAAGTGTGATTCCTTGTCGGTGGCGAGTTCTACGTGGAATAGCGTCCACGTCTCTGCAGAAATCCACACGAGCGGGAGAACCCCGAGCTTCGTCGCACGAAGGATCGGGAGGAAAGTCGACCGCACCTTGCAACTCCACATACTGTTAGGTCCGCGCCAGGAGAGGCAATACCGACGACGATCGTCGGAAATGGGAAGGTCGGCGGAGCAGACGCGGCGGCGGAACACTTCCGTCGGCGGTATTCGGGATTCGGCAGTTCGGAACAGCAGCGGAACACTTCCGTCGGTTTCCGATCGGCCGCAGGATAAGTCGCGTAAAATCCCAAAAAAAAGCTAAGTCCCTATTTATACTAAAAGTATAAACAGACCTAAAGCATATTTATCCGCAGACCACACAGTATAAGGTTCCAGAATCGATCGGCGAGAATCACCAGCAGAATCGGCGTTGAGTGCGTTGAGTCATACTCGACGACTCTCGCCGAATCTGCCATGGCGTTGAGTGCGTTGAGTCATACTCGACGACTCTCGCCGAATCTGCCTTGGCGTTGAAAGCGTTGAGTCATACTCAACGATTCTCGACGACTCTCGCCGAATCTGCCATGGCGTTGAGAGCGTTGAGTCATACTCAACGATTTTCGACGAATCTGCCTAGGCGTTGAAAGCGTTGAGTCATACTCAACGATTCTCGACGACTCTCGTCGAATTTGCCTTGGTCGTCGAGTCATACTCGACGACTCTCGTCGAAACAGTCTTAGTCGCCGAGTCATACTCGACGACTCTCGACTAATTTGCCTTAGTCTCTCAGAACCTTCTTTGGCAACGTTTGCCCGACCCCATTTTGCATGGTGATTGGTAACCCTTACCAACACAGTCAATCTCCCAACTTCTCCACAACTCTTATGTGCGACCCTGCAGGCTCATATCGCGTTGGCAGTGAGATTACTTGTTTGACCACTTCTAGATCACCATGGTAACTCCAACAATAGTTATATAGAACACTCACATCTTTGATTTTAGCTCATTTCATTTGATGATGTAGAATAAAATGTATATGATTATGCTTCATCAGTGTGCAATGCTAATGGCTTTCTTATTGTCACATTATAGTTTAATAAGTTCTTTTTTGTCAAGGCCAAGGTATCTCATAATGGTGTGAATCCATATTCGTTCACAGATTTAGCAAGTCATAGCTCTGAACTCAGCTTCGACACTTGATCTGGCAACTACATGTTACTTTTTGGCTTCTCCATGTATCCTAGTTCCCACAGACCTTGTAACAATAACCCAAAGTAGATCGTCAGTCATCAATAGATCCCGCCCAGTCTGCATCTGTGCATACTTCAATTCCCAGGTTATCTTTCTGTGAGAACAAAATACCACTTCCAAGAGAGATCTTGATGTATCCTAGGATTCGTTGGGCAGCATCCAAGTGACAAGCATTTGTAGAATGCATGTATTGTCTGCATACGAGATGTCTGGATGAGTATAAGATAGGTAAATAAGCCTCCCAACTAACCGCTAAAAATCGGTGATTCAACAACAATTTCACTGTCATCCCTTACTAATCTATGGTTGGATTCAGTAGGGGTGTCAGCAAGTCTACACTCACTTATCCCGAACGTCTCATGTGGATCAAGGATATTATGAATATCCCATGCCTGAACCTAACAACTTCAATACCTAGAAAATACTTGGGATTTCTCAGGTCTTCCACCTCAAACTCCCTTGACAGTCTTGTCTTCAGAGTTTGAATCTCATCAAGATCATCCTCTGTTATAACAATCGTTCACATAGACAGTACGAGCGGTCAATTTATCTTCTCTGTGCTCGATAAACATGGTATGATTAGCATTCCTTTGAGTCATTATTATATATATCTATAAAGGTTTTGGGGAGAAAACGACTCGACATTGACATTTTAAACAAAACGATCATTTTTGAAAAAATCACCCGATATATCAGTTTTACTTGATATATCGAGAGATTTCTTGTGGTTGATATATCGTTGTGAGTATTAAAATTTTTTTTTTCATTTCTTTTAAGCGACTGGGCTGCAATATTTTATTTTTGCTTCATTTAGTGCATCTCTCTAAGCCTAATTTTGGCAACCAAGCGTTATTGTTCTGTTTTATGTTTATTACTTCATTATTAATATATTATTACTGTAGAGGAAAACCAAAACTTGTATATACTTTCTCAGTAATGAAATACAAGGTATGATTACACATTTATAGGAGGGAGAAAGAGAGAAGAGAACCCTATACATGATGTGAGACTAAAAAGGAGAGAAGAAAAATAAATAAATGGGCTCCATCATAGGCCTCTTTACATAGGCTTTTCCAACACTCCCCCGCAAGCTGGTGCGTACAAGTCGTAGGAACCCAACTTGGACAGGAACTGATAAAATGGGGTACTTGGTAAGGCCTTCGTGAGGATATCAACGACTTGTTTAGTACCCGGAACATGCTTCAATTCTGTCTTCTTCATTTGAACTTTCTCTCGGATGAAGTGACAGTCCACTTCAATATGCTTCGTCCTTTCATGGAAGACCAAATTCTTTGTTATGTGTATAGCTGCTTGACTATCACATAATATGATAGATGGTGAGGGAAGTTTTACTCCTAGATCAGTGAGGAGACTTTCAAGTCATGTGAGCTCAGAGGCAACTGATGTCATCGATCGGTATTCTGCTTCAGCTGAGGATCGAGCAACCACAACTTGTTTCTTACTTTGCCAGGTAACAAGATGACCTCCAAATAGGTACAAAACCACTGGTTGACCGCCGATCATCCATGGAACTAGCATAATCTGCATCTGATTACGCAACCAAAGTTGGAGTAGAGGATGAGGTTTTGTATACCAGTCCTTGACCCGGATCTGTTTTAAGGTATCTTAGGATGCGTTCGACGGCTTGAAGGTAAGATATTCGAGGAGCATGCATAAACTGACTGACAACCCCAACATCAAAGGATATATCCGCTCTTGTGGTCGTTACGTAGATCAATTTTCCAACAAGTCGTCGATAGTATTCAAGATTTTGGAGAGGAAGATCTGTATCGGGAAGCATGCGCACACAACTTGTGATTTGTATCCATTGGAGTGGTAGTCGGCTTGAATCCAGAGTAGCCAACTTCTTGAAGGAGATCAAGGCAGTACTTCCGTTGGGAGAGGACAAGTCCATCCGGACGTCTCGCAACCTCAAGACCAAGGAAGTATTAAAGGTGCCCCAGATTTTTTGTTTGAAAGCCGGAGCTAAGATGCTGTTTGATCGCTTGAATTTCCTTTGAATTGTCTCCAGTGATTATAATGTCATCAACATATACTAACAGAATAACCGTTCCTTTTGCCCGATGTCGAGTGAACAAAGAGAAGTCTGCTGAGCTCCGGGTAAAGCCAACTTCCCGAACTGCCTTACTGAACCTGTCAAACCATGCCCGGGGGGATTGTTTGATACCATAGATGGACTTCTTAAGATGACAAACTCAGGACTCCCCCGTGGTCTCAAATCTAGGAGGTGGTTGTATGTAGACTGTTTCCTGGAGGTCGCCATTCAGAAACACATTCTTGATATCCAGTTGATTTAAGGGCCAGTGACGATGCACAACCACAGAGAGGAGGACACGAACAGTGTTGAGCTTGGCTATTAGAGAGAATGTTTCCTCATAATCGAGACCTTGTTGTTGGGTGAAGCCACGAGACACCAGTTGGGCCTTCAGACGGTCAATTGCCCCATCGGGAGCATGTTTGATGACGAAGACCCATTTACACCCAACAGGTGTCTGACTGGGAGGTAGAGGTACCAGGTTCCATGTCTGGTTAGCCCAGAGAGCTGTCATTTCCTCTTACATGGCTACCCGCCAGCCAGGATATTTGAGAGCCTCCTGCACAGAGTTAGGTACAGAAATCGAGGATAATAAAGTGGCGAATGTTTGAAGTTGTGGGGATAGGCGATGTAAGGATACGTAGTTTGCCATAGGATGAGCGGTTGATTCTTGTGCCAGATCAGCAGGACGCGGAGCGTCAGAAGTTGAAACCGACTGCATCTGGGCAACAGAGCGAGGATGATGACGAGTGTAGACACGGATAAGAGGCAGCTTGGGAAGAGCGGGAGCCCGGTCAGGAATTGGTGGTGGAGGAGTGGTAATGGGAATGACAGGTCGTAGGACGGGTGGTGGAAGAAGAGTTGGATCTGGAGCGGAGAAAAAAAGAAGATCCTCCCGAAAGGTAACATCAGCAGAAACAGTCACCTTGCGGGTAGCAGGAGAGTAGCACACGTAGCCTTTCTGAGTTCGTGAATAGCCAACAAAGATGTGTTTGGCCGCCCGGGGATCCAACTTGTCCGTGGACGGACCAAGAATGTGAACGTAGCAAGTACAACCAAAGATGCGGGGTGTGAGAGAAAATGCTGGAGTAGAGGAGAACAGGAGGCTGAACGGAGTGACATTGTGGAGTATGGGGGAGGAGAGACGGTTAATTAGATAGCATGTCGTTGAAAGCGCAAAGTTCCAATAAGCTTTGAGCACCTGCATGTGAAGCATGAGAGAGCGAGCAACATCAAGTAAATGTCAATTTTTACGTTCCGCGACTCCGTTTTGTTGGGGAGTATAGACACATGATGTTTGGTGAATGATCCCAAATTCAGAGCAGAGATTCACAAATTCGTGGCTAGTGTATTTGCGAGCATTATTTGTGCGAAGAGTTTTGATGTTCGCGGAGAATTGCGTGCTGGTATCAAGGATGAATGCCCGAAAGACACGTGGAAGCTCGGAGCAATCACGAAGTAAATATAACCACGTTATGCGAGAATAATCATCAATAAAAGTTAAAAAATAGCGATACCCAGAAATGCTAGTAATTTTGTACGAACCCCAAACATCGAAGTGTACTAAAAAAAGAAACAGAGCTCCGAGTACAATGAGATGAAAAAGATGAATGAGACTGTTTGCCGAAAATACAAGATTCACACTGAAAAGGAGGAAGAGATATATCTGGTAGAGCCTTCTGGAGGACCGGTAGAGGGGCATGCCCAAGACGCCGTTGCCAATCGACAGAGAAGACGGAGGAAAGGATAGTAGGAGAGTCATCAAGAAGGTAGAGCCCGTTCTGCAGTCGTCCCTTACCAATAATATTCCGCGTCCGTCGATCCTGTATCAGAAAAGAAGAAAATGTAAATGTCACAGAGCAATTCAAATCGACAGTGAGGCGACTAACAAAAAGTAAATTAAATGGGGAGCCCGGAACATGAAAAGCCGAGCGTAGGGATAGGGAAGAAGTGAGAGGGATATCAGCAGAGCTGGAGACCGGAACAGTGTCCCCATTGGCCACTGTGATACACTTAGGATGAGGAGAATCCAAGTACTGATGTGGCCGCAGTGAGGTTATGTGATGAGTGGCACCTGAATCCACTATCCAGCGCGGACTCGTGGAGAGACAAGCGATACCTTCATTTGAGATGGAGATAACATAAGCAACGAAGGCAGGTGGGCGGCTGAGCAGACCATGAAGTTGTTGGAGCTGAATCCGGACTTCTTCAAGGTCAGCACGAGTGACAGATGAGTTGTTGATAACAATAGAGGCAAGCGGATGAGGAGGAAGTCCATGCTTGCGGTAGCAAGTGGTCTGAAGGTGACCGTCCTTACCGCAAAAGAAACACTTAGGTCGTGACCGGCCACCCCAACCTCTGCCCTGAGAACCTGAACGTCCTCCACGAGCAGGAGGAGGGAGAGGCAGTAAGGGCGCAGAAGTCTGCTGAAGGAGGGCCGGTGAGGGAGGTCCAGAACTATCATGATGAACAACCTTTCTTTGAGTATATCCAAACGCCGTCGTAGACTTGTGAAATCTCCTAAACCAGGCTCTAGGAGACTCTTTAAAACCAGGCTCTTTATGTACTTTTCGTTTAGATCCTTTAGGGGCATGTCCAGGAGGTAGGGACATATAAACTTCCTCCTCTAAGTTCCCATGGAGAAACTTGTTCTTTACATCTAACTGGTCGAGGTTCCGTCCCTTATAATTAACATTGAGAGAAGAATTCTTATGGAATTCATCTTTGCTGCATTAGTGAACATCTCTTGATAATCAATTCCAACAGTCTACATATATCCTCTTGCCACCAATCTTACTTGGGCATTTCCTTTATTTCTTGAGAATTTGTTTTGATAGAAAAACCCACTTGCATCTATCAGCCGCCTCCCTTTAGGAAGATGCACCAGATTCCTTGTGCAATTTTTTTAAGTGCATGCATTTCCTCAAGCATCGCTTCCTGACACTTACGGTGACCAAGGGCTTCCTGCCAAGATGACAAAATAGGAATGATGAACAAGGAGGAAATAAAAGCTTTATGTGAAGTAGTTAGTAAGACATAGGACACAAACTAGGTTAAAGAGTGTTATGTAGAAGTACCTGATCTTTGAGTTATAGGATCTGAAGACGGATTAGGTGTCAACCCGGATGGCATTGGGGAAGCTTGTGTGTTTATACTTTATACCATTGTTTTTTTAGAGTAACCTGTAAAGGAGGATGATCACAAGATTTTTCTTGACCTTTAGATTCAACAGGAGAGGTAGTGGTAGGAAGCTGATATGAAGGATGAATGTGTAGAAGTATAAGTGAGGACTCCTCTTAAATAGATAAGGAGCTCACTTCCATCAAAGGTTTGGAATCCTCCTGAAGCGGCATCCCCTAGTAGGCCCATGACTCACGAAAGGTGACGTCTCCTAGTAGGCCCTTGACTCACGGAAGGTGACGTCCATGACAACAATGATCTTCTTGGTTATAGGATGAAAACATTTGCAACCCTTTTGAGTGGGGGAATACTTAATGAAAACACATTTCATAGCGTGGGATTCGATCTTGGTTCTTTGTTTCATATGCACAAAGCACATACACCTAAAGATATGAGGATGATGGTGCGTAGGTGGAACTTGGGATGTGATGAGAGGAGTTTTATGCCCGAGAACACGAGTAGACATATGCTTATTAAGGTAAGTTACAATGAGGACAACTTCCCCTAGTAATACTTAGGAGTATTTATCTTAAGAAGGAGATACCGTGCCACATCATGGATGTGACAATATTTGTGCTTTGTTATCCCATTTTGCGCAGGAGAGTAGATACATGAAGTTTGGTGGAAAATGTCAAGGTCTCAGAGATATCGCTAAAACTGAGAGTCAATGTACTCTCGACCATTTTCACCGTGTGAATTTTAATAGTGGTATTGAACTGAGTTGACATTCTTTTGAAGCGTTGAAATAAACAAAACACTTCATTTTTTTTATTTTTCCACAAATACGGTGAAGTGGTACTAGAAAAATAATTAATGAAAGCAACAAATTAGAAATATCCAGAAACAAAAGCAACGAAACACGATCAGCGAACATCTATATGAATCATAACAAAAGACATGGTACTACGAGGAGAAACATGGTTAAAAGAAGTACGATGATGTTTAATAAGTTCAAATACATCACAGTTAAAGTTTTCAAATAACACAATGACATATTAGGAAACAACAATTTCATTGTAGAAATAAAGGTATGTCCAAGATGATAGTGCTAGGAATTTAGAAGAGAAGATTGGTTTGCATGGAGGGTTTGTGGAGGTGATGTAGAATTAGAAGGGTCAAATACGTAGAGGTCATCACGTAGGCTACTAGAGCCAACCACCTTCCCCGTCACGTAGGCTATTAGAGTCAACCACCTTCCCCATCTTCAGGTCCTAAAATATAAAGGAAGAAGGGAAAACATTCACAAAAGTATTAGAGAGTTGATTAAGTGACTAATAGAGAAAAGGTTATGAGTAAAACTAGAAACATGAAGAATATAAGATGGGATGAGAGAGGAATAGTGGATGGATCCTTTTCCAGTATTGAGGGAAGGAGATCCATCAACAATGCTCACTTTGTCTCTATCAAACAAGTGAAGGTAGGATACAAAACCTATATATGAGCAACTCATGTGGTTAGTGGTTCCAGAGTTATTGATCCAATGAGTAGAAGGGTGAGTGAAAGTAGAGTGTGCACCTGGTAATCCCTGCTGAGCATAAGAGGACGAGAAAGCAGAGGGCCAGTGGAACAATTATACATCGTGCAACGGAACACTTGTATCTTATCAGTAGAAAGAATTATGGGAAGTCCAGCAGAATTAGCACCAACACCTGGGATAGTCTCCTCAATGGTCTATGAAAAATGTGTCGACCAAGACGGAGTTGGCGGCCTTCAGAGCGACCAACGACATGCCCCCTCATGGAGTAGAACCTCCTTTCTGAAATGGGAAGCCATGTAGCCTGAAATATGTGTCCCAGGAATGATTTATTTTCCCGCAATAATCACAAGTCAAATTTTCTTTGTCTGTAGGTTTCGATCGAGGGTTGCAGTTACCACGAGTCCCAAAACTATAATAAGCTGTGAGGGTTGATCTATGGTTGATATCGTGTCGAGTTCGAACGATTTTGACTCGGCTCGAAATCAAAATTTTTGACTCGAACTCGACTCGAAATCGAAATTGATTTCGAGTCGTCTCGACTCGAAATGAATCGATTCCGAGTCGGCTCAAAATCGAATCGAGTCAGCTCGAAATCGAATCAGATCGGCTCAAAATCGAATCAAGTCAGCTCGAAATTGAGCAATTTTTCGTTTTATTCCTAGCTTGCTCAAAATTAAATTGGGCAATCTATAAATTTAGCGAATGAAACATTTAAAGTCTTCATTCTTTTTATTTAGGTTTAAATTTTTATATTTTTAATCTTAAAATAAGAATATATTAATAAATACATAATTTTTTAAATTAATTCGAGTTGATTCGAATCATATTTCGAGCGATTCAGGGCTGGCTCGAAATCGGCTCGAAATTAGATTCGAGTCAAATTGAATCGACTCAAATTGAGTCGAATCAATTTTAACCGATTCCGAATCGGCTCAATTTTTGAACGATTTTCGAGCGACTTCCGAGTTTCGAATAATATGCTCAGCCCTAGGTTGATCCCTCAAAATCTAAGTTAGGTAGCCAGGTTTGACGTTGATCAAACGCTTGTTGAACAAGGCTGAAAAATTATGGAAGAGACGGAATGAGAGAGAACCCAAGAATCTGAACACTGATCTGATTAAAATCACGGTGCATTCCTTGCAGGAATTCCAAGACCCTAATGCATACTTCCAGGGCTCGAACCAAAGCTTCATCCTCAGGTGACACGAGGGTGTTCGAATCAATGTGAGCATACTCCTGGTATAATTGAGTGAATTCTTAGTAGAAGAAGTGGGGGAGATTACACTCTCTCAGAAGGAAGATTCGTCGTCTGAGTTGGAAGATTTGCGCTGCATTCCTACAACAAGAATTGGTGGCCTTTACTCTTTTCCAAATATCTGCCACTATATCCATGCACATGTAGTTGCGGGCAATGGATTCCTGCATAGAATTTTATGATCAAGAAAATATATGCAAGAAGTTAGTCTATCCTCTTTCCCCTTGAAGAAATTATGACAGCTCTCTCCTCCCGAACACACCCCACCTAGGCAGCTTCGGTTCCGGCTCCACAGTATCCTCCTCCACCATCATTCCTGCCCCCGACCATCCTTCGACAACTCAACCGACATTCTACGGAGAGCTTGTATCAATTTGTTTCTTCTAATTTTTGTTGTTGTATCACTTTGGATATTACCCTCCTTAATTTTTTTTCCTTAATAGTCTAAGGGAGATCATAATGAAAAGATATTTTTACTAACTCTATAATAAAACAAAGGACAATGAATTGAACTTGAAAAAGTTGAGTAATTCAGAAAAGTATACGAACATAACGTTTTATCTTAAAAATCAAGTATCAAAGGTAAAATATGCTCTAAATAAGATGAAAAATGGAAAGTCGGTTGGGACAGACGATATACTCATCGAAATATGGAAATGTTTCGGAAATGAAGGAATTTTGTGTCTTATATGTTTTTTCAATAAGATACTGAAGTCAAAGAGGATGTCAGACTAATGGAGAGAAAATATCTTAGTACCTTTATATAAGAATAAAAGGGATATGAAAAATTGTGTTAATTACACAAGAATTAAATTGACGAGTCATATCATGAAACTATGAGAACGAGTAAAAGAAAGGAGATTAAGACGAGAGACTAATATCTCGGAGAATCAATTTAGATTCATGCCAGGGAGGTCGACCATGGAAGCTATACATCTCTTGAGGAGACTCATTGACAACTATAGAGAAAGAAAACAAGATTTGCATATGTTGTTTATTGATTTTGAGAAGGCTTATGATAGAGTTCCAAGCGAGATCTTATGGAGAGTCTTAGAAAAGAAAGGTGTAAATATATCATATATTGACACAATCAAAGATATGTATACAAATTCAGTGACATGGGTGAGGACATCTGGAGGATTAACACAAGAATTCCCTATCACTGTTGGCTTACATCAAGGTTCAGCTTTAAGCCCTTATCTCTTTACCCTTATCTCAGATGAGCTCACCAGACATATCCAACAAGCAATACCTTGGTGTTTATTGTTTGCGGATGATATCGTTTTGGTTGTTGAGACGCGCGAGGTTGTAAACATAAAACTTGAATCTTGGTGAGATACTTTTGAAAAGAAGGGTTTTAGGTTGAGCAGAGCAAAGACGGAGTATATGGAGCTTAAATTCAGCAGTACAAAAAGGACAGATGACTTCGTTATTAAGTTGGGTGATCAAGATATTTCCCGTAGTGAGTGTTTTAAATATCTTGGATTAATAGTTCAAAAAGACGGAGGTATTGATAAATATGTGACACATAAAATCCATGCGGGTTGGTTGAAGTGGAGAGACACGTCAAGGATCTTATGTGATCGTAAAGTACCACTAAAACTTAAGGGCAAGTTTTACCGTACTACAATTAGACCCGCGATGCTCTTTGATTCTGAGTGTTGGGCAGTGAATTGTGTACATGAGCAAGAAATGGAAGTTGCGGAGATGAGAATGCTTAGGTGGATGTGTGGACACACGAGATTGCATAAAATTAGGAATGAAAGTATCAGGGATAAGACATGACTAGCACCAATTGCAGAGAAGTTTCAAGAAGCTCGTCTATGATGGTTTGAACATGTACAAATGAGACCATTAGAGGCACCTGTTAGGCGTTGTGAGAGTCTAGTCACTAGGCATGTTAAACGAGGGAGGGGTAGACTAATAAAGACTTGGAATGAAACTGTAAGGAAAGACATGATGTACTTAGGCATTAGTGAGATTATGATAAAAGATAGGGCACAATAACGACAAAGGATCCATATAGACGACCCCACTATAGTGAGATAAAAGCTTGAATGTTGTTGTTGTTGTCTAAGGGAGACCATAGCCTGAGGGAGGTCAGCCTGATTTTTAAGCAATACTGCTCTATTACAATTTATTTTTCATGCACATCTTATTAATTTAGTAGCTTAATTTACTAGTTTTCTTGTCATTTGCATTATTTTTTGCATTAATCTTTGTAGTTGTTAACTTCTATCCCTAATCATACTTCAAAGTCACAACATCTAGTATCACATCAATTTTTTATGAGACCGTACATGAGTCTCCAAATTTCATCTGTATTGTACTAGGTAATTTTAGGCAACTAGGTTGCATGTGTGCCTCTTGAGGTATTCTCATGGATTCTCTTGTGAATTTTTCCATCATGTCACTACAATCTGTCATGTAGATGGTATACAAGAGACATGTCTTCGAATTTGGGTATTTTTTTTTCTATTGAGATTTACATTGAATTGGCACAACACCTATCATGTACGGTTTTCAACGACCTATATCTTGAGCTTAATCTGGCGGACCTCGGGGTTTGGTGAAGTGGAGAGGCTATGTTTCTATCAGTTTACTTGGCCATATGCATGACATGTTAGTGGTGCTGAATTAAGCTATATCTTTGCCTACCTGTGAAACTACCGAGTCTTATTGTAATAGCCTGCTTAGACAGCTACAGTTGATAGTCTTGTTCTTCATCAAAGGCAGGGGTTAGCATAAAATAATATTTACATGAAATTTGAAAAAAAAAACTAGAAATTATATTGCGCAATAGAAAAATTATCATATCTTTAACAGGGACTCACCACAGAATGTAAAGAGAAATAAACTAACATTGATAATATAACAGTTCTACATTACAAAATAGTACAAACATATTTATATGCCCTTGATTATACAATACAAAACTTGGGCATTTAGATACATCCATAAAATTATCGTACTATCTCCAAACTGGTGAGTCCCTGCACAAACTCTACCCATCCCACAAACTACTATTACTACTATGAATAACCTGTAAGAGCCCAAAGTCCATCACTTTGGGCCTTCATTTTCATTGTTACATTTGTGCAACTTCTCGAGTGCCTCCATGATGGCCTTAACCCAGAGCTGATACTTCTGTTCCTTTAATTGTCGTTTCCCTTCGTCTGACAATTTACTAGAAATTTCTTACCCATCCTTTTCTTGTTCCTAAAAATATATTTAATGTAAATGGTTAGTCATAATGACTAAGTGAGGTCTTACCTCTTTAACCACTTGCAGAATAAAAGAAAGGTTAGTAGCAAAGTATATAAGAAATACGCAGTAATTTGTGAAATGAAGAGTAATTAATACAATATTGCATTATGTTCATTATAAATGTGTAATATTTTTCACTACATAGTGACGGCGCGTCACGACCGAATCGCGTGTATTCCCGCAGGAGGAGGTGATCCGCTTCCCGGACGGATGATCAGAGGCCGTGGTTGCGTCTGGATGGTCGATCAGAGTCAATTTCATATATGGGTTTTGTTGTTTTGAATTGTATTTTGCCCCCGATCGGTCCAGATAGTGTGAGCCGTCTGATTTGGGTTTTTTTATTTTCATTTTTTTGGCAGTTATTACTTAGGGTTATAAGTATGCATGCGGTTCATCCGATGGAGGCTATCGTGAGTTTTGGAAAATATTTCTGAAAACGTCGGTCTAGGTTTGGTGCGACGCCAAATCTCCCACCGGGAGCGACTCCCGGACTCCCCCCTTCGCCTCCTCGCCTCCGGTGCGACTCCGGGAAGGCATTCCTCCGCCTCCCTCTTCTTATATGGTAAGCCTTCCACTGCCTTTAGCCGCCGTTTCCCGCTTCTTCCCTGTTTGCCACCTGCATAACTCCTTCCGCCTCCTCCACTTTCCTGTGTAGCCCACTCCCCCACTCCACCACCAGACCTCCCTACAACCACCCTTTCCGCCTCTACCTGGGCTGATCCTCCCCTTTCTTAGCCCAAGCCTCCAACTACAACCCTTGCCCCACCCGAGCCATCTCCCCATCAGAGCCCTCTCCCCACCCAAGCCTACTCCCCACTCGTGCCCTCTCCCCACCCAACCGGCCCCATTTCTCCCATAACCCCTAACTGATCCCAACAGTCCTGATCCCCTCCTCACTATCAGTGCACAAATCGATCCAGCCAACACCAACCCTAAGCCCTACTTCCAAAGCATTATCCGCTTGCTACGGCCTTGTATGCTCCCTCAAACAACCGCCTTGCCGCCACCTACATGTGTGAACTGTGGTAAAACCATTTTCTTTTTGTTTACTTTTGGGCAACTCATATTGTGGTGGATTTTTATCGTATTGTGCTATTAGTTCATTTTGCTATACTATTTACAGAGTTTATTCTGTGGACGCTTAAAATTATTTGCGCCTCAATCACTTGTAAAATTGATAGTTTGTTTTCCTTTAATTAATTATTTGCGACTGCACGTGCCCCTGCTATTAACCTTATAATAATTAATTATTTGCTGTAATTTAGCGAACCACTCTTGCACTAGCATTCCATTGCATCACATTTAGGGCTGCATTTAGAGGTCCACCCCGTGTTGGCCTTACCACTGCATCACATAGGGTATTAAGCATGCATTCATCTTGATTCTTAATCTTACTTTCATTAGCATCATCTTATTTTATTTATTTGACAAGGTTAGTTACTTAATCTTTTCTTTTCATATACCCCTTTTTAGGTGTTTTAACATGGTCACATCATATTGGTTCAGGGTTTTTGAACAAGCATGGGTCCCTTATGGGACCTCAAGCAGCCCAATGCTTAGAGCTGTCCACAGCCCATAATAATTGGTTTTAATTATCGAGATATAACTTTATATAAGAAACATAAATAAAATTACAAATGAAGTCCGATTTAGGGAATTGCTACCACCTCGTTGGTTTCATCATTAGGGGTCTTTATTATTTTTCTTTTTCTTTTTGGTTTATATTTGATCGTAATCATAACTCAAAATTAACATTGTACTTTAGCATGCTTAGCGTGGTATTACATGCATGAACATTTCCTGCTAAGCAGTCCATAGTGGAGTTGGGCACCACAAGTATTTTCTTTTTACCTAACTTTGTTAAGAGGCTTGTTTTGTATTCACACAAAACCCTTAAACTCATCGGTTGTAGCATGATGCTGCATAATAATTTAACCATCATTTAATGTATGATAAATATTGTTGAGACTGGTAGGGATAATATTATTGCAAAAGTCAAAATTAAGTCAGACGTCATCTGTAATCATTGTAGAGTTGCTTTTAAGGAATGATGCTCATGAACCTTGGCCTCTTCTATTAATTTGATTGTCCATAATTCTTGGTGGCACAAAGTTATGCCAACATTTTTTTACATCTGTGTTCCTTTAGTTTTTGTTTATGGCTGTATTGACTAGATATTGTACAGTTCAACTTAAAAATGGATCTCATTGACAACTTTATTTGATCGTTAGTTGTAAAGGTTTGTAGACGTGTTTAATTTGCGAATTCTCTTTATATTTGCTTGAATGCTTATCCTCTGCTCTTAGTTTATCCAACTTTGATTGTTTTTCTCATCTAATTGTCATGTATGTTATTCTGCCAGCTTTATTTTAATAATGGCATTTATTCTTTCTAACTGGATTAGTAACTTGCATTTTTTGTAAGACTACTTACCTTCTGCAGATAATTTTGATAAGTTCACTACTTTTTTACATTCATCTTGCATTATTTCTACATTTGGCTGTTTATATTTTCACATTATTTATCTAATACTCATATCTACAGTTATATTTTCTTACCATCCTCCAACTAGGTTGTCTCTTACGAGAGTATGCAAGCAGGACTTTACCGTCTTAAGTGTCTAGGAATTAGCAGGCTTACCCATCCTGTTGGGCTGCTTTCTGCAATGAACCAACTTCCAGATGAAGCTATAACTTTAGCTGCTGCATCCCATATTGAAAGGGAATTGCAGATAACTTCATGGAATCTGACAAGTAACTTTGTTGCTTGTACTAGTCAGGTATTGTTTGTTTCTTGTTTTTAATCAGTTAAGATCTTTCGTTTGAGTTTTATTCCTGAGAATGTTATCTCTAAAGCTATGAAGCACTGGTACGGGTACCTAGTACGATATGAATCCGGTGCGGCGGTACGACAAAAATTAAAAACCAAGGGTACGGGTACGGCGGGATACTTTGTATTAGATATAATAAGTATATATGTATATAACACAATTGCATGGGATACATGTTCCTTCTGGCTATAAACAACAAAACAATTGTTATAAACTTATGTTACCTTATGGATTATAACCTCCTCAACCAAAGAGGAGAATAGGGGTGTTCATTCCAATTGTCTTAGAATTTTCTTGGAACCAAGAGAATGAAGGAGAAGGAATCACGGAGCATATCTTAAGATCAAAAGGCATTGGAACAATGCATGGGTTGCCCAGATCCAAAATATCCATGGTACACATGATCAGGTATTATAATCCACCCCATCAAAAAATCGGATACTTAAGTCCCCCCACCATAATTAAATCAAACTTTAACAAAAAATGAAAGGTGAGATGGAGCTTACCAACATTCAAAGAATTGTCTTAAGCAGAGCCAGAAGAGAAATTAAAGAGGCTAGTCGCATGGGAATATGTACAGATTTCTGAAGAGGAGGAGGAATAAGAAATAACAACAATGTACAGGTTTCTGAAAGAGGAAGAAGAAGAGGAAGAAGAAATGACGACAACGGGAGCGGTAGCGAGACTTGGAGCTTGTATCCACGTGTATGGTATGCATACCCGTACCAGAAACGCAACAAGTACAGGTACAAATCTAATATTGGCGTATCGATGCTTCATAGCTCTAAAGTTAAAGGCACCCAATATTTATTAATTTATCTGAATGTGAGTTTTGTTTCTTAATCAAAAATTTATTGGGCCTTGCTTTACCAATAATTGGATTTAGTATTACTAGCATAACTACAGAGTAGCCTCATATTCCACCAGTACATTAACTTTGAGAGGAAAATTGACTGCCAAAAAGACGTAAACAAGACACCTTGTGATTCTGACTGCTATATTTGCAAAATTCAGAAATTGTAATTTCAGAGTTTGGAAGTTTGGTTTTATTACCTTCATTTTCCCTTTTGGCTAACGTAGCTCCTCTCCCTGAGTGCCCCCTGCCTTATTCAGCATGTTACGCAAACAAGTGACTTTTTATTTATTCATTCCCACTTTATTTACTGAATTTATTTTGGTTGTTTTTTCATGTATTTGCTTACGCACTTATTTTTCTATATTTTATTATTTTATTTGGAGTATCCATAATGCTTTATTTCAAGGATGTGTTATCTAGATTTTTTTGTACTCAAATTCCATAAAAATGCAGTCTTGGGATTTGGCCAGGTCAAACTGATTTCATTCTCCGTGTCCACTATTGAGCCTATACCTTAATTATCTCCCTTGGATGTGGTTTGGTTTCATCAGGACAAAATATTTCAAAAAAGATGTTTTTTGAAATTTAAAAAACTGTAAAATAAGTAGAAATCAAAATTTAATTTCTTTAGGCGTACTTGTACTGCAACGTTCTATTTTCTTACTTTAGCTATTACTGGAATATCTTTACCTAAGTTGAAAATATAATGAGTGTTAGCTAATTCCATCTTTTCTCTTACTCCAATTCCTTATTTACTGAAGTTGGCTCGGCCCCCTTCCTTCCCTTCATAACCTGTTGTGTATTAAAAACACCATAGAATATATTACCAAAAGAAAAAAAGAAAACCCCTAGTCTTCTAAAAACACCAGAGAATATATTACCAAAAAAAGAAAATCCCTAGCCTTTTAAAAGCCACCGGCTACCCCCTTGAAAAATCCCGTGGTTCTTCTTCCTCCTTTCTACCTCCCTCGACATTGTCTCAGTCCTACTTCCTTTTTCTATGGTTTCCATCCACCTTATTTCCTCTGCATTGTTACTGCCAGTGTCCTTGCGCGTCGCCTTACGATATGTGCTAGAGAAGTTTATCATATTTCTTTGGTGCCTCGACCAATTTCCAGTACCGTGTCTATACCTGGTGAGATGCTTCCTTTTCCATGTCGATTATGGCCTCTTTCTTGTTTAAAAGTAGTGATCCTAGTTCTTATGATTTTTTTGTTGCTGTACTTTTGCTATAGTTTGGGCTTATTTCACTCATTCTGTTATTATCTTGGCGACCATTCATTATTATAGGTTGTTTTATCCATTAAATGTGATGCGCCGCTAAATTGATTTAAATTCCTAATTTGTTGTATTTTGCTTAAAATCTTCTTGGCTAAGTCTATTGTCGTGTATTTCATTTTAATTGCATTTGTATTTACATTTACATTACATTCATCTCATTACTACAAGTGCATCAAGTTGTATCTGGACTAAGATCATGTCGACTCTCATAAAAAGAAAAAAAAAGAAAAAAATGTGGTTATGGATCTGTACCCCCTAGGATTGATAAACTTTTTGGATCTTATTAACCAAAGAGATACGACTAAAAGAAACCCCATCAGGGAGTGAAATAGAACATGAAATCGTGAACTCCCAAGCAGTGGGAGGAGAATGTGATCTCTGACCGCGTACATATTGAAGAATGAGTCAGTGACTCACATGCATTGGCTTAGCTAAGAGAATTCACCGTAGTCATTGCAAAAGTGAGACTTCATAGGGAGATTGTCACGGCTTATGGATCTAAACCTGTATGATCTATCCATGACCAAGATGAAGCATAGGTGATATCTATGTTATTGGCGCGCGCCTAAGGTGCCGGTCACACCAGGCGCATTGAGCCTCACCTTTGCAATGTAGTGGCGGGCGTGGCGCTCCTCAGCGCACACCTTATCAGCTCCTAGACGCACCTGGGCCTTTGAAGGCCTTTTCTTCAACATGATTAATGATTTTTTTTTGGATGTGAGAAAAAACATAATATCAGGCTTAGATTACATGAAGTTACATTTATTTAATTTATATATTTATCATCTGGAACAAACTTGTTCTAAAAAAACAAGAGAAGAGAGTAAACAGTTGAGATCAAGCGAGGATTGAGAAAGAGAATTATGTGTAGAGAAAGATGAATCTGAGGATCAAAAAATGCTTCGGCGGCGTTGCAATGGATTAATGATGCGTACTCGACAAGTGCATCGGTCGTTCAAGTAATGTACAATGAGAAGTGTTGTCCAAGTATTTATCTCTCAAGCAATGTAGTTGGACTGTGTTTCAATTGTTAGGAAAATTAATTGTGAAGGTTTAAAAACGGTGGATTAAGTTTGTTGATGGTGGTGGTGTGTGCTTAAGAGGAATTGGTTGCGGGTCGCCTTCACCGCTTTGCACGAGGCAACACAAGCCAACCTCAATCAACACAAGTGCGGGTCGCCTTCACCGCTTTGCAAACACGTGAGCTTTTGCGGTTCACAAACACCGCTTCACAGGCGTGAGCGGAAGTGAGCGTGCAAGTGAAATTCTGCAAGCGAGTGAGAGTGAATTTTAGGGTCACAAACACCTATTCGCTTAACGAACTAGCTCATCAAAACTCAATCAAATCTTAAGTTGTCAACATTGCTCACAAGCATGAACACAATTATCACAAGAAAATCACGTGACATTGCATATTAATTGTTCAACAAAATTAATCATCAAATAATAATGAGTTTCTATTCCGAAGACCTTGATTTGCGGAAGAAAAGGATAGAGATACATACATCGACGAGAATTTTCCGTAGACTTGGGAGGTTGCATTGGATTGTCAAACCATGACCTGCAGGACCGCCAGGACACTCATTGATTGCGTCCGGGGTCAAGGAAGGCTCTCACCTCTTCCTAAGCGCCCGTCTTCTCGTTGGTGCTCGCTGCTCACGTCAAACCCTAGCTTCTTCTTCTCTTGGCGAGTTCCAAGAGTAGAAAACTCATTTTGGCAGAGCTTGGATGCAAGGAAATCCCGTAGGGTATTAAACTCTAGCTTGGAGGAGGAGAAATGAGTGCTTCAGCTCCACCCCAAAGGGTTTCAGCCTATGTTATTTAAGGCGCGCCTCAGGCGTGACTAAGGTTCAAGACTCAACAAGCTCAGAGGTTTGTGCATATGTGCGCCTTTGGAATATTAAAAGCGCGACTGAGTGAGATTATTGTTGTAAATTTTTTTCTTCGAAAAATAATAAAAAAAATAATGTAAGAACTCAATAATTTTTTTATTTTAGTGTTTGTATAATTGTGCGTTGAAACTTAGATATGATGCAAGTACGACATTGATTCTATTTTTTAAGAGATATAAATGACAGTAATGAATGATTAATTAGTAAACTAGATGAATAGTTTTATTGAGAAGCTGAAATGATGTTTGATGCTGATCATTTAAAATGGATATTATTGCGCCTTGCCTTCGTCAGGCGTGCGCCTGCGCCTTGAACCTTGCACTTAGGCTCCAAGACATCTTTGCGCCTTGATGCGTCTTGCGCTTTTATCCATGCTGTCAGGATCGTGATCCGGATCGTACGATCCTACGATCCGGAAAATGAAATCCGATCCGAATCGCAATCGGTCTCTGTTCACTTGGGGTCACGAGTAGGATCGTTGGATCGTATGATCGCGATTCTTGCGCGATCCTACCGACCCAAAATTAGTTAGAATAAAATCGCGTGCCCGACTTTTATGTCACATTGCGCCTTCATATTTCATAAAACCCTAAACTTGCGCTCTCATCCCGCACCCTCCTCTCTTTGCCCACTCTCCTTTCGTTCCGACTGGCCGATCTTCAACATCGACCGCCTGTGGTTGTGGTCCCTCATCCCAGAGAATGTCAAGGTCCTCAAGGCCCCCTCTGCGTCGAAGATCGACGAGAAGAAAAACAAGGATCGACCGGTTCGTGTTCGTAAGTCTTTTCTCCTGCTTTCTCTTTTTATTTTAGATTCAACTTTCAAGATCTATATCTTCAAGCTCTTCTTTTCGCTGATCCCTTCTTCCGGTGCTCTTTATTTGATTCCTCTCAAGTTACAACACTATATTTCTTTTCGCTGATCCCTTCTTCCGAAGAACTTCATATGTTTTTGTAATAATGACATAATTTTGTTCTTTGCCAAAATTGATTTATTCTTCACCCCAGAACATCAGTTGCTGGACTATCTTCTTGGTAAGGGTCATGTGGCCCTTTTCTGTTGCTCATTAAAACAATACGATGCGAGTACTAATGAGTTATATCTATACCACATGTTCAGAACAAGTTAAATTTTTTGTATGCATTTGGTTAATCATCTGATGTTATAACTTATGTCTATACCACGTGTTCAGAACAAATGAAAATGATTAATTATATAATTTTTGGTATTGATTATTCGTGTAATTGTATGATATCAAATTCAATTTCATCATTTAAGTCTTACTTTATGAATGTAGTAGGATCTTACGATTCTCGATCCGATCCTACGATCCGATCCGATCCTACGATCTGATCCGATCCAACCCCTGAAACGATCTCACCTAGGATCTCGATCCTGACAACCTTGGCCTTCAATAACTAAGGTTTCGGATGAAATTCCCGTCAAAAGACGGAGGATCCGGATTTAGCCTATGGTTGCCGCTTAAATATTGAATTCGTCAGAAATTGGTCATGCACGATTAATCGCACGATCATGCGTGCGAAACGTGCGTCGACGCGAGTCGTTAGCTTCCCGATTTGGAAAAATTCCGCCCGTACGATTTAATCACGCACGGTTAAAACAACCGTGCAGAAGGAATAGCACGGGCGGCGACAGAACGCCTGTTTTACGTCAACTATATTCTACTCGTGCGATTTTGTTCACGCACAATGAAAACCAACCATGCAATAAGGAATCACACGAGTAGCGATAGATCCTGAATTTTCAACATTAGAACGCGCACATCCTAAGAAATCGTGCACGAAGGAATTCGCACGATCGTGCGATATTAGCGTTGTGACATCTCGACACATACGGGATCTCGCACGGGCAAACCGTCTGTGCGTGAAGGAAAATCCCAAGATCGTGTGTTCTGTTCAAAATTCATTTTAAGTAATTGGGATCTGACCTTGTGCTCCATATCAGATTTTCGGGGCCAATTGGCATCGGCATGTGCAACCATTTGCCATAATGCAGAGATACAAACAAAGGGGGAAGTGATGTGCTCACCCCAATAACAATTGAATGCGCAATTGCCACCAATGTAGGCAAATCATGCACTTCTTGAGTAAATTGTGTTTTTGTCAAATATGAACATTAATGCATAAAATTGAAGTGATTGGCCTTAAAACATGCCTAGATGAGTCTAGAAAATGATATATAAATTTGACTCATAATTAATCATCGCCACAATCAGTGGATTGTATTCAATTATAATTCATTAAGCTTACTTATAGTCTTCATACACAGTGCAATATATGTAAGCATGTCTTAATTACCATCTAATTACAAATATACCCTAATATGGGTATGAATCCATAACATTCATCATGCACCAATCAATCTTTCATCACTAAAAAAATTTGTAGTCATGTCTAGTTCTTCATTTTTTGTGTGTTATATGCAATTCTAGTGTGTTGGTAGATTTATTTTTTGTATTTAGTAAACTGTAATTTTTCTTTTTCCCCATTTTCGCATCTCACATGCCTCAGGTGTACGCCTTTGCTCTGGGACCCCTTTGTGGCTCGATGTGCCTTGCGCCTTTAATAACTTAGGGTGGTATGAGAATTTTGAATTTGTGCGTTTTAGGGAGGGTCACCACAAAGAGAGACTAATGTAAGTGTGATAAAAGAAAGGAAAGTAGTTCTTCTTTCTTTTTTGATTACCTTGTGTCTGTATAAGGCCGAATCCATTTGGGATTTAGAGAGTTTAAGCGCGTCTTGGGGTATGGTCAATGACTGCTAAAAAAATAAACTCAGCTAAGTCAACTTCGTTCTCTAGTTATTTTATGTTCTATTTTTCACATATTGCAGGTCATCTTCTTGCCTTTTACTAAATCCTAATCATGGTATTGCATTCTCTCATTTTGACTTCTTCCTATCGCTAACCATAGGAACAAAGGTACAGCGAAACCCCGCAATGGAAAAGAAATGGCAAGAACAGTTTAATTGGCAATAAGAACTCTTAAACAAGCAAAAAAACTAAATTAGAAAATATTAATCGCCAATTAAGATTACTTACTACTACACTCACTACTATAAACATACCTTCAAATAACCTAGACAGTGTTGTGGATATCGGCCGACATGAAGGTTTGGGAGCAAAAATGACACAAAACCGTTTTAAATTTGGGTCGGATCGTTTTGAAAAAAACGGGCCGATATGTCGGTTTTAACCGACATACCGACCCCAAAAAACGAGCATATCGCCCGTTTTTTCTAATTAAATTTTTTTATTAATTATTTTTCTATTTGTTATTTTAGTAATGAAATGAGCGGGGTCGGGCCGCTGTTTTAACTCCCCCGACCCCGCTCATTTCATTTCATCCCGTCGCTCCTTCCCCAGCTCTCCCCGTCGCTCCTGCCCCAGCTCTCCCCGTCGCTCCTGCCCTAGCTCTCCCTCGCGCGCTGTCGACTCTCTAACTTCTTTGGTTCTCTGGTGCTTTCCCTCTCTCACGTGCTGTCGACACTCTATCTGGTTCTCTGGGCTCTCCCTCTCTGTCTCTCTGGTGTTCTCCCTCTCTCTGGTTCTGTGGCTCGCGGGTGCTCTTTAGCTCCCTGGTTCTCTAGTACCGTGGTTCTCTGGTGCTCTCGCGCGCTGTCGACACTTTATCTTGTTCTCTGGTGCTCTCCCTTTCTGGTTCTCTGGTGCTCTCCCTCTTTGTGGCTCGCTGATGCTCTCTGGTTCTGTGGTTCTCTGGCTTTTAGTGCTCTCTAGCTCGCTGGTGCTCTCCTCTCTTGCGCGCTGGTGCTTTCTTCTCCCTACCTCCCCCTCTCATTCTCTTGCTCTGCATTTTTGTTTTTTTTGTGTTGGTTGTTGTTCTAGCTACTGCTATGCTATCTTGTTGCCTTGCGCTCTATTGCCTTATTGGCCAGCTGCCCTACTGTCTTGCTCCCTGTTGCCTTATTTGCTAGCTATAACATGGTGACTTCTTTGTGGGTTATTGCAATCAATGACCCGTTTAGTTGTTGGTGGCTGTCCTTTTGCCTTATTAGTTCAGCAAGGCATGGTGGCTGCCTTGTGACTGACTTGCTGGTTGTAGCGTGGTGCCTGCCCTGTTGCCTTATTAGTTGCTGTCTTATTTTTATTTGACTCGTTTATTAGTCAACAAATGATTTGTAATACCCCTATTAATAGTTATTTATCCAACTTCATTTTGCAATCAATGATGCATGTATATCCAATCTCATTTTTAGTTGCCTTACTGTTTTGTGCCTTTTGATAAATAAAATATGAGATGTTTTGAAAGTTTGAATGACACTTGAATGCTTTGTTCATTTTGTTGGATACTTTGAAAGTTTAAATGATAGTTATAACTTTGTATACTAGTATACTACTGAAGATGCAAAATGTTATTGGATAAATAAAATATTGTGTGGATAATATAAAAGTTATCTGACGATCTAATGAAGTTATGAGGCTTTTCTGATGTTGATTTTTTTCAACTAGTAATTTTTCTCGTGATGTAGTCATGTAAAATATTTTTTCATTTCATCTAATTAACATTACTTTCATTTCCTGTCCTATTAGAATGAATTCTTCCGCTGGATCAAGTGAGGTTCCCGTATCACTTGTACCAATCCGTAGAGATCCGTTTTGGACATTTGGTGAGAAGTTGGTTACAAACGACACCAACTGAATCGAATGCAACTACTGCAAGCAGACAATGGATGGTGGAATTACACGTTTCAAGCATCACTTGGCTGGGTGGAAGGGTAATGTTAAGCCATGCCCTCAGGTTTCCGCCGACGTTAAGGCTAAGGAGGAGTCGACCCTAAACTCAAATTTAGAGAGTAAGAGAGCTAAAAATGTTAAGTTTCAAGCAATCTTTATTGAGATGGTTGTTGGAGTCCATGATGATCAAGAGGAACACTGGCATACGTTGGAGCACAAGTTCAAAGCGTTCAATGGACCAATTTGTTCATTCAGCTGTCGAGTCTATCAAGGGAAAAGATTCCTAACAGAGCACGATAGAGAGTAAGTACAAAAAGAAAGTCAGAGAGTAAGTAGAAAAGATTCCTCAGGATCAACATTCACCATCCACTCTTGTACCATTCCAGAATCAACATTCTTAGCTGTCAATGGATCTCGAGATGTCTCTGAATATTTTGACTTCAGCAAATCATTGAACTTTACAAATACTAAATCGTTCAATATTTTGCTATCAAGTTTATTTCTCTTTTTAGAATGTATCTACAATTTTTTTTTAAAAAAGTTAAATAATGCATAAAATCATATAATAAGATATTAATGTTTAACTAAATAACTAAATTAATGCATACCATCTCGAAGGTGCTCTAGTTTCTCTCACAGCCAGAGGATGAAGTAGTCAGACTTAAAATTTTCATAGCCATAGTTTTAAGGTACGACGTATTAGCACCGTTAAGCCTCCACCAATGTACTGTAAAAATTAAAATGATAACACAATGTATTAATTATTATACATAAATACATCATTAAAGTTAATAAATATATATTAAAATGTATCTGGATTTAAGTTGGGATTTTGTAGCTGTCTTTTTGCCATCTTTTTGCCAAATAACCCTTGTTGGTATTGGTAAACATCAAGTTCAACACTGATGAGATCATGTGTAGAAGGATCTTTCCTATATATTCTTGAGAGACTCAACAAAACCACTCATAAACCTTCCGTCAGCCTCAATCTCCACTCGACGAGAATAATAAAAATATGGGTTTAAGTAATAAACTGCAAAGTGCAGAGGGCTGTTCAATCTCCACTCGACAAAAATAATAAAAATTTGGGTTTAAGTAATAACTTGCAAGGTGCAGAGGGCTGCTTATCTTCTTTTCCCATCTACTATCAATCAACTTCCATATATGAAGATATTTGTTCTCTTGGTGATCGAGAACAACAACAGCCTCTTCCCTAGCTTTTTTGATAGCCCCATATAACCACCCCATGGATGGTGTATTCCCGTTGACTCTTTTCAAAACTTTCACAAATGGTGTGAATATACCAACAACTGGCTCGACATTCGCCCAAAATCTAGTGCTCATCACTATCATTGCAGCATACCATATGCAAAATAAATTATTAAGAAAATAATATAAAGGGCAACTTTCGAAACATATATTTGAAATGAAATGAATAAAGATGCAATAGTTTTACCTGCTTTCCCCCGACACTACTGACCAATTTTGTTGCAACCCACTTTGCAGATGTGAATAGACCCCTCAATTGATTCTTCTTCTCTAAGATGCTCTCTAAAGATAGAAAAGCTGTAGCAAATCTAGTCATACCTGGTCAAATAAGTTCATGAGAGTCCAAGTCCTTTGTTGACTCTCTAAACATGTCGAGAGAGATGATGTGACCATAGATGAAGATAGAGAGTTGGCGGCCCAAGGAGATAACACTATTTATTGGCTTCAATTTTCCTATATCTTGTAACAGTAGATTAATAATGTGAGCCGCACAACAAGTCCAAAAAATCTTAGGCCTTTTCAAAGCCATTAGCTTTGCAACGACCATATTATTGGACGCGCTATCCGTCACAATTTGCAAGATACTGTCCTCTCGTGGGCTCTCAGGGCTATCAATCGCCTTATCCAAGAAGTCAAAGATGAACTTTCCATCGTGTGTGGAGTAGGAGACATTCTTCAAAAGCCAGAATGCCACTCCGAAACTACAATGTATCATGATATTCATCACGCTCCTACCCTTTCGATCTGTCCACGCATCGGTCATGATATTGCAACCATTCAATTTGCAGGTTTGCGTGAATGTGCCCAACATGTCCTTCGTCCTCTACGCCTCCCCTTGCAAAATTGTCTCTCAACTCATAAAATGTTGTGATCTTCATCACAGGTCCGCATGACCAATGCCATGAGCCATCTGCTGGAAGGATGAATTACATATGACGTTAAACGAGATCTCGTTTTCATATGCCCATCTACCTATGTACACGACAACATCATCTCTGGCTTTCTTTTTGTACTTACTCTCTATCGTGCTCTGTTGGGAATCTTTTCCCTTGGTCGACTCGGCAGCTTAATGAACAAATTGGTCCATTTGACCCTTTGAACCTGTGCTCCTACGTATGCTAGTGTCCTCTTCTTGATCATCATGGAGTCCTCCAACAACCACCTCATTCAAGATTGTTTGAAACTTATCACTTTTAGCTCTCTTACTCTCAGTTTAGGGCCGACTCCGTCTTAGCCTTAACGTCGGCGGGAACCTGAGGGCTTGACTTAACGTTACCCTTCCACCCAGCCAAGTGATGCTTGTAACGTGTAATTCCACCATTCACTGTCTGCTTGCAGTAGTTGCATTTGATTCGGTTGGTGTCCTTTACAACAAACTTCTCACCAAATGCCCTGAACGGATCTCTACAGTTGGTACCAGTGATACGGGAACCTCACTTGATCCAGCAGAAGAAGCCATTCTAATAGGGCAAGAAATGAAATTAATATTAGTTAGACGAAATGATAAAAAATATTTTACATGACTATATCACGAGAAAAATTATTAGTTGAAAAAAATGAACATCAGAAAAGTCCCATAATTTCATTAGATCGTTAGATCTTCAGATATTTTTTATATTATCCACGCAATATTTTATTTATCCAACAACATTTTGCATCTTCAGTAGTATACTAGTGTAAAAAGTTAAAACTATCATTCAAACTTTCAAATTATCCAACAAAATGATCAAAATTTTCAAGTATCATTCAAAATTTCAAAGCATCTCACATTTTATTTATCAAAAGGCACAAAACAATAAGACAACTAAAAATGTGATTGAATATATATGCATCATTGATTACAAAATGAAGTTGGATAAATGACTATTAATAGAGATATTTCAAATCATTTGTTGATTAATAAATTGATTAAATAAAAATAAGGCAACAACCAATAAGACAAATAAGACAACAAGTCAGCCACCATGCTACAACCAACAAGTCAGCCACAAGGTAACCACCCTGCCTTGCTGAACTAATAAGACAACAGGGCAGCCACTAACAACTAAACGGGTCATTGATTGCAACAATCCACAAGACAGCCACCATGCTACAGTCAGCAAATAAGGCAACAAGGAGCAGAGTAGTTGGCCAATAAGGCAGTAGGGCAGAAGACAACAAGATACTATAGCATCAACTAACACAACAACCAACACACAAAAAACAAAATGCAAAGCGATAGAATGAGAGGGGGAGGTAGGGAGAAGAATGCACCAGCCGAGAGAGTGCCGAGATCGAAAGCACCAGCGAGCTAGAGAGGGAGAGCACCAGAGAACCAGAGAGCTAGAGAGCATCAGCGAGCAGGGAGAAGAAAGAACCAGAGAACCGGCGAGCTAGAGAGGGAGAGAACCAGAGAACTAGAGAGCTAGAGAGCACCGACGAGCAGGAAAAAGAAAGAACCAGAGAGATAAAGTGCCGACAGCGCACGAGAGAGGGAGAGCACCAACGAGCTAGAGAGCACCAGAGAACCAGAGAGCACCAGCGAGCAGGGAGAAGAAAGAATCAGAGAGATAGAGTGTCGACAACACGCGAGGGAGAGCTAGGGCAGGAGCGACGGGGAGAGCTAGGGCATGAGCGGCGGAGTGAAATGAAATGAGCGGGGTAGGGGAGAGTTAAAACAACGAAGGAGTGAAAATGAATTGAAATAAGGCGGTCGGGTTTAGTAAAAAAATCAATTAAAAAAACGGGCGATATGCCCGTTTTTTTGGGCCCGATACGTCGGATAGTCTTATGCATGTTACATAATTACAATGAATGATGGTCGACAGACATAACAGATCTCCTATGCAAATGATCTAGAGCCCTCTCCGTTTTAATCCAGAGGGGCATATGATCAGGGGGTTCAATTAGCGGGGTGTAAAAAATTCATCGCGAGTGCGATGATCATTTAAATAATCACCCGAGATGTCAACACAAATGATGATGGAATCTATTCTCAGGCTATCACGAGAACTCTCTCCCTCTCTCTCGACTGACTCATAGAAGGGGAACACATACCTAAAATGTGGTCACTTATTTGGAGGCTCTTTTGGTGGAGCATAGAAATACTTGTCGAGTGTGAGATAAACACCCAAAAGGCTATACAAAACTTTGGCATTGAGATGCCACTCTATGATGTGTTGAATGCCTCTATAAAGTGGAAACTTATCAGGTGGCTCACCGGGAGGGGCATAATGAAATTCATCGCAAGTGCTACGAGTGCCAACACAGGTTCCTGAAATATCATGAGTGACCTTAAATGTAAGAGGAGCCATCACTGACTACACAACACTAGATTCGAGAACCTCATAGAGGTGGTGACACGAAGATCTGATTAGAAGAAGTGTCAAGAATCTTGCACTCAGAAATGGATCACTCATCGTAATCTCATCCTCATAAGGGCGTGATGTAACAACCCCACTTTCTAGGCTACGATTACAATTTTCATAACAATTTCTATAATCTTATTTCACAGAGTCGCCAGGTAATTGAACATTCAGCTGTTATGATTACAGAGTACATAAAGAAAAAGTGCAGGAAAGTAAAACATTTTATTTATTTAACATATGATCAGGTACATCCGATCATCCAAAAGATAACCCAATATATGCATACAAAAGGTGGGTATCTCATATCTGTGCTACATAGAAGAGTGCATCACATGACTATAACAAAATGTGACTATGAGCAACAGATTAAAACTACACTACTATGCTACATGACAGGCACTACAGACTATTGGAAGCAGAACTGGAACTCATCGTGAGGGCAATCTGGATCACGGCAGGCAGCCTTGTGGGCATCCAGAACTCCGAAGACTGCTGTGACGACCTTGACCCAAATCTTGTACATCTTTTCGCGGCGTGAAGGGGTCGGCTAGAGCTGCCGGGAGTGGGTCCTCCTTGACCTGTTTAGTTACATTTTCTATTAGTCGAAAGACTAAATGAATTCTTATTGTTCCCTTCATTACTATGATGCCTTATTTATATTTTACGGATTTAATATTTCATATTCTCTTGATTACGTTATCTTTCATTTATTTTCTTCATATCATTTCATTTTCATCTCCTTCTAATTTCATTCCTTATACATTTTACTTGCATTTGTTTTCATTTGTTTTCATTTTAGTTGTACAAAGCGGGCATCTCAGGTATGAGGAAAACATCTAGAAATCCATATGTTATTTTGTGAAATTTCCAATGTTTTCTTTGAGTTAAACAAAATTCTCAGATTGATCACAGTATTCATGTTAGCATTCTCCGATTTTTTTATCCATCTTGATGTGGTTTCCTTCTAAACCCTTCTGTTTTGATTCATTTTCATCCATTCACTAATTAGAAGAAGGATGATTCCTAATAGATTTGTCGAAGATTATTGGGATTTTTTATTTCCTTTCATTTCCTACATTTCAATCCAAACAAACTTTCTATATTTTTTCAGCAACTAAAATTGATTTCTTCCATTATAGATTAATTTAATGAAGTTAGTAAATACAATTTTAAAGGTAATTAGAATCATAATCCTATTGTTTAAAGCTTTGAGACTAACATCTTAAATATCTCAAACTTTCGTAATTTTGCCATATTTATTTACATAGAGTTTAAATGGACAAATGATGCCCAGTAATACTACTTCTTCATTAGAATATTTATCATGTGGCAATAGTAAGTTCAATTGCATTATTTTATTCTATATCATATTTTATTTTACTTTTAGTTTTTATATTCATTTAACTAATTTTACTTTATTTTTTTGTTTTTTTAGGGAATTGTTATTAGCAGTAGACACATGTCTATCAACACTCTTTTTTAGGGAATTGTTATTAGTATTTTCTCATATATATATTTTTGGCGTGCTTGTTTTTTTTCTTTATACTCTCCTTTTGTTATCAGGCAACGTTAAGGGTACATTAACATTTCTTTACATTTATATAGCGCACTTGTGTGTCTTTTCTTATTCGCACACTTTCATTCACGTGTCTTTTCTTATTCGCACGTTTACTTTCTTTCATTTCAATATACATAGGGAGGACATTCACCCCACCTCCGCTAGTTGGGTTCACCCTTAACCTAGCCCTTTTCATCACATTATTCACTTTTACTTGTCTTAATCATTTACGTTATTACATGATTAACTATGCTTCTTTTCTTTTCAACATAAAACAATCTTAGCAATTATAATCATGCAACTTACCAAAGACTAATTATAAAAAGGGTAAGAACTCACAGTGACCTCCTTTCCTTTATCACTTCCACCATCATTATTACGCCTTCCATTGTCCCGGGATGCCATGACCTAGAGCGTAAATATTTTAAAATTATTAAATCGCTGTCTCCAAATATCGTTTATCGCTTTTCAAGTCATCTTGATGGCTTCTATTTGACCTAATTAGGTCAAAGGAGGCTTACATGAGTTAGGAGTTTGCTGCCCTAATTTTAAATTATTATTTTTCACTGTTTTAGTGAAGGGACAACAATCCTTAGCCTCCAAATTATTATTTGGAGTGAAAGGATATCCTCTGCCTTGACTTCCTTGCCACCCTAATAATATGAGGATGTGGGTTTTGTTGTAATTGAGTGGTACACGTACTAGAGGTCCGTTTCCATCGCTAGAAATACTTTGAAATTTAGAAATTACAATTATTTCAACTAGGGTTCCACTCAAATTTCTGAAAGTCATGGGTGAGGGTCAAAGAAATCATTTCCAACACTAAATCCTCACTAACAATTTCGGAATCAACCTTTCCTCAATTAGGGGTTCATTGAAAATGCTGGAAATCATGGATTATGGCATAATAATCCATTGCAGAAACTTTTTAGAAGGAAAGAACCAAAGAAAATCCAAAAACTTCAAACCCTAGTATTTTCTACCCTTTCAAATCCTTGCAAAACACCATAAAAGGAACAAGAGGAGTGGAGAGGAAGAGGTTACCTCTCGAATGGAAGAGAAATCACCGAAAACGGAGGAGAATCGAACTCTCGGTGGAGCTCGCGACATGCGGCTTTCCGTCTGCTTCAGTGGCTCTTGCGTGCGGGACTTGGAGAAAATGAACAGTGGGGCTTCTTTCTTTTCTTTTTATCTGGAACCGCCTTTCCCAAGCACGACACACTCTTATTGACTCATTTAACTGGGAATCGCCGGTTCAAGCAATTGTAGCCGGTCTTCCTAGCTCTTGTACATTTTAACTTAAGATAATATCCCCACTTAATCCCCTTGTTTATTATTTATTTAATTAGTTTTGTATTATAACGTTATATGTAATATTAACACATGTAACATTTGAACTTTTGAAATATAATTTGCATTATGACATTTTATGTATTAAAATGCTATTCTTTAACTTTGTGTCGCACCAATTTACGTCGTTGTTCAGTAACATCATTGGATAATTAAATAATACCTGTAAATTGGCGGTGTCACACGTGGTGGTTCAATTGGAGGCTCAATGGTGGGGGGGGGGTCCAAAGAATCCGTCAACAAGGTGATTGTATTCCAGATGCAAACCATCGCAAGGGGCAGTGTTCCCAAAGATGGGTGAGATGGTCATCACGAGATCAACACTAGGATCTTTGCTCCCGGTAGTAATGTGGCTCGAGACGATGATAATTGAAGAGTGAGAATAGTGCATACTCGGTAGTGGGCAAATAAGTGTACTGTCGAGGGCTGACTCTCTAGCCGTCCGGGACACTGGGTCTTAGCGTGGTGTGAAGGATGGGTATACCATCACTATGTCACTGGGTCGTTCGTCCTCGCTCTTATGACCATGCTCACTAATCATACTAGCGCCGCTCTCCTCCGGTACCATAAGATTAGGATCAACGACTCCAAAATCAAGTGTGCACCAAGTCTCCTCAAGATGAGAGGAATCAAAATTTAGTGTCGGGTCTCTCATGTCAGTTGGAGCACTACTATAGACACATCAGTGGCTTGACCTAAATCCTTAAGTCTCTTTTTAGGGATTCTCTTTGAGGAATTCTTTATGTGATCAAAATGAACGTCCAAACGATCAAATTGATTACTAACCCATCATTGAAATTTGGCTATTGACATATCTGTTTTCGGAATACTAGGACGGTCACTACACATGATGCTCTCTTGGTGACGATGACCTTTATAGGGCTCTTGATATTCCTTGAAATAATTACCTCTAGAAGAATCAAATTGTAGAAAAGTGTTTGCATGATTTCTACGAGTTATGGGTTGGGGCCGAGAATAATTATGATAATATGAGGGTCCTCCAGTTGGAACTCTACGTGCATGATCAGTGGTGGAATCCGATTCCTCAAATAGAGGATTAATAAACTGGGTGGACTCGTGTTCATCCAATAAAGGATTAGAGTAACAATTTCTACTATGATATGGCATGATGAAATATACAGGTTCTAGTCCCGTGTATTTTAAACTAAGCCTGAACCTGATGCTCTGATACCAATCTGACGTAGGATGGTCATATATGTTGGAAAAATAGATGCATAAACTCCTATATACAACCACACATGAGATCCGCCGACTTTCAAACTTGTAAATAACTTTTCTTTATAATATCCATTATGAACGTTAATCACAATAGTTAAAGCATTCAAGAAAGGAAACAAGAAAGATAGTACATGCGCGGGAGTGCGCGAAAACAAATACTATTTGAATGAGAGATTACAAAAAACCAAAGCAATTGAAAAAAACAAAACTTATAAACCACAATCTCTCCAAGTAGAGAACAAACACAAGACCCAACGGTAAAGAAATAACACACAAACCTAGGATACCACTACTATAGTGAGGAGAGGGCTGATTGTATCTTCGGAGGACTCTGGAGTGGTCGGAAGATCTCCCAGAGTTGAAATCAGGCTCCTCTGAAATTGCAGGCGGCTGTCTGGACTGCAGGGGACTAACTGGTAGCTGAATACAGGGTCTGGACAACAGCTGGGTGAGGTTTGAGAGTTTAAACTTGCTGTCCAGGGGCTTCTGCTGCAAGGGGATACCAAATGGAGGAATAACCCATGTAGGGTTATTGATTGATGCAGGAAATGAGATTAATGGGGGTGGGGAAGTGGGGAATTTTGAGAGGTGACGTGTGAATTTAGGGGAAGGGAGTTCAGCCAGCAGGTTTTGGGAAAGATGGGGGTTTATTTTGAAAAATGAGAGGGGGTGGTTCCACGTGAGAAAGTGAGGGAAAGTGGGGTGAGGAGTTGACCGGCTCTGTGAGGGGTAATGGGAGAAAAGAGTGGCTTAATTTTAGGAATTAATTCCTAAAATGTGGGAGAGTGGGGGTGGAGGGGTAGTGGGTAGTTAGGAGGTTTATTGGTGGTTATTAGTGGTGGTGGGGGTGACTGGCCGGAGGGTGACCGGAGGTGGTCGCTCCTGCTGCTGGTGGTGGTGACCGGAGGAGTTTTCCGGGGATTGCCGGAAAATTGAAAATGAATGTAATGTAAAGGGGAATGCATGGGGAATTACCAGAGGCGGCCGGCGGTGGACTTCCGGTGATCACCGGAGGAGGGAATGAGGGGTTTAGGAGAGGGGAAGAGGGTCGTTTTGTTGGAGGATGTGAGAGTTGGAGGGGAGGCTTTGGTTGGCTGTTGCTTGTGGAGGGGGTGGAGGAGGGCCTAAGGCCGGCTGCTTCTAGTGGAGGGGAAGAAGATAGGGGACTCATGGCAAGGTATTGGGGAGGGATGGGGTGGTCGTCTGTGGTGGGAGGAGGGATGGGGTGGCCTTGCAAGGGGAGGAATGGAGGGGTAGACCTGAGCTTCGCACCCAGGGGTCGGCTTCGGCATCGAGATGATCAAAGAATGAGCTTCTCTACTCCAATCTTCAATGCCTAAAATGAGAGCCATCACCCTCTATTTATAGATTCTTAGGGGGCAATGGATGGCTATAATTGACCGAACATCCCGACTCAAAAATACATAAAGTTATAATTCAAAATTAAAAAAGACAAGAAGAAAAACTACTACTATTGTCGATCCACATAAAATGTGTGGTTCTGATTTCTTATCAAATACCCTTATAGTATTCATCTTTATTATAAGAGCTGAATTATCCTAACAATCAATGTCAAAGGTGAGTGTATCCCTAAGCTACTAAGCATGCTTTATATCTTTCAAGAACAGGAAAGACCTATTGGAGTTATCATTTTATTATTATTCATAATATTGTATTAATATTCTTGAGATTATATATATATATATATATATATGGTGGGACTCCGGTTTGGAGTCATGATTCCATTATTCGACATGGTATCAGAGGGACTTCTGCATCAGAACTTCAGTGCGTCCTAGGGTTTGCCGCGTCTCGCCCGACTCCTGCATCGGAGCTTCCGCGTGTCTCGCCTGCCGCCTGTTGCTTTGTCCCGCCGCTCGGAGCTTCTCCCGGTCCGCCTGCCGCCTGCTGCTTTGCCCCTTCCGCTGCTGTCGTTGGTCGCCGACGTCCTCTCCTGCTGGCTGCAGCGCCTCTCCCATTGGTTTTTTCAGCCGTTCCGCCGCCGCAGCAGGCTTCCCCCCTCGATTCCGTTGCCACCTAGTCTCGCCGGAGTTGTCTCCTGCGGTTTCTCCGCCCATGCTCATTGTTTTCTCCATGGAGACCTAATGACGTCCTCATCTTCTCCATGACGTCGTTCTTGATGCGTTGTATGTGATTTTTCGTTCTTCTTTATCCTTCGGTCCCCGATCTCCTTTGTGGGAGGGATCTCGTTTCTCGGTATTTCTGTGCTTCATGGATTCCAAGGATACTTATGGCTCTACAGGATGAATTACTAGCGTCCTTCTCGATGAGAAAAATTATTCTTCATGGGCGACTTCGCTAAAAGTGGATCTTGCCGCCGGAATAAGCTTTCCTGGCTGACCGGCGGCCCTCCGATGCCCAAATCGACTGAAAAAGATGACAAGAAAGAGGAGTTAGTGAAATGGTCGACTGAAAAGTACATGGTTCTGGGATGGATTCAGTGCTCAGTGGAGCCTCGCATCTTCTGTCAGTTCATGCGTTTTGAGGATATCTCTGAGCTTTGGTCCGCTCTCCAGCGCACTTTTGGCCACACACGTGTTGATGCCCAGATTTTCGGGATTTTTTAGGACATCTCTTCCGCCACACAGGAGGAGGCTCTGTTCAGGAGTACTTCACTTACCTTCAAGACCGTTTTCTTAAGCTTAACGATCTTGAGCCTCTCAGTGCCCTGGAGTTTCCTAATGATATCACCCTTATTCGGGAACAGCGCCAGAGATGGGAGATATACCAGTTCTTGATGGGGCTTCGCCCCAAATATGAGTCTACTCGTGCTCAGATTGTGGGGATGTCACCTTTGCCAGATCTTTTTGAGGCCCACTCCATTGTTGCAGAGCATGAGAAACGTATGCAGAGGCAATCTAGTCTTCCCGGCATTCGTGCTACCACCTCTCTCGCTACTGAGCAGATGGCCCTTGTACCTTCCTACCGCCCTCCCACCTCCAACACTCGTAGTCGCGGTGGTCGGGGTTCTTTTACTCAGCCTGGTGGTCGTGGCTCTTCTGGTGGTCGTGGCTCTTCTGGTGGTCGTGGCTCTTCTGGTGTTCGTGGCTTTACGGGTCCTCCTGGCCCTTGCTCTCACTGTGGACGTCTCTACCATGATCGCAGTCATTGCTATCAGCTCTACCCACACCTACGGGGCTCTGAGCGTCCTACTCCTGGCAGTGTCCCCAGACACACTTTTGCTTCTGCTGAGTCTTCCGAGCCCGTCGAGTGCACCTTGGGTGCCAACTCCTCCGACTTCTGTCAGATGATGCCCCAGTTTCAGCATTTTCAGCAGTTTCAGCAGTCTCAGCCTTCCACTACTGTCTCTGCTTCCACTGTCTCTTCTTCCTCAGGTACTCCATTTGCTTGCTCCGCGACCATGGTTGACCAGGATTCGTCACCCTGGGTGATTGACTCTGGTGCAACCGATCATATGAATGGTACGTCTTCCCATCCGCTTCATGTTGTTCCCTGCTCCCACCACGACTGTTCCTTGCTGATGTCTCAGTTACTCCTGTCCTTAGCCGGGGCCACGCTCCTCTCTCATCTTCTCTCTCCCTTGACTCTGTTCTTCTTGTCCCTCAGTTGGCTCTCAACATTTTATCTGTTAGTAGTATTACTCGTACTTTGAACTGTTCAGTAACTTAATTCTCTGATCATTGTGTTTTTCAGGACCTGAGATCCGGGAGGACTATTGGTACGGGATATGAGAAGAGTGAGATGTACTACCTGAAGCTACCTCCTACCACCACTGCTACTACCACCACTGCTACCTTCACGCCTACCTCTTCTGCTGCTTCTCCTGCTTTGTCGTCGAGCTCGCTTTGGAACGCACGTCTTGACCATGTCAGCCCTCAGCGAATGTTGTCTGTTTGTCCTGATGTGTCTTTTATTTTTCCTTTTCGCTGTGATGTATGTGAGTTGTCAAAACACACGCACAACATGTATGTTCCTTCTGTTAGTTGTGCTACTTGTTGCTTTGAGTTAGTTCATTCTGATGTGTGTGACCCTGCCCCCGTTGTGTCATTTGATGGTTTCTCATATTTTGTAATATTTATTGATGACTATTCTCGTTATTTATGGGTTTATCTCCTCAAATAGAAATCTGATGTCCTATCGGTTTACTCCCATTTTTCACGTATGATACGAACCCAACATGGTACGTCAGTTCATATCCTCCGCTATGACAATGGAGGTGAGTACACTTCTCATCCCTTTGATCTCTTCCTCCGCGATGAGGTCACTCTACACCAATTTTCTTGTCCGGGGACCCCTGAGTAGAATGGGGTGGCAGAACGCAAAAACCGCCACCTCCTAGACTCTGTTCGTTGCCTTCTTCGGGGAATGAATGTCCCTAAGTCCTATTGGAGCGCTGCTCTTCTTACAACAAATTTTCTTATTAATAGGACTCCCTCTCGTCCTCTTGGTGGTGTTACCCCCTATAGTCTCATCCATCCATCCGTCTCTGCATTTCCCATCCCTCTTCGGGTCTTTAGTTGTGTGTGTTTTGTCTAGAATCGGCGCCCCTCTCGGACTAAACTCGACGGCAGGGCCATCCGCTGCCTCTTTCTTTGCTACTCGACTACCACTAAAGGTTACCGCTGCTATGATCCCCAGTTGCGCTGTGTCATTCACTCTATGGATGTGACATTTCATGAGGACGTTCCCTTCTTTCCTGCACATTCAACCCCGCCTGCTTCCCACTATTGAGCAACCTCTCCCAGTCGCCTCTCCTCTACCAGATGCTTCCCCTTCTGCCGCTCCGCCTGTCCTGCTAACTTACTCTCGCCGCCCTCCGCCATCTCCACCCGGTGCACTCCCTTCTCCAGTCCCGGATCTGCAGGTCCTTTCAGTCGCAGGTATCTCTCTTGAGCCTCTGTCCTCTATTTCTCCTGTTGATTTACCTATTGCCCTTCGCAAGGGCAAGCGTACTTGTGTTCACTCCTCGGTTACTGAGCGCCCGTTGGCTAGTGTTGTTTCCTACCAGCGTTTCTCACCCTCTTACCAGGCTTTTGTGGTTGTTGCTGATTCTGTCCAGCTACCTACCTCGACTGTTGAGGCTCTACGTGACCCGCGATGGGTTCAGGCCATGGAGGAGGAGATGTCTGCTTTCCGTCGTACTGGGACATGGTCTCTGATTCCTCTTCCTCCCGGGAAACGCACAGTTGGGTGCAAATGAATTTATACTGTGAAGTACTCTGCTGACAGTACTATTGACCGCTACAAGGCTCGTTTGGTGGCCAAGGGCTTTACTCGGGCTCTAGACGAGTTTGGTGCCTCGTTTGCTCCCGTGGCTAAGTTGACCAGTGTCCGCCTTCTGCTCTCGCTTGCGGCCTATCGGACGTGGTCTCTCTACTAGCTTGACGTCAAAAGTGCCTTTCTGCACGACGAGTTTCTGGAGGAGGTATATATGGCTCCTCCTCCGGGGTTTGCCCTTAAGGGGGAGTATTCGGGGAGAGTTTGCCAACTGCACAAATCTCTGTATGGCTTAAAGCAGTCACCGCGTGCTTGGTTCGAACGGTTCAGCTCGGTCATCCTTCAGTATGGCTTCACTCAGTGCCGTGCAGATCACACTTGCTTCATTCGCGTCACTCCTGAGGGACGTCGAGCCATTGTCCTGGTCTATGTTTATGATATTATTCTCACCGGTGATGATCCCCCTGACATCTCTGAGGTGAAAGCTACACTTCGCTCTGCCAAGGTTGTCAGGATCGCGATCCAGATCATAGGATCTTACGATCCTATGATCTAGATTTTGTAAATCGATCCTGATTTTGTAAAACGATCCTCGATCCGACCCTACTACCAGATCCGACCCTACAATCAGATCCGATCCTACCTCAAAACGATCTTATCTAGGATCTCGATCCTGACAACCTTGCGCTCAGCCTTCGAGGTGAAAGACCTTGGACCTCTCCGCTACTTCCTTGGGATTGAAGTAGCTCGCTCACGACAGGGCATCTCTATATCGCAACACAAGTACACCTTAGATCTTCTTCGGGACACAGGTCTACTTGGGTGTTGTCCTGCAAGTACTCCTATTGACATCAACCATCGCCTCTATGTTAAATAGGTGATCCTCGTTCAGACCCCTCTCATTACCAACAGCTTGTTGGTCGGTTGATATACTTGACCAATACCGGGCCTGACATCAGCTTCTCAGTGGGCATTTTGAGCCATTTTATGCATTCTCCCAGGACATCTCACCTAGAGGCTTCTCGACGTGTCCTTCGCTATCTTAAGCGCACTCCTGGTCTTGGGCTGTTCTATCGGGCTGACAGTGCTACCAGTCTCTCCTGCTTCACAGATGCAGATTTTGCTTGATCGCTGACGGATCGACGCTCTACGTCGGGTTTTTGTGTATTCCATGATGATCATCTTGTTTCGTGGCGGAGTAAGAAACAATCTATTGTATCTCGTTCGTCTGCTGAGTCAGAGTACCGCACCATGACACACGACATTACTGAGTTGGTTTAGCTTCGATCGCTGCAGACTGAACTTGTCCTATCTCTTGTTGATGGCTCGACGCTCTACTGTGATAATAAGTCAACTCTCCTACTTACATTGGATTCGATGCTACATGAGCGCACCAAACACATCGAGTTGTCCCCTCTGCTGACCAACTCGCTGACGCCTTCACTAAAGCTGTCGGTCCTACTCGTTCAGATCTGACCATTTCCAAGCTGGGTATGATTGACATCTTTGCTCCAGCTTGAGGGGGAGTATTAGGTAGCCGGGAGAGAAGGGAGATCCGGTAGGGGAAGGAGGACGGAATGCAGAGAGAGAGGGAGAGAGAGAGAAGAAGAGAGAAGGAGAAAATTCAGAATCAATCTTGCATATCTAAACCTAGGCACACTAACCCATTTATACTACATGGGGTGCCAATAACAAGAGTAGCCCAAATTGAAAATAACAACAAAACATACGAAGCATAAAAGAAATAAGATGAAGGCGCCATCGGCGCTAAGCCGACTCATCAGTAACGCGGTTGCGACGCGTGTATGCCCTCCAAGGTGGCTCCTCCGGGTGCAGGTCTGTAACAATGCCGCCGTCTGGAAAATTTGTCTTGTCGTCAGGGCTAAAGTCGGGGTACTGGCGACGAAAATCATCTCGAAGGAGCCATGTGGCATCGGAGTCCGCCCGATTCACCCATGCGATGAGGAGCCCGTCGGGGTCTGCATCACCCGGAAGGTGGTGACAGCGATCAAGAACTCTGACGGGGTAGAGGGGAGGGTCACCAGACAGCTCGACATCGGCGGGGATATGGTCCACGACTGGGTGATCGCCCACGACCCGACGCATCTGGGAAACATGGAACACCGGGTGTACCCGGCTGCCGGGTGGGAGGGCGACGCGGTATGCCACCACACCGATACGTGCCAGGACTTTGAACGGGCCAAAGAAGCGAGGAGCGAGCTTGGGACACGGGCGGCGGGCCACTGAGAGCTGGTGGTACGAGTGGAGTTTTATGAAGACCTTTTCGCTCACCGCAAAGCTCAAGTCCCGCCTCTTCCGGTTGGCGAAGGAGGACATCTTGCCCTGGGCCCGGCGAAGATGATGCTTCAAATGCTCCAACACGGTATCACGGTCTTGCAGATGACCGGCGTGGCTGGCTACTACACACTCTCCAGGAAGGTGATGAGCAAGGGTCGGTGGCGGGTAGCCGTGTCCAAAAGGCCCGATCGGCCCGGCCCGGGCCGGCCCGGCCCGGGCCTGATCGGACCCGGGCTTTTGCAAACCGGGCCGAGCCCGGGCCCTTCCTTTATCGGGCTCGGGTCGGGCTCGGGCTTTAACCCCGGGAAGGGGCCCGAGCCTGCCCCCCGGGCCGGCCCTGGCTCTCCTCCAACGCTGAAATATGTTGTTTCCTATTCGTAGCATCCAAATAATTCTTGTAGTAGATGCATAGTTCCAGTGATTCTTCATTTAGTCGGCTCCTCCGCTTGTTCAAAATCCTTCCACTAAGAATTAGCTTCCAGCAAGTTTTCGTATACAAGCCTAATTCGTTTAAATGAATTAGGCTTGTATCCTGAATTAGCTTTCCTGTTCCAGTGATTTTAAACACTCTCCAGAAATTGTGTTTTCGTATACAAGCCTAATTCGTTTAAACCTATCCTATTTTTGGCTTTTTTCCTGCAAGCTAATTCTAAAATTTTATTTGTAAAAGAATATTTTGTCTTAGGTTGCGTTATTTCTTCTCGGGGTCGTGAGTCATATAAGTTGTCGTAATAATTAAAACATTCGGTAAAAATAGAATTAAATTTAGTAGTACCAACGTCGTCAACGTTATCGAAACTTAAATTTATGTCCAAGTTAACGTTAATTTCATCTATTAAATTTTCTACGCCGTCTACAGCGAATAAAGAGTTTAAAGCGGCGGCGCATGAAAATGCAGGAGACATTTCTCTATAATATTTTAAAATTTTTTCTTCTATGACTTCAATTAAAGGAAGCCATCCGGTGTGTTGCTTAAAATAGTTAAATTTTTGTGTGATATTTACAAAATTTTCAAATACTAACGAGCTAGTTGGATAATACACACCCGATAAAAAAACAGTCACCCTATAAAAACATTTTAATAAATCCATATAATGTAATAATACGTCCCAATCGTTATCAGTTAAATCATGATTATTTGTGAGAGTGTAATATTCTATAAGACGTGTTTTTTGTTGAAACACTCTTTTTAATATTTTATATGTGGAATTCCATCTTACAGACATATCAAATTGAGGTTTCAAATATTTTTGACCTTTTGCGATCACAAATTTTCGAAAATCTTGACTTGGTTGTTTGGTACAATAAATAAATCTAAGCATAGTCCTAATTTTTTTAACATATGGTTCCATTGCTTCTAAACTATCTTGTACCACTAAATTAAAAACGTGGCAGACACATCGAGTGTGAAAAAACGCACCGTTGAGCATTGGTTTTAATTCACATTTTAACCACTCTATTGTGGTGTTGTTATTACTAGCGTTATCAAAAGAAAGACTCATTATTTTATCTTTTATTTTAAATTCACGCAAACATTTAATAATTACCGAATATATAGCCTTACCGGTGTGCGGAAATTCAAAACTTTCAAAACATATTACACGCTTATTTAACTCCCATGAAACGGGATCGATCCAATGAGCCGTTATACAAATATAAGATAATTCTACCTTTACGCTACTACTCCAAACGTCGCTCGTTAAACTCACACGTCCCTCGAAATTTTCAAAATTTTTTATTAAATCTTGTTTTGCATCAAAATATAATTTAAGTGCGTCGCGTCTAATAGTGGATCTACTTACCTGGTTATATTTGGGTTGAAGCCCTTCGTGTATGAACTCCGTCGTCTCATCATTGTCGTAGTGACTGAATGACAACCCACGCCTGATGACGTTTTTATTTGTAGGTCTCGCTGTCTTGCTTGATCGTACGTCCAAATTTGTCCTGATGCTGATATTTGTCCCTGACTGGACTCGGGAGCTTGCTTCGTAAAACACGACTTAATGTGTCGCGCTAATGTTGAGTTGCCGGTAAGGGATAACAACTTTGAGCATAACTTGCACCGCGCCTTGAATTCGTCGCCTACTTTAACCTTGTCGAATGCTCCCAGACGGGCGCCCTCCGATTATGCTCCACCACTTCGGCCGTGCTTTGAGTCGACGACGCCGACGTTGAGGAGGACGATGTCATGCAGCGAGAGAGATAGTAAGAGAGTAAGAGAGGGAGAGAGTAAGTGAGAGAGAGTGAGAAAGCGAGTGGAAGAGAAAGAGTGAGTGAGAGAGAGAGAGTGAAGGGGAGAGAGAGTAAGAGAGAGAGAGAGTGAAGGAGAGAGAGAGGGGGCCGGTCGGGTAGGGGGGTGGGGTGGGGGGTGTTTTTATATTTTTTTTAAATAAAAAAAAATATTTTTTTTATTAAAAAAATAAATTTTTTTAATTGCCCTAGGGCCTAGGCTGTTGCCTAGGCCCTAGGTCACAGCAGCCAGCAGCTGCTGCTGCTGACAGCCAACAGGGCTGTCAGCAACAACCCTGCTGGCTGCTTCCAACGGCTCTAAGAGCCGTTGGATTTCCAACGGCTCTTAGAGCCGTTGAAGGCCTTGAGCCAGCACGAGCCGACTTGTTGGCCTGGGCCCGGGCCCGGGCCGACCCGAATTTCAGGTTTTTCCCGGCCCGGCCCGGCCCGGGTATCGAGCTGGGCTAGCCCCCAAAATCAGGGCTCTGAGCCCGGCCTCGGCCCGGACCGGGATTTTTCCGGGCCGGGCCGAAACGGGCTTTTGCCGGGCCGGGTTCGGGCCGGCCCACTGGGCCCGGGCCTTTTGGCCACGACTTGTGGCGGACGACCGTAGACTGTCTCGAACGGCGTGGTGGCTGCCGCCCGATGGTAGGCGGTGTTGTTTGAATACTCTGCCCAACAAAGCCATTTCGCCCACGTCCGGGGCTGCTCTCCAACGAAACACCGAAGGTATGTCTCCAGACAATGGTTGAGGACCTCGAACTGTCTGTATGTCTGAGGGTGATAGGCGGTACTCATGCAGAGACGTGTCCCCTGAATGCGAAATAGTGTCGTGCAGAACACACTCAAGAATAGGGGGTCCCGGTCGCTGACAATAGATCGGGGAAAACCGTGGTAGCGGACGACGCCGGTGATGAAGCTATCGGCGACGAAGGCGGCAGTGTATGGTTGGCGGAGGGGAATGAAATGACCATACTTGGACAGTCGCTCCACTACCAGAATGCAGTCAAACCCTCCAGAGCGCGGAAGCCGCGTGATGAAATTTATCGCAATATCCTCCCAGATGCAGTCTGGAATGGGGAGGGGTTGGAGGAGCCCCCCAGAAACATCGTCTCATACTTGGCCTTCTGGCAAGTCTGGCACGCGGCGACATAGGTCTTCACCTGGCGAAACATCTGCGGCCAGTACAGCGAAGCGGCCAGGTGGCGGTAGGTCCGGAAAGCCCCGACATGTCCCCCAGTTGGGGAGGCGTGAAACTCGGCCAGCAGGCGGGGGATGCTTGGAGACGTCGAAGAAATCACGAGGCGGTCCTTGTAGAAAAGGCGCCCGTCAGTCAGAGATTAGGGGGCGCGAATCGGCGGCGTCGATCAGGGCCGTCTGAATAGCGGCAAGGGTGGGGTCCGCCTCGACCTCCTACTTAATCACGACGGCCTCCTCCCAAACTGGGCGAGAAATGGCTGAAATCTCCGGTGAATGTAACTGACGGGAGAGAGCGTCCGCCGCCCGATAAGTCCTCCCGGGCCAAAACTCAATGGTGAAGTCATAGCCCAACAGTTTGGCCGTCCAAAGATGTTGTGCCGGAGTAGCAATCTTCTGCTGAAGTAGGTACTGTAAGTTGTGGTGGTCGGTCCGAACCACGAAGGGTCGACCAAGAAGGTATAGCCGCTAATGTTGTACCGCCAACACCAAGCCCATCAACTCGCACTCGTAGGCGGAACGACTACGAAGTGTGCTTGAGAACACCCGACTGAAATCAGCCACAGGGCGGCCCTTCTGCATGAGGACCGCGCCGACGCCGATGCTGGACGCATCGCATTCCACCTCGAAGGGAAGGCCGAAATCAGGCATGGCCAATACCGGATCCTGGACCATGGCGGACTTCAGGGAGGCAAAAGCGGCGACCGCCGCGGTTGTCCACTGGAAGGGTCCCTCCTCCGAGGCCCACAACAGCTGAGTGAGGGGGCGTGCTAAGCTCCCGTAATGCTGAATGAAGCGCCGATAGTAGCCGGTATATCCCAGGAAACCGCGGACCTCGCGGAGAGACGTCGGGGTCGGCCATTGGAGGACATCCGACACCTTGTCCTCGTCCATCGCCACTCTCGCCGCCGAGATGGTGTGGCCCAAGTAGCTGACTGCCGCGACGCCGAAGGCGCACTTTTTCTGATTCAGCACCAAGCCGTGGCGCCGTATAGTGGCCAGAGTACTAGGGACGTGCTCCAAGTGTGCCTGCCAAGTCGAACTGTACACCAAGATGTCATAAAAAAAAATCAATACATGCTTGCGAAGTACCGCTCAAAAGATGTCGTTCATGGTTGCTTGAAACGTCGCCGGTGCGTTGGTGAGACCAAATGGCATGACGAGGAACTTATAGTGGCCGTCATGAGTCCGGAAGGCCGTCTTGGGAATGTCCTCGGGGCGAACCCGAATCTGGTGGTAGCCGGCGTGCAGGTCCAGCTTGGTGAAGAAGGTGGAGCCGTGAAGCTCGTCCAGCAGCTCCTGGATGACCGGAATGGGGTACTTGTCTGGAATGGTCGTCTTGTTCAGTTCGCGGTAGTCCACACAGAACCGCCAACTGCCGTCCTTCTTCCGAACCAAGAGGATCGGGCTAGAGAGAGGACTCGCACTGGGGCAGATGATGCCGGCCAGGAGCATCTCGTGCACCAGTCGTTTGATCTCATCCTTCTGAATATGTCCGTAGCGGTATGGCCGAACCGAAACGACGGAAGTGCCGTCCTGGAGTAGAATGGAGTGGTTGGTGGGGAGAGAGGGAGGTAGGCCAGTGTGTGGCTGGAACACGTCCTGAATGTGTGTTAGGAGCTCCTGCAAGGCCGACGGCTGGTCCGAGGTCGGGCATGTGTTTGCGGTAATCGGCCATATCCAGGCCGAGAAGTCCACCCTCGACGTGCGTTGTAGGGCCCGGAAGGACATAGGAGAGCGGAGCAGAGTAGCATCCCAGACCAAGTGGCATGGTCGGCCTGCCTGGAGGAAACGCATCGTCATGGAGGCCCAATTAACGTTGACGTCGCTGAGGGTACGGAGCCAAGAGACCCCCAAAATGACGTCAATTCCGCCCAAACCAAAAGCATAGAAGTCAACCATCACCGTACTGGGGCCCATCGAGAGTACCACGTGCGGGCAACGACCCATCGTCGGTCGGCGCCGCCCGCCCCCCAAACAAACTGTGAAGTCCGGGGAGGGCACCAACGGAAGCTGGAGCTGCATGGATAACTGTTCCGAGATGAAATTGTGGCTGGCCCCGCTATCAATCATCACCACGATCGGGCGCTGCTGAATATACCATGCTAACGTCATGGTCTGTGCGCCGGATATACCCCCCACTGAGAAGGAGGAGAGCTCTAGGAGGCAGAGGGCCGCGGCGGCGGCCGCGGCATCGTCTTGGCCAACGTCGTTCTCCTCCAGCTCTGAAGCCTCAAAATCGACCAAAGTCACCTCGGCCTCCAGGTCGCCTATAATGGCGTGGAATTCCTTGATTGGACAGTCATGGTTGGGCCCGTAGGGTTGGCGGCATCAGAAACACAACCCTTTCGCACGGAAGTCATTGTAGTCTTGGTTGGATAAACGTAGAGGAGGTCCCCTAGCCGGCCGGCCTGCTGCTGGAAGACCACGGGATGGTGCAGCATTGGCCGCTCGCCATGGTGGTCGAGGCGGGTGGGCCGGAGGAACGCCGATCGGCCGCGCGGGGGGGGGGGGGGTAGCAGAGCAGTCTGGGAACGAGGAGCAAGATCCGCCTCCACGAGGCGAGCCATATCCAAGGCTTCTGACACTGTCCTCGGGTGGTGGGTGCGAAGGCGCGAGCGAATCCGTGGTAGGAGGCCCTGCATGAAGAAGGAAAGGTAGTGATCCGCCGGTAGGCCTGGAACGTGGGTCACCAACGTAATAAACTCATCGATGTATTCCTCCAAGGTTCCCGATTGCCGCACTCCGCACAGACGCTCGATAGCGGAGCCGGTGTAGCGGAAGTCATAACGGCCAATCATTCCTTGCTTCAAATCCGCCCAAGTAATGTTGGGGTTGGACTGGCGGAGCCAACGAGCCCAATGAAGAGCCGAGCCATCCAATCCGACGACGACGTGGGCGACCTTGTCCTTCTCAAGGGTGGAGTGTAGGTCGAAATATTGTTCCGCCTTGGCGATCTAACCCATTGGGTCGATGTCGGCGAAGGATGGAATGTCGAGGGAGAGGGCGGGGCGGTTTGCTGGGGCAGCGATAGCTGAGTAGCCGGTGGTGGGTCAACCGTCGGGGGTCTCCCTAAGATAGACGTCGCCGCGGAGGATTCCACCGCAGAGGCGGTGATCGGCGGTAACATGGAGTCCAAGAGAGTTAGGATTGCGGAAAGGGAGGAGTGGAGAGAGGCGATGGACTGGCCCTGTGCGTCGAAGCGACGGGCGATGACGTCGTTGTCCATGGGGTCGACAGGGTTGTCGGGATGCAGCCGTGTGGAGCGGGTCATTGACGCCAAGGTTGTCAGGATCGAGATCCTATGTGGGATCGTTTCAGGGGTTGGATCGGATCGGATCGTAGGATCGGATCGAGGATCGTAAGATCCTACATCCTACTACATTCATAAAGCCAGACTTATAAAAAAAAATGAATTTGAAGTCATACAATTACACAAATAATTTATAAAAAAATTATATAGTTAATAATTTTCATTGGTTGACTCTAAGGCTAAGGCAAAATAAGAACATGAATAAAGAAACATTTATAATTATAAATGTACCTGAGTACTAGTGAAACTTCTGAGTTCTGACTCTACTTCTTTAGCAACTGTAAAGCCAAGATGAGTATACTTTTTTGTCCTAACTGTCCCATCCTTTTCAAACTATCTTCAGAAACCAAGTTATGAAGATGAACCTACGAATGAGAAAACATAAATCTGAGAGATAATCATAAAGAAAAATCATCACATTGTCTAATAATCTAACCTCAGAAGCAAATGATGAAGCATCAGGAGCTACGTGACTAGGATGGAATCGTGGACTGTTGCAAGCTTGCATGACAAATTTCCTATTTAAGTTTATAGGTAAAACGATAACAATGCTAGCAAATCGTTAATTTTGAAATATAAAATATAACAAAAAACAAAAATCATTAGCAGCCACATCAAATAGAAGTTTTCCAACATATCAAATAGGAAATAAAAAAAAGTCTAACACAACGTAACAAATCTAAGAGGTCCATGGTCTATCAGAAAATCATCAGAACAGATCATTAACAGACACATCAACCATATCTTCATCAGCAATAATCGCATTTTCCTCATCACCACCACTGGCATCCTCATCGTCATCCCATTCACCTTCACTAATATACTCAGTAACTTCGAGATCACTGCGCCTTAAGGTCAGATCTTCGACTCCACCTATAAGAAGAAGAAGATAATTAAACGAGTTATTTACACTTGATACTAATAGTGAAAACTTGAATTTTACAAATATTCTTCATTAATTATAAAACTTACCTTCTTCATTTACTTCTTTAGTAGATTCTTCATCATTCTTTTCAACACTGTCATCACTATAAATTTCATGTGTACTGCGAAGGATCCCCAACCAGTTGTCCTTACGTGGAAGAACTGGATCTTCCCTCTCCGTGATCCATTCGTCATCTGAAGGGATATCCTCGAAATTATAAAACTTTTCCTTCAATTGTATATCCCTTCTATCTTGTCGTTCCATTAACCTCATGTTGTACATCACAAAAACCAGATCGTTCATTTTTTTTTGATGCAAACGATTTCTTTTTTTGGAGTGCACCTATTAAATATCATGACAATTAAAAACAGTAAGAATACAAATATAAGAATTATTATTCATCATTCAAACAATTTCTTTATTTGAAGCTCACCATCTCAAATGCGCTCCAATTGCGTTCACATCCAAAAGAGTTACATGTCAAACTTAGAACACGAATAGCAAATTTTTTCAATTCCGGATAATTGTCACCATAGGAATCCCACCAATCAGCTATAAAATACAATGTTGTAAACTTGTACTTGATTAAAATGATATTAATTATTTAATATGCAAAATGATTAATAAACTAAAATATTTTACCTGGAACTCTTTTACTTCTAGTTGCCTTTGCCGAGTCTAAGCCAAATAAGTCTTTTGCGTGTTTGAAATCATCCATCTGAATATCTATCTTTGTCCTCTCATCTTCGTTTGGAATCATCCGTTGGAGGCAACTATAAAAGCCAATTTTAACCTCTGCATCCGCTCTAAAACTCGGGCTAAAGTGATAATGTGGATTTAAATAATATGCTGCCGCATGCAATGGTCTATGAAGTTGGCTTGACCATCTCTCATCAATGATGACCCATATTGGCTCATATCTGCATAAGAAACAATATTGTACATTGTCACAAAACAAAAAAATAAAATAACAATTGCATATATTATAAACACTTAAATTCAAAATAACCAACTTACTAACTTTTTTTTGATGTTATCAAAATTGAGTTGAATTTTTTCCTTTGCTTTATCCATCTGTTCATATATAAATCCCATCATAGGCCCTTCTGAGTCAACCATTCTAAGCACCTTAATTAGTGGAAATGCTGCTTTCAAACATATGGTCACATGAGACCAAAAACGCCCCGTGTTTAAAACAATTTTTTGAATCAATTTTCTCTCCTTAGAACCAGCAAATCTACTAGACTTCCATTTGACGGAAGTAAACATTGTCATCAAACCACCTTTGTTCTCCGAAAGACATCCCAATGTCAAGTAAGCAGTTGCAAATCTGGTCACTGCAGGTCGAATCAATTCTCTCCCCTTTGTAAATTCAAGTAACCAAGCATGAACCAAAGTTCTAGAGTAGATATATGTTGTTATTTTTCTACCCTTTGCTATTGTTGATTTATGCAGCTCAAATTTTTTTTTTCAAAATCTTCTAACATCAAGTCAATACAGTGGGCAGCACATGGTGTCCAATATAAGTTTTTTCTCTTCTCCATCAACATATGACCGGCCGCCTTATAGTTCGATGCATTATCAGTTACTACTTGCACAACATTTTCCTCCCCGACCTTGTCCACAACCTCATCTAACATTTGAAAAACTTTTTCGGAGGTCTTAGCAATGTCAGAAGTATCTATAGAAGACAAGAACACAGTACCTTTGGGACTATTTACCAAAAAGTAACATATAGATCTTCTTTTTCTATCTGACCATCCATCAGACATAATTGTGCAACCAACTGTTCTCCATTCTGCCTTGTAGTCCTCTAATCTTTGTAGAGTTAGGTCGACCTCCTGTTTCAGGTATTTGACTCTTATGTCGTTATAAGATGGAGGTTTCATTCCGGGGCCATGTTGTCCGATCTCTTCAACAATACTTATGAATTCCGGATTCTTCACACAATTGAAGGGAATTGCACTTGTGTAGAAGAAACGAGCAATTTGTTGGCATGCTTTTTCGCGTGCATCTTTTTTAAATATAGCTCCAATTGTTGATTGACTGGTCTTTCTTATAAAAGCATTCATTGACTCTTTTCCCTTTGTTTTTTTTAGTTGCCCCAACTCAGCTTCGTAGTCAACTGTTGCTTCCTCAATATCTCTTTTCTTCTTTAAAACGTCATCTCCATGAGCTTGAAGAATGCTCAAAAATTGATTTCTCACTTTTTCAGGTACTTTAGTGCAGGCTTCCACGTTAAATTTTGTCCCTGCTAGATGATGTTTCAACCTATATATTCCACCGGATCTAATGACCAGACAATATTTACATTGTACTTTTTTTGCTGTGCTGTCTATTTCGATCCCATGCTCCCACCCAGGATCACTTCTAGAGCCGGATGCATTTTTTCTGGACTTTTTGCTTATGGGATTTGACCCAGAAGGTCCAGAACCCGAGGTGGACATCTAAATATTAACAAAAATTAACCCATGATTTCTAGAATAAAATCAATCCAGAAAATATAACCCATGAGTTCAGAAATCATCCAGAAAATATAGCATAGTAGTACAAAGAAGAAATTAGAGCATAACAGTGCCAGTAATCATCCAGACTAGAGCAGAAATCATCCAGAAATCTGGATGATTTCTGGTCCAGAAATCATCCAGAAATCTGGATGATTTCAGAAATCATCTAGAATAAAATCAGTCCAGAAAATATAACCCATGAGTTCAGAAATCATCCAGAAAATATAGCATAGCAGTACAAAGAAGAAAGTAGAGCATAACAGTGTCAGTAATCATCCAGACTAGAGCAGAAATCATCCAGAATTCTGGATGATTTCTGGAGCAGAAATCATCCAGATTTCTGGATGATTTCTGGAGCAGAAATCATCCAGATTTCTGGTCCAGTAATCATCCAGAAAATATAGCATAACAGTGCCAGTAATCAGAAGAAGAAGAAAGTGCCAGTAATCAGAAGAAGAAGAAAGTGCCAGTAATCAGAAGAAGAAGAAAGTGCCAGTAATCAGAAGAAGAAAGTGCCAGTAATCAGAAGAAGAAGAAAGTGCCAGTAATAAGAAGAAGAAGAAGAAGAAGAAGAAGAAGAAGAGAAGAAGAAGACGTCGGAGAAGAAGAAGAAGAAGCCGTCGGAGAAGAAGAAGAAGAAGCCGTCGGAGAAGAAGAAGAAGCCGTTGGAGAAGAAGAAGAAGAAGAAGAAGCCGTCGGAGAAGAAGAAGAAGCCGTCGGAGAAGAAGAAGAAGCCGTCGGAGAAGAAGAAGAAGCCGCCGGAGAAGAAGAAGAAGCCGTCAGAGAAGAAGAAGAAGAAGAAGCCGTCGGAGAAGAAGTAGAAGAAGAAGAAGCCCTAGACCTTGTCGGCGTCGAGAAGAACAGCTGTGCGGGAGAGGAGAAGCCGTCGGCGTCGGGCTAGGGTTTAGGAAGATGTGCGGGACGGGGGACGGGAGCCGGGAGAAATGAGCAACACAAATCATCCACGATATTTTATCAAGACAAATAGGATCGTGGAATCGTTTAGGAATCGCGATCCTAACGATTCCACGATCCGGATCGCGATCCAGCCGAGTCCAGGCCATATTGCGATCCAGAATAAGATCCGGATCGAATTATAGATTCTGGATCGTAGGATCGTGCGATCCTACGATCCAGCTCGCGATCCTGACAACATTGATTGACGCCCTATGATAGCCGGGGCGATGCAGGAACGGGCGACGTTGTGATGTCGCGGGCGAGGCGGACGATCCAGGTCGACGATCGCAGGCGGGACGATGCCAGGCAGAACGAGCGCAGGCGGGACGATCGCGGCGAGGCGGGTCGATGCCGATGCAAGAGCGGCGCACGTCAGCGATCGAAGGCTTCTCCGGCGGCGTTGTGGCGGGTGGAGCTGCAGATCAGACCAAGTATTAGGGTAGCTGGGAGAGAAGGGAGATCCGGTAGGGGAAGGAGGACGGAATGCAGAGAGAGAGAGAGGGAGAGAGAGAAGAAGAGAGAAGGAGAAAACTCAGAATCAATCTTGCATATCAAAACCCTAGGCACACTAACCCATTTATACTACATGGGGTGCCAATAACAAGAGTAGCCCAAATTGAAAATAACAACAAAACATACGAAGCATAAAAGAAATAAGATGACGGCGCCATCGGCGCTAAGTCGACTCATCAGTAACGCGGTTGCGATGCGTGTATGTCCTCCAGGGTGGCTCCTCGGGGTGCAGGTCCGTAACAGGGAGTATTGGAGTTATCATTTTATTATTATTCATAATATTGTATTAATATTCTTGAGGTTATATATATATGGCGGGACTCCGGTTTGGAGTCATGATTCCATTATTTGACAAGAACCACCTGCATTCATTTACTTTCTTTCTAGGGAGGAGATCAATTATGCCCCATGTTTGGTTGTTTTTTAACGCTCACATCTCTTTTATCGTTAGCATCAGACCAGTTAGAAACTGTGAGTGTGTTTTGCCAAACTTCTGTTTATGTTTAGATGATATGGAAACAATAAATGTTTGATGTGATAGAGGAAACATATAAGGTAGATTTGGAAATTGGGCGATTCGGTGGAAGCATGAGTACCTTTTCAAAGTGCTATAGGTCAATCATCCACACTAGGAAGAGTGGAATCTAAAGTTGATGCATGCAAATGATCAGTGGAAGCACCTGTAGTAGACACCGGTTTATATTTTTACTAATAAGTATTCAGCACTTTCACAGTGGACTGAAAATGAGGAGGCAAAATAGGAGGAATTTCATAGGAAGGGGGAACTTCATCATCTAATGTCTCCCCCTGAAGAGTACCACGAAGGTATGATTCATTTTCATGAACATTTATAGGCATGTACGTCTTGCGAGTAGGTGGTCGATAACATTTTTATCCTTTCTATGTAGGGGAATACCAAACTAAGACACATTTTGAGCATGAGGGTCAAGTTTTTCACCAGATTTCTTTGGAATTTGGACAAAACAAACTGCTCGAAATAAAAAATCAAGTATTTTTCATTTAGACTACGCTCCTTAATATATAGAAGTGCGTAAAGAACAAGGAAACAATACAAGGAAAATACCGTGTTGTGTGTGAGTGAGATAGAGAGAGAGAAAGAGAGAGAGATGGAGTGAGGGAGGGGGAGAGCGAGAGAGAGGGGGATATAGAGAGAGACTTTACCTTGCTGACATGCTGTGCTGAAGTAGTTTGACAGCGATGAGACAGGTATGAAAGGACTCAAACCCTCCCCCTCAAGTTGGGCTTGTGATGTCTGTCACGCCCAACTTGTCCATAATTTTTCCAATTGCCCTCAGACTCAATCCCTTAGTAAAAACATCAACCAGTTGTTGATCAGAGCAGACACATGGAGTGCTCACAACTCTCCTTACTATGTTTTCTTGATAAAATATTTGTTAACTTCCACATGCTTAGTGCAGTCATGCTGAATTGGATTGTGCGCAATGTTGATAGCCGCCTTGTTGTCACAATATAGCTTGATAAGATCCTTGCTTTGAATCCCAAGCTCGTGAATAATCGAGAATCCACATTCCTTCATATATCCCATGAGCCATAGCTTTGAATTCCTCTTCGACAGTAGACCTTGCAACCACATGTTGTTTTTGCTTCTCCAGGTTACCAGATTACCTCAAACCAGTGATGTCAGCAACAAGTTCTCCATCATCACTCCCCAATTTATGGTTGACTTCAATTGGAGTGCCAGCAGGTCTACACCCACTCATCCCTGATGTCTCGAGCAAGTCAAGGATGTACTTCCTCTAAGAGATAAAGATCTTGTGTTTGGATTTGATGACTTCAATGCCAAAGAAGTACTTAAGATTCCCATAATCTTTTACCTCAAATTCACTTGTCAAATTTTTTTTCAGACTTTGGATCTCCTCAATGTCATCTCTAGTTATAACAATGTCGTCTACATAAACAATAAGAGTGGTCACCTTTTCTTGCGTGCGCTTTATAAATAAGGTGTGATCAACATTTACTCTTAGTGTAACAAAATGTTATCATGGCTCTATAGAACCTTCCAAACCAGACCCTAAGAGATTATTTTAGGCCATATAGAGTCTTCTTCAGCCTGCAAACCTTTCCCTCGGATCTTTCGGCTGCAAGACCTGGAAGTAGAGACTTGTATACATTCTCTTTTAAATCACCATGGAGGAAGACATTCTTCACGTCTAATTGGCTGAGATTTCGTCCTTTACATGATGCACATGAGAGCAGAATTATAATGAAATTCATCTTTGCTACAGCAGTAAAAATTTCCTGATAGTCAATCCCAGCAGTCTGAGTATAGCCTCTATCCACCAATCTAGCTTTGTAACGTTCCACTTGTCCTTAGAGTTTTACTTCATTGAGAAGACCCGCTTAGACCTAACAACAGTCTTCCCTTGAGGAAGGAAAATCAGATCCCATGCGTCATTTTTTTCATGAGTCATCGTTTTCTAAAGCATAGCTTTCTTCCACTTTTGGTGCCCAAGAGCTTCCTGCCAAGAAGAGGGGATGGATATGGAAGACAAAGACGTGACAAATGCTCTATGCAAAGAAGACAAATAGTCATAAGTCGCAATATGAGATAAAGGATGTTGGGTGGATGCACAGTTATGTTGAGTGCCAGAAGATGAATCTGGTGGTGGATCTGGTATTGTGGACAAAACCTTAGTGTTTGTGCCTCTGCGTCTCTAGACCTGCATAGGAGGGGGAGGCCGAGGAGGCAGAGGCGGGATACAGAACCACCTGACCAGTGGGAGTTGGTGGACTAAGAGACTGATATAAAGGGAAAAAGTAAGGGGAATAGAGGGAGAGATCTATTCCATGGTAACACTCCCCCTGAAGTGAGTTCCCATAGTAAGATTCAGATTCATAAAACGTGACATCCATATTGATAATAGTCTTTCGGGTCGCTGTATGAAAACACTTATACCCTTTTTGGATATGAGAATACTAGATAAAGACACATCGTCAGATGCGTGGGTCAAGTATGGATGTGTGATGCACATGGACAATGCACACACACCCAATGATACGAGGAGGAATTTGAGTAGAAGAAATGTGGAGAGTCGCGAGATTGGTTTTATGTTCAAGGATACGTGTAGACATGCGATTAATAAGATATGTAGTCGTAAGAATCGCATCTCCCCAATAATATTTAGGAAGGTGCATCTTAAGCAAGAGACACCAAGCAAGCTCAAGAAGGTGTCAATTCTTACGTTCAACGACTCCATTCTAAGTAGGTGTGTAGACACAAGAGATTTGGTGGATGATGCACAAGTCACCGAGGTAGCACTCAAATTGAGAGTCAATGTACTCACGATCATTGTCACTGCACAACACTTTAATGGTAACATTGAACTGAGTAGCTATGATTTTATGGAAATGTTGAAATAGAAGAAACACATCATTTTTGTTTCTCATTATGTAAACTAAAGTGAAATGAGACAAATAATCTATGAAAGTAACAGATCAGTAGAAATCAAAGATAGAAGCAACTAGGCAAGAGCTCCAAACATCAATATGAATAATAGCTAAAGGAGTAACAATAGGTAGGGAAACATGAGTAAGAGAAGTTTGTTTATGCTTACTACGTTCACACACATCACAAGTGAAATTATTAAACACAGTGTTGGACATAGAAGGTGTCAAGTTTCATAATAAAGATAAAAGGATGTCCTAGGTGACAATGCCAAGAATCCAAATCAGAAGACTAAGACACATGGTGAGCTTGTGGAGGAGCCGAGATGGAGGGATCAAACACGTACAGCCCGTTTGCACTGTCTAGCAGAGTCAATCACCATTCCCTTTTTCAAGTCCAAAAAATACAAGTGGGAAAAAAGGTCACTGAGCAATTCATGAAGTTAATCAAGTGAGTAATAGAAAGAAGATTTCGAGTAAACTTAGGAACATCAAGAACTGAAGTGAGAGTGGGGGGAAGAGCATGGAATGAATTCTTTTCCAGTAATAAGTGAAAAAGATCTATCGGCAATGCTCTTTTTGTCTCTACCGAAAAGAAGTAGGATACGATACTTGTTGCAGAACCAGTCATATGATCGGTGACGCCGAAATTGACGATCCATTGAGTGGAGGCGCAGGTGGTAGTATAATGTGCACCTGGGATCCCCTGGTGGGCACGGGAAGACGAGGATGAACTAGATAGCTCAGATAGATGACCATACATCAAGCGATCAAAAGCTTGAAACTCTTTAGCAAAAAAGGTAGAGGGAGCTCCAGGAGTATCAGGGCAACCATGGTGAGCAGTATCTTCCATGGCATCTAAATGATGTGCAGATCGTGGTGGAGGTGGTCGACCTTGAGAACGACCACAGCCACAGCCTCGACGAGAGGTAGGACCTCTTGGAGAAGGAAAGTCATAAAGCTCTAAGCATGTGCCCCTAGTATGACAGGCTTTCCCACAATAATCACACACCAAATGATCCTTCTCTGTGGACTTGGGCCTTGTGTCAGAGTAGGACGACCACCAGGTATGAACTGGGCAGCAAGAGCCTAGTTTTCCAAGCCAGGTACCCGGAGAAACGTCTTTCAGCGATCAAATTCTTAATGCACAAGGCTATAGACTTCTGGAAGAGAGGGGAGAGGAGAACACCCAAGAATATGAACACTAATTGAATCAAAATCTCGATGCAGACCATGAAGGAATTCAAATATCCTATTGCGTTCTTCTCGAGCCCTAACACGCACTTCATCTTCAGCAGAAACAAGAGTGAGCGCATCAAAGTGATTATATTCTTGATAAAGCTGAATAAAATCCAGGTAATAGGCTGAGGGGGGACGATCGCTATGCCTCAAAAGAAATATCCTCCAGCATAGTTTAAAAATTTGAGCGACATTCCCTTTACAAGAATATGTAACCTCAACTCTCTTCTAAATATCAATTATAGTGTCTAGGAACAGGTAATTGTGAGCGATAGAGTCCTGTATGGAGTTGATTAACCACAACATCGCCAAGGAGTTTTCAGACTCCCATTACGGACAATCCGAGGAAGCCTGTTCGGGTGCCCTGGTGGTGTCAGTAACATATCCAAACATACAACGACTTTTTAGGGCAAGACTGATGGAACGAGCCTATGGGACGTAGTTGGTTCCATCTAGCTTCATGATGATAATTTGAGGAGTACCGTGGTCATGGGTTGTTTGGGTGGATCCCAAAGCAGGCATCGGGGTAGATGCAACTTGACCACTGGATGATTTATTCGTAGAATCAATACTCCCATCCATAGAGATCTAAGAATAGAAATCACAAGATTGCTAAAATTAGGGAAAGGGATGCTGGCCTAGGTTTTCTCATAGAAAGAAAAGATACCGAAGACGAATTTGACAACAAAACCAAGCGAAAAGTGCTACTCATGTATAGTAATGAGGAAGAAGAACCATCTTCTCCAGAGAAGAAGAAACGAACGTTGGAAACTCGGGATTCAAGCCCTCATACCGCCGGCTCCCGTAAGAGAGGAACACATTGTTTTAAATATCCTCCGACATGTCCGACATGTCTCCCGACATGTCATTTTTAGGAGCAAAATGATATGTTTTTCTAAAAAATATAGATTATGTTCTTTTCTAAAACATAAGCCGACATGTCCGATTTTTTCCGATATATTGGCCGACACGACTTTCAAATATATCGTCTGCTATTTTATTTTATGTTATATTAGCAGACTAGTAGCATATGTTTAAATTACTTGTACATATTATATTATGAATGTAAATCGATTAGACTTATTGTTTTGATTTTTTTAACATTTTATTCTTACATCCAATTTTGTATAATTATTTTATAATTTTTAATTTCATATTACAAAAAATGAAAATATTTAATATATTTATTAGTTGATTGTTTACATGTATTTAATATAAATTTATAGGTTTGAAAAGACTTATAAGCAATAAAAAAATTTTAATTTTTAAATTTTCTTTATTTGCAATAAACTTATTGTGATTAAAATAAAATTATTGTATACTATAAAATATATTTTACAATGTATCATTTTGTATTTGTTAATAATATTTTATCTTATATATTATTCGATTTTATTTTGTAATTTAAATACCTCAATTTTTTTCTATTTGTATATTATTTTTCTATTTTTATAACATATAATTATAGTAAGTATACAAAAAATAAAAAAATTATTTATAAGATATTGAAATTCGTTATTTTAAACTATCTCTGACATGCGTCCGACTTCCGACATCCGACATTTAAAAACTAAATCCGATTTGTAGCCGACATCAGCTATTTAGAACATTGGGCGAACGGGATGTGGACATCGAGCAGGAGAAGGGGTGTGAGTGAGCGGAAGAAGAGGGCGATCAAGAGGTTTGGGAGCGAGTGGGAGCAGAATACATGAGCGGAACACAGGCGAGCGACGGGTCGGCGGAGTAGTATACTCGAGCGAAGTGGAATACACGAATAGGAGATTAGGGTGGCTTGATACCATGTTGGAAATCAGAAATCAAGTATTTTTCATTTAGATTACACTTTTTAATATATAGGAGTGGGTAAAGTTTAAGGGGAAAATACAAGGAAAATATCAAAATAATTCACTACTTCCAACACAAACATAACCAAATACCTTGAGAGGAAAACGAGGCGGTAGGTCTAGGGTAGCTTGGGGAGTAGAATAGCCAAGAGCCCTAGACGATATTACATTGATCAAATATGCAGCAATAAGGACATCACCCAGTATTGCTTAAGATGATTCGCGGTGAACGAAAGGGATCTAGTAACTTTAAGGAGATGTCCGTTTTTTCGTTCAACGACTCTATTTTGAGCAGAGATAATTGGTAAGTACACATGAGGTTTGATTATCGATGCCCTGTTCCAGAAGATAGGGTTTAAATTGACCATTATCACTGCGAAGAATCTTAATGTGATCATTTTAGAGCTTACAAAGCTGTTTGTGAAAATGCTTAAAACATGCAAACATGACACTTTTATGTATTTAATATAACCATTAACACTAGATAAACAAACAAGAAAGGCAACACACCTATGACTAGCAAATGATGGAATAACACAAGGACCCGAGACATGGTGCTAGGGAAGCACTGGAAGGACATTCAATCGATAAACTATGCATAAAATGCCGTAGGGATTTAAGTCCTTTTGAGTTGAGTCTATAGGGGGAATCAACAAGTGAAAAATACAAAATAACATTGAAAAGGTGTGCATAAGGGGTTCTCAAAAATCATTGCCCCCCCCGGTCAACCACCACGAGAACTAGAGTTGCCTCATCCATTTGAGCAACCGTGTAGTTTATAACAAGTCTCTCTAGTTCTCTGATGTGTCTTGGTTTGTTGCGTTAATCACAAAAACAGAGTCACAATTAGATAGAGCTAAACAATCATGTCTGCAAGTTGATAAAGCCAAGTAGTGACAAGTATCAACTGCAAGTGTTGATCTGTCCCCATCAATAGAATTGATATGGAATCCTGGTGATCATATTCTTCTTCTACAATCTCAAAGATTTCATTGAAAAATATATTAAGCACATTTCCCTAAATATGTGAAATTATATTCAAAACATGTAAGAATTGATACACCCCGCCGCTTCTTTCTACTTTTGAAAAACAACAGCACCCTCAATGCACTTGAGAGAAAGGGGATCAAGAAAATCATATTCTTGAAAAAGGTGGCAAAATAATTTAAAATATACTATCCAAAATATAGAGAGTTTTTGATGCAGGACGGACGTCACACCCGCCTGCCACCCTGGAGTCCCACCAAGGGGCCCACCATTGCGTCATACCATGACAGCTTTCATCAGGGCCGCGATCCGTACACCCCAACCCATCCCCGACCCCACAACATGGCCGATAGGTTTTTGAGGTCGGGGCTCGATCCCCCGACCTCCTTGATATAGAAGTCTCATGCGAGTTCTCATCACCAACTAATCTGTGGATCGGTTGGTAATGAGCGCGCTGGTGAAGACCTCTTATCTAGGTGGTATGAGGATCGAGCCCCGACCTCAACAACCTGCTGCATGGTGGTGACTCCATGATGGAGAGCTTGTTAGGGTGTACGGGCCGCGGCCCTGATGAAAACCGCCTGGTGCTGACTCCAGGTGGGCCCCCTGGTGGGACTCCAGGGTGGCGGGCAGGTGTGACGCCTGTCCCGCATCATAAAAGTGCACTTTTATGATGCGGGACAGGCGTCACACCTGCCCGCCACCCTGGAGTCCCACCAGGGGGTCCACCTGGAGTCAGCACCAGGCGGATTTCATCAGGGTCGCGGCCCGTACACCCCAACCCATCCCCGGCTCCACCACAGGGCCGATAAGTTGTTGAGGCCGGACTCGATCCCCCGACCTCCTTGGTTATGAGAGCTCGCCTGAGAGCTCTTTATCAAGGAGGTCGGGGGATCGATCCCCGGCCTCAACAACCTATCATCCCTGTGGTGGAGCCGGGGATGGGTTGGGGTGTACGGCCCGTGGGCCTGATAAAGCCGCCTGATGCTGAATCCAGGTGGGCCCCCTGGTGGTACTCTAGGGTGGCGGGCAGGTGGACTCCTGTCCCACATCAGTTTTTTTTTCATATTATCTTAAATTTGGTTACAAAAGGGATCCTAATATAAAGGGATTAAACTTTACACTTAAACATAATTAGAATAATACCGAAATATATATTTTCTCCTAAAAAATTGTTTGCAAGCTCATTTATCTCACATGCACTAGGCCTGTTATTTGATTTGTTTTTATTCAGATTAGTAAATTTTTGAATAGATCCGCCAAAATGCATATGGATTGTGTGCATCACATTTTTAGGTGTATGAAGAGAACTCCAAGAAAACGTCTGATTCAAGAAAATTAATAGTAGGAACATTGAAATATTTACAAATATGGATTGGACGTTCGAAATCAGACCAGAGAACTACATTTGGATATTATTCGCGTGAAGAAATTTCATCATTCTACTATAAGGAGTGTTTTTGTTCCTAGGAATATTTTTGAAATCGAGTTGAGTGTAATGCCCCAGTCTACTATGGGTGTGCTGCAGGTCTGCAGACAAGTGACTCCAACTCATCGCCACTGATCTGATTGGCCGCAACCGCTAACTCCAATGGAAGGTTTTTGAGGTTAGATCTCTAACCGCAGACCTCCTGTTATGAGAGAACCTCATGTTAGGGGGCAGTACGGGGACTTCCCAGGAGGCCACTCATCACAATACTACTCTCGCCCAAACACACTTAACTATGAAGTTTTTCTACTTCTCTATCACCAATTGAGGTAACGTCCCGACCTGCTGCTGGTGCGCTACAGGTCTGCATACCAGTGACCCCAACCCATCTCCACGGATCTGACCGGCCGCAGTCGCTGACTAGCCGCAGTCGCTGACTAGTCGCAGTCGCTAACTCAGATAGAGGGTTATTGAGGTTGGGTCTCTAACTGCAGACCTTCTTTGATGAGGAAACTCAACAACCCGCCATTGTAGTTAGCAACTGCGGCCAATCAGATCGGTGGAGATGGGTTGGGGTCACTGTTCAGCAGACCTGTAGCGCACCCGCAAAATTTCAAGGCGTTAGCTCAATTGATGATGAGAAGTAGAAAAACTCCATAATTAAGCGTGCTTGGGCGAGAGTAGTATTCGGATGGGTGATCTCCTGGGAAGTCCCCTTGATGCCCGCTTAACTGGAGTTTCCCTCATCAAAGGAGGTCTGCGGTTTGAGACCCAACCTCAACAACCGTCCATTGGAGTTGGTGGTTGCGGCCAATCAGATATGTGGAGATAGGTTGGGGTCACTGATCTGTAGCGCACCCACAGTAGACTAGAGCGTTACATTTAGAGTCATGGAACATGAAGTTTGTGAGTTATGGTTGAAGCATCTACTCTTAATGTTTAGTTTGTCATTGGAAATCAAGCTTCTATAAGCGTAGCTAAGAGTCCTCTTCACCATGATCGAACTAAACTTATGGAGATTGATCACTTCATCAAGGAGGTGGAGAAATTTGTTTCTATTTTCTACTCATTGCTCAACAAACACCTGACGTTTTGACCAGGGTTCTTTCACAAGCTAACTTCTAAGATATGTTTCTATCTTTGCTTGATTAACATTTAGAGCCCAGTTTGAGGAGTATGGAAACTTATTTATCTGTATATGATTTAATCCCACCATTGGTGTTCCCCTCTCCTACTGTCAAATGCTTTAGACACTAAAAGCTACAACCACACCGCAGGTATTTTATTTTGTTTTTTCATCATATCCAAAAGATACATCATCAAAACATCAAATTCATCTACATGAAGGATACCGAAATTCTTAAAGTACAATTACCAACATTAGAATCAGATTTCATGCAGCCACCTCAACATCAATTGTGCACTTCAAGCATGATCAAAAAAATTTCTAATGCACATCCGTCACTTTCTTATATTCCATCGTGCTTTCACATCAATAAAATAATTAAACCTCAAAATCTACACATCTATTAATTCTTACCTTACGAATGTATCCCTTCAAATCTCCTTAACATCATTTAGGCCCCGTTCGTTTGGGCGGAATTGGGTTGAAGGAATTGGAATTGTAATCGGAGAGCCAAACCAATTTTGCTGTTAGACGCTCCAATTTTTCGAGCGGAATTGTAATTTATCTCAATTCCATAGGAATTCATTTTTGCCTTTTTTCCCCTGCCCTCCCAATTTTGACCTCTAAAGGTCTTCTTTTCCATTTCTGTCGTTCTAAAACCCCCGCCTATCTCTATGCAGTTTCGTCGGCTACCAGGACACCATCGTCGTTTTCAAGAACTGCATGGTATCGGCCGACGACGACCTCCTGTCGGTGTTGTCCTAGTTCAAAACCTATCTCGGCCGGCAAGAGCGCAAATAATATCCTCATGAAAAAGAACATGGTCTTCTTCCTCTGCTGCAAGCATGTAACATCCCGTGTCATCCCAAAAATTTCGTTACACTACGTTTTTACATTCAAGCAATAGTACACTAATTAGTCACTCAATTAATTATGGAAATTTTATTTTTTTAGTCATGACAAGTTTTATTTTAAAATTTGGAGAATGTTTTGCTAATTTTATGAATATTAATTCATGAATAATCCTAATTTTATTGATCAAAATGAGATACAAAGAATTATTTTAATGAGAAAAGTATATGAAATATGTTCTTAGACCTAAAATATTTTTGGTTTATTAGGAAATTTCTTCTAAATTTCTAGTGAAGCATAGCCTTGTGAGCAAATTAATTATATCATCCCTCTTATTTCATTATTTAGAGGTGAGCTCAGCTCTTATTTCCTTTACTAGGCCCACCCACAAAAGGACGAGTAAAAGTTCCTAAATTGATTCCATTTCTGCCAAAGCTTCTTTCTCTAATCTCCTCCAACCTCTCTACCTCAGGTTTAAGCTACTCTAATGAATATTTGATTAATTTGGGTTCTTACAATAGCAATGGTTTCGAATATCCTTTCTCTGAATGTTGCTTTTGTTCATATTTCTTTATTTGTTTCTTTTGTAACACTATGACAATCATTGTTTTCTTATCCATGGAAATGCCTTAACTATGTAACTACCTTTGATTATTGCATGTATTAGATACCAAATATACTCTTATAATCTAAGAAGTTTTGATTTTAGATTTCTAAATCTTCTTTAACTATCATGTTCCCATTTTTTTTATTGATATTGTGATAGCTGTACTAAGCATGTATTCTTGTATAAACATCATATGCTAATATTGTTTCTTTGATCTTTTAATAAGGATCGGGATAATATTGAGCGTTTGGAAATTACCGGTGTTGGTGATCCATCTGGTCGTGGATTGGCATTTAGCTTTGTACGCGTCACTCCTAAAGCTCCTATTACAAGTGCGGTGGTCAAGAAGAAAGCAACTGCTTCAAAAGGAGGATCCACAGTAACCGGAACAGATGCTGATCTCCGTAGGCTGAGTATGGATGCAGCACGTGAGGTAAATATATTATAATGTCTTTGTAGTAATTAACATACTTTTATCTATCATGCTGAAATATAATAAAAAATGCTTATTATAATGGTTCTAATATTCATAAATTAATCATGGAAAAGTTATTTCTTCTAATCTTTTGATTTACAATGATTATTATACATGCTGCTAAGTTTGATTCACCTGGTACCCAGTATTTTGAACGTCATTAAAGTCATCTTTGATTTCATATCTTTGTTCATGGTTGATGTACTATGTATATTGAATAAATTCTGTTCTTTTTTCCTCCAAAAAACATGTTAGAAATAAAGATTAGCAAGGTTCTTCTTGATTATTCGGTTTAATTATTGTCTGATCAGAAATCGGAGGCCTGCAGACATAAGCCCTTTGAACCATGTGTCATAACCGGAGGGCCGACACATGGTAGGCATAGAGTGGGGTGAGCGAGAAACCCCAAGGCGCATCCTTGTTACTAAAGACAATCTCGTGAAGCCCCCTGCACCCCTCTTGGAGATGGGTAGATTGTCCTCGGCGCTCTGAGTAGGTCTGCCCTCCTTCATAGAAGATTTCCTTGGACTCCCTTAACTCTCGCGAATATTGTACTTGATTTTGGGGAGTAATTACACTTTTGGGTTATGAGGGCCATCCTAATACAAACTTTCATCTACTATCTTTTTTTTCTCTTTTGTCTGAGACCTCGTTACCTATTCCAAGGTGTAGTAATCTTGAGGTCAATCAGGCAGGCTTTAGAGACCGTGCTTAGTGATTTTTGGTGTTAACAATCTAAAGTAGCCGACCACCTATTGTGCTTAACTCGCCCTACCTCTCCCGGATTGTGAAGTTGAGCCATTTTCATCTTCAATAGAACACACACGACCTTCAGATATGGTGGTCACTAAACAGTGACTTGCAAACTGTTAGAAGGAAATCTTGTAAAGGCCCTTTGCTTGGCCCATCTAGAGCCCTTCTCTTCCTTGTGTTTTAGTCCCACATTTTAGATTGAGAGTGTTTTCCTTCTTTCTCTTCCTATATAAATATATAAATACATGATTTGATACATATTTGGAGAAATTAATAAAATTTATCTTTTATTTCTCTCTTTTCTGGTGTAATTTGTACATGGTATCAGAGCCATTCGATCCAAAAAATTTTGTAGGTTCTGCGCTTTGTGCGGTTAGTATTTTTAACCGCAGGTCTTTTTTTACTCCTGCGGCCTCTGTTGTGTCTAACCGCACCCCTCTCCTTGTGTGCTGCGGTCTCAGCTTATCTGACCGCAATCTCCCTCTTCTCTCCCGTGACTCCCCCTCCATCTCCAAGCTTTTATGGTTTTTTCTCTACTGACGAGTGGGCCCTCTACTCTAATCTTCTCGCTGCGGACAAATCTGCCTAGCTGCGAGTCATCTTCTTGCCACTTTTGCTTGCCGTTGTTGTTGGACGCGGTTGTTTCTTGCCGTCGCTTCTTCTGTCTGCAGCTTCTACGGGTCGCAACTTCCCCTGTCCAGTCTGCAGCTTCTTCTCCAGGTCGCGGTTTCTACAAGCCGCAACTTCCTCTGTCCAGGACGCCGCTTCTTCTATAGACCGCCGCTTCTACAGGCCGCAGCTTCTCCAGGAAGCCGCAACTTCTCCAGGCCGCCACTTCTAGCCGCAGCACCTAACCGCAAGTTCGTGTGATTGCAACCCTCCTCCTACCTTCTTCTCCAGGCCGCCGCTTCTATAGGCCACAACTTCTACAGGCCGCAGCTTCTACAGGCCGCAGCTTACTCTGTCCAAGCCGCCGCTTCTTATAGAGGTCACCGCTTCTACATGCGACGACTTCTCCAGGCCGCCGCTTCTCCAGGCCGCAACGATTGCAACCCTCCTCCTACCATCTTCTCTCGGCCACCGGTTCTACATGCCGCGGCTTCTACAGGCTGCAGCTTCCTCTGTCCAGGCCACCGCTTCTTCTACAGGCCACAACTTCTCCAAGCCGCCGCTTCTCCAGGACGCATCTTCTTCTTTCTGCAGCTATCCAGTCCGCAGTTTCTCCAAGACGCCACTTCTAGCTAAAGCACCTAGCTGCAAGTTCGTGTGATTTCAGCGCTCCTCTTGCCCGCTCGATCTCCTGCTCGCCAACATCGTTATCAAGCTATGTTTGGCTCCTCACCAATGGCTGCACAGTCTACTCCAAACATCATTCAAACTGGCCTTGATGCCTTGCGCACCCAACTCCAGCAACTTCAACGGATGATCGACTGTTCCCCGAGCTTTGTTGTGTCTATTTCAGATTGTGGTACCTCCTGTCTTTCTCATTGTTCATCCTAGATTCTGGATTCAGGGGCCTCACACCACATTACCCCACACCCCACAGAAACTTTCCCACTACATGGCTTCTATGCATCCCAAGTTCATCACTGTTGCTAATGGGGACACCACTCTGGTCTCTGGATCTCCTGACGTCCACCTTACTCCCTCCACTCTTCGCTCCGTGCTTCATGTTTCAGGATCTCCTTTTTAATATACTGTTTATTAGCCGTCTCATTCAAGACTTTGATTGTTGTGTAACAGTTTCTTCCACCTCTTGTGTTGTGCAGGATCACAAGATGCAGAATATAATTAGTAAAGGGCACCTGTCGAATGAGCTTGACATCATATACCCCTCCCCTCCCACAACTCTCTCCTCTATTAGCTCTATCAAGTGGCATCGACATCTTGGGCATGCTCCTTTACGCATCCTCCAGAAATCCCTCCCGGATTTATCCCTCAATGACTTCACATGCAAGTCGTATATCTATGACAAACAACATCGTTCTACTTTTTCACCTCATTGTACTCGGAGCAATGCTCCATTTGTTCTAGTTCATTTTGACATTTGGGGACCCTACAAAACAGCTAGTGTTTTTGGTTATTGTTACTCTCGTATGACATGACTGTATTTCCTCTGTGATCACTTTGAACTAGCTCGTGTATCTCGTGTCTTTATTCTTTAAACTCGCAACCGGTTCGCTACTACCTTTACAACTCTTCGAACTGACAATGCCCGTGAATGCACAAGTCATGCGTTTACAACTTATGTACTGAGTTTGAGATTATCCATCGAACCTTTTGTGCTTATACCCCCCAAAAAAATGACATTGCAGAACGGAAAAATCGTCACCTTCTTGAGGTCACCTGTTCATGTTTTAAATGAATGTTCCCACACTTTATTGAAATTTTGCGGTTTCTACAGCCTGCCATCTTATTAACCACATGCCTTCCTTCCATTCTCAATTTTATGGCTCCCTTCCACCTTCTTTTTCCCTCCACACCTCTCTTTTCAATCACACTCCGTGTCTTCGACTGCATTTGTTATGTTCATAATCTTGGCCCGTCCACTGACAAGCTTGCTCCACATGCTACGAAATATATGTTTGTTGGTTACTCACGTACTCAAAAGGGCTATATCTGCTTCTCTCCCAAAGATCGCAAAGTTGTTACAATCGCTAATGTCACATTACTCGAAGATCAGCCCTATCATTCTCAACCAACTGATTCTCCCTTTCCGCCTCTGCTTTCGAGGCCTGCTGTCCCTGTCAGTTCTAATCTTCCACCTCTCCTTCCCACACCAATCCCACCAAGTCCACATCTCCTTCCCATGCCAATCCCTCCAAGTCTACCTCTCCTTCCCATGCCAATCCCACCAAAACCACCTTTGATTCATGCGCACACTCGTCGTACTCCCTCGTCTACTGATCTCCGGGAGATCTCCTCTACTGATGATATTTTGTAGCCTGCATATTCGACAACCATCTCTACTGCTCACCCTATGGCGCATCATGGCTCCTTACACCGCCTCTCTCCGGAACTCCGAAAATTTGCAACCTCTTTATCCTCTATTTCCCTCCCTAACTCGGTGCAGTATGCTCTCCAACATCCAGGGTGACGGATGACCATGGACGAGTAAATGACTGCTCTTTGGGCAAACCAAACTTGGGATCTTGTCCCTCTTCCTCCTGGACAGGCCTGTGTGGGTTGTAAGTGGACATTTGTCATCAAATATGGTCCGGATGGGACAATTCAACATCTGAAGGCTCGCCTTGTGGCTCAAGGTTTTACTCAACAACAAGGTCTGGATTATGTCGAGACCTCTCCGGTAGCCAAATTAAATACTGTTCGCGTTTTGATCTTTCTCGTTGTTCATCTTCATTGGCCGCTACATCAATTGGATATCAAAAATGCTTTTCTCAATGGTGATTTACAAGAAACGGTCTACATTCTTCAACCTCCCGGGTTTGAGGTGACGGTGGATTCTTTGGTCTGTCATCTCAAGAAATCTATTTATGCTCTCAAACAGTCTCCTCGCGCTTTGTTTGATAAGTTTAGTAAATTTGTTCATGATTTCAGATTAACTAAGAGCTCGGTTGACTTCTCTTTCTTTATTCGTTATTAACCGATGACAGTGATTCTCTTAGTTTATGTCGATGATATTTTGATTACTGGTGATGACTTCAAAAGAATACAAATGATCAAACAATATTTGAGCTCGGTTTTTCAAACTAAAGATCTGGGATATTTCCAGTACTTCCTTGGTCTAGAGGTTGCAAGACTTCTTGATGACATTGTCTTATCTCAACGAAAGTATTGTCTTGATCTTTTTCATGACGCTGACTATTCTGGATGCGAACCGGTTGATACCCCTATGGATATCAATCACAAGCTTTGTGCGCACGTCTCTGACACCGATCTACTTCTTCCAAATCCAGAGTATTATCGTCGTCTCGTAGAAAAGTTGATTTATCTTACAGTTACAAGACCAAATATCTTTTTTGTTGTTGGGGTTGTTAGCAGATTCATGCATTCTCCTCCAATGTCTCATCTCCAGGCTGTTGAGCGCATCCTAAGATATCTGAAGTCTGTCTATGGACAAGGGCTAATATACAAACCCTCTTCCTCTTCTACTCTGTCATTGACTGCTTATTCTGATGCCTATTATGCTGACTCCATGGATGATCGACGTTCAACAATTGGATTATGTACTTCAGAGGACACCTTATTACCTGGTGCAGCAAGAAACAATCTGTGGTTGCTCGCTCTTCGGCCGAAATTTTGTATCATTCGATGACGTCTATTATATTTGAGCTTACGTGGTTAGAAAGTCTCCTAGATGATTTGGGAGTCAAGCTGTCCTCACCAGCTATCTTATTTTGCGACAGTCAAGCGGCTATACACATTGCTAAGAATCCTGTTTTTCATGAGTGGACCAAACACATTGAAGTATACTGACACTTCATTTAGGAGAAAGTTCAAATGAAGAAGATAGAGTTAAAACACATTTCTGCTACTGATCAGGTGGCTGATATTCTCACAAAGGCCTTACCACATGTATTATATTATCAGATCTTGTCCAAGCTGGGTGCATACGATTTGTGTGCTCTAACTTGCGGGGGAGTGTTAGAAGGAAATCTTGTAAAGGCCCATTCCAAGGTCTATCTACCCTTCCTCTTTCTTGTGTTTTAGTCTCACATCTTAGATTGATAGTGTTTTCCTTCTTTCTCTTCCTATATAAATGCACAAATACATGTATTGATACCTATTTGGAGAAATTAATAAAATTTATCATTTATTTCTCTCTTTTCTGGTGTAATTTCTACACAGAATAGAATGGCTTCATCCGGGCAGGTGTCAGGGTGTTTGCATGACAGCGATGCAACAATAAGTATGAGAAAATCCAACCTACTAATGTCCGCGGTTAGAAGATTCTGAACAAGCGGAAGTTCTCACCCGGAGATTGGTTTTACAAACTACTTTCCATTTCCATCACCTCTTTCAAAGAGCTCTGGAAGGAACTTTTACTGAGGTTCGCCAACTCGAAGAAAAGGAAGAGTGGCCTACAACCTCTTTTCGAGATTAAACTAGAAGTGACTGAAACTCTCAGTCACTACATCGACCGATTTTAGGAGAAAATTCTAGGGATCCACAATGTGAAACTGTCGATGCATCTAGTGGCACTGACGTGTGGGCTACAAGAAGAGCTCTTCAAGTTTGAGGTTAGCCGAAAGTCCCCCAGGTTTCTACGAACTGTTTGACATGGCTAACCATTTAATTGAATGAGAACCAATCCTGGGTTCTTCTCTCTCACTCAGCTGGTACAAAAGCAGCGAGTAGAGAACTTTTCTTCTATCCAACATCGTGTTGATCATTCCCACCATGTCTAAAGGCATCTGTCAAAGCTCTTTCCGCATTAACCACCGTGTGAGGAAGATCTACATCACCAACATCGACCTCTGCCACAACACTTCCAAACAATGAGACCACCGAGTCCCTGTTCCCCACCATGGAACAGGCTCGTACAGCCTCATCAACAAACTTTTACACCAACACCACTATGATCCTGCCACACTCATCGTCATGTGAATCACCAACACCACTATGACCCTGCCACACTGATTGTCCTGTGAATCAATACGATGATTCACAGGAAGACTACACAAATCTCATTCTCTTAATGGAGGAAGTTGTTCGGATAATCTAGCAACAACCATACCTCAAAAGGCCTCCTCCAGTCAAAGTAGAGTATGTGAACAAAAATAAGGAACTTTATAAAGTTGCTATCAACATTTCATTAAGGACCTCGAGAAAGAAAGCATTTGCACTCTATTCATTCAATCTCGAGATCAACTAGCATGGGCCTGAGTTGTGACGCCTTCACTGATAATATCTCTAAGATGGATATGATTGACATATACGCCCATCTTGAAGGGGAGAGTTCATTTAGATAAATTAACTAAAGCACATTGTAAAGGACCACTATAAAGGCCTGTATTTCCTTTTCATTATTTGTCCCTGTTAAAGGAAAGATGTGTAAAAGCCCAATACGAGGCTCATTTAGAGCCTATTTCATCTGATTAGGAGTTAGTCCCACATCGTAGGTTGAAACTTGTTCTCCTCTCTCTTTTCCTATTTAAGTGTATACGTGAACACAATTATATACGGAGAATGTAAGCATTTATTTGAGAAATTAATAAAGTAATTGTATTTCGCAATTTATCGTGCATTTTCTACATGGTATCAGAGCCCTGCGGACGAGGAGGACAACCATGCTTGCGATAGCACGTGGCTTCAAGATGCCCGTCTTTTCCGTAGAAGGAACACTTAGGCCACGGCCGGCCACCCCGACCACGTCCCCGAGAATCAGAACGGCCCCCACGAGCTGAAGAAGGGAGAGGTAGTAAAGGTGCAGGGGCATGCTTGACAAGAGCCGGAGACGGAGGTCCAGAAAAATCCGGAGGCGGGGAGACCTTGAGAAGCATCGAGCACACATCCGAGAAGGATGGGGTAACTGTAGAGGAGAGAATCTGAGCCCGTACACTGCGAAGGTGATGCGGGACCCGAGCCATCATCATGGCGATACCAACGGCTTCCTTCTGGGCACGTTGTGCAGCAAGGTCCACAGTAGGAGGCTGATGTTAGATCCAAGTTTCGACCAAAGACCGAGCTTGGGTAACAAAGGAGGTCAGATCGGCCGCCCCACCACAATCAACAGCCTGAAGTGCAGTGATGATGTCATACAAATGGAGACTATCTTTGCCGGAGTAGAGGGTATGGGGATCTTCCCACATACCCTTGGCCGTCTCGTGGTATATGGCCAGGAGATAAGACTCGCCATCAAGAGATTTGCGGATCCACGTCTGAACACGACCATCGTTGCGCAACCAGTCATCAGTAGGGGCACCGGTAACGACTTGGGTCATGTGATAAAGAAACCCCTTCGACTGTAGGACCCGGCGAACAGAGTGCGCCCATTCCACAAAATTTTTCTTACCGGTCAGAGAGATAGTAGTAATCCGGAGCTCATCACGAATATCCAGAAGGGAGGCCGGGCGGTTTGCTGGAGAAACCGTCGGTCCGGTAGAGTCAGCAGAAAAGGTCATGAAGACGAAGCGCGACAAGGAGAAAAGACCTTCAACAGAGGAGGCCGCACAGGTAGGGAAGTCGCACGACTAGAGTGGAGACCGCACGGTCACGGTGTGAAGAAACCAGTGGCAAGGAGGAGGCCGCGACCAAAGTGCGGAAGCCGAAAGAAGGAGAACGCAGCGGGCAGAGACAACCCGCTCGAGGAGACCGCAGCGGATAGAAACAGGCCGCGCGGACAAACTGCATCGCAGACAGAAGAATGTTGCAGCAATCACGGTGATCGAGCACCAGCGGCAAGAGATGCCACGACCAAAGAAACGGAGAGTCCGCACCGAACAGAAGGAACAACCCGCGCGAGTAGACCGCAGCGGACAGAAAAGAGGAGACCGCAAGAGTACACCGCAACGAGAAGAGCCGAAGACCGCTCGGAAGGGAGGGAAGGAGAAGACCGCGACCTAAATGCGGGAAGGCAACCATCCGCACGGTCACACACCGCGACCAAAGTGCGGAAAGAAGATAGTCTGCACGGTCTGGGTGAGCACAGCAACAGTCAGATCAAAGGAGGCCGCAAGAGGAAAGCGGGCGGACAGGGAGAGGAAACCGCGAGTAAAAGCACTCGAGCGGATAGAGAAGGCAGCGGGAAGGGAGGCCGCGAGAAGAGGGCGCGAGTAGCAGGACTCCAGCGACAAGAAGGCAGCAGATAGGAGAATTTTATCGCGGCGAGCTGAAACAGTCCGCGGCGAGAAAGAGGTGAGAGACCGTGGCAGACAAGTAGAGCCCGCAGCGGACTGAGCTAGAACAGCGGGGAGAAGTGGGTCCCACGGGTCAGAGCAGAAGGAGGCTATAATAAGCCCGTGGAGGAGGGTGGAACCACGGAGAGAAGAGGAAGCGGAAATAAAAAGGGAGGCCGTAGGAAGCCGAGCGGCAAGGGAGGGGAGCAGACAGAGGCTGCAGGCCGCAGCAGGCAGCAACAGGCCGCAGAAGAGGAAGGAGACCGCCCAAGGTAGGCAGTTAAGAAAAGAGAAGCCGCCCAAGGAGGAAACCTGGCTCTGATACCATGTAGAAGGAAAAAAGGAACCTTGTATATATGTTCACTTGTATCAAATACAAAGAATGAGTACATATTTATAGGAGGGAAAAAAAGAGAGGAAGGTCCTATACATGATGTGGGACTAAAGAGGAGAGAAATAACAATAAAAAATACATAATGGGCCTTTGTCAAATGAGCTTCTCTAACACATACTAAGTATAATTATATATTGTATAAAAGTAAAAAAAGCATAAGTTGATGAACAATAAGTCATATATATCAGAGGACATTTAAAACAATGGTTATTTCTTTTGCAAGTTCGAGCGAGAGGGGGTGGGGAGGAAGAGGGGGCTGCGGTTAGAAAGGGGTAGTGGTTTCTAATTTTAATTTGAAGTATTAATTTATGGCATGCGACTGGCGGTTTTGAAGTCTTCATTTTTTTAATGAAAGTGTTACAAGTAAATTAGCAAAAATGTAGCATGCTAAGGACGACAATAAGTAACAATTAAACATGCAAGTAGGTAACAAGATGAGAAAATGTTTAATCTTACCGCTAACAGGCTTAAAGGAATTTAAATCCATATTTATATTAGTAATCATTAGGCATACATCACATGACTTTAACTTTGTGTTATGGTGTAAAGTTGATCTAGTACTCTGTGGAGAGGCACCAGTCTAGGTACCAATGCACACTTAAATGACTACTAGCTATACCCAACTCCATTTTTGTAGAACAAAGCAATTACTTTGCTTGTGCCATCTCTAGCTCAGGAAACGCATCAAGTCACTAACACTTTATAGTACGACAAACTCCTCTGGTCTAGACCGTTAAAGTATTGAACATAATGCACACTTGAAGTCCCAAAATAATAGAGCCAATCTATTGTGGAAAGTTGCAAAGAGGATGCCATCAGTTAGGGGGCCAGCCACTCAGACTCCCTATTTTAAGTTCGTTTTCCTAACTGTCCCCTCTACTCTACCAGGAATTTGACTCTTCAATATTATCTACTGCCTTGCTCCTCGACCCCCTACTACAACTGCTCGTTGTAATAGCTTGGTTATTGGGTGGCCCCCACTCCGACCCCGGGTGGGGTGGTGCAGCTATGCCAGAATGGGCCCAACAGTCGACTTATGTATCTGTGCATACGCATAAAGGCATGATTTGTTCTAGTGTTCCACGAATCTCACTACACTAACCATAGTAAACGAGATTTCCATCTTTCAAAATTGGAACAAAGTGGAAATGGAAAGAACATTCTTATCTCTAAGGAAGGAGCTTGTGTCCAAGGATCTGATCCTTTTGTGACTAGCCCGAATCATAAGCACCTTAAAGGGTAGCCAAGGAAGACAGTGTCGGTTGTAACTTGTCATAACACTAGAAATATGAGACGAAAAGAGAATTGAAGGGAGAACACATGTAACTGGCCCGTTGGGATAAAATAAGAAAGAGAAAGGCTAGAGCCGCACTAACCTCCAAAGAGCACTATGTTAGCAAGGACCTGTTGGCCACTGCACTGACGTTCTGGAATAGGTCTTTCAACTCTTGGTTGGCTTAGTTTCTGAACGAACAACATAATAGAAACTTCTATATCTGAGATCTTTTACTTCTTTTCTTCTCTTTGGGACTTTATCATCTATATTTTCTTCCTTTTTCTCATATCTTGAAGGAATCTTCTTATACGAAGACTCTTGCGATTGTACACTGGACTCGAATGTGTCTGTCAAAAGTTGTTGCACGAAGTAAAGGGTTTAAACCTCCGAGTCTATTAAAGAGATGAACAAATAGAGGCTCATACTGACTCTAAAGACGTGGTTTCCCTAATGAAAGAACTCGATCTCCACTGCCCTCTAGTCTGGAAAAGCTCGACCGAAGAACTAGCCCTATTCAACAAATTCCGGTGAAATGCATGATGTACATGACCAAATTTTCCTGCTCAAAAGGCTCTTTTTTCTTCTTCAATCTCAGTGGGTAAGCATCAACAAAACTATCCAATAATAATCTAGAGCAAAATTCTACGATGATGTTTCTCTAAACAAATATAAAATGTTCAACCCAATAATTAAATGCTGAAAATAATAATTCAGTACAACGAAATCTGACCAAATAGTGGGCTGACCAAGACACTGAAGAATTTAGAGCCGAAGATGCATGTATGGCGATCCGAGGTGGAACCGGTGGCGTGGAAATAGCGGAGGTGGCTATCCTCGACGGTGGAAGGTGAAAACGGACCGGAAAGGAATGCATCTGACCACCTAGGTATAGATTCAGGTGAGGAAGGGTCAGATCCGACAATAAAATGTCGGATCCGGGCTGAAAAATTCCAAATCCGTGCTGATCTGGAAGGGGGGGTTGGGGTTGGTGGTTCCACATGTAGAAGGTTTGGCGGCTTGGAAAGACAGGGCTTTGAGGAGGTTGGCGTCTGCAGGCCAAAGAGGGGGAGGTGGCAGCAGTTTCGGGGGAGAGGGGAGTGGTCGACAGGGAAGGTAGGGAGGGGGGTTGAAGGCGGCAGACAACAGGGGAGGTTTCTGTGGGGGTGGAGGCTCAGAGGTGGGGGGTTGTGGGCCGGCGGCTGCAGGGACAACATGCCTCCTGTTTTGGGTGGGGAAATAGGGAGGCTGCGGTGGGTGGAAAAGGGGTTTAAGAGGTGGAAAATGGAGGCTAGGGTTAGGGAAAACTTGGGGAGGGAGATACCAACCTATGAGTCACCACCTAGGGTTCCACGGAGTCGGTACCATGACGGGATCGCGAGATTCCGGAAAAAGTTTTCTCCAAAATCTGCAATGACTCTAATCAGCCCACAAACTACTTATTTATAATAAACGGAGAATTATGACATTCCACCATCGACGATTATGATTGCCGGAGGTGGGGTCACTCAAATACATCAAAATAAAACGCAAAATAATGAAGTAATATATCAAATTGATTCGCAACGCGAATCCGGACACATTTGCGGAGTCCGATCATCGATCCGGGAATGTCATATATGAAAAGTCACCAATCGGCTCCGAACGGGTCCAAAACCCGTCCTCCACTGCATGTACTCGTCTCTGCTCCACATCATTTCCCTTCCATACAGATCATCGTGGCATGAACTGAATTCTATGCTTCCACACCCCCACTATTGGCCTAAATCTTGCTTTGGTGGCCTTTCCCCAAGGTGACACCGAAGGCTGCCTCCATTCATACGCCCTTCACCTCTTCCATGAGGATGATCAACTGGATCTAGAGGAAAAAGTCCCTATTGGGATACAAGATTCGATCTAGTAAAAAGGTTGGCGATTTGATTCTTGTTAACATGCTTCCCTGATCCTTCTTCATAGTCAGAATGGAATTGAGTCAAAATCTTCATCGGGAGGGATGAAAAGGGGCTTTAAATCCATTCAAAGTAACATCATAGGATTCGTTAAGGCAGTATCTTCAAAACTTTGAGCTGTTTTTTGAGCAAAGGTTCTATCCTTCAATATCTTGATTGGGTCGACCAGGCCCGATCATAAGTGAGAAAAAGATCGAATCGACCTGATCAGGCCTAATCATGAGTGAATATAAAATAGAAAATGTAAATTGTTGTTCCAGCAGAAATACTTGGAATCATTCTACCACTTTTACTAGGAGTAGCCTTTTTAATGCTAATTGAATGTAGAGTAATGGCTTTTGTGCAGCATAGAAAGGGCTTGATGTATTAGGATCGTTTGGATTTGTAGAAGAATTGAGTGAAACTTGTATATACTTCTTGAATATGAAATTACAAGTATAAGTACAAATATATAGGGAGAATAGAGAAAGAATCATCCCTTATACAATATGTGAGACAAATACATGAGAAAGAAAAATGACCTATAATGGGCCTTTACAAACAATTTTTTAACACTCCCCCGTAAGCTGGAGCGTACAAGTCGTAGGCACCAAGCTTGGATAAGATCTGATAATATAACGGCTGAGAGAGGGCTTTGGTTAGGATGTCAGCAACTTGTCTTGTAGCGGGAACATGTTCCAATTCTATCTTCTTTGATTGAACTTTTTCTCGAATGAAATGCCAGTCAACTTCAATATGCTTTATTCGTTCATGGAAGACTGGATTCTTGACAGTATGTATCGCAGCTTGACTGTCACAAAATAAGGTTGTCGGAGATGAGAGTTTGAGTCCCAAATCATCAAGAAGACTTTCAAATCAGGTTAACTTAGATACAACAACAGCCATAGCCCGGTACTCCACTTCAGCAGAGGATCGAGCAACAACAGTCTGCTTCTTGCTATGTCAGGTTACAAGGTGTCCACCGAAGTATGTACAGAAACCAGTTGTGGAACGCCTATCATCCAGAAAACCTGCCTAGTCAGAATATGCAACTAGAGATAGAGAGGTAGATGGTTTGTAAACAAGTCCTTGTCCAGGAGCAGTCTTTAGATATCTGATGATGTGCTCAACGGCTTGGAGATGAGATGTCCGAGGAGCATGCATAAAACGACTCACAACTCTTACAACAAATGAGATGTTAGGTCGACTAACTGTAAGATAAATCAGCTTCCCCACCAAACGTCGATAGTACTCTAAATTTGTAAGCAGTTGGTCTGAATCAGAACCATATGCGAAGAGCTTATGATTTACATCCATAGGCGTGTCCGCAGGTTTGCACCCTGAGTAGTCAACATCTTGAAGGAGGTCAATACGGTACTTCCTCTGGGATAAGACGAGTCTATCAGGTCATCTGGCGATCTCGAGCCCAAGGAAATGCTGAGTTCAAATGTTGCTTGATTTGTTGTATTTCGGTAGAGTCGTTGCCAGTAATTAGGATATCATTAACATACACAAGGAGAATTACAGTGTCTTTTGGTTGATGACAGGTGAATAGAGAGAAGTCAGTCGAGCTTCGTGTAAAACCAACTTCACGAACAACCTTGTTGAATTTTTCAAACCAAGCACGCGAGGACTGTTTGAGACCATATATAGACTTACGGAGATGACATACATGAGACTCCCCCGTGATCTCAAACCCGGGAGGTTTGTGCATATAGACAGTTTCCTACAGATCACCATTGAGAAAGACATTTTTTAATATCCAATTGATGGAGGGGCCACTGGCGATGGACAATCAAGGAGATCAGGACCCGAACATTATTCAATTTGGCAACCGGGGAGAAGGTTTCATCATAATCAAAGCCTTGATGCGTGTGAACCCCCGGGCCACAAGATGATCTTTTAGGCGGCCAACAGTCCCATCTGCAGTATGTTTGATAACAAAAATGCACTTGCAGCTGACGCAGGACTGACTGGAAGGAAGTGGAACCAAATCCCAGGTATGGTTAGCCCAAAGGGAGGTCATTTCATCCTCCATAGTCGGGCGCCACCCCGGGTGCTGAAGCGCTTCCTGCATAGAGTTAGGAATATAAATGGAAGAAAGAGAGACGACAAAGTGGTGGAGTGGTGGAGAGAGGCGATGTAGAGATACATAATTCGCCAAGGGATAAGCCGTAGAGGTTGATGCAGGATCAGCAAGCCGCGAGATGTCATCTGTAGTTAGAAGTTGCTGCATGGAAGTCATCTTCGACTTACAACGAGTATAGACATAGAGAGGTGGTGGAGGTAGAGAAGGGACCAGAAGAGGTGTAGGAGGAGGGAGTAGAGAGGGAGTCGTGACAGGAACAGCAAGACGAGCAGCAGTGGACGATGGTGACGGGGTAGAAGGCGAGTAGTGGAATGGTTGATCCTCAAGGAAGGTTACATCAACCGATACAATCAGCTTGCTGTCGGTAGGTGAATAACAGACATAATCTTTTTGAGTGCGAGAGTAGCCAACAAACATACATTTTGTGGCGCGAGCAGCGAGCTTGTCAGTAGACGGATCAAGAAGGTGAACATAACATGCACATCCAAAGATACGAGGTGTGAGAGAGAAGGGAGTCTTGGAAGGAAAGATGAGACTAAATGGAGAGGCGAAGTCGAGAACGGACAAAGACATGCGGTTGATGAGATGACATGCAGTAGGGACCGCAAAGTTCCAATATTCTGTCGGCACCTGCATTTGAAACATGAGGGATTGGGCGACATCGAGGAGGTGACCATTTTTTTGCTCGGCCACACCGTTCTGTTGGGGGGTATAAGCACAAGAGGTTTTATGTATGATGCCAAACTCGGTGCATAAATTGGAGAAGGTACGACCAGTATATTCACGAGCATTATCGGTGCGATTGATTTTTACATAGTGGAGAATTGCGTACACGTCTCAGTTAAAAAAGTACGAAAAACAAATGTTAGTTCAGTACGATCATGAACTAAATATAACCAAGTGAGACGCGAGTAATCATCAATAAAAGTGACAAAATATCGATAGCCAAAAACGCTGAAGACTTTATATGGTCCCCAAATATCAGAATGAACTAAAGAGAACGGAGTATCACTCCGGGTACATGTAGGAGGGAAATAAATACAATGTTGTTTGTCGTAGATACATGATTCCCAAGTAAACTCTTGCAGAGAGACATCAGGAAGAGCCTTCTTGAGAATCGGGAGAGGAGCATACCCAAGGCGGCGATGCCAGTCAACAGTAGAGATAGCAGAGAGAATGGTGGGTGGAACATCCAAGAGATACAACCCATTCGACAACCGCCCTTCACCAATAATATTCCACGTGCGACGATCCTGCACAACAAAGGAGGAAGGAGAAAATGTTATACAATAGTCAAGATCCTGAGTACGACGACTAACTGATAATAAATTGAAAGGGGATTCCGGAACATGGAGAACAGAGGAGAGAGGAAGAGTGGGAGTAAGCCAAAGATTAGCCGCGCCAGCAATCGGAGTGGTATCACCATTGGCAACAGTGATGAACTTGAGATAAGCATATTTTATATACTGCAGTGGTCTCTGAGATGTAATGTTGTGAGTAGCACCTGAATCCCCAATCCAGTGGGGGTTATGGGAGAGACAAGATATACCTTCAGAAAAAGACACTACCGAGCCAGTGGAGCGACTGATGATGCCTTGGAGTTGTTGAAGTTGGATGCAGAGAGCATTGATATCTTGCCGGGTAGAAGAATCAGAGTCCTGTGGAGCACCCGTGGGAGTGGGAGCAGCTGTAGTAGAAGCAACAAGGTGTGGAGGCAGACCATGCTTGCGGTAGCATGTAGCTTCAAGATGACCCTCTCGACCACAATAAGTACATTTGACACCGGAGCGCCCAACACGTCCCCGTCCCCGAGAACTGTGTCGGCCTCCCCTAGTTGAAGAGCCACGAGCTGGAACAAGAGTAAGAGTGGTTGCTTAAGGTGAGCTGGTGAAAAATTTGTAGGGGCCTCAGAAGGAGGTGTGACTTTGAGCAACATAGAGCAGACATCGAACAGGGAGGGCTTGGTGGAGGAGGAAAGAATCTGAGCGCGGACACTGTGTGGGTGAGGAGGAACCAATGCCATCATCATGACAATCCCAACAACTTCTTTTTGTGCCCGTTGTTTAGCATGATCCGTGGATGGAGGCTGATGTTGTATCCATGCCTCTACCAGAGTTTTAGCCTTGACAACGAAAGAGGTCAAATCACCTGTTGTCCCGGGATCCATAGTTTGAAGTGCAGAGATGATATCAAACAGATGTAACAGACTGTCTTTGCCAGAGCAGAGAGAGTGATGCTCGTCCCACATTGTCTTGGCCGTCTCATGATACATGGTCATGCGGTAAGACTCGGTGTCCATGGAATTGAGGATCAAAGATTGGACCCAGCCATCATCACGCAACCATTCGTCAATAGGATCAATGGGAACGTCTCAGATAAGATGATGAAGAAGATTTTTAGTTTGCAGGACACGACGAACAGAATGCACCCATACCATAAAGTTGTGCTTCCCACTGAGAGAGATGGTGGTGATCCGAAGCTCATCGCGGACTTCAGGAGAGGGAGTCGCGACACGAGCGGGAAGTGAAGAAGCCACCGTGGAGTCCATGTCAACAAGAGGAGGGTGGCAAGGGCAAGCCGCAACAACTAGAGGAAGTGCGGGTAGAGCAGCAGGGAGAAAGCAGCAAGCCGGGTCGGCGAACAAAGAAGTGCGGGTAGAGCAAGCCGCAACAACTAGAGGAATGTGCGGGTAGAGCAGCAGGGAAAAAGCAGCAAGCCGCAGACGAGCGATTAGAGGAGCAGAGGTCGGCAAACAACGGGCAAAGACAACTAGGCCGTGCAAACAAAGAGAGAAGACCGCGCGGGAGCAGAAGCAGGCCGCGGTGGTTAAAGAAGAAGTCCGCGACGGTTAGAGAGCCCGCAAACCGCAGAGAGTGGTCTTTAGAGGGAAGCATCATCGGCTTGAGGAGAAAAGGCGGGCTGAAGAGGCAGCGAGCAGAGAAGATCCTGAGCCGGGAGAGCTAGGTCGCAGCGGGTAGAGAGGCAAGGACTAGGCTGCGCGACAAAAATAGTCCGCACAATCAGAAAAGAGTACGTGATTTGCGGAAGAGACCAGGGCCAAGCCCGCAGCGGGTAGAAGACCAAGTCCAAAGTGGATAGTGAGCACAACTAAGTCCGTAACTAGAACAGGGCGAAGCCCGCCGCGGGTAGAAGACTAAGTCCGCAGCGGGTAGAAGAGCAGGAAGTCGACGATGATTAGAAAAGGAACCAGTTCGCACAAGAGAGTCTGAAGCAGACCGCGCGAGTCTGTAGGAGGCCGTAGCGGGTAGGAGAAAATCCGTCAGTCCGCGGCGAACAGAGAAAGAAGCCAAGCAACGGGTAGAACCCCCGAGAAGAGAAATTAGACCCTAGCGGTCAAAGTAAGAGTGGGACCCAGACAAATCCCTATAAAATGGAGAGAAGATGGAAGAGACGGGAGGGAGGGAGGGGAAAAGCGAGACCGCACAAAAGATTGCAGTTAAGGAAAACGAGATCGCACAAGGATTGCGGTTAAGAGAAAGAGACCGCCCAAAGGATGGCGGTTAGGAGACTAGGCCGGCGGTCAGAAAGAGATTAACCGTCGGGAGGATAAGTTTAGGCTCTGATACCTTGTAGAAGAATTGAGTGAACCATGTATATACTTCTTGAATATGAAATTACAAGTATGAATACAAATATATAGGGAGAAGAGAGAGAGAATCATCCCTTATACAAGATGTGAGATTAATACATGAGAAAGAAAAAGGACTTATAATGAGCCTTTACAAATAGTTTTCTAACATGGTTGTTACAACCTATAAGAGATGGTTTGAAATTGATTCTAAAAGAACCTCTTTCACCAAGTAGTGTGAAGTTCTCCATTTTTAGAATGGCTTTGGTGGCTACATTTATGTTAAGATTGGGTGCTCAGGTTGTTGTGCCATTTTATCATGGTATGGTATTGTCAGATCCGAACACGGGGCTATTTTATTTGTTTGTGTTGAACAAGAAAAATAACTTCTTAATTAATTGTTTCAAGCCTTCATCCCCTCTATATATGGAGTCAGATAATACAATATAGATTGTATTTAAACATGTATGACTTTGATCATATTGTAGCACTCCCCCTCAAGTTGGACGTGAGATGTTATTCATGCCCAACTTGTCAACAATCCTTCTAAAGGTACTTCCACTCAATCCTTTCGTGAGTGTTAGCAAGTTGTCTAATGGAGGGAACAAAGGGTGTACGCACAATTCCTTTTTCTATGCTCTCTTTGATGAAATGTCAATTTACTTCAATGTGTTTAGTGCGTCCATGCTTGGATAGGGTTGTGAGCGATGTTGGTAACAATCTTGTTGTCGCAATAAAGTTAGATGGGTTCAGATTCAATAAGGCATAGGTTACTCATCAAGGAACGTAATCATATGCCTTCACATACTCCATGAGCAGTGGCCATAAACTCGGCTTCTGCGCTTGATCTCGCCACTACATGTTTTTTACTTCTCAAAGTAAAAAAGGTTTCCTCCTACTAGAGAACAATATTCCAAAATGGTTGTCGATCTTCAATTGACCCCGCCCAATTAGCATCTGTGTAAACTTTAATTTTTAGGGTAAGAATTTAGAGAAAACGAGATCTCACTCCCCGGTGAGGATTTCAGATACCTAAGAATTCTGTGGGCAACATCCACATGGTGAGTTTTTGGTGCATGCATGAACTGACTGATAACACTCGGTGTATAAGAGATGTCAGGTCGAGTATGAGACTGGTAGATCAACATGCCTACCAATCTCTGAAATTCAAAGATGTCTTTAATGATTTCTTTGTCATCTCTCCCCAATCTATGGTTTGCTTCAATTGGGGTGTCAACATGTCTACATCAACTCATCTCTGTCTTCTCAACTAGGTCCATTGTGTACTTCCTCGTGGAAATGAAGATCCCATGCTTGGACCTTGCAACTTCAATACCTATTAAATATCTAAGTTTTCTTAGATCTTTGACCTTAAACTCACTAGCCAATTTTTATTTTAGAATCTTGATTTCATCCACATCATTACCTGTTATAACAATGTCATCAACATAGACAATGTGGACTGTGAGTTTACATGTCTTATGCTTGATGAACATTGTTATGATCAACATTACTCTGGTGATATCCAAATGACACCATAGCTTTATGAAATCTCCCAAACCAAGCTCTAGGATACTGTTTTAGCTTATATAGGGCCTTCTTAATTTGTAAACTTTTCCCTCAAAACCTTTAGGAGTAATGTCTGGTGGGATAGCCATATAAGCTTCCTCATCCAGGTTCCCATGAAGAAATGAATTCTTCAAATCAAGTTGGCAAAGGTCCCACCCCTTGCAGGCAGCACATGATAATAGAACTCTAATAAAGTTCATCTTTTTCGTTGGGGAAAATATTTCCTGATATTCGATTCCAAGGGTTTGTGTATGACCTCTTGCTATTAGCCTCACTTTACACCTTTGAACAACTCCTTGAGAGTTTGGTTTGGCGGAAAACACCAATTTGCACCCAGCAGTTTTCTTCCCATAGGGAAGGTGCACCAAATCCTATGTGCGGTTCTTCTCCAGAGCAGCCATTTACTCAATCATCGCTTCTCTCCATATAGGAATCCTAAGAGCATCCTGCTACGATGAGGGTATGGAAATGCAAGCAAGAGAAAACACAAAGGTCTTATGAGAAGTAGAAAAACAGTTCGTAAGATACATAATGCGATATGGGATGTTGGCTGCAAGATCGGATACCTTTCTTGAGTGATCAAAAGGCCTTGAATCAGGATCCAATGGTTGTTTTGGTTTCATAGTAGGACCTTATGTGTTTGTCCCCTTAGTGCGTCGAGTGTACGCCTACACGCTAGGAGCAGTAGAAGGAATAGTTAGAGAGACATTAGATGGGCTCCCTTCCGAAGGTGTAGACTCCCTTGAAGTGAGGAATAAGGTGATGGAACTAGCAGAGGAATAGTAGGAGAGGGCATAAAAGTAGAGTTACCCAAGGGAGTATAGTATGCCACGGATTCTCGAAATGTGACATCCATAGTGACAAAGACTCTCTTTGTAGGTGGATGGAAACATTTGTCTCCCTTTTGTGTGGGAGAGTAATCAATAAAGATATTTGAGCGCTCGAGTATCAAGTTTAGTAGGGCGAGGGTTGTGGCTATGAACAAAGTAGACATATCCAAACACCCAAGAGGGGTGTCATTCCCAAGGACACGCGACGATATACGATTGATAGGATATGCCACAGTGAGAACCATACAACCTCGGTAATATTTGGGAATGTGCATGGTTGACAAAAGACATCTAGCAACTTCCAAAAGATGACAATTTTACGTTCAACAACACTATTCTGGGCAGGGGAAGAAGCACAAGGGATTTGGTGAATAATGTCATGGTCAACAAGATATCACTCAAATTGAGAATTCATGTATTCACAGACATTGCCACTATATAGGATTGTAATATTGATATGAAATTGAGTGGAGATTATTTTATGGAAATTTTGAAAAATAGGAAACACATCACTTTTTGTCTCAGCACATATAACTAAGTAATGTGAGAAGAATAATCAATAAATGTAACAAACCAAACACAACTAGAACTAGAAAGTATAGGGCAAGGTTCCCATACATCGGCATAAATAACAACAAAAGGGGTAGAATGCGAGAAGAACAATCAATAAATGTAACAAACCGAGCACAACCATAAATAGAAAGTATAGGGCAAGGTTCTCATACATCGGTATAAATAACAACAAAAGTGTTAGAATTAGATAACGAGACACTATTAAAAGTAGTACGCCGTTCTTTGTTAAGAGCACATACATCACGCACGAAAGAATAAAAAACAGTAGTAAACATAGTAGAAAACAATAATTTCATAATAGAAGTTGACGGGCATTGCCAATGCTTGGAATACAAAGGATGAGAAGTGCTGGATTGAAAAGCTTGTGAAGGTGGCACTGGGCTGGACTCAAGCACATAAAGACCATTGACTATGCTACTAGGGCCAATCACATTACCCGTCGCTAGGCCCTGAGAAATATGAGGAAATAAAAAATTTACAGAGCTCATGGAATTAGTTAAGTGTCTAATAGAAAATAAATTACGAGTGAAGTTGAGAACATGAAGAACTGATGATAACATGAAAGAAGAGCAGGAAATGGAGCCTTTTCCAGTGATAGAGGAAATAGAGTCATCAACAATACTTACCTTATCACGACCAGATAGAGATGGTATATGATATGAAACCTAAGGCAAAGCTAGTCATATGATCAGTGGCCCTGGAGTCAATGATCCACTGGGTGGAAGAATGAGATTTAGCAGAATGAGCACTTGGAGTCCTAGTGTGAGCATAATAGAAGGATGATAAGGAAACAAACTCCGTAGAAAGACCCTACATCATGGGGCGAAGGGAAAGCACTTCGACATCCGAGAATGCACTAGGAGGGGCAGAGGAGTCGGTTCCAGTATGTCTATGAAGGATGTCCCGATGTCATAGTAAGATGAGCAAAACAAGGAGATGTATGATGACCTAGAGGTCTCCCAAATGCACGACCACCATGAGGTGTAGCACCCTCTCTCAGTGGAGGAAATTCATGGAGTCTGGAGCAAGTATCCCTTGTGTGATTGCTTTTCCCACAATAATTCCAAAGTAAATGGTCTTTTTCAGATCCCTTTATCTTAGAATCACAGGTTTGGAGAACACCCAGAATATAAGAGGTAACAACATGGGCGGAACTCTTAGTAGCAGAGTTGGGAAGCATGGTCTTTCGGCGATCGAATTCTTGCTGCACAATACTGTAGACCTCAGGTAGGGATGGTAGCATCGAACGCCTCATAATCTGAACACTTGTCTGATCAAAGTCTCGATGTATACCATGAGGAAACTTAAAGATCTGATAGCGGTTTTCCCGGGAACGAACCATCACCTCATCAATAGGGCTAACAAATGTGAGGGGATCAAAGTGATTGTATTCCTGATACAACTATGTAAACTCCCAATGATATACGCAAGGAGGGCGTTATCTTGTCGGAGTATGGATATCTTCTGTCTCAACTGGAAATCTGAGCGGCATTATCTCACCGTAAGTAAGTAGACTTCGCTCTCCCCCAAATCTCTGCAGCAGTGTCGAGAATTAAATAGTTGCGAGCTATGGGCTCTTGCATAGAATTTGTGAGCCAAGACATGACTAAGGAGTTCTATGAATCCGACTTTATCCAATCCGGCGAATCTTTTTCCGGTTCCCTAGTTTGACCATTTACATAACCAAAGAGACGATGGTTCTTAAATGCCAAGGTGATAGAACAAGACCATGAATGATGATTGGAATCATCCTGGCGAATGATAGTAATCTAAGGTGTATTGTGATCATGGCTCCCGCTCAAAGAGTCCACTAGAGGAACAACTGGGGATGAGGGAGCAGGAGAATTAATACTATTTGGCATAGTGGCTCAAGAATTTAAATTAGGAGACCACCCAAGATCAAGAGAGTTCTCAAAATCAAGAAAAAAACTTATGGCATCCATGAACGACGAATTACACAGACCAAACATGAATCTAGAAGAGTTGAGGAAGAGAGATCCACTCCATACAACGTCCGGAAGAGCAAATGACACCGAAAAGGAGCAGGGACGTCACTGCATGGAGAAAATCGATGCCAGACATTCACTGGAAGAGCCTCTGTTGGCTGCAGACGAGCCTCTACTGGCTGTGAAAGATACTACTGGTTGTGGAAGAGTCAGGTGGAACGAACGTGACGGAGGGCGAAATTGGTCGAGATGCTACGAAGATGGAAGCTGTCGAGACGCAGCAGAGGCGGAAGCGCGAGCGAATGAAGCGCCCCTGTCCGGGTGCTGATTAAGCGTGCTTGGAGGAAGCAGTCGACGGGAGGTGTTGCAGAATATGAGAGTCGGCTAGGGAACGAGGAGCGTCGACTCTGATGCCATGTTGAAGAGGGAAAATGACTTCTTAATTAATTGTTTCAAGCCTTCATCCCCTCCATATATGGATGTGGATAATACAGTACAGATTATCTTAAAACATGCACGACTACAAGCATCTTGTAGCAGTTTGTCATATCTTTACTAGGTCTTTATGAAAGAGAGTCGTCATCAAAGAATCATCCTCACATGCACATTCCAACAATGTATTGATCAATCTACCTATCAGATTCGTACTGTAGTCCTCAAATAAACATCAATGCCTCATGGATTCCCTAACTCGGTCTATTTTATTCCCGGTTCATTGACCAACTCCCGAGCTACAACGGTGAATCCTAGGGGGCACAAAATAATGTTTGCGCTCATACCCTTCATAGTAAAATAGATTCAGAATTTTTAAATTTACATAGGACAAAAACTCATCAATCATTAGTTGAAAGGAAAAATCTGAAATTACATTGAAAGGAAACCGTTTACTCATACATATACTTGATTAAGGGGTAACACAAAAGACGACATTAACCCTCACGGGTAATGTAGGATAAATACGACTTGAAGACACAATAATAAATACAACTTCAGCTCCCCCTCAAGACGGATGAAAGATATCAGTCATTCCGAGTTTTTTGATGTCATCAATAAACACATTGCATCCCAAGCTTTTGATGAAGATATCGGCTAATTGATTTTTAGAATGAACAAAAGGTGTGACCACATTTCCTTTCTCTAGGTTGTATTTAATAAAATGTCGATCAAACTCAACATGCTTAGTCATGTCATGCTGAACAGGGTTGTGAGAGTGTAGAATAGAGAGAAAATTGAATTAAGTTGTCCTAATTCGGGCCAAGCAAACATACCTATGAGATACAACACACGTGACATATCACGTGTAATGAGCAGCGGGAAGAAAATAAATTTGAAATAACGCGTATATTCAACTTTCTCCCTCAAGTTGGGAATATATATCAATCATCCCCAACTTGATTGTATCGTTCTTGAAATTGTCACAACTTAACCCCTTGTTGAAGACATCAACTAGTTGACCATGCAAATTCACGAACAGAGTACAAATATTTTCCTTGTCTAGGTGATCTTTGATGAAATGTCTGTCAACTTCAACATGCTTTGTCCTTTCATGTTGAACCGGATTGTGTGCAATACTGATTGCAGCTTTGTTGTCGCAATAGATAGTAACTGGTTTGTTCACCTGAAGACCCATATCTTGGAGAATTGTCTTTAACCACAACCCCTCACATACTCCTTGTGTCATAGCCCTATACTCCGCTTCGGCACTTGAGCGAGCAACAGTATTCTGTTTTCTTGCTCTTCCAAGAGACATGATTTCCACCCACAAATGAGCAATACACGGTAGTAGACTTTCCACGTCTTGACTACCAGCCCAATCAACATCTGTAAACAATTCTAGTTCTAAAGATTGGTTTGCAGAAAACAGAATCTCACGCCCTGGAGACTTCTTGAGATATCTCAATACCCGATATACAGCCTGTTGATGGCGAATTGTGGGAGCGTGCATGAACCTACTTAGGACACTCATGCCATACGTAATATCAGGACGAGTATGAGATAAGTATATGAGTCTCCCCACCAATCGTTGGTACCTTGAAACATTAACTTTCTCCCCACTAGTATCTGCATCAATCTTGTGATTAGCCTTAATAGGTGTATCCACGGGAGCACACCCAAGCATACTAATTTTCTTTAGAACAAGAGTACTTTTTCTGAGAAATGAAGATTCCCGACGAGACCTCACAACTTCAATTCCCAAGAAGTATTTCAACTTCCCCATATCTTTGAATTCAAATTCTTTGTCCAATTGTTCTTTTAAGTGCATGATCTCCTCTAGGTCATCTCCTGTAATGATGATGTCATCCACGTATACAATAAGTATTGATATTTGAGCTCCTCTTCTCTTGATAAAGAGAGTATGATCGGCCTGTCCTTGAGTATAACCTCGTTGAAGCATGGTTTTGTTAAACCGGCCAAACCAGGCTCTAGAGGACAATTTCAGGTCATATAGAGATTTTTGCAGACGACAACCTTTCCATTGGACCCTTCTTTGGTAAAGCCAGAAGGGATAGTTATGTAGACTTCTTCTTACAGATCACCATGCAAGAACGCATTTTTGACATCAAATTGTTGTACTCCCATCCAAAGCAAGCAGCACAAGAGAGGATTACACAAATAGAATTCATCTTTGCCGCAAGGGCAAAAGTTTTTGGTAGTCAATTTCTTGGGTTTGGGTATACACTTGAGCGACCAAGCGTGCTTTGTGCCGCTCCATCCATCCCATCTTAGTTCTGCTTTATACAGAAAATCTGCAAGCGTGCAACAATCCAACTGCTTCGTCTTCCCAGGGGAAGATCCTGCAAGACACCCTTTGGTGGTAGGAGAGTATGAAATCACATTGAGGGAGCGAGCATCTAGTTTTTTGCTAAGGCAAACACATCCTTTCTTCGTATCATAGCGTGACCGATTTTTCCACTCAGGTATCCTGAACAACCTAGCTGTCTGGGTATTAGGATATCACAATAGAGGAAAGATATTTGATGATAAAAGCAAATCTGTGAGCCCGAGAGAGGTGATGGTAAGAGATGCAATTGGCAATAGGGTGTTTGATGCCACCCGTATTACCCTTGAGACGAGCGAGGGGAACATGGAGGTCATCATCTGAGATTTGCAACACCGAAGAAAGAGATAGGTCGGGAGAATATGCAATGGTTCCTTTGCCAGCAACAGAAGAAAGGGAACCATTGACAACAATAACCTTATCACGACCAGAGAGAGTATAAGAGGTAAAACCTGAGGCAGAGCCAGTCATGTGGTCTGTTGCACCCGAGTCAATGATCCACTCGGAAGAGGATAAGGGCACAACATGAGCACTAGAGATACCTGAAGTGCAAACGCGGCAGTGGCATCAGTCGATGTAGTGTCAGAATGAGAACACAATATACGACGAAAAGCCTCTTAACTCCATAGCAGAAAGGCCCCAAAAATTGTTCTCATAAATCTTAGTCGAATGTGTATAATACGGTGTGCGGGCACCAGCCTGACGACCACCACCATGGTGACCACGTCCTCTTACGAGCACCAGAACCCTGACCAGAAGGAGCAAGATGTGAGTGTAGACGAAAACAAACATCCTTAGTATGCCCTTTCTTCCCATAGTGGCTGCATAAAGAAGGAGGTTCGCGAGCTACCCCAGCAAGAGCAGAGTGGTCAGCAGAGGAACCAAGAGAGCGGCGACGATTCTCATCACTGAGGAGCATACCGAAGGCTTCCCTAAGAGAGGGAAGAGGCTTGCAGTGGAGGACATGCAGGCGAACCACATCAAACTCCATATTGATCCCCATAAGAAAGACGTGAACCTGAAAGCGGTATTTATCCTTCTGAAGAGCCTGCACATCAGCAGTGCTAGCTGCGGTAAAGTTGTTGAAGTAATTCAGTTCCTGATACAGTCGTTTGAACTCAGAATACTAGGCAGAGACGGACATGGTTCCCTGCTTCAGCTCCAAAACACGGCGAGTGAGTTCATAAATCTACGTCGAACTACCTACCTGAGAGTAGGTGTCACAGGCCTTTTCCAAATTTCATGAGAAGAATCCAGAAGCATGTAGCTGTGATACACCTTAGGGGACATAGAGTGAAGTAACCACGAGATAACTAAGGAATTGTTGGTATCCCATTTTCTCTATGAGGGATCGGTACGTGGTGGCTCAACTGTGGTATCATCAATATGTCCATATAGCCGGTGGCTGCAAATAGCATGTTGTGCCGCCCTGGACCATTCAAGGTAATTTATGTCATCCAAGACAACAGTAGTGATCTTCAAGAAGCCAGATTGGTCGTGGCTCCTAGGCAGATCTCCAGAGGGACCGGTGCGGGGAGAAGACGAGATTTCAGAGGAATCACCCATCGATGACCGTCCAAAGGCAATAAGCAAGAAGATCTCAAGACGGAAAAAACCACATCCTACGAGTGTCATATCGTGTGTCGGCTCTGATACCAAGTAGAATACAGAGAAAATTGAATTAAGTTGCCCTAATTCGGGCCAAACAAACATATATATATAGGATACAACGCACATGACATGTCACGTGTAATGAGCTGCGGGAAGAAAATAAATTTGAAATAACGCGTATATTTAACTGTGAGCAATACTAATAGTTGCCTTGTTGTCTCGGTATAAGGAGATAGGAACATTTGACTAGAGTCCAAGATCTTGCAACACAGTACGCAACCATATACCTTCACAAAGACCATGAGACATTGACCGGTACTCAGCTTCAGCACTAGACATGGCAACCACATTCTGCTTCTTGCTACTCCATGTTACCAAATTTCCACCAACAAAGGTGCAGTATCTCGTTGTGGATTTTTTTTCGTCATGGCTTCCAGCCCAATCAACATCAGTGAAGACTTTGGGCTTTAAGTGGTTGTTCTTGGAGGACATAAGGGGGCTTCTTTAAGTACCGTAGTACACGATAAACAACATTCTAATGTCTGATCCTAGGAGCATTCATATATCTACTCAAGATACCTACAACATAGGTGATGTCAGGACGAGTGTGAGATAAGTATAAGAGCCTCCCAACCAATCTCTGATAACTCAGAGCATTGGTGTGGTCATCATCTGTGTCTTCATCAATCTTATGATTCTCCTCCATAGGAGTGTTAGTTGGAACGCAATCGAGTATACCGATTTCTTTTAATAGATCCAAAACGTACTTACGTTGAGTGGTGAATATACCTTAGTTTGATCTGGTCACTTCAATTCCAAGGAAGTAACGTAATCTCCCTAAGTTCTTTACTTCGAACTCAACAGACAAGAGTGCTTTGAGATTAACAATTTCCTCTGTCATCTTCGGTGATTACTATGTCATCAATATAGACAATAAGTGCTACATTTTTTTGTTCTCGTTTTCTAATAAACAAGTGTGATCAGACTGTCTTTGTTTGTCGCCAAACATGAGCATGGCTTTAAGAAACCTATCAAACCATGTTCTGGGAGACTGTTTTAGGTCATACAAAGACTTTCTTAAGTGATAGACAATCAATATTGTCCCTTCTTCACAAATCCAAAAGGGAATGTCATATAGGCTCTGTTTGGGAGAGCTCTGGCGGCTGGAGAAGCTCTTTCCCAGCCGCCAGAGCTGTTATTGCCGCTGTTTGGGACAGCTCTTTAATGAAATCGCGGTTCGAAGAGCAGCTCCCAGAGCTCTTTTCTGGAAGCACCCCCCCTGCGTTCAACGCTCTAAAATCGCGCCCTAGAAAATATTTCCGATCTCGCGCCCCTTCTTCTCCCCGATCCCGCGTCCCTTCTTCTCCCTGATCGGCCTTCTTCTCCCGATCTCAGGCGACATCGCCGGCCGCGACAGCGGTGGTTCTTCCCGATCGGCCTTCTTCTCTCTACGAAGCGAGGGTTGTCTTCCCGATTAGCATCGGCGACAGCAAGTTCTCCTCTCCGACTTGTGCCCTAGCTTCCGTCGCCCCGGCTTCGCGCGAACTGGTAGGAAATCCAGCTTGAACGAGTAGTCCAGTGGGTTGGACACCTCCAACCAGAAGGTATCCTCAAGTAATTTTTCCCCTTGCGCAATTTTTTCTCCTGTGACTCCGGCTCACTCTTCCTCGTCCCTCTTCTAGATCGGCGGTAATTTTTCCCCTTGTGGCCTTCTCGCACGCCTGTTCTTTCTTCCCTGTTTTTGATATGGTTTTTATTTGTTGATCTGCCATGTTTAGAGCAATAGGATTTGATTAGTGATGTTTAGAGCAATTTTTTCTCCTAAGATTTGTATGTGTGTGGTGTGTGAGATTTTTTTTGTGTTTGGTTTTTTTTGTTCAATTTTTTGTACATAACTTTTGGGCTAGGATTTTGATTAGTAATTGTTATTTTAATTTTATTAGTTTATAGCATAATGGTAAAACCAAAGGAAGGAGGAATCATAGCGAGTTGGGAGTCAGGTGAAGTGATGTTATTTTGTGATGTTAGAAGACCTTTTTTTCTATTTTCTAGAACTATGTAAAAGACTCTTGTTATCAGTTATTTTTATATATTTATATATTTTAGTTTTTAAAGAAACAGCTTCCAAAAGTTGTTTCTCCAAACAGCTAAAAATAGAAAATCGCTCTTCAAAGCGCACTTCTGTACAGAACACCCAAACACTCTGCAGCTTTTCAAAACTGCTCCCCAGAGATCTATTTTAAAACAGCTCTATCCGGACAGCAGCTTTTCAATCCGCCAGAGCTGCCCCAAACAGACTCATACACTTCTTCATCAAGCTCACCATGCAAGAAGACATTTTTAACATCCAACTGGTGAAAATCCCAGCCCAAGCAAGCAGCACAAGATAAAAGGACACACAAAGTCCATCTTTTCTACAGAAGAAAAGGTCTCCTGTTAGTCCACTCCCTGAGTCTAGGTGTATCCTCGAGCCACAAGACGAGCCTTGCAATGCTCAATTTTACCATCTTGGTTTTGTTTAATAGAGAAAATCCACCTTGAGCCAATGACTTTCTTGTTAGGAGGAAGGGAAGAGACATCCAATGTTTGATTCATGTTCGAGGTAGACGTTTCCTCCTCCATTGCATGTGCCCATACTGGAATACTCACAACTTCCTGCCACGTATTTTTAATAGAAATCAAGGACAAAGAGAATATAAAGCCTTGATGAGCTAGAGTAAGGTGATGGTAAGTAACATGGTTAGAAATAGAGTGTTGTGTACACATTGTTTTACCTTTTAGCAATGCAAGAGAAACTTGTAGGTCATCACCAGAAATTGAGTCCAAAGCAGACACAGGTAGAGGGATAACGTCGGTTGCCTGTTTACTTGTTTGACGGTGGATGTAAACATGAGGAAAGGGAGAGATAAGAGGACACATGGGAAACTGTGTAGAGGACATAGGAGATGTAGGGGCTGTAGTATCCGTAGGGGGCATAGGAGTCGTAGAATACATAAGAGCCATAGGACCTGTATGAGCAATCAGAGGAAGTGGAATAGTAGAATTAGAGGTAATGTCACCAATCTCCCCATGACGAGTGGAGTGAGCCGAATCGAAGTAGCAGGATTTTTCCTCGCGGGAAGTAACATCCATGGTACAGAAAATATTACAAGATGGAGGGCGATAACACTGATAGCCTTTCATAGTGGCAGAATAGCCAATAAAGGCACAACGGTTTAGCCTGTGGGTTAAGTTTGTTACGATGAGGCAGATGTTTGTGAAAAAAACATCCACACCCAAAAACACGGGGTGGAAGGTGAGAAGTGTGAACAATAGATGTAGTGGAGAGACGAGCTAGAGGAGTAGCATAATCGAGAACCCGTGAAGACAGACGATTGATAAGATGAGCCGCGATTAGAACTGCATCGCCCCAGTAGGGTTTTGGAAGGTGCGTTGTGGTGAGGAAGGCATTGGGCAACATCAAGCAGATGCCTATTTTTTCGTTCAGCAACACAATTTTGAGTAGAGGTGTAAACGCACGTAGTTTGATGTAAAATACCATGACTAGTTAGATAAAAAAACAAACACTCCACGATCATCATATTCTCCACCATTATCACTACGAAGAACACAAATATTATCATTAAACTGAGTCTGAACCATTTTATAGAAAGCTTGAAAACAAGAAAAACTTCATTTTTATCTTTAACAGATAAACCCAAGTAGTGCGGGAAAAACAATCGATAAACATGACAAACCAACAAAAACCAAATAAAAATAAAATAGGAGAGGACCCCCAAACATTAAAATGTATAACATCGAAAGCAGTGGTACTGGGAGAAGATAAATGCGACGAAGAATGTCTAACTTCTTTCGACATTGCACATACATCACAATCTAAAGTTTTAATAAAAGGTAACAAAGAAGGAAACATTTTTGCAAGTTAAACAGGGGAGGGATGCCCAATGCACAAATGTCAGCGTCGAGCATCGACAACAGTGACAGTGGAGGAAGATAGAGCGTGAGACGAGACGTAGAATCCAGGAAATACAAGCCACCGCAATTCCTACCACTGACAATGATCCGCTTCGTACCCAATTCCTGAAAAACAAAAGAATCAGGGAAAAAGGTTACATAACAGTGTAGAGATCGAGTGATAGTGATAATGGAAAGTAAACTGTGGGGAAAAGAGGGAACATGAAGGACAGAAGAAAGGGAAATTGAAGGAGAACAAGAAATGTGGCCCTTTCCCGCAATGGGGGACAAGGTATCGTTTGCGATATAACCTTGTCCTTACCAGAGAACTCTAGTAGGAAACAAAACCTGAGGAGGATCCTGTCATATGATCAGTGGCTCCCGAGTCAATGATCTAATCAAATGGAGGGGTTGTGACAGCATGAGCACTGGGCAAAGTAGCAGTAGCAAAAGATGTAGATGCACCGGAGGCAGCATCAGACTATGAGTGGAGAAGGCAACAGAGAGCATCCAATTCATGAGCAGAGAGATGTCCCGAAGGCTAACAAATAGACTCTTCATAGATTTTTGTAGAGTAGGCAACATCATGAGATCGAAAACCACCCTGTCAAGGCCCCTCTCTATGTCTGAATCCACAACCACTCCTATGACCACGTCCTGGTCCAGACGGAGCAAGGTGAGCATGGAGTTTGAAACAGACATCCCGAGTGTGGCCCCTGCGACCATAATAATCACAAGAAGGAACAATGTTGGTGGGGTTCACACTACCCCGACCAACACTAGTAAAAGCAGAGCGATCAGGAGTAGCTATCGTGTTTAGGGATCAACAACAATCTTCATCACCAAGAACCATATTGAAAGCCTCCCGAAGAGATGGTAGAGGAGAGCGGTGTAGAATATTAGTCTGAGCTGTATATAATTCCATGTTCAACCCCATCAGGAAGACATGCGGACGAAAGTGTTCTTCCTTTCTTTGCAACAGGACTGCATCGGCAGTGCAAGCTAAGGTACTGTTCAAAGTAATCTAATTTCCGAGAGAGACACTCGAACTCAAAAAAATAGGCGGACGCAGTCATAGATCCTTGTATCAACTCCAATATACGACGCGTAAGCTCGTAAATCTGGGTGAAATTACCGATTTGAGAGTATGCTTCACGAGTCCAAGTCCAGATCTCGTGGGTTGAATCCATTAACATATAGCTCTGGTAGTCCTTAGGAGACATAGAATGGAGGAGCCACGAGACGACAAGGGAATTTTCAAAATCCCAATGCTTCCAAGTTGAGTCATCCCTAGGGGGTTCTACCACTGTCCCATCTATGTATCCGAACATCTGATGACTGTGAATCACGTGATGGGCAGTACGAGAGCATTTAAGGTAATTAGTTCCATCCAGAGGCACGATGGTGATCTTCAATGAGCTAGTGTGGCCATGAGTCTGATGAGGGTCACTCATCTGAGGATACACAACACTTGACGAGGAACCAAAGACTCAACCATGGTGGCTCAATGGAAAAAAGGAGAGCAATTTGCAGGAAGTAGCATCCAGTCGAAGCATCCAAGAAAATATAGACACATCATATTGTCTAAGCAGGGGAAAAGTCGAAGCAGAAGCTGGAAGCTGCAGTCGCTGCTACGTCACTGGCAAAAGGCGTCGCTGGCAGAAGGCTTATAAGTTGTGCTGACAGAATTTGTCGCTGGCAGTAGTCAAAGCATAGAAATCATGCGATGTATAAGTTGCGGCTCTGGAACGATGTTGCATAAGTTGCAGTTGAACGATGTAGCATAAGCTGCGGCGCTGGAACAACGTTGTAGTGGCTGAACGAGGTAGACAACCTAGATCTGGTCGTAAATGAGGAAGACGACCCAAATCTGGCTAGCAGCGGAGGGGAAAAGGCGTCAACGGCGAGACAACAACCATCACGAGGAGAGGCGGCGGTCTCCTTCAGCGATAGCACCCCACGACGTGATAGCCGCAAGGGTTAGCGTGGAGATGACCGCAAACCAGCGAGGCGGGGGCGACGAGAATCACTCAGGATATTTCACAGCAGATTTGGCAAAAATGACGGGAAAAAAGTTTCGAGGGGAAGCGCTCGTTGCCTCTGATACCAAGTTGAAAGGAAAAATCTGAAATTACATTGAAAGGAAACCCTTTACTCATACATATACTTGATTAAGGGGTAATACAAAAGATGACATTAACCCTCACGAATAATTCATGATAAAATACAACTTGAAGACAATAATAAATACAACTTCAACTTCATTTCTTCTATCCTTAAGGTGTAAGTCAGCTAACTAAGTTATTGCATAAGATATATGGTTTGCTACATAAGATCACCACTCATGTAAAACATAATACATGCCCATCCCAGTTAATTTATCACGGATAATCAGGAGGATATAGATCCAAACACCAAACAAAGCTTAATAACAAAGTGTAGAATCCTTCGTATATGTATAAGCAAAACAAATTTTTTGAAAAATAAACTTAATATCATGCAAAGTTTACTTCCAAAATTTCCCCTTTATCCTCAAAATAGAACTCATGGGTTCTTCCTAGCCCAAGTCAAAAGCAAATAAAAACTGTATTTTCAAAGGTAAAAGACTATAGAAAATCAAGTTATTTTCACTGTCTATATTCTTCCATGTTGCAAGCAGCAGAAATTTCATAATATGTCCCAAGGTAAAAGAGTTATTACCTCTTGCCCTGAAAATATTCATCTGACCCAGCACCTTGATGCCACTAAAGCACTTTCCTAACTTTTTCCTCCCCGAATACTCATCGTAAAAGCTGAAGGAGAAATATTTTCCTTGGTAATCTCATCTAATCAAATTGAATGTACATATTAATATTAAATGTTTAAATCCTAAATTAATTAATTAATTAATTAGACTTCCCTTATCTCCCAAATTAATTTCGTTAAATCCCCCAAACACATGAATAATATAAAAATATTTTAATAATATTTGAAATTTTAACAATAGAAATTTTGTCGATACATGACCTTTTCAACAACATGACTTACAATGAGCCGTGATATAAATTTTTAATATTCTATGAATAATGAAGGCTTGTTAAAAAGGGACAAAAACGATATATGTGAACTACCAAACTCAATGAATTAAAAGCAGATACTATTATAATTAGTTTCTTGTAAGCATTCCGTCATTCATTATGTGATCCACTATCTCATCTCTTCTAAAAACAAATGTGAAAATTTTCACCAGCTTCTCAATATTGAAAGTTCATTTACTTACTTAATACCATATTTGAAATTTCTTGGAGGTTGTTGAAATTTCTTGGAGGTTGTTTTTCATAGAAATGCAGAATGTAATCATCTCTTTCCAGTTTCAATACTTAGTTGTTAAATCTAACGGTCATCAATTAGCATATGCAGCAACTAATTTTATGTCATGTTTGATTATCTTATCTTATATTTGTAGTAACTGGGGATATTATCTTTAGGATCTGAAAAAGAATTATGCACAATTTAAAGTCCTTGATCATTGGCATTTAGGTTCTCTTAAAGTTCAAAGTTCCAGAAGAGCAAATAGATAAACTTACAAGGTGGCATCGGATAGCTTTGGTGCGCAAGCTGTCAAGTGAGCAAGCATCCTCTGGTGTTAAAGTTGAAGCTATGACCTTAAGTAAGTTTGCGCGTGGGCAGAGAATGTCATTTCTTCAACTCCAACAACAGACTCGAGAAAAATGTCAGGAAATATGGGATCGACAAGTTCAAAGTCTCTCTGCTGCTAATGGTGATGAAAATGATAGTGATTCTGAAGCAAATAGTGATTTGGATTCTTTTGCTGGAGACCTCGAAAATTTGCTAGATGCGGAAGAGTTTGAAGAGGAGGCTGGAAATGTTGATGCAATGGTTGAAAAAGCAGATGTTGCTAGAGGTCTTAAAATGAGACGGTCCCATTCATTTGCTCAAACAGAAGAAGAAATCGAAGATGATGAAGCAGAAGCAGCTTTTATTCGTAGATTGCTTGATGGTAAGAGATTGAGGTGTTGTATGATGTATTTTTGTTCATTAGAAATCATTGTTGAGAGCTTATTCTCTCATCAAATTTATTTTCTAAAATAATGTAGCTTTTAGATAAAGATGTGTTTTCATATGCATCATAATGTGTAGTTATTTTTGCTAATCATTGATCCATTTGCATTAAATATCAAGCTTGCATTTGTACCTGTAATAGATTTTGTTTAAAAGTTTTATGAATTGTAAGAAGTCCTTAACATTGTTATATGATCACTTTTGAACTGTACCATCATTGATTTTATTTATAATCTTGTGAACTGTGCAAAATCATTATACATTGTCATGTGATTGTGATTATTTTTTAACTTTTGTACAAAATGCAAGATGCATTATTGAAGGTATGAGTGGTTAGAATACACATAAATATTGATGCATTTTCCATAAAAATACTGATTGACGTCTGATTCAGTCTCTAAAAGGATCTTCCCAGGTGGGTCTGTTGTAAAGTATGAAATTAATCAATTAGAGTATCAGTGTGACCTCTGTGGTGTTTGTAGGGCTTCATGTTATGTTTTATTTCTTGTCTTTTGAGTCTAACTAGCTTAGTTTTGCTAAAATGTTATGCCTTTTGCTAGTTTGTGTGTGTTGAGATTTGTGTTTCGTCCCTGCTAATTTATTTAATAGACGGTGCTCCTCTTCGCTAAACCTAAAATGGTTGCCCTCAGTTTTTATCCATGTACTCTATCCTTGCTTTATATTTTACTTGAAAGACAATATCAGAATCTGGGGATATTTTGGTTGTATGAAAATTTATTGCTTCAGTTGATAAAAGTAGTTACTTTAACAATCCACTGTGGATCTTTGACTGAGGAATACGCCTGCACGTTCATAGTTTGGAAATTATTGTAGAACACAAATTTTGTATGTGAGATTTATTTATGTAATTGATATGTACTCCACAAAATACTGCACTATATTTTGAAAATGGATGCAACTCACGAGGTATACTGATTCCTTCTAAAGAGAATTTACAATACCTCGAAGATGATCCCTAAGACTCATCTACACTCCATTATACAGAGAAAGCACACTCTAATCGGTAAATTACTAAAATGTTATTTAAATGGCAAATTACATATAGACACGTGCCAAGGAGGCAAATTACGTACAGAGAAAGCTCCCAGTTTTCAATCGTGTCAAGGAGGATTGTCTGACAGTGCGTATTCGTATCAGTAAATATTTGTGTTTTGACTACATAAAAGGATATAACAATTCTCGCCCGAGAAATTATATAACAACATTCTCGCCCGATCACGCTTAACTATGGAGTTTATCCACTCCTCATCACCAATTGAGCTGAGCTCAATTGATTATGAGTTTCTCCACTCGCTCAATTGGTGATGAGGAGTGGAGAAACCTCATAGTTAAGTGTGCTCGGGCGAGAGCAGTCTCAGGATGGGTGACCTCCTGGGAAGTCCCCATACTGCCCACTTAACTTTAGTTTCCCTCATCGAAGGGAGGTTGCAGCCTCCAACAACCTGCCGGTGGACATGTAGAGGGGTTGGGGTGTATGGTCTTCAGACCTGTTGAGGCTAACCCTTTTGAGCTCCGTGCAGAGGGTGCCGACGATTGTCCTTTCGAGTTGTGTGCTGGGGAGGCCATTACATTTATTCCCTCGTTATATTTTGTCCTGCAAATCGTAATCAGTTGTTTTGTTCTACTACTTGTGTTTTGTTTATTTTTTTGCTCATAGACCAATATACAAATACAGTTTAGTGTATCATTCATAAGCACTCAAGTATCCATATACAATCTACTTTATTAGTTTCAGCTTATACAGTTTTTTTTGTTTTTTATTAAGTGAAGTTACTTATATAAACTTTGTATACTACATATTTTACTTATATTAACTCCTTAAATTAATTTACAGATGATGAACCTGAGATCGATAAAAAGAAGAAATTTATTGGAATAGAAGTTGGTCGTCTTGGTTATGAGACTGCTGGCCCTGCCAAAAAAATGGGTACTGCATTCAGACAAATTCTAAGCAGTTCACATCCTGGTGGCTCTTACACCGTGACAGAGCACATGATTGAATCGAAGGAGGTAATTCATTTCTTTTTCTTTCGCCCTGATCATCTACCTGCCGAGTAACATTAATAGATTGCTTTGGATCATAATTTTAGTGAAAAAGTTTATGTTACGGCCACTGGATGAGCGTACCTGCTCATATCATGTAAATTTTAGGGTACCCTCAATTCATGGTATCTTCAATCAAGGAAAAATTATGAATGATCTTATTCCTCAGGTTGAAAATTCTCCCATTGAAACAAATTTTTCCTGGAAATCAAAGGTCAAGAAGGGAAATGTAGAAGATGAGGAGATGGTGACGGGATTTGGGAAAAAAAAGTATAAACCAGCAAAAGATGCAACTAAGGTATGCAAGGAATATAAAATGTGCCATTGTTTGTTCTCACTACTGAGTATACCATAATGACTGCATGCATGGCTCATCCAATTGATACTCTACTCGTCGCATTATAAGCATATTAAATAACTTTATTCCTTTTATTTTAAGCCCATGATATCTTGTTTCCCAAACATTTTATTGATACGAATCTTAGTTTATATGTGGTCTCCTAAATATTTGACCAAACATTTGCTACAAGCTAGCATTGTCTAATCTTGCATATTGCTCCTCTTTTTTACATATGAAGCAGGTTTTCAAGGAAAAGAAACATATTGATAGAAGAGAATATTTTGTGTGCGGAGCTTGTGGCCAGGTGTGTAATAATACACCATACACAATAATGATGTTTCTTCGTATGGGAAATACCCTTCCTCTTAACTGACATTGTGATCATGAACCAGATCGGACACATGCGGACAAACAAAAACTGTCCAAAATATGGAGAAGATGCTGAACCCTCGGAGATAGAGAGTGCATCTGTTCGATCTCAACTTCCCGATGGGGTCAATCGACAACAGCTGAAAGTTCTCAACAAGAAAACGAACTCCACTTTGTCAAATGAAGTGGCCGAGATGGCTCCAGAATCTTTGGAGAAAGAAAAAATGGAAATGGAAGTCAAAGTTCAGTCACTCAAGTTCAAATGTGGTTCTGCCGACAAGCCAAGCGAAGCGATCTTGCCTCCATATCCGACATTTGATAAGACGATGCTTAGAAGCACAATCCTTGAGGCCAAGCAAAGCGGAAAGAATTTAGTAATTCCTACGAAGATGATACCTGACAATGTTCTCCCAGATACCCCGAAGCCGACCGTTAGAATACTTCCTCCACAAGGCGTGGATAAACCTCCAAAGAAAATCGTCATCAAACAACCCAAAATTTCAATGAGCACGCACTTTAAAGATGATGTTGTTGCAGGAGATCGCGAAAATAGGAAGATAAAAAAAATTGTGGATTTGACATCATTGAGTTTTGATAAGCAGACGAGGCTGGTGAGTAGCCTTTTTAGTGATGAAATGAATGCAAACCATGTGTATGAGCGTAGATTAAGGAAGGAGGAGAAAATTATGAGCGCACAAAGATTTGAAGAAGAGAGGATTCGGAAAACGATTGAAGAGCGAAATTATGAAGCAGCGGCAGTCAGGGGGGAGGAATTTCAGTATGCTGAGAAGAGAAGAGCAAAGAAGAGTAACAACAAGAAACCTGATTTCACTGTTGACTATTTAATGGATCATAGACCGTACAGAACTGACCGCAGATTACCTGAAAGGGATCGTGCTGCAAAGAGACGAAATGTGGTTGATTCAGGCCTTCAGGAATATGCACAGCTAACAAAGCGGCGTAGAGGAGGGGAGGTAATGAGCCTAACATACATCGAGCTGGTTGATTTATTCATTTAATTATTTTCTCATTGGTCGTGTGTAGTTTTTTTGGCCTAAACTCTACTTTCGGGTCGGAGTGTTCACGGCCGCTGAAGCTGGACCACACAGTGTGGTGGCGTTTTGGTGCAAAACATTGTTTCCATAAAATAACTTTGGTAACCCAAATGCTGCCTGCATTTTTCATAGCCTCGTTCACAAGCTGCCGCTGCTTTCCCACAGCTATCTTAAACAGGGCCATATTAATGTCATATAAACTTGAACTCGTAATAGTAGCATGAACTGTCTGGAGCTTCTGAATTCTATGAACAAATTTACTCTTCTAAATACTTGTCTAATGTTAATTTAAATGTTTCTCTCACAATGATTTTATTACATTGGGTGCATATTATTTTGTTGTCAAAGATCTTTGCTGGTTATTCCACAGATTATTTGAATGATTCTCTGGGGTTGTGCAGGTTGAACTAGCGAATATACTCGAAAGCATAGTGGAGCTGCTGCGGGATCATCTTGAAATATCATTCCTGTTCCTTAAGCCGGTGACGAAGAAGGAAGCTCCTGATTATTTTGATTTTGTTGATAAGCCCATGGATCTGTCTACCATCAGGGAGAAGGTGAGGAAAATAGAGTACAAGAACAGGGAGGATTTCCGACACGATGTCTGGCAGATAGCATTCAATGCCCACAAATATAATGATCGCCGAAACCCCGGAATTCCTCCTCTGGCCGATCAGTTACTGGAGCTTTGCGACCATCTCCTTGAAGAGAAAGACGGCGTTTTGAACGATGCCGAAGCTGGAGTCGACCCTGCAAATATTTGAGAAGAATTTCCCTTCTTTTCTTATGGAACGGCTACAGCACAAGGGGTTCAGAGAGGGTTTTTATTCCTTTCTCTTGGTTGGGAGTTTGTATGTAAATTATTTTTTTCCTTTTTCTTGATTCGGAGTTTGTATGTATAGTATATATATATATAATGTTTACATGTTCAGGTGTTTCTTTTATTCATTCGTTGGGAAACTCCTCCAATATCTGCTTGAATATATCATCTGATTGATTTTGTGATTTATCGAATTGACCGTGGTGGTCGATGTTATTTCTACGCCCGATGGTCCCCTGTTTTGACTAAATCAAGTGATGAATGCAATCTAGCTCGAGCTCTAACTTGGTTAATCGATTGAGTTCAAGCTTAAGTTTTGGATGGCTCAGCCTACTTTGGGCTTGTTTACATTTCGGCACAGGTTGAGATAGGTTAGTTCTTTTCATAGCTATAGTTTTTTTTTGTAAATGGCATTACTCTTAGGCTTCGTTTGGTTCGGCGTTTCGCCGCCAAAGTTTGGAGCAAACGCCACCGGAGGGCGGGTAAACAAACGGCTACCGGCGGTGTTTGTTCCGTTTGCACCCGCAATAAGGAGGAAACGGCCCCGATAAGCTCCGTTTTGACCCCCAACTCTCTCCCTTTGCTACCAAAGTGGCGTTTTGACCCACCGGATGCACCCGCCACCGCCGAATCAAATATTTTAGTTTAGGTTTATACTTTGATGTTTTTAATTTAAAAATAGTGATATGTTAATAATACATACTATTTTATTCAGTTTTAGCTATCTCTAATCATAATTCAAGCAATTTGGCTTCTCGAATTCGATTCGAAAAATTATTCGAGCCAAATTGATTTGGCTCAAATTGAGTTAGATCAACTGTAATTGATTTTGTTTCAACTCACTATTCGAGCAACTTTTGAGATTGAATAATGAGCGCAACCCTAAAATGACTATCCAAATTGTAAAAAATTTATATTTCAAAGTAAATTGAGCAAAAATCAAGAATGTACTGATCAAATTGAATTACTTTAGCAATAACTTATGCTCCTGGACTTGGGGACGTACTTTGAAGATGTCTTTGTGAAAAGCACATTGGAGAAGTTTTCAAGGCCGGATGATATGGAAAGAAGGTAGCAAATTTTCTTTGCTTGGATTTAGGGTTATGAAAATTAGTGTCATGGTACTAATCTTTGTTGTGGCTTTCCCATCTATCCAAGAAAGCTAGGGCTTGTAGAAGCCTAGGGTTATGTGATCCAGAGTTGTGGATATCGGCCGACATGAAGGTTTGAAAGTCAAAACAACGTGAAACCACGTTAGTTTTTATTTATGGCGTTTTGAAAAAATCAGGCCGATATATCGGTTTTAATCGATATACTAACCCCAAAAATGGGCGATATCACCCGTTTTTAATTTATTAATTTTTATTTATAAAGTCGAAATCTCAAATGATTTAACTCCCCCCGCACCCCGCGCAGTTCATTTCACACTTATCGTAGCTCTCCCTCGCGCTCTTCGCTGGTGCTCTCCCTCGTGTTATCCGCTGGTGCTCTCCCTCTCTCGCGCGCTCTTGGCACTCTAGCTCTCCGGTTCTTCTCCTTGCTCGTTAGTGCTCTCGCGCTAGTTGTTCTCTTCTCTCGTTGTCTCGACACTTTTGTTCTCTGGTTTTCTTCTCCCTTGCGTGATAGGTGCTCTCACTCTGGTTATTTTTTCTCGCGCTCTCGGAACTCTAACTTGTTGGTGCTCTCACTATGGTTGTTCCATCTTCTCTCAGGTGCTCTCAATCTCACGACCTCTCGTCTATCTGCTGGTGCTTTCGATCTAGGCAACTTCTCGGCTGGTGCATTCTTCTCTCTGTTGGATCTTACGGTGCCCTTAGAGGGGGGGTGAATAAGGGATTTATGAAATTTAAAATTTTACTAAAAATATCAGAGTTTATTATAAACGAAGTTTCAGAATATTTTCTAGAAATCTTTAATTAATAATTCAGAAAAGATTATATTGGATATTAATTATAGAATATGTATAAATTCAAAAATTTTCACTGCTGCCAGCAGTAAGTTTTACTGTCAAACGATAACTCGTAGATATTGAATTCAAGTGTTTCTTTCTTACAAAAACAAATCTTCCTATATATTTTACAATAAAACTTCAGGAGAAATATTAATTAAAACATTTTATTGATAGATATAAAATCAAGATATGAATACAAAGAGAGACATGATTTTATTCCTTTAGAATTGAATACAAAATGTTTGATTTCTATAACGCTAGAAATCGAGGCGAATATGACAAATCACTTTTTGATGATTCATCAGTCCTCTCCAATGACCGGCTGACTATAGCCTATCTTACCTCGGATACGACCTCTAGCCTCCCCCTAGATCTAACCTCGACCTAGTCGCTACGCACAATGTGGCGAATTCTCCCTAAACCGCACAAAGGCCTAGTCGCCATAAATAAGACGAATTTCCTACAGAATACTTCCTTTGAATCTGACGTTCTCCCCGAATGATTTTTCTTCTCCCAATACAAAAAGATGAAATAAAAGAGATTACAAGATAATAACAAAAAGAGAAACTCCCCAAGGCTTTCTGAAGGTGAAGATGAAGGCAGTGTAGACGTCAGCGTTTTTAATGTGTTTGCCTTGCCCTTCGTGTTGAATGTACGTTTTAGCCCTTCACTTTCAAAATTTGTTTTAGATCTTTGTATTTGCACAAAGGATTTCTCTCTCTATCTCTAGAGATGACCCTCTCTCAAACAATTTGGAGTTCTTGCTTAGTGGAGAAGGAATTACTACTTTAGAAGGTGTCCCTTCGAATGCATGAAGTTTTCAGCCTTTTATAGAAAAATCGCTATCGCCGGACGATATCTAGCTTTAGCAAGAGATATCTCCTCAAGTTGTTGCGTGTCCCACGCTGAGATGATCGTGCCGGTTGAAAACAGACGTGTTTGGGTCATGGGGATATCGCGGGGCGATAGCCACTAAAGCCTAGCGATAGTAATTAGTGCGCATCGTGCTGATCTTGCGGGACATGGCCATCATCATGTTGACATCATTTTCACTATCGCCTGGCGATAGGTGTTATCGCTAGCGATAACTCCTCTTCACTTTTGCCATCTGAAACTTTTCCAGATTGTAGATGGCTTCGTTCTCATTCTAAAATGGGGTAGACGTTCTGTAACTCTTCCCGAATTGAAAGTTATGGTCATTTGAAGTTTAGCACACAAAGCTCGTCCTTTTGTTAAATTTAAAGTGTACACACCCTTGCATCATGCCCATGACTGAGGACTTGTCTTCTCATTCAACCTATACAACCTGCACGCTATAAACACACAAAAGATTAGATCAAATACATCACGGCATTTGTTATTCTCAAACCAAGAGATGCGGAACAAATGCTCTAATAATCTATCCCTTTTGATAATAACCAATACCTATATGAGAAATTAGTGGGTTTAAGAACCTTTGTGTTTATAGGTAAGTGTGGTAAAAGATATGCATGAATAACAAGTTTATAGCGTGATAGCTTTAAAACGCAAATGCATACTCTTCCTATATGAAGGCTCCCCCTACATAAGTGTTTCCTATATATTTTACTCCCCCAAATGTAATATCTAGTTCACTAGATTTCTCAATTTATTTCTCCATCTTTTGTTATTAGCAAAAGTGGGTAGGGAAGAATATATACATTTTATGATTGATTAGTGATGAATATAATATGTACTCCCTCTAAAATTTTAAATTCATGTAAGTTATTCTCCCCTTTTGGTAGTATCAAAAGAGGGTAGAGGTGAGTGTATGTAATAAAAATTAATTTGTTCTATATAAAGAAGAAAAATATGATGCTATAAAAAGCTTGTTAAATACCACTTGTTAAAAATAAGTATAGAGAAGCATAAAGTAGTAAGCAACATAAATGAAATGATAGAGTAAACATTTTTATTTCAAGATACCACTTGTTAAAAAAATCATGAATAAGCGCAAGTAACAATTACATCGAAAAGTATAATAAATATTCTTAAAAATAAACATTTTTTTAGAAAGTAAGAACATATAAAAATAATGAGTTTTAAAACTGAAAAGTCGATGTTTGAGTTAAAGTTCTAAGAGATGCTTTTCCATTGAGATGTAATTGCAAGCATGATTTGAAAATATCAAGAAAAGATACAAAGTTACAATGTAATAAAATTTGCATCTCAAATAAACAAAACATTGAAGTAGTCATGCTTTGTAATCTAGTGCATTTACTATGGTTTGTAGAGAATAGTGTAGATATGCATTAGGATCCAATTCTCATGAGTAGAAGTTTTATATAAGATAATGATGTATACAAAAGTGATTTGATAAAGTATATAAATGTATTAATTAAAATGAATGACATATATAATGAAATAACACAACACTAAAATATATAAATAAAATTATTTCCAAAATATTTCAATGCACATACATAAAAAAGTACAACTACCAAGGTGCTTCGCATATACAATGCTCATTAAGACTTATCAGAGAGCGAGGTAGTACTTGGGGGATCACTTTTATTCTTTTTAATTTTGTTTTTATTTTTGTAATCCCGTGTACTAAGAGAAGTAGTGAATACTTTTATTTGCTACAAGACATTTTACAATCTTTTTCAAGGTGCTCAACATCGCAATGCTTATTAAGACTTATCAAGAGGGTGAGTAGTGTTTGGTGGAGTTTTTCTTGTCATTTATTATATGTTTTTTTAGTCTTGTGACCAAAGACTTCAAATTCACTTGTTTTGCAAATAATGTCATTTTAAAAATTTTTAAATCATTTTTCTCTAATGAATAAGTGCATGAAAAACAAAGAATTGAAATAAACAATTCAATGTAGTTTAGGTAACCTATTTATGCAACTTAATCACTATGTTGTTACACTACACAATCATGCAAGTATATGATTAAAAACACATGTAGGTTATCAAAATAAGTGAGTATGTAAAATCATTATCAAATATAAAATATTATTCATACTTAGAGGCATGCTAAACAATTCTACACATGTTTTCTGCAATCAATTTCATTGCACATAACAAGATAATATTCAAGGCATTGCATAATCAAAACAATGTTTTAAGAAACTTGAAAATTAAATTAAACATTGTATTTAATTTTTAATTGATATAATTAGTCATCCTTGATAATGATAATGTATAACAAGTAGTTTTTATGATTTTTGAGTTTTACAAAAAAATTCAAAAACATCAAACACGCAAAGAAATAAAAGTGAAAACATATATTTTTTGTTCTTTTAAATCATTTTATAATATTATATTTGATTTTCAAATATTTTAAAAATAAATAGTTTTTTTGGAAAATATAGAAGTCTTTAAAAAACTTGTCAATAGTATGATCTTCTATGTCAAATAAAAACAAAGCAAAAAAATGAAATGAATAATCAATTTTAATGTAACTATCAGCGCTAGTACTATCGCGTGGCGCTAGTAATAGAAACATGTAATTTGGCTTAGAAAACATGGTTTTTTGATAATTTTTCATTCTGATTTTTTTATTCATGATTTCTAAGATTAGGGGACATCAATTACCGCAAAGAGTTTTGAAAAATAATGAAAAAGCTGCGGATTTAATATTTTTGCCTAAGGTGTCAAAATAGGTTATTTTTCAAATTACTTATATTTTCAAAATCATGAATGCTCGAATAAAGATAGTATGAAAAACACAAGATATTCATGTTCAAACAAAAGATATAATATACATGACATAAATAATAATAAATTTTATAATATTGGTCATGCATTGATAGCAATGTAGTATGTCCTATATTAAAAAAACCAAAAATATATGTATGCACCTTAGCCATGTACTTAGTGACGGATGGGCATGAGAAGCTGCACACATGCCAAAGGTTGGGGTGTTAATCCCATATGCACAAAAAAGAGGATGCTCAACCTAGCACTCTTTCCCCCCAATGCCTTGCAAGACCCCACTAGAACCCTCTCCGCTTTAGGACAAAACATAACTTAGAGGTTATGTCTCTAATGCACACAATTCTATGCTCTCGCTAATGTGAAACACAAACTAGGTGTAAATAATCATGGATATACTAAGCGTTTAAGTCTAAGGAAAAATTCATAAACTATGTGCTTATTAGATGTTTAAAATTATAGTAGATTTTAAAATCACATAGTTATTATGAATTTAAATTTTAGTTTATTTTATCATGACAATATGAAATAACTAGCACGGATAATAATATTCATTATGTGATAATGCTAAAATTTTGATTTCAATGTTAGGCCATAATATTAATAAGTAATAATGTTGCATGTATTCAAAAATAGAGTTTCAATCATAATAAACCTAGAATTAAGTAATTATGTTTTTTTAGTTTATTCTATGGTCTATAAAAAAATGTGATATATGCAAACATAAAAACATAATACATTCACACAATGATTTTGAAATAAATAATATTTATGTCAATTGAATTGATCATTGATTTTTCAATACCTTAAGATCTTTTAAAAATATAACTATAATTGAAATATATAATCTTTTGCTTCACACAAACATATAGATATCACAATATGATAATGTTCAATATATATTTTTGTTTGCATGTATTTAACATAGATTTTTGAGTTTTTTCATAGACATAGAATTAAATCATTAAACTTTTTGATTTTTTTAATATGATTGATTTTAAGGTCTAGATATAAGTGAGATGTATGCAAACAATAGTGTAATATATCAATACACCAAATATAATACCAATATCGAATCATATGATTCATAATTCCTAAGTGTGGTAGAAAAGTCAATTTAGGATTAATTCTTGATAGATCATGAATTATGATATATGATTAGAATATATTTAAGAATATGATATCAATTTAATTGTAAAAGATCATTGTGGTGTATGAGATGTTCAAATTTTTCCTTTTTAATTTATTATAATGAATTCCTTAAATATGAATATGTTTTGGTGATTTTAAAATTATTTTGCAAATTTGGTTTTTGTTTTTATTTTAGAAATTACCCAAAAAATATATAACATATGTGATAGTAGAAGATAATAATACTTAACATAGTAAAATATTTTTTTAAAAATTGATTTATTAAATAATTTTAGGTTTAAAATGAGGTGTCGCATCATAATAATTATATAGAATGGAGGAGGAGAAGAGAGAATACAAAATAAGAGATGTGGGACTAAAAACTATACAAAAGAATCTGGGCGCTTTAGAACAACAGACCGGAACAAGCCGCCGCGGTTAGAAGAAGGGCTAACCGCTCGGGCCACTGCCAGAGAGAGACAAGCTGCCAGTGAGACCGTTAGACCGCCGGTCTTAGTGCCAGTAACAGACGCTAGACGCTTGGATCAAACCTCAACACAGCAACCACCGCTGAAGTCAAACCGCCAGACGCCCGGTAATAACCGCCAAGCCAGACGACAGGACCGCCGGTCTCAACTCCAACACTCCCCCTCAAGCTGGAGCATATATGTCGATCATGCCCAGCTTGTCACATATATGAAGAAATGAGGCGGATACTGGCTTGGTGAAGATGTCAGCCAGCTCTTTTTCAGACGTGACGAAGGGAGTGCAAATTTGTTCCTTCAGAATCTCTTCACGAATGAAATGACAGTCGACCTCAATGTGTTTGGTTCTCTCATGGAAGACTGGATTTTTGGAGATATATATAGCAGCCTTGTTGTCACAGAACATAGGTAGAGGATGGTTGTAGACTTCTCCTAAATCCAACATGAGAGCCCGTAGCCACTTTAGCTCGCAAGTGGTCGATGCCATACTCCGATACTCAGCTTCAGCACTGGACCTGGAGACAACAGATTGCTTCTTGCTCTTCCAACTTACCAGATTGCCCCCAACAAAGGTACAGAAACCGGAGGTAGACTTGCGGTCCCCTTTGTCATCAGCGTAACTCGCATCTGAGTAAGCTTCAACCCTCAGATGATCATTCTTTTGAAAGAGCAATCCTTTCCCAGGAGCTGCTTTGACGTACTCCAAGATCCGCAAGGCGGACTGTAGATGGCACTCCCTGGGAGCTTGCATGAATTGAGTCACCTTGCCCACAGCATAGGAGATGTCGGGCCTAGTCACGGTGAGGTATATGAGCTTACCAACTAGACGCCTGTACCGCGAAGCATCTGAAAGAAGAGGCGAACCATCTGTCCAGGTTTTGTCTTCTCCAACAGCCATGGGACATCGGGCAGGTTTGGCCCCAGTCAATCCTGCTTCTTTTAAAATATCAAGAGCATACTTACGCTGAGAGAGGACTAAAGAGTTGGGCTTCCGAGAGATTTCGATCCCCAAAAAGTACTTCGAAGAACCCATATCTTTCGTGACTAGATGTTGGCGAAGATGCCGCTTTGTCAAGGCTACCCCTTCCTGGTCATCACTAGTGAGAAGAATATCATCCACATATACTGCAAGAACCACCAGTCCCGAAGAGGTTTTGCGAATAAATAGAGAGTGATCAGCAGCGCTGCGAGCAAAACCAACGGCCGCCACGATGCCGCTGAATTTGTCAAACCAAGCTCGAGGGCTCTGCTTGAGGCCATAGATTGCCTTCTGTAGCCGGCAGACTCGTGTCTCCCCCTGAGCAACATACCCTGGAGGTTGCTCCATGTAGACGGCCTCCTGAAGATCACCATAAAGGAAGGCATTCTTGATATCCAGCTGGGAAAGGGGCCAGTCTTTGTTGACTGCCACAGAGAGAAGGACCCGTATATGAGTGCGAGCCACGGGAGAGAAGGTGTCAAAGTAATCCACCCCATAGGTTTGAGTAAAGCCCTTAGCCACCAGACGAGCTTTGTAACGGTTTACAGTGCCATCTGGGCCAAACTTGACTACAAAGACCCATCGACAGCCAACAACATTTGTATCAAGGGGAGGAGGGACAAGAGTCCAGGTACCCCGCTCTGTGAGGGTCGCCATTTCCTCATCCATGGCCAGTTTCCAGTGAGGAATGGCCAGGGCCTCCTGGTAGGAACGAGGTGTGGTAGTAGCAGAGATAGCCAGTGCAAAGGCCCTGCGAGAAGGGGTAAGACGATCATATGAAACAACAGCAGCAAGAGGGTGTAGGGTACACGTCCGCACCCCTTTGCGAAGAGCTACAGGAAGATCCAGGTCGGCGTGCTCCTCGGCATCCAGAGCATCCGTGGCAGAGAGAGCTGGCCCGGGAGGAGAGAGCGACGGCAGCGGAGATGAGGGAGATGGAGGCGGAGAGAGAGGCGGAGGGAGAGGAGTGGGCGGAGACGGAGGAGGAGCGGATATCGTAGAAGGAGACGAGGGAACGAACGGAATAATAGGAGAATCCGAGGTGGGAGGAAGAGAAGAGGAGTCATCCGAGAAGTAGGAGGCATTCTCGAAGAAGGTAACGTCAGCGGAGACAAACTGTTTACGAAGAACAGGATCAAAGCAGCAGTAGCCTTTCTGAGTGACCGAGTACCCCAGAAAAACACATTTGGTGGAGCGAGGGGAGAGCTTATCACGGGTGGCAGATGGGACATGCACAAAAGCAGTGCACCCAAAGATTCGGAGAGGGAGAGGAAAAGGCTCCTTGCCAGGATAAAGGATGGAAAAAGGGTTTTTCCCTGGAGAACGGAGGAGGGAATGCGATTGATGAGATAGCAAGCAAGAAGAACAGCATAGCCCTAATATGAGCGAGGGACATGCATTTGAGTCATTAATGTGCGAGCAACATCGAGGAGGTGACGGTTTTTGCGTTCCGCCACCCCATTTTGTTGGGATGTATAGACACAACTTGTCTGATGAATAACGCCATGTTGTACACAGAAAGAGGTAAAAGCATGACTTAAGTATTCTTTTGCATTATCAGAGCGAAAAGTTTTAACACTAACACCAAACTGATTTTTGATTAAATGATAAAAGGAGGTCCATACATTAAAAAGTTCAGAGCGATCTCGTAAGAGATACACCCAAGTACATCTAGAAAAATCATCAATAAAAGTTACAAAAAGAGAACTACCCGACCAATAGTAAGGGTAGGAGCAGGTCCCCAGATATCGGAGTGGACTAGATCAAACGGACGGGTAGAGCCCCGACCTTGCTTCGGCGGGAAGGAGGAACGATGATGCTTGCCAAGTTGACATGCTTCGCAGTGGAGAGGAGTAGTGGAGGGAGGGAGGTGGGGCAGAAGCTGATGCAGAAGCCGTGGTGGAGGATGACCGAGACGGAGATGCCACTGGAGAAGATCCGTACAAGAAGAAGAGAAGGCGTACAAAGCGGAAACGTTGTCGAGGAAGTAGAGGCCGCCGCTCTCAGTCCCAGTAGCAATCGTCCGCTGGGAGCTCGGATCCTGAAAAGAGCAAGAAGATGGAGTAAACGTTACAGAACATTGAAGCTGCTTGCACAAAGAAGTAACCGACAACAGATTGCACGGAAACTTGGGCACATAGAGAGTGTCCTCTAGCCGAAGGGACGGAGTAACATGAACCACTCCTGACCCATGAACCGGGGAGGGAGAACCGTCTGCAATGAGGACCGGGGGCAACCGATCATGCTGTTCGAGGAGAGAGAAGCACTGAGGATTGCCCGTCATAGATGATTAGTAGCACCGGAGTCGATAAGCCATTTACCTTGAGTGACTACATGGGCACTACCTGATGATGTGACCACGGAAGCAGACGGTTTGGAAGAAGAGGCGGAAGAGTCACCCGAGGGGCGAAGATGGGGATGTTTTGTCCAGCAGCGGTCAAGAGTGTGTCCGGTGCTGCCGCAGTGAGAGCAGAGATAGCGGGAAGAAGGACATCCGCCAGACTGATGACTGCGGCTACCAGAGCCACTCCGCTGAGTTTGATGAGCATAGTTATCCGGAGGAGAAGGAGCGGGTAGAAGCGGGCGCTGAAGGAGAGAGGTGACAGCGGCGATGCGAGCAGCGGTGGCATCTAAGGTAGGGGATTCCGCCTCACCCAGAATTTGTTGGCGGATCATGTCATAAGTGTCAGGAAGACGAAGCAGATAACACACAACCAGAAGCTCCTGGAAGTGCTTGTGTTGTTGATCCAGATCCGCAGAAAAGGGGCGATTCTGAAGAATCTCAGCCCCAAGAGCTTGAACTTGTTGGTAGGCAGCAGCAGGAGACAAGGTAGGCCGGGCAAAGAGGTCCGCATACAACGTATAGATGCGGGACGTCTGAGCCCCTTTGGAATACAAAGCAGCAAGATGAAGCCAAGCGGCCTTCACCGTCTCATCATGACGGATGACGGGAAGGCATTCATCGGATAGACTGTTAGCGAGCCAAGTACGCACAAGAGCGTCACTCGCATCCCAGTCATCAAAGAGAGGGGAAGTAGTAGGAGGAGGGTCATCAACGAGATGGTGGCGTTTGCGTTGCGAGCGAAGGAGAAAGGTGAAAGAGACGCTCCAATCCGGGTAGTTGGAGCCGACAAGCTTGGAAACGGTGCCAAGGTTCCCGGAAGGAGTAGGAGGAGGAGGAGGAGCTGGATTGGCTACAGGGGTGGTGGTAGGAGTGGTGGCAGTTGAAGCATCAGAAAGAGCCATAAGAGCAAACAACAGGAAGCCGCGCGGTTAGAAAACAAGCCGCGCGGATAGGCCGAAGAGGAACTGCAGCGGTCAGGATGTCAGACACCAGCAGCCAGGGAGACCACGACCAAGCCGCAGTAACAAGCAAAGGGGAAGAAGTCGAGCGGCAAGCAGACAGTCCGCTCGAACAGAAGCACGAGAGAGGGCAAGGCACACGGCAATAGGTCGCGGCGAACTAGGCAACAGGTCGCGGCGAACTAGGCAACAGGTCGCGACGACCAGAGCAAGAGCAAACAGGAGGAGGCAAGGCACACGGCGATAGGTCGCGGCGAACAAGGCGACAGGTCGCAGTGAACAAGGCAACAGGTCGCGCACACAGAGGGCAACGACAAGGAGACCGCGCGGACAGGGCGCAAGCCGGAGAAGCAAGCCGCACGGACAGAGAGAAGCACAGAATCAGGAGGAAAGGATCGATCCCTCTGATACCATGTAAGAAGCGAACTAAAACAAGCCGAAAATGGTATAACTGAAATTTTATTATCAGAAAAAGGTATCTATTACAAAGGTATGGCTTCCCTTATATAGAATGGAGGAGAGAAGAGAGAATACAAATAAGAGATGTGGGACTAAAACTATACAAAAGAATCTGGGCGGCTAGAACAACAGACCGGAACAAGCCGCGCGGTTAGACAGAAGGGCTAACCGCTCGGCCACTGCCAGAGAGAGAGACAAGCCGCCAAGTGAGACCGTTAGACCGCCCGGTCTCCTAGTCGCCAGTAACAGACCGCTAGACCGCTTGGACCTCAGACCTCAACACAGCAACTAACCCGCTGAAGGCAAACCGCCAGACCGCCCGGTCAATAACCCGCCAAGCCAGACCGACAGACCGCCCGGTCTCAACTCCAACACATATATAACATATGTGATAGTAGAAGATAATGATACTTAACATAGTAAAATATTTTTTTGTAAATTGATTTATTAAAGAATTTTAGGTTTAAAAGGAGATGTCACATCACAATAATTATAAAGTTAACATAAAACATGTTGGCTCAAAAGAAAATAAAAATAACAGAAATAAAAAGACATTATCGTAAGCATAAAGTGACTTTAATTTTGTAATTCATTTTCTACTTTTACTTCACACATTTGATTCGGTACAAATGAATAAGAGATTTAGGTATCCAAAGTGAACTGAGTCTGATGGTTCTCTTGGGTACCCAGATATAGTGTGTTGGCTTATGGGGAAAAGTGATGAATGAACCATTTCAAGTAGAGTTAATGTTTTATTTTTAATTTTGGGTCTCCATTCATACTTTGGTTGAATATATTTAAAATTTCCATAGTCATGAAAATGATGCTTATAATTTTAGTGATTTTTAAAGTATTATTAATAGGAAATTTGTGAACATTTAATTTATATTTGGAAGAAAATTGATTTTGTAAAAGATAGTGATAGTTATTTGAAAAATAATGAATTGAAGATTTATGAGTTTTGAAATTATTTTTCAAACTATAATTAAGTTTTATCCAGCTGATTCATCAGTCCTTCTCCCAATGATCGGCTGGATATAACTTATCTTACCCCAGATACGACCTCTAGCCTCCCCTTAGATCTAACCTCCACCTAGTCGCTGCACACAAGGAGGCGAATTCTCCCTAAACCATACAAGGGCCTATTCATCATAAATAAGGCCAATTTCCTATGGAATCCTTCCTCAGAAGCCGACGTTTTCCCCGAACGATTTTTCTTCTCCCGATACAAAAAGATGAAATAAAAGAGATTGCAAGATAATACAAAATAAGAGAAACTCCCCAAGGATTTTTGAAGATGAAGATGAAGGCGGTGTAGACGTCAGCGTTCTTGATATGTTTGCCCTTCGTGTTTGTTGGAACCCCACCTATTTAGGGTTGATTTGGGCTAGGTTCACTATTAGGATTGCTTAGATTGACCCAATATGTATAGTCTAGGGTCATAGGTTTTTTTTCTAGGTCTAGGTCAGGTCAACAAACTTAGTTTGGTTGGATCAACCTTCAGAAGACATAGAGACAGAAGACCTTTAGAGAAAAGAAGTTTTCTAAGAGCAGAAAAGTCGTTCGAAAATTACTGAACTAAGCTCGACTTTCGTCGATCGGAGATCGACGAGCTCAGTTCTTTCTCTGAGCTGAGTTCGACGAAATCCTAGTTGAGATCGATGAACTCAGACTTCTTCTTTGAGCTGAGTTCGACGAAATCTTAGCTGAGATCGACGAACTTTGATCTCTTCTGAGAGGTTCAACACGACGAAAATACTATCTCAGTTCGACAATCTTGGAGCTCAGATTGGTAAGTGAATTTTTTTTCAGAGATCTTGGAGCTTAGCTCGACGAAAGAGAGGTTTTAGTTCGACGAACTTGGATCTCAGATCAACGAATTTTTCCTGAGTTCGACTAACTTCATCCAGGTTCTGTTCGACTATTTTCCCTGTAGTTTTCCAGTATTGACTGAGGCAGTTTGATTTCAAAATTTATTATTATATGCTTATAATGCTCTGATAATTAATGCTCCATATTCTCTAGAATATAGCCATTCCAAGGAAACATTAATTATGGTATTCACAGAGTAATTATTTAGCTTATTTACTGGGACAATTGAGGAAACAAATTAAAGATATTTGCTAGCCGTTCAACTCCCAGAATTTCGACAGTCAATCAAGGATAGGATTTAAAATTCAAAGGCTGATTTCTGTAAGTAATATAAAAGATTTTTTTAGAAGATTGCAGTAATAGAATATACAAAAGCTAATGAATTGTGAATATAGAAAACTGAAAGAAGAACACAACTCTCATACATTTTCAGTCTTTTTCAGTTTTGCTTCAGGACTTTCAAGAGACAAACAATCTTCATCAGTCTAAAAGTTTCCTGAAGATCTACTTCAATCTGAAGGCCTACATCCTGAGCAAAGCTCTCATTCTCCTGAACTCTTCTACATCTCAGGGGGAGCTTTGACAAGAACAACATCCACTAGTCTTCTCAGTGCTTTGAGAAAGAGAAGACAACATCATTTTCTTTTTAACTTTTTTTGTACAATGGGTTTTTAACTCCCTTCAAAAGTTATCTTTTGGTTGTCAAGTCTCCTAATCAAAAGACTTGGTTTGGTTTTTGGGCACCTAGTCAAAAGCTCAAAGGGTTGCTAGATCTCCCTTGAAATAGATCTTGTGGTGACGGGCACCTGAGCAAAAACTTGTGGTGACAGGGCACCTGATCAAAAACCTGTAGTGGATTCCTACCAAGGTGATAGAAGAGTGGATGTACCCAAGTTTAGTGGAATCACTATAAATTCTTTGTGTCGTCTGGGTTGTTCTATTATTTTATCTACTGTGTTGTGATTGTCTTTGTTTTTATTTCTCTCTATACATATAGATATCACTTATTTTGATTCTGCTATAAAAACTAATCAAAGTTTTTTTAACACTCTATTCACCCCCCCTAGAGTTAAGACAGATCTATCCCTCACTTTTAGTGTTAAATGTGTGTTGTATCCCTTCTCCTTCAAAATCTCATTTAGATCTTCATATTTGCATAAAGTATTTCTCTCTTTATCTCTATAGACGATCCTCTCTCAAAATAATTGGAGTTCTGGCTTGGTGGAGGAGGAACTACTTCTTCAGAAGGCGTCCCTTCGAATGCACAAAGTTTTCAGCCTTTTATAGAAAAATTGCTATAGATGGGCGACATCTAGCTATTTAGGTGATATCTCCTCAAGCTCCCACATGTCCCACACTGCGATGATCGTACCGATTGAAAATGGATGTGTTTGGGTCATGTGGATATCATGGTGTGATATCCACTAATGCCTGGTGATAGTGTCGAGTAGTGTGCGTCGTGCCAATCTTGCGGGTCATGGTCGTCGTTATGTTGAAGTCATTTTCATTATCACCTAGCGATAGTTTCTATCGCCAGCAATAGCTCCTCTTCACTTTTGCCATCTGAAACTTTTTCATATTGTAAATGACTTCGTTCTCATTTCATAATGGGGTGTCACATTCCATAACTCTTCCTGGATTGAAAGTTATTGTCGTTTGAAGTTTAGCACACAAAACTCATCCTTTTTTTCTAAAGTGTACACACCATTGGATCATGCCCATGATTGAGGACTTATCTCATCATTCAACTTGTACAACCTGTACACTATAAACACACAAAATACTATATCAAATACCTCACGGTATTTGTTATTCTCACACCAAGAGATATAGAACACATGCTCCAACACTCCCTACCTCCCCCTCTCACTCTCTCATTCTACATTTTTTTGCTTTGTTGGTTTCCTTACTGGTTGTAGTTTTGGTGCTGATTATTGATGCCCTAATGCCTTGCTGCCTTGCTCCCAGCTGCCTTAGTGGTTGGCTGCCCTGCTGCCTTTATTAATCGGCTACCCTACTGCCTTGATCCTTGTTGCCTTATTGGTCGACTGCCTTACTGGCTGTCTTGTTGGTTGATACCTTATTGGCTTGTTGCCTTAGTGGTTATTTGCTGGTTGGTCTCTTATTGGCTGACTGCCTTATTGGTTGCTCATTGCTCCAATAATATGGTTGTTGTCTTATTAGTCTTGTTGTTTATTATTTTTATTTGGCATGTTTATGATTTTATTACTCAACAAATGATTTGAAATGCCCATATTAATAGTTATTTATCCAATCTCATTTTGCAATCGATGATGCATACCAACTTCCTTTTCTAGTTGCCTTATTACTTTGTACCTTTTGATAAATAAAATTTTGGATGCTTTGTGCCTTTTGATAAAATGTTGGATGCTTTGTTGGATACTTTGAAATTGAATGATACTTAGAATGTTTTGTTCTTTTTGTTGGATCCTTTGAATGATAGTTATAACTTTGTATACTACTGATGATGCAAAATGTTGTTAGATAAATAAAATATTGCATGGATAATATAAAAGATGACTGAAGATCTAACGATCTAATAAAGTTATGAGGCTTTTCTGATATTGATTTTTTTCAACAAATAATTTTTCTTTTGTCATTTAACTAATAATTTTTCTTGTGATATTGTCAACAAATGATTTTTTCAAACAAATTATTTTTCTTGTGTTTGAAATTTAATTTTTATAATTTTGATCTCATAGAAATAATATATAGTTACAAGTTTCTTAAAATCACTAGTTTTACAAATTTTTATCTTTAAAGTATTGTATAATAAATGTTACATATACCTTATAATATTTAAAAGTTCAGTGTATTATAAAATAGGTAGTACTATAACATGTATAAAAATAACATTTAATTACATAATTAATTAATTAATTATTAAAATATTATATATGAAATATCCCCGATATATAAAAAACTAACATGAAAATCCAAACTGACATGTCCCCTACATCCGACATCTGTAACTTTGATGTGATCTCATCATGACTTTAGATAAACAATACTTAACATATAGAGTTAGGCATGAAGCTAATCAGGCAGTTCCGGCTAGCATTGGCATTATTTGCTTGATTACGATCATTTTAGGGCGAGTCTTCGATGTGGGAATCTCTATTTGTCATCTTTTGATACATGTAGTGAACAAAATGAAGAAAAAAGGACAACATTTGATCAAAGAAAGTGACTATGGCTAATCTTTCTTGAAATTCTTTGACCCTCCTCTTTTGAGGGAAGTAATTTCGTTCGATGTTGAAACATTGAAAAACATCCAAATTCTATTTCATTACTCAAATTTTCAACCTTTTATTTTTTATTTCAGCCCCGTACTTATTTTTATAAGTTTTGGTCCCTTTATTATTTTGTAAATACCTGAAATTAGTCCACAATATCATTTTCCATTAACTGCCTTAATTAAAATACCTAAAATCTTTTCATTTTAAAAATGGCCTCATTTATCGTGAACATTTTTCGTAAGTGATTCGTATGATGCTAGTATACATGAATAAATAGCCCGGTCTCTCCATTTTCCCATTTCGCAAAAACCATTGACTTCCCTCTCCCGTCACCGAAAATCTCTACTACGGCGACCAACCAAGAGCCCTCTAATCGTTAACCGCTCCCTCTCATCGCCAAAAATCTTGCCGCTCCCTCTCTAGTCGCCGAAAATTTTGCCGCTCCCTCTTCCGCCGACCACCACAAGCTCTCCCCGAAAATACTTCCCAGAAGAAAGAACAAGCACGTATTGTATTTCTACTTCGAACTTCAGGTTAGTAAAAATTTCTAAATCACCATTGCTGTTTTTCCTCCCCTTGTTAGCTTATTTCTATGTTCGTAACTCATCATATCTTTTCCCTACATGTAGAGGTTAAACCCGTAGCTCCAAAAGAAAGAATAACTCTCTTGGCTTTCGAAAAAATGGTAAGACTTCATCGCCCGCGCAGTTTTCCAATTAATATAGTTGTGAGTTGAAGTATATAATTGTCTATTGAACTGTAATTTATGTGTTTTTTAAAATTGTATTTTTGAACTGTAATGTTAATGTATTTTGGACTGTATGTTTGGGTTATAATTCAATAGTATTATGTAGTTCGAAGTCCACAAATATTTTTCAAAACCGTGGTTACTGTATTTTGTAATTGTATTTTTGAGTTCTAATTCAGCAGTCTAATTGAAATGTTATTTTTTTTCTTGCTTTAAAAGGAGCATGTTGTGTTTCTAATCGTTGATTCAGAGGAAGAGGCGTGCACTATGTATTGTGATTATGCCTGCAAAAATAGAATTAGTGTGCGGAAGCAACATCTTACGTATTGGATACATACATGAATTATTAAATCTCGAGAGTATAGCTATTCGAAAGCTGGAATTAAGATTACAAGGCGTCGCCCAAGAGGTACTGGATATCCACATGGGTTGTCTTGCTAGCATTTCTTTCCACGCCGATAAAGATGGCAAGAACTAGACAACAATAAGGTATGTGGAGGAGCATAACCACCTACTGACAACTAAGAAAGAGATGTATTTATTGAGATCTCGTTATAGCATGTCTAAAATGCCAGATAAACTTATGAAAAACTTGACAGGTGTGGGAATTAGACCTGTGGATGCATACAACTTTATGTCCGATGAAGTTCGGGTGCTAAAAATATTGGTTTCTGTAAGACTGACACCTTCAACTATATTTAACATGAAAGAAAGGCTTTAATCAAAAGTGGTGATGCCACTAGCTTGCTAAAGATAATGTAGGAGAAACAATTGAATGATAATATATTTTTGTATGATGCTCGAACAGACAAGCTAAATAGGTTGACAAGCTTCTTTTAGATGAATGGTCATAACAAAATCGATTACGGCTATTGGCATCGTACTTATTATTGATACCACATATAGATTGAATAAATATAATCTTGCATGTACACTATTCATTGTCGTGAACCATCATCAGTAGAATATCTTTGTACAACCCCATATTTGTCGAGTGGGCCCAGCTGGCCCAAAGGCAGGGAGCAAGAAGTCAGTTTAATCAGGTGCTCGCTGCTTATCCAGTGTAAGAATAGGAGAGCAGACCAGGCTAGTTGAGGTATCGCTGTAGGCGAGAGTTGAGGTGATGAGTGCCCTATTGTGTTCTGGTGCTCGTCGACCAAGCGAGTGGAGAGAGCTCAGTCCCATCGAGTTCTCGCCGCCCAGACAAGTGGGCTGAGGTGCGTCGACTCGCCATTAGAGGATATTCATTTTCATTTTTGATAATTCGTTTCTGGTTTGCCTTTAGCTACTCTGGATAGCAGGATCTCGCTATTGGTAGACCACTTTCTGTTGCATTTAACAGTTTCCAGCACGCGGGATCACACTATTGGTAGACCACCCCAAGAAAACTATAAATAGACCCCCAAGGGCGCCTTTGGAGGGGACCTCTTTCTAATTTTTCCTCTCCCCTGCTAGCTTTGGTTAGTAGGAGCTTCAGCTCATCAATCACTGTAGTTTCCAGGTGGGTGGTCGGGAGCTCCCTTGGCTCTCCAAAGGTGCTCAATCCAGCTTTGGTTTAGGAGGGGAAGCAATCTAAGATCTTCCGGTGTGTGGCGTGACCTCCTCGCAGTGACTCAGGGTCTGTTTAAGGTTATTCTGGTGGGAAGGTTTCTGAACTCTAAGTCAAAAACTGAGGCATTAGTTTGAGTGAAGTAAAAGCGATCTACCCACAGGTCCAAACTCATTGAGCTGTGATTTCTGGGTTTAACAATCTTTGTATGAGAGGATTTCATTGTTGAAGAAACTATCGAGTCATTCTGCTGGGTTTTCAAGACATTATTGAAATGTGTCAGTGGTAAAAAACCAATATCTATTATTACAGATCAAGATCAAGCCATGGTTAGTGCTGTTGAGCGAGTATTCACTACGACTTGACATCTGTTGTGCCAATGACACATCTCAAAGAAGGTGTCTTCTAAAGTTCCTAGCTTTAACAATGACAATAGTATTCATGCACTTTTTTATTAATGCATGAGCAAGTGCGATGGGAAAATTGAGTTTGATAGATATTGGCATGAGATGATTATGAGGAGCGTAACAATCGAGGGAGCCCATTATTTCAAGCTAGCCTTAGATGAATACCTAACCTCCAAGTTAATTCCAATTAATGCACAACTAATTAAACCTCTTGCCAAAGCGGGGCCCATAATATAGTACATAAATGAAAGTGTCAGTAAATTGCAGTAAGTAAAGTATGGTAAAGGAAATATTGTTGAAAGTAAAGTACAAGAATTAAAATACTATAAAGAACTGCATTAAATAAAATGTTGAACTGAAATGAACTTGAAAGTATTTAATTGTCGACCTAAATCACCTGAAGGGGAGTGAATAGGTGAATCTTGTGGATTTTAGCAGAATTAAAGATTTAACAAAATAAAGCACACAAAATAAGAGATCACAACACAGACACAAGGATTTATATTAGTTCCCCAAATATGGGTACATCTACTTTCCCGCCTCGTGTATCTAGTACTTTGGGCTATACTCATCTACTTCACCAAAACTCAGATTATAAAAATCTTACAATCGGTGTATCCAACTCATACAATCTTGGAGAACAACTTCTCCTACACTTGATCCTTCAATAAGGATCTACAAAAACTCGGAAGAAACAACTTCCTACGAAGCAATAAGAAAAGAAATGGATTGAAAACAATCTTATCTCTTAGATCTGAAAAACATCCCTTCTTCTTTACATGAAACTTTGTCTAAAATCTTGAGGAAGAAGGATATGAAATTTGTAAAGAGAGATCTGATCATGAGAATCGACGGATCTCTGAAAGTATTTGAATCTGAAATCACGAGATCGATCGAGTCTTTTCTTGCAGGAGGAATCAGGAATCCGAAAGTTCTGTCGGCATTGGTGATGAGCGATTTGAAATTTACGAATTGATTTAAGATTCACGATTAGCGATTAAGGCTTCTAGAAAAGTACCCTTTACTATTTATAGCCGATTCCTCACTAATGGATAAATTCTAAACTCATTTCTACCGTCCACGTGTATTGTGTATGGCGGAAGTCATAAATCTGGAAATTTGTCAAAAATGAAAATGAAAACTATTTAAGTCTAAACTTTAATAATTCGTCGAGACCTTACATGAACTCTTGAGACCACTCGATGAACCAATCAAAACTACTTGAGAAATAGCTTATGAAAATCTTTAATTTCAAGGATTGTTAAATCACCCGGAGGGGGTGAATAGGTTTCTTAGTCTCTTGTGACTATCTTTAATTTTCTTTATGCTTTAGGTGTGTTGAGTTAACTTAGTTAGCTTGCTTTAAGAACACAATCACAACACACAATGTTTATAGTGGTTCCCTAGATTATGTGTACGCCCACTTCCCAAACATATTTCTAACAGCTTGTTAGACAAGACACTTCTCCAATCTCGGTTCCTAAGAGCTTATAACACGATCCCGTAGGACCACTCAGTCTCCTCCAAGACCTACAGCTCGGACATAAAGTCCTACAACTCAGTGATCCAAAGATCACTTACCTCAGGCCCAAAGGCCCTACAACTCTAGCTAGTAGGATAGCCCTACCTCAGAGAGAATGACTCTCCTACAGCTCAAGCTCAAAGGCCCTACCGCAGATCAAAAGTTGGATCCTACCTCAGACCCAAAGGTCCTACTCTCAGAGAGAATGACTCTCCTACCTCAGGCTCAAAAGCCCTACCTCAAATCCAAACTGAATCCTACTCTCAGGCCAAAGCCCTACTTTAGGCACATAGGCCCTACACTCAGATCTGCAACTAGATCTTACCTCAGGCACACATGCCCTACACTCAGCCTTTATAAATCAGGCTTACAACTCAAATCCAAAAGGATCTTATAGAATGGAAGTGGGTTGGTGAGTTGATTTGACACAAGAGAGATTTCTCTGTGCCTACCTTCCTGGACTGAGATAAACTCAGCCCTACCTTCTTCACAGCAACAAGAAACTGATCTTCAAATTTGACTTGGCTTGTGCTGAGAAGTAACTTGTAGAACAGCTGCTCTGCTTCTTCTTCCCTTCCTGGACTGAGAAGAATCAGCCCTAACTTTGACTCCAGAGAAATAGTCCTCTAAGCCTGCTTTCAGTTCACTTCTTCTTCAAGCTTTCCTCTTCACAGCTTTCAGGAAATGTTCTTCAGAAATGTTCAGCTGGAACTGTGAAGGACTGCAACCAGGGTTAGCCCTTTACTACTTCTTCTCTCTCAGAAAAATATCTCTAACCTGTTGTTGATGGTGAAGATATCAACAACTAACTTCTATTTGACTCCAGTTCCTACAGCTAGGGTAAAACCTTACTGCTTCTTATTTTACCTCAGAAACATCTTCTGAACTTTCTGTAGCAGGTGAAGATAGCTACAACTAACTTGAATCGACTTTCAGATCAGCTTCAGCTAGGTTAGACCTTGCTGCTTCTTCTTATTCAGAGAGATGTCTCTGAACTTGTTATTGATGGTGGTATTTCAACAGCTAACTCTAGAACTTTTAGATTAGATGGCTAGAACTTGTTCTTCAAAGCTCTACAACAATGGCCCAGGAAGAAGATGAAGTCCAGTTGTTTCCCGAGAGCTAATTTCTTCGTTCTGATCTCTGTCTTTTTTATTCCGCCGATCAAAGACTATTTTGACCAGTAGGACCCACTAAAATTGACAGCTGCAACTTTATTTTAACAGACCAAAGTAGTACAGTAGTCCTGTGGCGCCGTTTGTCGCGTAATGTATCCATCATGCCATTGAATTTTGTTGACTTTTGCTGACATCAGCATCTGTGGACTTAGTCAAATTCAAACACTTTAGTATAGGCATTGAGTGAACAAGCTTCACTCAATGCCAAAACACTTAGATAGATTTCTATCTTACTCAGGTGTTGAGAGTGTTGAGTGAATAAGCTTCACTCAACGCTTTTAGTATTAGCCATTTTCTGCATCTCAGGCGTTGAGAGCACTGAGTGAGCCTTCGTCACTCAACGCTTTTTGCCTTAGCAAATCTTTCTGTACCAGTAGGCGTTGAGTGAGCCTTCATCACTAAATGCCAAAGTACTTAGACAATTTTCTGTCAGCTTAGGCGTTGAGTGCTTTGAGTAAGCCTTCATCACTCAACGCCATCTAGAATTTTATAGTCTTAACTGCTTAGGCATCGAGTGAGCCTTCAACACTCGATGCTTCCGGACTTAACCAAATTTCTTTACTGTCAAAGAAAAAGCTTTGACTATCTGAGCTTCACTCAATGCTTTTTGTAGTATGGCATTGAGTAAACTGCCTTCACTCAACGTCTGTGGACTTAGCCATTTTTCTGTCTTGCAAGTAGCCAGGCTTTGACTGACTTGTCTTCTCTCAGTGCTTTTTGGCTTCTGACGTTGAGTGAGCTTTCTTCACTCAACGCCTGTGGACTTGACCACATTTCTTTGCATCTAGCGTTGAGTGAGCTTGCTTCACTCAACGCCCGTGGACTTAGCCATATTTCTTTGCATTTGGCATTGAGTGAGCTTGCTTCACAAAATACCTGTGGACTTAGCCACATTTCTTTGCATCTGGCATTGAGTGAGCTTGCTTCACTCAATGACTTTGAACTTAGATTTTGTATCTCCACCTACCTACCATGTGATCACCTATTACCGTCACTTAGTCAACCTGTCTAATCATGTTCTAAGGAACATCCTGCACAAATAAAGCTTGTGACAACTATTAGATTAAACACATGTATATACCATTGTCTACTAGGACTTCTTCAAAGCTTGGACATTGGGATCAATGGACCTAACAATCTCCCCCTATTTGAAGAAGTCAAAACCTTAAGAAAATGTTATACACTAACTCATATATGCAACAAATACAATAGATAACATATTGCATAACATAGAAATAATGAACACATATTTGATTAAAATGAAGTTCATTAACAGAAGGATAATTGTTTTTAATGTGCATAATACAAAAAATCACACATCCTTCAGCCCTCTAAGATAAGCATGAAACACATTCATGTTTCAGGTTCTCTTATAACAATGTCGCTGGTTCTGGGCTTCTTGACAGTCTTCTCAACTGCAACCTCAGACTTTTTGACTTTATTCCTTTGAAAGTAACTAAAGGGTTTTGGGATGTACTTTATAGGCTCAACAGCATTAGGAAGCAAGGTGCCAACATTCTTGTCTTTTCTGTATTGTCTTCTTTCAGTATCTCTCTCTTCCATCTTAGCCTACTCTATAGAGCTATACAGCTTTCCTCTTTCAGTCTTCTTAGTCTTGACCTGCTCCCATGCTGACAGAATGGTGGTCCTGCACTCAGGGCTCCATTGCTCAAAGTAGGACCTTTTCTCCATCTCTCCTCTATACCTTTCCTTACTTAGTCTGATCTCCTCTTCCTCTTTAGTAGCATATTTTCCCTTAGACCTCGTGATTTGGTCAGCAGTAGGGCTGAATGAAGGAATATCAACAACTTGTGATGGTTCATCCCACTGAGCACCATATTCAGCATACTGAGAATAGGTTTGACATGTTGCTGAGCTAACTGACCTGGATTCAGGGCTTCTTGAATATGGGTAGGGAACATATGGATGTTATCATATTGAACTGGCTCTATCCCAAATGATTCCCTTATGACATTTGTTACCCACACAGCATTCTCAGTGTTTGATTTTATTGTCTCCCTCTCCCCCTTTTTGACTTCTTCATAAACCACTTTGGTCTGGGAGGCGCTGGCTTTGTGTATTTCATATTCCAGATAGTTTACTCCAGCAGTAACCTGGTTCTTCACCTCAAGCATGTGATCATCCAGGAGTTTTGTGCAAGCATCCATCTTGGTAAAAAATGCATTCTTTTATTGTTCCCTCAAAACTTTATCAGCAGTATGGACAACAATCATGTTGCCAGCATTAATGTTCTGATTTTCTATGACTGTAGTTGTATTATTGCCCAACTCATCTAGTTTCTCCATAGTATAATCAATAGCAGGGGTTGCCCTGGTGAAGAATTTCATAGTCTCGACCTTCAACAGATTTAATTCAAAGATGATGGACTTAATCTCTGTGGACAACTAATTTTTGATGTTTTTGAGGGCATCATCAACAAAGTTTTCCAAAGATCTTCTTTGCTCGTCCAGTAAGCCCTTCAGCTGGGCCAGAAATACATGAGGCATTTTATCAAGCCTTGTTGAAGTAACTTCATCACACAAGGTTTCTTGGTTTGATCTAACTTTTGCCCTAGTTCCAAAATCACCCATTGTGTACATTGAAGATGGCAGGTTCTTGGGGATTTTAGAAGTATATAGTTATTTTTCATGTAGAGGAGTCAACATCAAAAACTTGACCTTGAGCTGGGAGTTCAGGATGAATCTCCCCCTCAACTTCTACCATGTCCTCAGTGACATGCAGATCTGTAGTAGCTGTCCTTTCCACATCATTAGCAACTTGCATAACTTGTTCTGGAACTTGCTCCCCCTCACTCTAAGGACTATTTCCATCATGAAGATCTTGGGGTGTTGGTGCAGATACATAATCAGCAGTAGCTGGGAACTTGGAGGTCTCCCCCTCCATCACAGCGGATATTTTGTTGACAATCTCTCTTGCCACTTGGCCAGCTTCCTCAGCTATTGGCACGTTTACATCATCTATTTCTTCAGAAATGGAGACCAAGGCGCACGTGTCCTTCCTGGCCTCATTAGTTGAGTCAGTCAGGTTGGGATCATGAGGCTCTTCCTCAGGGTGTTCAGATGAACTGTTGATGGTGCTTTCTTCTGGTACAGGAACTTGTTTCTCTTTCTTTGTGGCAACGGAATGGACATGGGGCTGGAGGACCCGAATCCATCTGTCTAGCATCTTTATGTCCATCTTTCTCATATGATGGATCTTGGTTCCTGACCTCATATTATGGATCCCTGGAACACTGTTCAGCAGAAATAGGGAGGGAATTTTTCCCAAATTTGTCTCAGCCAAGCATTCCATTGTTCTATCAAAAAGAATTTGTCCCCAGTCTGTCCTTTTGGAGAGAATTACTCTGGCCATGAGTTTAAACAATTTCTTATAAATTTTATCATGGGAGCCTGTCTTACACAATAGGGCCTTCCCAATGACATCGTCTAGGAACTTACCTCTCAAGTTTAGTTCCTTTCTGAGAATGGAGTCAGTGGTGTGTTTAGGTAGACCACACCACTTTATTACTGATTTGATATCAGACAACACCAATTCTTCTTCCTCATTTGTCTCTGGGAACTTAGGCAACTATAGCGCCTTGCTCAACCTTCTTGGAGTTATCTTTATCTTAGTCCTACTAACAAAGGACTTGATTTTGCTGGTGGATGCGTCGACTTTGGCATTTGAGAACAACTCCAGAACCTCCCGCTTCCACAACACGTAGGGTTCTGATAGAACAAATTCTAGGTCAAAAACCTGGAGTAGGCGGAGAACGAACTGCACCTCCTCTGGTGCATCTGTGAATCCATTGTGAACTAATTTCGAGCCTTCAAATTGGAAATCTAGACCTTTGGGAGCCATCTCTGTCGCAAATTTCTAAAAACAAGCAAAACTATTTCGTTGTCTCGGTGGACTCGGGCAGAGAAGGGAAGGAACAGTGTGGCTTGTCTTATGCACATCTCCTTCTATTTATAGTATTATTTTACTTTTAGAAGGGGAAGAGACAAATACCTGTTTGAGATCAAAGCTTAGATCAACGACTGGGATTAATTCCCGACACTTAGCCGCAAACAATCAATCTTGCCGCATTTGTTGAGTGAACTCCTAATGTTGTCAATGCTCTTATGATTAGTCTAATTTGACTATACTTTCCTACAGGGATTAGATTAACATGCAATATAAAAACACAATGTATATATATAGTAGAGAGAAATTTAAGATCCCTCCAGGTATGAATCCGACTCTGTAGTGGAAATAACTTCTTTCTTCTCCATGAAGTCAACAATCTCCTTTGGAAATGACAAATTTCATCCTTGCTTTTCCAATCTTCCTTGCACTCTACACACTCTCTTCTTGATCATTTTCCACTCCCCTTTTTGACTTTACAGCTGCAGTCAGGGAGGTTATGACATTCTCATCTTCTTGAGCAGGGAGTTCAGCTTAAATCTCCCCCTCAAACTTTGCATTGATCCTTTGGGAAACCCCTTGTTCCATTCTTATTCCTAGAGCAACCTGTAACATCACGACTTTTAATTGGCCACCAGAACCTAGTGGGCCCAATAAAAGTGACCCGAACCTCAACCCACGACCCACACTCGGGTAAGAGGTAACCCTAAGCAGGTTATATATAGCTAGAAAACTCCAAATCGAGTCCTGATAGTTCCTATGGATTCGTATAACCCATACAAGTACATTGGAACTCGTTCCCTTAAACTTCGAGGTCATATGGTAAGTAGGGTCATTCCTCGTAAAACGTCGCGACAACGAGATCTTAGGATAATGACCTAGAGAACTTCAATTTGAGTTTGTAAGTTCCTATGGTTTCGTATAGTCAATACGAACCCACTGGAACTTGTTGTGTCACAATTTGAAGTTTAACGACAAATATCAGCAATTTGACCGTTTTAGCGCACCGCGACACTCAGATTTTGGATAATTAGCAAACGAACTCTGATTTGACCCAGGTCAGTGGCATTAGACTCATATGGTCAATACGAAGTCAACCAAGTTCGTCTTGGTCAATTTCAAACACGAAGTCAACTCATGGTCAAATCAAGAATAATCGGGCACCAAAAAACGTGCACACATAAATTATGACATGACACCCCAACTTTGACCCAACTCCAAATGACATGGACCTACTTTGACTTTGACTAGAAAAGGGGACCCACCCTAGGGTTGAATTTTGTCAAACCCTCCTAAAAGTTAATTTTTGGATTTTTCTAAAAGCGGTCTTCATTGCAAGTAGGGCCTTATCACCCACTATCCATGGGCCACCAACCAACAAGCCTAAAGGGAGATGAGCCATGGGCCAAGATAGTTCCAATTTCCTCCTCCCCCTTCTCTTTTCTTTTTAAAGAACCAAGGCCCAAGCCCATCCCATTCCTCTTCTCTCCTTAATGCTGACATCTAGATGTACTACCCCCTCCCCCTCTAATGTTGCCACCTGGCCATAGCCAATGGAATAGAAGAGCTCCTCCACTCTTTCTCTCTTTCTCTCTTGGGTTAGTCCCACGTCAAGAAGGGGAGGGGTGGCCACCCTCCCCAAGCTTATAAAAGGCACTGCACAGCCTGCTCTCATCCTTACAAACTCAAAATGAGCAAAGGCCCCTCTGCCGGATCCCAGCTCGCCGAAAAATTTTCCACCACCCGAGCTCCACCACCACCTATAATGGAAACTCTGTCAGGGCCTTCCCAAGCTCCCCCATACTAGGTGTATGCTTCTCCCCTCTCCCTTCCATACCTTTATGACATTCTGCATGCACCTCCCGGCGGCCGGAGCGCTGCCGACACCACCCGAGCCAAGCTATAGGTCGGGTGGTGGCCGCGGGTATTTTAGCCTTGCTCAGCGCCGGTGGTGGCCGCGGGTGTTTTAGCCTTGATCAGCGCCGGTGGTGGCACTGGGGAAGGGCTAAACCACCGGGGACAACCGTACCCGGCAGTAGAAAGCTTAGGTGCCGTCGAAATTTGTCGCTCCGGCGGCACCCAAAAACTCAGAGTTTTCTCTGTGCCTATTTTGCGGTGGCGGTCGGCGGCGCCAGGCCGCCGAAGAGGATCCCTTCCCCAGGCATGCCAGTCGAGGGTGGTTTTATGGCCGGGTTAACCACTAGAGAGGCAGTGTAGCACCACTATCTGTCGCATAGCATATAGCAGTAGGTCCGGTCGGGGCCCCATGTTATATACTATAGACAGACCAAGGAGTTACTAATTGAAACCATTATCCAAACAACATATCCTAACACAGAGTACATTCTAGCGGAAGTAATTTAGAGGTTACGGAATAGAACCCAACATCATGAATGTCCACTACTTAATAAAATAGGAATGGTAAACCAATACACAAATATAAAGTCTTGGCCTTACGGCCTTACACTGTTTAACTTGAATTAAAATGTGTTACATACTTCGACACGCAGGCCGGCCACACATGAATGATAAAATAACACAAGTAATTCACTTTGGCCTTCAAGGGCCAGCATAGAATTTCCGGGCTCCAGCCCGCTACTTTCCGCTTGGCTCAGCAGCACCTGCACACAACATTCCACCGCAAAGGTGGCAAACAAAAGCAACGGTCAGCATTAGCTGACCAAATTATAATGACCCCACCCCTCACTCGGGGTGGCAGTGCTCCTTCCTGCAGGCATTAGTTTAAATCATATCTTGGCAGTTAAAATGTGCAACTTAAGCACTGTTCGCCACAGACGTTGGCGCAAATGCCTAACGCTCCGTGCTATCAGGCACACTATTGGTGCACAAGACCTTAAGGGTCGCACCACCATTCTCTAACAGTCAACAATGTTTAGTCTCACAGGTCCAAAGCCAGAGTCAACTCCCCAAGCCTCTGGCAAAGTCGTAATGATCTGCAGATCCATTATTTGACTCACTCCAAGACGGATGATAAGGGTTGGGTACAGTTCAACCATTTCTCGTGCTCAATTCATCAGGCGCGTCATCCACGATGTGGGTTGGCATCCCCTTTCCCATTTCCGTACGATCCATAACCCTGTTATGATCTTAGGTTAGCTCTCATGGCTACCTAGTTGAGCAATTTAAGCTCACGCACAGTCAAATTATAGCCCATAAGTATCCCAGAGATAGGCTTCACAAGCAATAGCCCACAGGTCTCCCAGAGACATGCTTCACAACCAAACATAGCTTATAGGAAGCTATCACCCGCGGTAGCACTACCACCGTGTGGTAGGGGACAACCTATCGGTTCTTCCCCTTTCTCGGGTATTTTTCTAGAGACTATCCCCAGTACTCTCAACGCAGTCATCTGCACACCCCCTGACTTTGAAATCTACGTGATTACCACGGAGTCTTCTCCGGTATACAAAACATACAAACATCACCAATCCAGACCAACCCATTCGGATGGGCTTCATATAGCATGCTTATTCTGTACTTCGATTCTGGATCTAAATGCAATACTACGGGGATACACAGATCTACCCGTCGAGAGAACCACTTCCACGTGCTCGTGGAGCATCTACCTAAAATGCCAAAATGAAAGACTTCACATGTCCAAGGAAGAGGATTGTTACCCTTGATGTACGCTTTGGCACCATGTGAGAAATATAGACAGTTGGAAATGACCGCTAAGACTTTGCCTCTGCAAATCCAAACTCGCCTTGAGAATTCGAGTCCCGAAACACGAATGACGGCAAGATCTCCCTTCTTCTGGTGTTGCTACTCTTCCTCCTGAAAACCAGGCCAAACTCTCCAATCCCAGAATAATGAAGAGAAAATGGCCAAACCAGATATATAAACTGAGCTACCACCGCGCAGTAACTAACTACCGTTGTGCGGTACCACCTCGTTTCATGTGTAAATGTCCAGGTCCTCCAATCCTAGGCCGATACGTAGCCACGTCATTACGATTTCACTATCATCGTGTGATAGGGCGCTAACGCCGTGCAATAGCCAATGTCGGTTACGATACGACACCTGCTGTTATCGTTGTGCGCTATCTACTACTGTCGCACGGTAGAATCCCGAGAGCCTCGTCAATTAAATTAGCCCTGATATCACCAGCGGTATCACTATCATCGGGCGATAGCTTCCCGAGAGCTCTGCCAATTTAATTCCCCATCTACCTCCACGCGGTAATAACTTTCTGTCATGCGGTAAGTCCAGCGTTGAGTTGACTCAACGCTCTCAACCCTGTCGACGCTAACTTTGGATCTACCATCGTGCGGTAACTAGCTACCGTCGGGCGATAACCTCCAAAGTACCATTTCTTACCTTAAGAAATTTGGGGTGTTACAGGCAGGGTGGCGCGGTGGCGTTGGGAGCAGAGCCACCGCCACCCTGCTCTCGGGTTATTGAATTCAGGCGGTGGCCGGCGGAGGAAGGCCGCCAGACCACAACCTAGTGACTCGTCGGCCACCGATGAGCCAATCAGGGGTGGCATCGGCGTCTAGCAGTGGCTGGCCAGCTGTGGCAGAAGGCCAACGCCTTGCTGTCGACGGGAAAGAGTCACCGCCGTCCATTCTCGATGATGAGATGGACGACAGAGATTGCCTTAAATCCCTCCCCCACCTTATCTTTTGTGCTCCCATAGCAGATCTGCGGCTGATCTGTTATAGGAAGCGTTGATGGTTTCTCTTGTCTGGCGCGATCCTGGCCGCAGGATCATGCTTTGATCTCCTATATACAAACCAATCTTTTAATTAGAGCCTTGGGAAATTTTATAAAAAAATATAGGCTCCTAGGGAAAAAGTGCTGAGCATGAAAGTTGTTCCCCTTGTTAAGGGCCCTCTCCACAAAAATTTTGGGAATTTTGGAATTGATTTGGTATTTTTAAAAGTCCAAATAAATTTTATTTGGCCAATTTAGAGGCCCAAAATTTCTTTAAAAATTTTGGAAAAATTTTTATGCTCATTTTAGGCATCCATAAAAGTTGTATTAAAATTTGGAAACCTTGGGATTAATATTGAAGTTTTTCCAATATAATGGAACCTAGGGTCGTACTTAGAAATCAAAACGTCTGATTTTCTCAAAATAAAAATCGGAGCACGCGACCCACTTTTTAGTCTAATAATATGTTCAAATTATTTTACCAATGAGGGTGATCGAGGTAAGTGCCAAGCTCTGAGTGTTTCGTAGAACTGTTGAGTGGCTCGTCTTTATCTGTTTTAAGGCTCTCGAGTAACTCAGACAAGTTTGGAAAATGAAAGTACAAGCAAACATGCTCAACAAATAATAAAGGTGCAACCGTTAAATTCTCTAGGTCTGATTAATCCACAATAGTAAAGGATGCAATGGAACTATTATCAGACCTAAATAATGGGTAAAACCAAAACTAAGCCTCCTGAGAATGGAGATGGAACTTAAGCCTCCTGAATGGAGTGATTGGACTACTAACCATTTTCTTTATAATTTATTCTAGTTTAGCACTGGTCCAGTGACTTTATTGATTTTAGTTCATTACTTACTTTTCGAGTACTCCAGCCTCGAACTGGTCTTATTTACTTTGGCACAGTTCTTTAAGTACTATTCCAGTCCCGTACTGGTCAAGCTCTTTTCAGTACCTACTTTAAATTCAATTTTTTCAGTTCAATACCACTCCAGTTTCATACTGGTCCTATTTCATTACAACATTTCAATTCTGCAGCTTATATTAACAGCAGCTTCTATTACAGCACTTTTGTTTCTGCAATTTACTATTTTTTTGCACGGGTCCTGCCATGATGGGCAGTTATTGATAGGTTGAGCCTTACTTGGGGATAATAGAAGTTGAGACGTTACTCCTAAGTTAGCCCCAAATAAACTGCTCTCACACTCCTTGATAAAAGTCGAGCCAAGTGTCGTTTTGCCCGAATTATTTAAAGCATAGTAGGGCAAGCCGCTGTAGACCCGATGCATGCTAACAAAATTGATAAATTTGATTTCTTGTAAATTTCTTGCGGTGAATTATGACGGGTCAGTCACTTCCTCAAACCAATCATACCGGTGCGGGAAGTTCGACGACTCAAGATGATAGGGAGATGAGTACCACGGGTGACCGACCATTATATTTTTCCCCCGTTGGGTTTCCTCTGCTGGTCGGCCAAAATGTTGTATCGTCGGATGTCGCTCACATCCAAGAGTACACAGAAATGTACGTAAGGGACTGGTCTATGCAGTACGACCACCCCTAAAAGTGGCAGGACTGGCCACTGTCACCGACAACCACATTGGTTTGGCCCGTGGGGCTCGCTACCCTGCTTGAAGAGAAGCGGTCCATACTATGTCGACATAGGGTGTGTGCGCGGCTATGAATGTCTGCAGTGTGTGCGTGGCTATGAATGCCTGCGGTTTGAATACAAGTTGTGAATACCTGATGAACTGATGTGCTATTAGAACTTTAAGTATAACTGTTGTATACTGCTGCTGCTTTTCCAAGTTATACTATACTGCACCTCCATTTATAATTGCTTCTAGCATATATATGAAATATTGTACTAAATCTCTCTTGCTTCAGCTATTTAATTTTGTTGGGTGCGTGTGCTCGTCCACATAATATGGATCCGAGGAGGAGATTAGATTCTACTTAGCTCTGTGACTAACGGTTATCTTAATAACCATTCACGGGAGATGGAGCACCATAGGGATCAGTTGCTACAAAATGACACCCCAGCTGATAGGACTACACGAGCAGATGCACCCCCGTCGTCTCCCAAGTTTCGAGACATGAGTACTAGAGAGCATAGTTGAGAGAGAGGAGTTGTTAGTTGTATTACTATTATAGCCTACGAGCCCTATATACAAACAATGGCTACAGCCTTTTGTGCTTCCTGTTTAAATATATATTGTTATATATATTTGATGTGTTCTTTGTTAATGCTTCAATAATACTTTGTGATGTGATGTGAATGTTATGATTCAAGCCGAGCAAGGCGGCCAACTATTGCTCAGTAGTGTGGGGTGTTACCCCTTAAGGAGCACTGGGTGGACGTCTTGGGCAAGTAAGATCCCCTCCGGCCCGACCTAATCAAAGGTTTGAGGGAGGGTCTTACAAATGGATCAGAGCGATTACGATCCTTCCTTATGGAGCAGTCTCATGATCCCCCTGTCCCTCGCTTTGTTCCTAGGTTCGGGATGAACCATGCAACGGAAGCCTGGTGGACCCTAGTTTAGAGCTTTAGGGATTCTTGGCTATACATAACACACCCACGCACCTTCGTTTTTGCTTTGTTAGCCTTTTGTAAATTTCCCATATTTTTGCAAAATACTGACATTTATTTTCCTGTTAATTCTCCAGATACCGGAGTCCAGTAACAGGAAATCCTCCTCCAGAGGATATGTGTCTGCCACCCCACTTCCAGACCTGGTTGCTCCTATAGCTATACCGTTCGCCGAGACAGACTTAGGGCAAACGTTGACTGCTATTTTAGCGATGTTCCTGACAGCTTTGGCATAGCCACCACAATAGTTGGTGGTACCCACTGACTTACTGACAACCTTCCAGGGGCTAAGGCATCCTACCTTCAGAGGCATGGAGTCTGACATATAAGCAGAGGAGTAGGTTGAGCGCATAGAGGAGATGTTGGTAGGAATGATGTGCCCGGTAGTAGATACAGTGTCACTAGTGGTGACTTTGTTAGAAGAATATATTAGAGAATGGTGGAGAGTGGCCAGCCGCTCGACATTCAGAGGACGACCGTTGAGCACGATCCTATGGGGGGAGTTCTCATAGGCTTTTCGGGAGCACTATATCTCGGACGCCGACCGAGATGCGCTGTAGGAGAGGTTTTTGCACATCCGACAGGGCGACCGGCCGGTTCCAGATTACGAGAGAGTTCATCCACCTGGCACGTTTTGTTGGGAACTTAGCAGCCACGAATAGAGATAGAGCTGCTCGCTTCTACTGAGGCTTGCGAGATGACCTAAGGCAGGCCTTGATTATGATCTCTCAGTCCACCTTCTACACCATAGCGACTCACACTGTGGTGTTAGAGTTAGATCAGAGTATGGTATCCCAGCAGCACCGAGGACAGGTTGAAGTCCCCATAGGTCAGGGACGAGATAAGGGAGCTGCTCACCGCTGACAGGAGAGAGACCCTAGACAGAGATAACACAGATAGCTATATAGGCGCCCACTAGCACCACTAATACCCCCCCGAGCTGTAGTAGGAGCCCAAGCCAGCTCCAGTACCACAGCCAGCGCTGATAGCCCAACGAGATGTTCTCTTTGCTAGGAACTGCTTTCTATGCCAGCATCTGAGACATATGAGGGCCTTCTGCTTGCAGGCGGCAGGAAGACTAGGTTTAGGAGATATTCAGAGAGGACAAGAAGCACGAGGACAGGGCTAGAGAGTCCGTAGATGTAGAGCTGGTAGGAGAGGTTAGCAGGGCCGCACAACGCCCTTAGAGGATTATGCCTTAGACCTCCAGCATGGACCAACAACCGATGTAGTTATAGGTATTTATCTTAGACGATAGAGATACATCAAATATTATTACCTATGTATTAGCCTTTGCGCATGACCATATTCATATCAGGTATATGTTTTGTTAAATGATATGTATATGTATATTTTTTCAGGACTACTTCTGGTAGAAGGAGACCCAGCAAAAACTCTCTTTGATACTGGAGCAATACACTCCTTTGTATCTTAGGACTTTATTATATCTAATGAAAATGTCGTCCGCTCATCTGGACTATCTATACAGATTCATCTACCAGACATATCAGATATGATGTCTATGGAAAAATGCTCATTCCAGGCCATAATACGAGATGTGGAATTCGAAATTTACTCGATGATCCTAGCAATAACTGGATTCGACCTCATACTGGGGATGGACTGGCTGGCCGAGCATAAGGCCCAAATAAACTGTTCAACGCGAGAGGTCAAACTTCAAAACCCAGACGGACAGGTTGTTATGCTGACAGGTATACCCTCTGTCTCTCGTATAGTTTTGACTTCCGCTCGGACTGTGAGGTCAGTCCGGCAGAAAGACAAAATATTCTTTATCTACTTCAAAATGGAGAATATGAATCAAGTAGTCGCCAAGGTGTCGGTGGTATGATATTTTCCAGATGTGTTTCTAGAGTCCCTGTTAGGATTGCCCCCACAGCGAGAAGTCGATTTCCAGATCGAGCTCGTGTCTGGAGCTCGACCAGTGTCTCGAGCACCTTACCGGATGGCTCCCAAGTAATTGGCTGAGTTGAAGATTCAGCTTCAAGAATTGATAGATGTTGGATTCGTCTGCCCAAGTTCCTCTCCCTTGGGAGCCCCTGAGCTATTTGTAAAGAAGAAGGACGGGACGCTGCGCTTATGCATGGACTATAGGGAGCTGAAAAAGCTTACTATACGGAATACGTATCCACTCCCAAGGATCGAGGAATTGTTCGATCAACTCCAAGGAGAATCCATATTCTCCAAGATGGACTTAAGATTTTGCTACTATCAGCTTTGGGTCCTGGAAGAATACATCCCCAAAACTGCCTTTAGCTCTTGCTACGGGCTATACGAGTTTATGGTAATGTCGTTTGGGCTCAACAATTCCCCTTCTACCTTTATGTCTCTAATGTATAAGGTGTTCAAACCCTTTCTAGATCTTTTTGTGATTGTCTTCATCGATGATATCTTGATCTACTCAAAAACCAAGGCTGATCATTCTAGGCATCTGCGGATGGTGTTACTTAATCTTCGGGAGCACTCTATCTTCTCCAAGTTCAGTAAATGTGAATTCTGGTTAGAAGAAGTTGGATTTTTGGAGCATACCTTCAACAAAGATGGTGTGGCGGTGGACCAAGACAAAATCCAAGCGGTTCAGAACTGGTTGCCACTTAAGTCGTCAATGGATATTTGAAGTTTCCTCGGTCTTGCTGGTTATTACCGAAAATTTGGAGAAGAGTTCTCTAAAATTGCGTTACCCCTCACTGCCCTCACAAGGAAATATGTTACGTTCTAGTGGATGCCAGAATGTGAAGCTGCGTTCGTAGAGGTAAAGAAACGGCTAACCTCTGCCCCGATCCTTACGATACTTTCAAGAATAGAAATATTTCAGATATATATAGATGCATCCCTGAAAGGATTAGGAGTTGTTTTAATGCAGCACGGTAAGGTAGTGTCTTATGCTTCTCGCCAGCTAAAGCCACATGAGTTTAACTACACATCCCATGACTTGGAGTTGGGCATCGTCGTCTTTGCCCTAAAGATTTGGAGGCACTATCTATACGGAGTAAGGCACGAAATCTTCTCCAACCATAAGAGCCACAAATACATCTTTACCCAGAAAGAGTTGAACCTCCGACAACATCGGTGGTTGAAATTTCTATGTGATTATGATTTCGCTCTCCAGTACCACTCTGGGAAGGCCAATAGAGTGGCTGACGCACTGAACCGTCAGCCCTCAACAACCGGAAGCTGGATGGAGCAGATTCCAAGAGATTGGTTCCATTCCCTGATGGATTTGGAAATTACTCGTGTTACTCATAAAGATCCAGAATAATACCAAGCATAACTTTAGTGGATGGAAATCAAGTGTAATATTCGGGATCGAATACGAGAAGCCCAGAAGATTGACCCAGAAGTGGCTCCAATTATCCAGTCTCTACAAGACGGGGCACAATAGGAGTTTAACCTGCATGATGGGATCTTGCAATTCAAGCACCGTGTATTTATCCCCACTAATAGGGGAATCCGAGATGAAATCCTTCAAGAGGCGCACCAGTCAAGGTACTCTATCCATCCTGGTGTGGTTAAAATGTATGTTGATCTACGCAGGACTATTTACTGGCCCAAAATGAAGAGGGATGCCACCAACTTTGTGGATTAGTGTCAGACTTGCCAGAGGGTTAAAGCTGAGTACTGCAACCCAAGAGGCCTGTTGCAGCCCCTGTCGATACTAGAATGGAAATTCAAGGACATTTCTATGGACTTCATCCACGGCTTACCCCGATCCCGTGACGGAAATGACTCCATATGGTTCATCGTAGATCGACTTACAAAAGAGTCACGGTTCATTCCAAGCCGGCAGGGTGATGGAGTTGACATCCTGGCCAGGTTATTCATAGAACAAGTAGTATGGTTCCACGGAGTGCCAAATTCCATTGTGTCGGATCATGATGGATGTTTCACGTCCACGGAATGGAGGCAGGTATAAGCATACTTGGGAACCAAGTTGTCCATTAGTACCGCCTTCCACCCGCAGACAAATGGGTAGACGGAAAGGACAAATCGAACAATGGAGGATCTACCCCTACTTTGTATAGTAGAGCATAACGAGCCATGGGAGCAGTTGCTGCCTTTAGTCGAGTTTTCATATAATAATAGCTATCAGGCCAGCATCAAGATGACCCCATATGAGGCTTTGTATGGAAGATGTTGTCGAACTCCTCTAACATGGGCTCAATATGAGGACTCAGAAGCCTTAGGAGTAGCTTATATTGAAGATACTACAACAGCGATATGGCTAATCCAGGAGAGAATGTGGGAAGTACAGAGTCGACAAGCTAAATATTATGATGCACGACACCGACCGACGGAGTTTAGCGTGGGGGAAACGGTGTTCTTAAAAATCAAGCCCATGCATGGTATCTCCTGGTTAAGGAAGCATAAAAAGCTAGATCCCCGTTACTTGGGCCTCTATCAGGTGATAGAGCGTGTTGGCCCCTTTGCCTATCGATTAGCCCTGCCCCCAGAATTGGGAAATCTTCACGATGTGTTCCATGTCTAATCCTTGAGACGAGTTCTCCGGCAACCAGAGCAGCATCTATCTACCCCACCAGTGCAACTACAATCTGATAGATCCATCCAACTTGAACCAGTCAGGATAGTGGATCATAAAGTAAAGAATCTGTGTAATAAGGTCATTATGATGGTCAAGATATTATAGTCAAATCACGGACGAGATGAGTACACATGTGAACCGGAGGCACTCGTCCGAGAAAAATACCCGGAACTGTTTTCCTAGGTATGTTATTTCTTTTTCCCCTACTTTGATCAAATTTTCGGGAACGAAAATCCTTTTATTTTTATTGGATTGTAACATCCCGACTTTTATTGGACCACCAGAACCCTAGTGGGCCCAATAAAAGTGACCCAAACCTCTACCCACGACCCACACTCGGGTAAGAGGTAACCCTAAGCAGGGTATATATAACTAGAAAACTCCAAATCGAGTCTTGCTAATTCTTATGGCTTCGTATAACCCATACAAGTACATTAGAACTCGTTCCCTTAAACTTCGAGGTCATATGGTAAGTAGGGACATTCCTCGTAAAACATCGTGAAAACGAGATCTTCGGATAATGACCTAGAGAACTCCGATTTGAGTTCTGTAAGTTCCTATGGCTTCGTATTGTCAATACAAACCCACTAGAACGTGTTGTGTCACAATTTGAAGTCTAACGACGAATATCATCAATTTGACCGTTTTAGCGCACTACGACGCGCAGATTTTGGATAATTAGCAAACGAACTTTGATTCGACCCCGGTCAGTGACATTAGATTCGTATGGTCAATGCAAAGTCAATCGAGTTCATCTCGGTCAATTTCAAACACAAATAGTCAACCTGTGGTCAAATCAAGCATAATCGGGCACCGAAAAACATGCACACATAAATTATGACACGACACCCCAACTTTGACCCAACTCGCAATGACATGGACTTATTTTGAATTTGACCAGCAAGGGGGACCAACCCTAGGGTTGAATTTGGCCAAACCATCCTAAAAGTCAATTTTTGGATTTTTCTAAAAGAGGTGAGCATTCCCCCTCTTCATTGCTAGTAGGGCCTTATCACCCTCTATCCTTGGGCCACCAACCAGCAAGCCTAAAGGGACATGAGCCATGGGGCAAGGTAGGTCCAATTTCGTCCTCCCCCTCCTCTTTTTTTTAAAGAACCAAGGTCCAAGCCCATCCTATTCCTCTTATCTCCTTAATGCTGACATCTGGATGTCCTCCCCCCCTAATGTTGCCACCTAGCCTTAGCCAATGGATGAGAGGAGCTCCTCCTCCTCTCTCTCTCTCTCTCTCGGGTTAGTCCCACGTCAAGAAGGGGAGGAGTGGCCACCCTCCCCAAGCCTATAAAAGTCACTGCACAGCCTGCTCTCATCCTCACAAAATCAAAACGAGCCAAGGCCCCTCTGCCGCAGCCCAGCTCGCCGTAAAATTTTCCACCACCCAAGCTCCACCACCAACTCTAATGGCAAATAAGTCGGGGCCTTCCCAAGCTCCCTCAGACTAGGTGGATAATCCTCCCCTCTCCATTCCCTACCTTTGTTATGTTTTGCATGTGCCTCCCGGCGGCCGGAGCACCGCCGGCACAACCCGAGCCAAGCTCAAGGTCGGGTGGTGGCTGCGAGTGTTTTAGCCTTGCCCAACACCGGTGGTGGCACTGGGGAAGGGCTAAACCACCGGGACAACCGTCTACGATGGTGGAAAGCTGAGGTGCCGCCGGAATTTTCCGCTCCGATAGCACCCGAAAACACAGAGTTTTCTCTGTATATGTTTTGCGGTGGAGGCCGGCGGCGCCAGGCCACTGAAGCATCACCGGAGAGGGTCCCTGCTCCCGCCGTGCCAAGTGGGGGTGGTTTCATGGTCGGGTTAAACACCGGAGAGGAAGGGTGGCGCGGTGGAATTGGGAGCAAAGCCACCACCACCCGGCTCTCAGGTTGTTGAATTCAGGCGCTGGCCGGCGATGGCAGGCCACCGGACCACCACCCAAAGACTTGTCGGTCCCCAATGAGCCGATCGAGGGTGGCACTGATGTACAACGGTAGCTGGCCAGTAGTGGCAGAAGGCCACTGCCTTGGTGTCGACTGGAAAGGGTCACCGCCGTCCATTCTCAGTGATGAGATAGACGACAGTGATTGCCTTAAATCCCTCCCCCGCCTCATCTTCTGTGCCCCCACAGTGGATACGCGGCTGATCTGCTATGGGAAGCGCTGGTGGTTTCTCCTATCTGGCGTGATCCTGGCTGCAGGATCATGCTTTGATCTCATATATGCAGACCAATCTTTTAATTAGAGCCTTGGGAAATTTTTATAAAAAATATAGGCTCCTAGGGAAAAGTGCTGAACATGAAAGTTATTCCCCTTGTTAAGAGCCCTCTCCACAAAAATTTTGGGAATTTTTGGAATTGATTTGGTATTTTTAAAAGTCCAAATAAATTTTATTTAGCCAATTTAGAGGCCCAAAATTGCTCAAAAAATTTTGGAAAAATTTTTATGCTCATTTTAGGCCTCCATAAAAGCTGTATTAAAATTTTGAAACCTTGTGATTAATATTGAAGTTTTTCCAATTAATGGAACCTAGGGTCGCACTCAGAAATCAAAACGTCTGATTTTCTTAAAATAAAAATTGGAGCACGCAACCAACTTTTTAGTCTAATAATAAGTTCAAATTATTTTACCAATGAGGGTGATCAAGGTAAGTGTCAAGCTCTGAGTGTTTCGAGGTTTCGTAGAACTGTTGAGCGCCTCATCTTGATCTATTTTAAGGCTCTCGAGTAACTCAAACAAGTTTGGAAAATGAAAGTACTAGCAAACATGCTCAATGAATAATAAAGGTGCAACAGTTAAATTCTCCAGGTCTGATTAATCCATAATAGTAAAGGATACAACAGAAATATTATTAGACCTGAATAATGGGTAAACCCAAACTAAGCCTCCTGAGAATGAAGATGGAACTGAAGCCTCCTGAATGGAGTAATTGGACTACTAACCATTTTCTTTATGATTTATTCAAGTTTAGCACTGGTCCAGTGCCTTTATTGATTTCAGTTCATTACTTACTTTTCAAGTACTCCAGTCTCGAACTAGTCCTATTTACTTCAGCACAGTTCTTTAAGTACTATTCCAGTCCCGTACTGGTCAAGCTCTTTTCAGTACTAACTTTCAATTTAGTTCTTTCAGTTCAATACCACTCCAGTTTCATACTGGTCCTATTTCATTACAACATTTCAATTCTGCAGCTTATATTAACAACATCTTCTATTACCATACTTTTGTTTTTGCAATTTACTAATTTTTTAGCACGGGTCCAGTCCTGATGGGCAGTTATTTATAGGTTGAGCCTTACTTGGGGATAATAGAACTTGAGACATTCCTCCTAATTTAGCCCCAAATAAAGTGCTCCCACGCTCCTTGACAAAAGTCGAGCCAAGTGTCATTTGCCTGAATTATTTAAAGCATAGTAGTGCAAGCCGTTGTAGACCCGGTGTATGTTAGTAAAATTGATAAATTTGATTGCTTGTAAATTGCTTACGGTGAATTATGGCGGGTCAGTCACTTCCATAGATATATCGTGCCGATGTGGGAAGTTCAATGACTCAAGGCGACTGGGAGATGAGTACCACGGGTGACCAGCCATTATGTTTTCTTCCCCGTTGGGTTTCCTCCGCTGGTCGGCCAAAATGTTGTATCTCCTGATGTCGCTCACATCCAAGAGTACATGGAAATATACATAAGGGCCTGAGTTGTGCAGTACGACCACCCCCAGAACTGGCAGGACTGGCCACTGTCACTGACGGCCACATTGGTGAAGCCCGCGGGGCTCGCTACCCTGCTTGAAGAGAAGCGGTCTATATAATTTCGGCATAGGGTGTTTGCACGGATTTGAATGCCTGTGTTGTGTGCGTGACTATGAATGCCTACGGTGTGTGCGCGTCTATAAATGCTTACGGTATGAATACAAGTTGTGAATACCTAATGAACTGATGTGCTAGTAGAACTTTAAGTATAATTGTTGTATACTGGTGCTTCTTTTCCAAGTTATACTGTAATGCACCTCCTTTTATATTTTATTTTAGCATATATATGAAATATTGTACTAACTCTCTCTTGCTTCGGCTATTTCATTTTGTTGGGTGTGTGCGCTCGTACCCATGATATGGATCCGGAGAGGAGATTTGATTCCACTTAGCTCTGTGACTAACGATTATCTTATTCATGGAAGATGGAGCACCGTAGGGATCAGTTGCTGTAGAATGACACCCCAACTGATAGGACTACCCGAGTGGATGCACCCTCGTCGTCTCCTGAGTTTCGAGACGTGAGTACTAGCGAGCAGAGTTGAGAGAGAGGAGTTTCTAGTTGTATTACTATTATAGCCTACGGGCTCCATGTACAAACAATGGCTACGGCCTTTTGCTCTTCCTATTTAAATATATATTATTATATATATTTGATGTGTTCCCTGTAAATGCTTCCGCAATACTCCGTGATGTGATGAGAATGTTGTGATTCAAGCCGAGCAAGGAGGCCAACTAGTGCTCAGTAATGTGGGGTCTTATCCCTTAAGGAGCACTGGGTGGATCTCTTGTTCAAGTAAGATCCCCTCTGGCCTGACCCGATTAAAGGTTTGGGGGGTCTTACACAACCTCTGTCAAAGTACTATATGGGTGTATGGGCACGTGGACTATCTTGCAAAACAGATTAGTATACCTTAGGACCCCAATTTTTATTGGGTACTAGGTTCTTGTTAGCATACAAATGCACATGCCTTCCTGCAAATTTTCTAATAGGAAGACTAACACAAGCTCTGTCATGAATACTTACCCTTGCCCTTGTTACACTAGGGTTGTGTCAATAATCTATGTCAAAGTGGCCCACTTTACCACAACACCAACATTCATGGATGTTATATCTCCTCTTCTGAACAGTCTTTGAAAAGTTAAAGCCATCATTAGCTACCTATTCAGAGGGGAGTGTTGTAGCCTTTTTCTTGGTTCTCTCAACAAGAATCTGACTAAAGGTGAGTCTGCCAGTAGAAGTACTTGGCTTACTCTGAGTTTCATTAACAACAATCTTGTTGGGTACATTGGAAACAATATACTTGATTTGAAGAAGCCCTTTAAACTCAATGATATACGCATGTATGTATTTGATGTATGTTTCAGTTCATGCATGCAGGTTGCCTGTGTCATATTGATTGGATTGGTGGTCCAAGTCATATTGACAGGTGGACTCAAAGAAGCTGACTGGAAAGTGAAGAAAATTGTCTAAGTCCAAAAGCATCGAGTGAAGCAAGTTCACTCAATGCCTTAAAGCTAAAAGTGTTGAGTGAAGTCAGAACAGTCAATTCCTAGTAATTTGCAGTACAGTGAAATGGCTAAGTACAAAAGTATCGAGACATTTTAACAATGTCAACACATTTATTGGAATAGTGTCGAGACAAGTCAGATAACTCGACACCTTGAATACTAAGTCAACAGTGTCGAGACAAGTTAGTTATCTCGACACCTTGAAGACTAAGTCAGCAGTGTCGAGACAAGTCAAATATCTCGACACCTTAAAGCTTAAGACAGTAGTGTCGAGATAATACAACTATCTCGACACAATTTAGACTGAAGTGTATACTTAATGTGTCTACACCCGGCAGACTGAAGTGTCGAGATAATTCAATTGTCTCGACACAATGTAGATTTAAAGCAAGTATAAAAGTGTCAACACTCGGCAGACAATTGTGTCGAGACAATTCAACTATCTCGGTACAGTGCAGATTTAAAGATGTAGACACAGATGTCAGTTATGTCGAGACAAGTCAACTGTCTCGACACCTTCAAGTTCAGACTGTAAATTCTACTAAGTAATATTATGTCGAGACTGCTGAGTCAGCAGTCTCGATACTTTCTAAGAACACTAAGTAATATTGTGTCGAGACACTTGAGACATCTCGACACTTATGTTTTTGAAGTTGAACAGAGTCAACACAGAAGTGTCAAGTCAAGTCAGAAATGTCACATCACCTACAGTATCGTGATATATCAACAGAATCCGTTTGAAGGAAATTTTGAAGTATGATGACATATGATGATGTCATCAATCAGAAGCTAGCAACCCGTGAAGTCTATAAATAGAGGGGTCATCTACACAGAAAATAACAATCAACGATTCAACTTTCAATTATTTTCTGATTTCTCCTGAGTCTGAGGAGGGCAATAATTCCAAGAAGAAGAAGAAAAACACAGGTCTTCAATAAAGTCTTTTGATCATTTCAGCAAGTTGATCAAAGGATTTAGGTGGATTTATTCTACAAGTACTTCAAGGAAATCAAGTCGATCTTCATCAAGAACTTGGCAAATCCAGAGAAGAATCTTTTCAGTCAGTCTATTCATTAAGAATTAATTCCTTGCTGCTGAATTGAAGAATCTGAATTCTCAGATAAGTCAGATTACATGATTGTTGTTTTCTGAGATTATTTTCATTCTTATTTACCTCTTTATTCTGTAAGATCTCTTTGAGATCTAAGTGGGTTGGAGATTAATTCTCTGAGTTGTAAGCCTGATTTATAAAGGCTGAGATAGGGTTCTTGAGAGACCTGAGGTAGGTGATTTGAGTGGGATCACTGAGGTGTAAGCAGGTGTTATAAAGGCTGAGGTAGGGTTCTTAAGGGACATGAGGTAGGAGATTGGGTGAATCTCTGAGGTAGTACCTATTGGTATGAGTGTAGGTTTCTTAACAGAAATTGAGCCTGTAAGATCATTTGATCTGAGTTGAAGAGGAGGAGATATAACCTTATCTAGCATATTGCTAGTGAGGAAGAAGGGGGAAAGTGAATGTACCCTAGATAGGGGAACCACTATAAATTTTCTGTGTACTGTGGATTGCTTGTGCTGTGCTCTATGGTTTTCTTGTACTATGTTCTTGTGAAGTTTATTTTTCAAGTACTTGCTAAATATATAATATAAGTGATAAAGAATTTTAAAGATACCAATTCACCCCTCCCCCTCTAGGTGATTAACTACCCATAGATTTATCTTTCAAATCTTTTTTCTAGTTGACATGTTATTAATGGCCTCAACCTTACTAACTGACTTACCCTTGGTCTGGTTTTTTGTTGGAAGAGCCCGAGAATAGGCCACTGCCTTCTCCTTGAATGTAGGGGCTGGAGCACTAAATACAAATGGTCCATGATGGGCCATCTAGACTTCTTCATGGGGAGCCTTCTGTGCACTCAAACCCATGCCCTTCCTTCTTCCATTGTAAGATACATTTGTACTCTTACAAGGAGAATTCACATTCTTCTAGTGACCAAACATGTAGTCTTGGTCATGCCTAATGGAAGGGAGGATTACCTTGTGAAAGGCGGCCTGAGGCACTACAAGAGCCTTGTCTTTGCCTTTGGAATGGCCAACTCTAGAATTCCACTTAGACCCTAAGCCTCTCTCATCTTTTTGAGAGGTAAAGGAGTCAATCAGTGGCAGTAAAATTTTTGGCTTTGAAAAACTAGTCACAATCATTTTCTCCTTAAGGAGCTTCTCTTCAAGATCCATAATGATCTTGTTCTTTTGGCTTATGGTCTCAATTTAGAAGATTTAGATATCCTTTAGTTAGCTTACTTCTCTAGCATTCTGATCTAGCATGGTTGATGTCTCAGCCTACTGGGAAGTAGCTAGCTAAAGGGAGGTAATCTCCTCAACTTGCTTCTTGCCCAACTCCTTGCTTCTTTTCAAAGCATCCAACATTTCACCATACATGTCAATCAATTGATTTACATCTATCTCAGATTGTGAGTCATCTTCATCACTGGATGAGGATGTATCAGAATCTGGACTGGTCTCATAACCTGAACAATAAGAAGAACTAGACAGAGAATGTACCTTTTTTGGACCAGACTGATCCTGACAGGACTCTTCTTCTAACATTGCCATCATCCCATAAGAGTTGTTGGCATCTTCTTCCTTATCTTCCTCCTTTATGCCTTCCATATAGACAATCAAAGTGTCCCACATTTTTGGCAGTCTTGAAGTGGACCAAGTTCTGGAAGGTGGAGTCATCCATGGTACTTACAATGATGTTTTGTTCCCTCTTGTCCGTATTTGCCAAGATGATTTCATCTTTAGACATTTCAGCATATCTCTTTGGAGTCTGGACTTCTGCATCTAAGATAGAGACCTTTATAGGGATGAAGGGTCATTCTTGAACTGTTACAAAGATCCTAGGATCAGAGGCTTCCATAATCTGCTTGACCCTCTCTTTCCAGGTCCCAAAGTTCTCCTTTCTGCAGACTTGAAGCTCCATTCAGCTCCACTCCTTATAGTTCTCTCCTGAACCCATAAGTACAAACCTTTTAGCTATCCTTGGGGATCTACTCAGACAGTTATTTCCTTTTTGAGTAACCTTGCTCTGATACCACTTGAAAGTCTTTAATTTCAAGGATAGATAAATCACCTAGAGGGGGTGAATAGGTTTCTTAGTCTCTTGTGACTATCTTTAATTTTCTTTGGGTTTTAGGTGTGTTGAGTTAGCTTAGTTAGCTTGCTTTCAAGAATACAATCACAACACATAATGTTTATAGTGGTTCCTCATATTATGGGTACGTCCACTTTCGCTCTTACCTTTCTAACAGCTTGTTAGACAAGTCACTTCTCCAATCTCGGCTCCTTAGAGCTTACAACATGATCCCGCAGGATCACTTAGTCTCCTCCAAGACCTATAGCTCGGGAACAAATCCCTACAACTCAATGATCCAAAGATCGCCTACCTCAAGCCCAAAGGCCCTACAACTCAGGCTGGAAGGATAGCCCTACCTCAGATAGAATGACTCTCCTACAGCTCAGGCACAAAGGCCCTACCTCAGATCAAAAGCTTGATCCTACCTCAGGCCCAAAGGTCCTACTCTTAGAGAGAATGACTCTCCTACCTCAGGCTCAAAAGCCCTACCTCAGATCCAAACTAGATCCTACTCTCAGCCCAAAGCCTTACCTCAGCCACACAGGCCCTACACTCAAATCTGCAACCAGATCTTACCTCAAGCACACATGCCCTACACTCAGCCTTTATAAATCAGGCTTACAACTCAGATCCAAAAGGATCCTATAGAATGGAAGTGGGTTGGTTAGTTGATTTGACACAAGAGAGATTTCTCTATGCCTACCTTCCTGGACTGAGATAAACTCAACCCTACCTTTTTCACAACAATAAGAAACTGATCTTCAGGTTTTACTTGGCTTGTGCTGAGAAGTAACTTGCAGAATAGCTGATCTACTTCTTCTTTCCTTCCTGGACTAAGAAGAATCAGCCCTAACTTTGACTCCAGAGAAATAGTCCTTTGAGTCTGCTTTCAGTTCACTACTTCTGCAAGCTTTCCTCTTCACAGCTTCCAGGAAACGTTATTCAGAAATGTTCAACTGGAACTGAGAAGGACTGCAGCTAGGGTTAGCCCTTTACTGCTTCTTCTCTCTCAGAGAAATATCTCTAACCTGATGTTGATGGTGAAGATATCAACAGCTAACTTCTATTTGACTCCAGTTCCTACAGCTAGGGTAAAACCTTGTTTCTTCTTATTTTACCTCAAAAATATCTTCTAAACTTGCTGTAGCAGGTAAAGATAGCTACAACTTACTTGGATTGGCTTTCAGATCAGCTTCAGCTAGGTTAGACCTTACTGCTTCTTCTTCTCCAGAGAGATGTCTCTAAACTTATTGTTGACGGTGAGTATGCCAACAGCTAACTCTAGAACTTTCAGATTAGATGGTTGGAACTTGTTCTTCAAAGCACTGCAACAATGGCAGAAGAAGAAGATGAAGTCCAGCTATTTCCCGAAAGCTAATTTCTTCGTTCTGATCTCTGCTTTTTTTATTTCGCCGATCAACGGCTATTTTGACCTGTGTGCCCCACTAAAATTGACAGCTACAACTTTACTTTAACAACCAAAAGTCGTACAGTAGGCCTGCGGCGCCGTTTGTCGCGTACTGTTGCCATTCCGCCATTGAATTTTGTTGACTTTTTTTACTTTTGCTGACGTCATCATCTGTGGACTTAGTCAAATTCGAACACTTTAGTATGGGCATTGAGTGAACAAGCTTCACTCAACGCCAAAACACTTAGACAGATTTTTGTCTTACTCATGTGTTGAGAGTGTTTAGTGAACAAGCTTCACTCAACGCTTTTTTTCTTAGCCACTTTCTACATCTCAGGCGTTGAGAGCGTTGGGTGAGCCTTCGTCACTCAACACTTTTTGTCTTAACCAATCTTTCTGTACCAGTAGGCGTTGACTGAGCCTTCATCACTCAACGCCAAAGTACTTAGATAGTTTTCTGTCATCTTAGGCGTTGAGTGCATTGAGTGAGACTTCATCACGCAATGCCATCTAGACTTTTGTAGTCTTAACTGCTTAGGCGTCGAGTGAGCCTTCATCACTCGATGCTTCTGGACTTAACTAGATTTCTTTACTGTCAAAGATAAAGCTTTGACTATCTGAGCTTTACTCAATGCTTTTTGTAGTATGGCGTTGAGTGAACTGCCTTCACTCAATGCCTGTGGACTTAGCCATTTTTCTGCCTTGCAAGTATCCAGGCTTTGACTGACTTGTCTTCTCTCAATGCTTTTTGGCATCTGGCGTTGAGTGAGCTTGCTTCACTCAATGCCTGTGAACTTAGCCACATTTCTTTGCATCTAGCGTTGAGTGAGCTTGCTTCACTCAATGCCTGTGGACTTAGCCACATTTCTTTGCATCTAGCATTGTGTGAGCTTGCTTCACTCAACACCTGTGGACTTAGCCACATTTCTTTGCATCTATCATTGAGTTAGCTTGCTTCACTTAACACCTGTGGACTCAGACATATTTTTTGTCTCTTCACCTGCCTACCATGTGATCACCTGTCACCATCACTTAGAATACATAAATGTGTATACCATTGTCTACTAAGATTTCTTCAAATCTTGGACATTGGGATATATGGACCCAACAACTTTCTTGAGGTATTTAGACTTCACGTGACCTTTTGATGAATTACATCAAATCTCTCGAGAGTACGATGAATTATTTGAGTATATGAAGAATTGACTTCAAACTATCCCTGGAACTATTTATGGAACCTTAAAGAAGTTTACATGAACTCTCGAGAGCACTCAGCGAATTTCACGAGTAATTATGTGAGTACTCGACGAATTCATCGAGTATATACGAGAGTACTAAGCTGCTTTAACTTAGCCATTCTGGACAACAGTTCACAGTGATCTCTTAAGTACTCCCGAGATCACTCGATTAATTCCACGAGTACTTACGTGAGTTCTCGACAAATTTCACGAGTCCTCACGAGGCTACTTGACGAAATTACTTAGCAAATTCTAAAACTCTAAACATCAACTTTTTGAATCTTCTATGCACTTGGAGATGAAGTACACCCCATTTGATAGATTACACATGAGTCAACATGATGTTCTATACAATTATGATTTATATTACATAGAATTGTGTTTGGAGACCCATTGTAACCTGATAATAGTTTGTACTTCGCAATTAAGACATGCACTACATATTACTAAAAACATCAATTACATACTCAATTCAACTTAGTTCAATGGAAACTTCTTTAAATCAGGGCTATTGTAGATACAATACCCAACAATCTCTCCCTATTTGAAGAAGTCAGAACTCTATATACTAAGCCAAATTGCACAGAAAAGAAAATATACAAGAAACACTGAAATGACATAATGAAAAGAATAGAGATCAAAATAATAATAATATGTATATGAGTGCTTCTAATGGCATTTAAAGACATTTTCATCATAACAGATCATGAAGAAATAAAATTCTTATGATTTCCCCTTACTCTTTTCTTCTTGACGGTCAAAATAGGCCTTGGTCTTGGGATAATATTTAGGTGGAGGAGGAGCATCAGGATTGGATTTTCTATGCTTTCTAAAATGAAGCATCCTCTTCACATTAGAAATCTTATGCTTGTCCCATTCTTCCTTACTGTAATATTGCCTTGCTCCTCATTTGACAGATCAACTAAATCAAAAGTGTACAGAATAATCCATTTGGAGATAGGACTCTAAACTTCATCAAAATATTTCTTTTGAGCTAGTTCTAATTTGCTTTCAGACAGTCCTTCCCTATACTTTCTCCTTTTTTGATGGGGCCTTGAGGGTTCTTCTATAGCAGGATCTGACAACTATGCATATTGATCTGGAGGGGCATAACCAACAAATTGTTGTTCTGAACTAGATATTTGAGGCTGAGCTCCCCTTAAAAACTCATCATATAGCCATTTGGTATTTTGAAAATAGTATTCATTAATACTGTGAATCTGATGTCGAACACCTTCTTTTAATGATTCCCACTTATTTTCTAGTTTTCTTCCCCCTTTCTGACTTCTTCAAGTAGGGTTTGGATAATCTCATTCTTGAACTCTCCCATCTTAGAATCAATATAATGCATGCTAGAATCTTGGGAATGCATCATAGCATCATTCTCATAAGATAGATGGACTATCTTTCCATACACATGACTGATTCCCTGAATGTCATGGTCAACAACTTTACCACTTTGGGACATCCACTCAGTTAAATATGTCTTCAGATTTTCCATATTATGATTGACTTGGGCTAGGACATTATTTAAATCCTTCTCGACTTCACCCACTTTGCGAAATACTTGTTTTAAGGAAAATCAAAGTGGTCCTTCTCCTTGGCTAGCAGGGCTTCAAATGACTGTAACAAAGAATTATCTGATAAAGGAGCACTCTCACCCCAAGATTTGTGAACTTCAAAACTATTAGAATTAGTCTCAAAACTGTTAGATGCAGCTCCCCTGGATATGGAGCAGATTTGATCACCACACAATCGTGCTCCACAATAATTTGCTTTCCTTTGACCGGAGCAAGTTCAAAATTTGGTTCCAACGGCTCTTGGATAGATGGCTCTATAGTAGTATCAACTAGAAATTCTTCTACCAAAGGAACTGCCTCTCCAACATGGGTTTCTTCTAGAACAGCAGGTACTTTAGCAATTTGTTCAGCTAATTTTTCTATATTCTCCCCCTCAGCAACTGCACCAACATTCTCAGGTCCTTTATGGGGGGTTGGGGGTTGGAGGCACATCCTTCTCCACAGATGCAGGGTTAGGTCTATCCTATATACAAGAACATTCACCCACTTCCCTCTCTGCACCTTGCCTGGGAATTCTCCTTTCCCATCTAGCAAAAATTAAGGAGTCTATCTTCTTGAGATGATGAATAAACATACCAGTAGACATGTCGAACTGATTTCTATCCAGTTGTTTAAGTTATAGAGAAATAATCCTTCCAAAATTTGGTGCCATCAGGCTGGCCTTGATTCTATCAAATAAAATGATTCTCTAGTTCATTCTCTTCCTGTAGATAATTGCTATTAGCAACCTGAACATGTCTCCAGAAATGTAGTCATGAGAACTGGTCTTTCACAAAAACACCTTCCCGAGAATGTCTGTTAAAAATTTTCCTTCATCGTTCATCTCCTTCCTTCGAATTGTAGTATCTTTCTTCTCTAAATCACATAATGATAAGGCTCAATCGTAGTCTTCGTCAGGTAGTTCATCGTCTTGCTCTGCCTCCGACATCCACATAAATTGGTTTAGAAACTTCGTCTTCATTCTAACCTCAAAATTTTGAACATTGCTTTTAATGAGAGAACCTTCATGCTTAAGCTCGACATTCCTGAAGAATTCTAGAACCTCTTTGTCAAGAACACAACACTCTTTCTCTAGAATGAACGAAAGTCTACGGGTTTCTAATAGAAGAATGATGTTTCAGAACTCATCGGAAGCACCAACAAACCCTGACCTACTGAGCTCTCCTCTAACTTGAAGGTTACCCGCTCCTCTTCGAGCCATTTTAAGAACTGGAGTTGAAATGATGGGAGACGAAAAACTAGCGGCGGAAATATGAAGAGACAATCGCACAGTTCGACAAAGGGTTTCGAGAAGTATGTGTGAAGTCTCGTAATGCCTTTAAAACACTTATATAGATATTTTATTTTGAGGAAATTGAAGAGGCGTGTACCTTTGAATATTCGATAAAGATTCTTGAGATCCAATAATAAAGAAAATCTGGATAAGTACATTCATCAAAAGCTTACGTGAGCTCGTGAAATCCATCGAGATGAGTCTTAATATCTCGTCAATTCATCGAGATGTCTCGTAAATTCGTCGGAAGCATTTGAGTTCTTCCAATTTATTTCACGAGTACTTGCGTGAGAACTGAAAGAGAATTTATTTACTTGGACAGATTTCTTTAAATTTCTTCTGTGCTTCATGATTCCTTGTTGAGCATTCCAAGTTCTATTTTGATGAATGTGAACTTGGCTTCATCCAGCAGCTTCATAAAAATATATGCACCGTACTTGTCCACTGAAAAATGGCAAAGATTGATGTCCTTGTTCTCCATATGCTCCCCGATGAAGTGATAGTGTATCTCGATATGCTTTGTCCGGCTATGAGAGACTGGATTTTTAGCAATTGCTATAGCATGCACTTCATGAGTCACAAAATATTAGAATCTCCTTCAACTTCATGTTATAGTCTTCAAGTTGATTCCTTATCCATAGAAGTTATGCGCAACAACTACCAGTAGAGATATACTCCGACTCAGTAATTGAAATTGCCACACAATTTTGCTTATTTCTACTCCATGAGATAAGCCTCCTTCTAAGGAATTGACTAGTTTCGGAAGTGCTTTTCCCTCCATCTATGCTTCTTTCAAAGTCAACATCTAAAAAACCAATCAGCTCGCAATCATTACTTCTTGGGTACCATAAGCCAAGATTAGGTGTACCTTTAAGGTATCTCAAAATTCTCTTTGTAGTGGAATTATAAGATTCTTTAGAGTTCATCTAGAATCTAGCACAAATACATGTTAAAAATATTATATCTGGTCTACTGGCAGTAAGGTGAGCAAAGATCTAATTATACTTTTGTACTTGGTTTCATCAAAAGGTTTCCCTTTCTCATCCTTGTCTAGAGACATAGTTGAACCCATTGGAGTTCTCATAGAGATTTCATTCTCCAATCCAAATTTTTTAACTCCTTAGTGAAGTTCGTCTAAGTGATTAAAATTCCATCTTCAGATTGTTTCACCTGAAGCCCTAAGAAGAACTTCAGCTCACCCATACTGCTCATTTCAAACTTCCCTTGGATCAGGTTTGAAAACTTTTTGCAAAAATTGTCGTCTGTAGATCCAAATATAATATCATCGACATATATTTGTATTAGCAGGATCTTGCCTTTTACTTCCCTAAGAAATAATGTCTTATCTATCCTTCCTCTCAAAAACTTGTTTTTAATAAGAAAGCTAAATAATGTCTCATACCAAGCTCTAGGAGCTTGTTTTAAATCATATAAAGCTTTATTCAGGAAATAGACATGATTAGGAAAAGTTTGAATGACAAAACCTGGGGGTTGTTCCACGTATAATTCCTCCATTAAATTACCATTGAGAAAGACTAACTTCACATCCATTTGGTATAATTTAAAACATTTATGTGTAGCATATGCTAAGAATAATTTGATTGCTTCAAGTCTGACCATTGGAGCAAAAGTTTGATCGAAGCCGATTCCTTCTTCTTGTTAGTAACCTTGAGCTATAAGCCTGGCTTTGTTCTTAATAATAACTCCATTTTCCTCCAGCTTGTTTCTGAAGACCCATTTTGTCCCTATAACATTTTGACCTTTGGGCTTTGGTACTAGCTCCTACACCTTGCACCTTTCAAACTGATTAAGATCTTCTTGTATTACAACGATCCATGAAGCATCCTTATTTGCTTCTTCGAGCTTCTTTGGCTCAATCTGGGAAAGAAAACTCAAATATAAGGCGTAGTTAGTTATACCTCTTCTTGTTCTAACTCCTTCACTAGGATCTCTAATGATCAGATTAATGAGGTGATCCATTGAATGTCTGATCAATAAATTCCTTGCAGTATCACTAGAAGCTTCTACTTCTTCTGGTGCGTGTTCTTCATCTTGATGCTCTTCAACTTTCGTTAGGAGTATTGACTTTGATGGAACTTGAGAGATCTTCATTGACCGCTTATTCTAAGCTTATCTCTCTTAGCTTTGAACCTGCATCTTCAATAAAAAATACTAGAAGAGATATTATGAAGCATACTTGTCTCATCAAATAAAACATTAATAGACTCATCTAAAACCAGGGTTTTCTTATTAAAAATCCTATAAGCCTTACTATGTGAAAGTCTTTACTAAGGGTAGTTAAACACCTAGAGGGAGGGGGGGTGAAAAGGTTTTATTTGACTCTTTTTGAACAATATTGAATTTATGAGATTAGTGTGTGTTGATGTTAGCTGTTAGCTTTCAAGAATACATAACTCACAAGATTTATAGTGGCTCCCCTATCTAGGGTACATCCACTTCCCCCTCCACCTATCTAGCAATGTACTAAATTCAACTGACTTCTTATTTTTACTCAGCTCCTTGAGCTTACACCTCAGATCCCTCAGGATCTTACACCTCAGAGAGAGACTCACTCCTACACCTCAGACTAAAGATAGTCCTACCTCAGGCTAAGCAGCCCTACCTCAGGCTAAGTATCCCTATCTCAGAGATAAACCCAAACTCCTACCTCAGATCCCTCAAGATCCTACCTCAGATCCACTCTTGGATACTACCCACTCAGATCCACACATGGATCCTACCACTCAGTCTTTATATCACAGGCTTACAACTCAGATCATACAAGAATCCTATAGTTTGAATAGAGTTTTGTAAAGTTTGATAAGGAAGTAAATCCTTGAGTTAGCTTCCTAAGCTATGTATAACCATCCCTAACTCTTCACAATAACAAGAATATGGATCTTCAAGTTAGTTCTGCTTGTGCTGAGAAGATCTATTGTAGTGTTTTGTTCTTTCAATCTTGAATAAGATCTAAGTTGAAAGCAGCAACCTTCAAGAAGAACAACAACTATCTTGAGTGCTCTGCTAACAAACCTCTTTTTTCGAAAATTATTGTTTCAATTCTTGCTCAAGACTCCACAGAGTTTTTGATTTTCCAGAGAAAACTTTTCAGGAAAGAATCATCGATCTGTATTTAGCACTTTCTTTAATTTATCTACAAGGACTTTTTATATCATGCAGCTCAACATCTATTTTTTTCATATATAGGCATTCCAAATAGGCAGCTATAAAGTTACTTTAACTGCCCTACAGAAAGTATACGGTGCCATTTGGCTTCTAGTGCTCAAGTCTCGCTTTAATTGAATTTGGATGATGTCAGCATAACTCAGCGCTTGTGGACTTAGCAACTTTCACAAATAATTTGCATAGGCATTGAGTGAAGTCTTATGACTCAATGCATAGAGGCGTTGAGTGTTGTCTTAAGACTCAACACATCTGGACTTAATAGAATTCTTCTGGTAGAAAGCATTAAGTGAACCTCTATCACTTAAAACATTGGACTTGGGAGTTATCCTGACTGAAGGCATTGAGTGAACCTTCTACACTCAATGCTTCTAGACTTGTACAGAATTTTTTAAATAAAGGCGTTGAGTGAATCTTCAACACTCAACGCTTCTGTACTTTGCTGAATCTTTGATAAGGCGTTGAGTGAACCTTCTTCACTCATTGCTTCTATACTTGGACAGAATTTCTTTTGAGTAGGCATTGAGTGAAAGGCCTTCACTCAACGCTTCTGGAATTATCCAAATTTGAGTCCAACAACACTGAGGCTCTAAATGTCTGAGCTTCTGTCAACGCTTCTAGGCCTTTGGCATTGAGTGACGTGTACTCACTCAACGCCTGTGGACTTAGGCAAATTCCTACCTCTCTATTGTGTCCTATCTTGATTCAAACCAAGATTCTGAATAAATCAACCTATCTAATCATAGAATAGTATACAACTTGTATATATTAAACTTGAACATATATCAAATATAAACATGTGTATACTATTGACTTGTGGACCTTCTTCAAATATGGGACATTATGATCAATAGACCCAACAATCTACTCCTATTTGAAAAAGTCAGATCCCTAGTTAATGATATACACTAACTTACGGGCAAGATAAGCTTCACAAAATTTAAGAGCAATAAATAACACACAATTATGATTAGATTAACAAAAAATGTGATAATTTTAAACAAAATGTGTGCCAAACAATAATGTTCCATATTCTTAAAGCCTTAAGGAACCTATTACATAAAATATTTTTAGGTTTCTGGTTCCTTAATGACTATACCCCTACTAGGCCTCTTAGCAGCCTTCTCATCAGCTTCAATCTTCTTTTGCCTTTGTCTTTCAAAATAATTATATGGCTTTGGAAAGTACTTGTTAGGCGCTGGAGCATTTGATGGAACAGTACCTTCTCTCTTATCACTTCTAAATTTCCTTCTGATTACTTCATTCCTTTCAAGTTTGGCCCATTCCAAGGAGCTGTATAGAATTCCTCTTTAAGTCTTGTTTTCTTTTATTTGTTCCCAGGCAGAAAGAATGATAGTACTTGATTGAGGACTCCATATCTCAAAGTCAGGCTTGGACTCTATTTCTTCTCTATATCTCTTCTTTCTCTGTCTGATCTCATTTTCTTCCTCAGCAGCAGACTTGTCTTTGCTCTTTGCTATTTGTTTAGTGGTGGGGCTGAAGGTGAGAATAGCAAAAACACTAGTTTCAGCCCCATCACCATCAGTTTGTCCTTCAAGAGCAGGAACATCATCATATGCATACTATTCTAGACCCAATGATCCCTTGATAACATTGGTGGCCCAAATAACACTATTTGTATCTGCCTGGATCATTGATTTCTCCCCCTTTATGACTTATTTTGTGATGAATGTAGTCAGGGAGTCCTTGGAATAGTAAATCTTGTTAGCCAAATAATTTACTCCTTTGGTAACATGATTCTTGACTTCCAACATGTGGTCATCTAGGATCTGTGTGCAAGCATCCATCCTTCTTTCTAGAGTAATGTTGTTGGATTCCATGATTTTCTTTTGTACAGTATGCACCATTTCCATATTGCTTGAGGTAATGTTTTGATTCTCTATTATGTCATTTTGCTTTTTTCTGATCTCCTCAAGCATTCCTTTAGTATAAGTCACAGCGGGAGCAGCTCTATTAAAGAATGCAATAGTGATGGCTTTCAGCAAATTCACATCAAATCTAATAGACTTGATCTCTGTAGATAGAACTTGTCTCAGTTCCTTGATGTAGTCATCTACATAGTGCTCAAGCTGCCTTCTCTGTTCATATAACAGTCCTTTCAGTTGATCTAGGAACGTGGAATAGATAGCATCAGCTTGTTGAGCTGCCCTTTGGAAGCAGACATCCTTATCTTCCCTCCTTATATCTCCCTTGGCGAGTTAGTCACTACAAACTCAGATGAGTGATCATGAATTTCAGCATTAGGCACAGCAGTCTCAGAAATCTCAATAACATATTCAATATCTTGAGTAGGGAGCTCAGTAGGAATCTCCCCCTCAACATCAGCATTATCCATATAAATTTGCTGATCTTCACTAGCTGCGTTGGGCATAATTTATTACACTATCTCTGTAACTTGCTCCCCCTCAACATTAGCACTGGAGGGCAGCAGTTGAGATCCATCTGGATTCTAATTTATTCTTTCCTATAGTTTATCCAGGAATGAGTCAATCTATTCTTATAGACTCACAGAAGATTGACCTTGCTCCCTCTCAGTAGGAGCAACTACTCTGAGAGTCTCTTCCTCTATCTCCTCACAGATTTTGTTTACAACATTATCAAATAGTTTCTCAGCTATTTCTGCTGGAGTATCTTCAGACTGAGAAACACTACTTGGAAGAGTCCTTACTGTAGGTTTTGATGACATAGACACATGATCACTCACATCTCTTCAAGTCTCAGCAATAGATTCTAACAATTGTGGGTCATGTTGTTCTTCACCTCTATTCCCAAAAGAGTTACTTTCAGAACTTTCTTCAGTGATGGTGACCACTTTCTTTCTCTTTCTGTCAGCTGGTTGTTGGTGTGGGAGCAATACTCTATCCCATCTTTCAAACATTCTAGATTCCATCTTCCTCATGTGATGTATTTTAGCTCCTAGCCTTATATTAGGATCCCTGGAGCAGAGCTCAGCAGGAATAATGATAGAATTCTACCCAAGTTGGGTTCTGGAATTCACTCTACTATTCTCTCAAAAAGAATCCTTCCCCAATCAGTCCTCTTAGATAGAATCACTCTTGTCATTATCTAAAACATCTTCCTGGAAATCTTGTAATGAGGCCTTATTTTGCAGATTAAAGCTTTGCATATTACATCAGCCAAGAACTTCCCCTTCATATTCTTCTCTTTCCTCAGTATAGAACCAGTGGTGTACTTTAATAGGCCACACCATTTAAGAGCTGACTTCACATCTTCAAGAAAGAGTTCATTTTCCTCATCTGTCTGCCCAAACTTAGTCAGATTTAGAGCTTTGTTCAACTTCCTTGAGGAAATCTTAATCTTGTTTCCACTGATTGAAGTCTTAATCTTAGAGGAAGAAGAGTCCACTTTGGAATTTTAGTATAGTTCTAATACTTCTCGTTTCCAAATTGAGCTTGATTCTGACAGTATGAATTCTAGGTCAGCGGCAATCAAAAGATGAAGAATTAGCTGTATTTCTTTAGGAGCATCCTTGAACCCATTCCTAACAAGTACTTATTCCTCAAATAGGAAATACACTCCTTTAGGTGCCATTAAACCTTTGAAATTCTGGATATTTGAAGAGCTTGCTCGTGAGCACTTCGATAGGGACGCAAAGTGTCAAATAGGGTGAAGTATCTAGTTGCCAACCTAAATCACCTAGAGGGGGTGAATAGGTGAGTTCTGTGTCTTTTGCGGAATAAAAATTTGAGAGGAATCAACACAGAAAATAACCAAGCATAACTCAGATGACACAAGGAATTTATAATGGTTCGCTAATCTTGGGTACCTCCACATTCCACCTTGCCTATCTAGCACCACAGCTAGCCTCGTCTAATTCACTAAATCTCAGATTACAACAATCCTACAACTCGGATAAATGCTCCTACAACTCGGAGATAACAACTCCTACAAACTCAGAGAACAAAGCTCCTACAAACTCGGAGACAAGTCTCCTACAAGAGTTAAAATAATTTTTCAACAACAATAAAGACTTTATACTATCAGATCTGAAATCTTCGTGGTTATTCCTTTATGAAAACTGAAAATCTCTATGAAGAAGTTGAGGAAGAAATCCCGTGAAAACTTGAATCTGAAAAGCTTAGGACCCAACACGATCAAGTAGATGTTTGAAGATCTTGAATCTATGATCTATCAAATCTTTTCTTCTTGGAATTGTTGGATCGAGAAAGTAGCGAAAAAGAAGAACGACGATGACGGTGCAGCTTTTCCCAATCTTGAAATTGCGATGCAATTTAGAATATTGTTAGGGTTAGTGATTCCTCTGAAAGGACTTTTTATAGTGTAACATCCCTCAGACAACTAGACCCCTAGGAGTGGTTTTTTCATGACTAGGTCATGACAAAACCCTAGGAAGCCCAAGAAGACCAAGTGATCCTAGGAATGTTGGTGAGATCACTATGGTCTGCAAATAATAGATTTCTAAACAATATTTTAGGATGATCATGGAGCTTCACCATTACTCCAAGACCCTACCACAACCTCACCAACCTATTGGAAGGTCCATTAGAGCCCTAAGGATCCATTGGAGTAAACCTAGGGTGGCCAAGTTGACCCAGAATCATCCAAGGCCTAAATTGGGCAAGGTGCCCTAACTAAGGGCAATGTGCCCCTAATGTGCCCAACCAACCCTACCTAGGTCTTCCTAGACCTAAGGTGAGGTCAATAGGTCACCAAAAATCTCTTGGGGTCAACCTTAGAGCCTAAGTTTACCCAAGTCAACCCTAGCCCTAAAGTGGTCAAAGTGCCCTAACGAAGGGGCAAGTGGCCTCCAAGGTGCCAAGTCAACCCTACACAACCCTTCCTAGACCTTAGGGGAAGTCAAGGAGTCACCTAGGACCCCTTGGGGTCAACCCAAATGTCATGTTGACTAAAGTCAACTCATGGGTCAAAGTGGTCAACTTAGGTTAGCCTAGCCCAATTCAAGTGGGCTAAGCCCAAGTGGTGTGGCCCATTAGCCTAAGGAGTGGAGAGACACATTTTGGGCCCACCAAATTCAGAGAATGATGACTAGGAGAGAGAAGGAAGGAGTTACTCAATTTTTGAGGAGAGAGAAAATGGAGCTTAATGACCATGGACTTAATGGCCATTGGAGTTACACCCTTACCCATCCCCAATTAGGGATCTTAAAAGATTCACCAGGCAGAGGGGAGAAGGTTACAACCTTTACCTGAAGGATTCTAAGCACTTGACTGTGTTGTTGCAGAAACCTGATCGGCGCCACTACCACCATGGCAAATTGGAGATCAACGCGCCTCCAGCCCTCCCAACAGGTCCTCCTCTCCTTTCTCTGTGGGTAGATCGTAGGAATCGTCTAGGATGAGAATCGGGCTCAATTGAGCCCGATCGGGGGAAGAACTTCTCTTGGTTTTTCCAAAAAATTAACTTGTCAGGATCGCCAGAAATGGCCCCTCCGGCGGCTGTGCCGCCGCATGGAGATAGCCACCACCTCGACGGAGGTGGTGGTGGCGGTGGCCGGCCGGGGAGATGGTTGGGCAGCCGGCGGCAGCACTTGGAAATAGCTACAAGAAGATTTCATCCTAGTCGTTGGCTCGCTGGGAACGATGACCAGATGCCGTCCAATTTTGCGCCGTTGATTTAGATCTTAGGAATTTAATTAATTTCATTTCATTGATTTTGTCACAGAAAATACTATTAATGTTTTTATTTATTAAAAATACATAGAGGCTTATACAGAGAAAGTTGTCAACCTGAAGTCTGTAGTTCTAGGTGACTAGTTTATTTTAAAATTTATTTGAGTCAATTTATAGTTCAGGTTAGACCTCAGCACTCATATTGGTGGGGTCTATACCTAGGGCTAGTCAGAGACTTAAATGTGTGCTCCCACTTCACCACATGTCCAAATGATCTGAAATTTGTAAATGGAGTTAATCTTACCAATACCTAGGTCATGTCCAAAAATGGAAATTTTTGAAGATACTTTTTCTATAGTTTTTGAAATTATTTAATAATATTTGGGTAATTTAATTAGGGAACCTAATGACCTCCAAACCCTCCCAAATTTTGGTGAGTGGTCCTTGGGGTCATCATAAGGCTCTAAATAAAATTTCATCTCATTTGGAGATGATTTAGGTTGAATTTTTGTAAACCCTAGCCTTGGCCTAAAGGGGGTATTTAGGTCAAAGTGTTCCTTATGGGTTTGAGTGTTCAAATCACTTCAACAGAGGCTGAAACTTGGGCCACTAGTTTGATATGATGCTAGACACCCTCACATGGAATTTGGTGTGGATTGGGGTAGATTTGCCCTAGGACCCAAGTTCAAACCCAAAGGTTGGACTTTGGGGATTTGAGAAGGGCATGGGGTGATATACCCTTGTATGGACTTGGTGTTCAGTCCATGTGATCCTAGGGTAGTTAAAAGCCCTAGGGAGAGATATGGTGGGATTTGGACACATGCACACCACTTAAACCACTGGGTAAGTTTTTGGGTCCATACACCTTAGGGAATGTCTGGTGGCTCATATGACTTTGGAACTGTATGACATTTTGGTAGAGGTCATTTTCTTAATCAAATTAACCACTGAAATATACTACATAATGTTTGGATGAGTTTACAAGTGGGTTCCTTTGAAAAGTGCACTATCATGAGTTGTCTTGAAGAATTTTATTATGTGACTTCCTAACCTTGGGTTTGGATGATATTTTGTGAAGCTATGTTTTAAGACTATAGAAAGCCTTAAAGACTTTTAATATGAATTTTAGACCATTAAATGAGGTACTTCATTCACAACCCATCAAGTTGCACATTTTACTTAGAAATTTATTATGAATAAACCACTCAATGGAAACTTATGAAATTTAGTAATAAGAACTTTATTGACATTTTAAAGCTCTATGAATTTTTATGGAATTTTTGAAAGTCTATCTATAGGGTTGTTTCACAAGGTGCTGTTTTCTCTGTAAAAGTAATTGAATTTATTTTGGTACTTAGTAAGCTTGATAAAATATGATTTTTGGTCATAGGCCCTTTCTGATCATCCTTGAGATTCAGTAATTTTTCTACAATTTTATGATGATTAACTTTAGTACTTTCTTCTTTACCTATAATTAATGGCTTATTATTGGATTAATTAATTAGAGGCCAAATCATTTATGTAAAGTCATGATATTTGTTATTTACTGTTATTACTCTGTTATCTAGTGTTCATAATTTTTGGGTGGCCATTACTTGAGAAAATATTATACTTTATGTTAAAATTACTCATGGCCTAACTTTGAGAAAATTAATTAAATACCAAATTAATTAGGAAAATTATAAGTTTCTGGATTTAGGCTAATAATGTCATGATAGACCCCCATTAAATATCTTAAGGCTTGAGTATGAAAATGTGGAGTACCTCCTATTATGTACAACATATAGTATAGGTTGGTCTGCATATAGTAAAACTGTAGAAAATGTGATAGCATTTGAATTGGGCATATGGGTTGGGATTAATAGTTTGCTGATTTGGGGTAAAATGAAATTGAGTTCATCATTGGAAGTTGGGATGAGTAAAATGTTGGGTTGGCTGGCGTTAGGTGGTGCACGAGATCGACGAAAGATCGTCTTTCCTGTGGAGAGGAAGAGTCAAAATACATTATGGTAAGTTCTAGTATAATATTAAAAGGGATCGGGATTTGGGTAATAACCAACAACAATAAGTGTCTTGCAAAAGGGAACGATGGGCTTCAGCTACCATCATAGTTCCTAGTGCCCTTTGAGAGCCCTTCACGGGGTATACCGGGGGCATTCTTGGGCTAACCTAAATCGTAGGAATAATAAACTTCAAGAGAAACTAGTATAACTAGAGGTTCACTTTCACAAACCCCGATGTCTCGGGAAGTTAGGTTGACTAGGATGTTCGGGCGGTAGGCTCGGTGGTTGTGGAAATGGGTAGGATAGCCCGGCAAGCCGAAGGCTCGGTAGATAATTGTGACAGACGGGATAGTCCGGGGAGCTTTGGCTCGGTTATTGGTTTTGATGGACAGGTTAGTCCGGGGAGCTTTGGTTCGGTGGTTGATACATCAAGATTGCATGTGCATAAATTATAAGGTGGTGGGTCTTCAGTGTTGGAGGGTCGATGCACCGACGCCAATACGTTGACTCAGCAAGTGTGGTTTAGCACTTCGCCAAATTAAGTTCGGTGGACCAGCCGGAAAAGAGTACACAGGAGCTCCGCTTAGTGCACCAGTTTCGAGACGTATGATAGGTTTGACTGGTAGTACAATTACTAGTTTAGAGGTGGGCGAGGCCCAACCCACCGCTTCCGTTTGCCACTATGGAGATATCCTGGGAGGTTAGGCTCCAGAAAGGGGGAACTAAAGGTCTGTGTGCACAGATTCGGGTGGGTGTGTTGCACTTGCATGATCATACCATGACATACTTGCAAGACATAGCATAACCATTGCATATAACCCTTGACACCTATTGTATAAATTGGTATGAGACTCTTTATACAATAGGCCATGTAAAACGATCCCTTAGTTTATTAGCTTGTGTGAGCGTGCTTATAAGCTAAGGTTATTATTCTATGGATATATATATTACTTGCTTGAAAATTGACACCCCATCGTATAAATTGGTATGTGACTTTTTATACGATAGGAGCCCTGCAGAAGACCCCTTATCTTATCTGTTTGTATGGGCATTCATATAAGTTAAGGTTACATATTTCATAATTTGTCTTACATACTTTTGTTACTACTATATGTTTTCATGGAACTGCTAGATTAGTTTCGCTGCCACCTGCTACCTTTGTTATTCTCCACCTTCATTACCTTTCCTTTCCTTCTCCCCACTCGGTGCCTAGGAGCCATGCGGCAGGGGTGGGGGATGATAGGACTTAGTCTTTTAGACTAATGGTTTTTGGACCAAATCATTTTAGGGGATCGTGGAGCCCAGCGTGGAGGTGCAGCCCCGGATGTCGGCTCGCTTGGATACGGGATAGTCTAGCACTTGAGTTCAGACAGCTGGAATAGTGAGTCTCATTCGCTAGTAGTTTTTATAGATTTGCTTCCACGATGAGTGACTTGTAGTGATGACTTTGATGTATCGGGCATGAGCCCTATTTCCAGTACTTTTATTATTATTGTTGTGGACTCTCCCTTCATGGAGAATTGTTACTATATATGTGATTATTGTGTACATGTGTTAGAGTTCTAATTTCATGTACTCTCATACTTTTGCTACTATTCTGTGATCGATATGGCCGGCAGGATCGGCGTTTTGTAGTGATGACCTTCCCGGGCGTGATGGTGTCACCGTAAAGCGGCGGTTCTGGGCCTAAGACCCCGTGGTTTAAAAAGAAAAAAATGGGGTCTTACATATAGTACCTTGTTTAACAGTCTGAAATCATTAAGGAAGGATTTGCGTGGACCAATCATGAGATACTTATGTTAAATCAAAATCCTGTCAGAAAGATTAAAAATAAATTTTTTGCAACTCAATTTCTCGAGAAGAGATATGATTTCTCGAGAAGAATTTGGTTTCTCGAGAAATGGTCATAGCCTTCTCGAGAAAATACTTTACGCAAACTCTTTGAACTGAGGAACTGATTTCTCGAGAAAGAACTTGATGTCTCGAGAAAAATACTTAGCTTCTCGTGAAACAGATTTGACTTCTCGAGAACTACTTGTCTTTCTCGAGAACTTTACTTGGCTTCTCGAGAATTCTTTAGGGCTTTCTCGAGAAAAACACTTAGAGATTGATTCTAAGAATTTTCCGAGAAGTCTTTAAGGTTTCTCGAGAATAGCTTGGCTTTCTCGAGAACTACACTTAGACTTCTCAAGAAATTCACTTATTCTTCTCGAGAAAAATACTTAGAAAATTTTCTCTTAAAAATTAATTCTTCTCTGTTGAAAACCAGCAACCCTTCCTTTCTTTCATTGCTATAGTACTTGAAAATGAAGTGCAACCCAATAGAGAGGTTACACATGAGTAAACACCGTTGATCACACAATGAGGGATTAGATTGCATGGTCCTGTGTTTAGTGACTCATTGTAAACTGACATTGGTCTACACTTAGCAATAATGACCTGCAAACACTCAACTAAAGAATAACATCAAATACATAATTAATTCAACTTAGTTCAAGAGTGACTTCACACAAATCTAGGTTATTGTGAATACAATACCCAACAATCTCCCCCTATTTTTAGAAGTCAGAACCATCTACACTAAGGTGAATTATATCAAGATAATCAAAGAATTAACTAAAAAATAAAACAATATATGCAATGACATTTAAGAGATAATTAGATCATCAAAATTCAAAATTTTATATAGAGAGAGAATTTGTCCATAGAAATATCCAGGTCCACAAATTCCATAATATTGAAAATTTTAAATCACTTGTACTGTTGCTGGTGTTGTCATTCCCTCTTCTCTTGTTGCCTTTTCTGGTAGCTGAAGGGCTTAGGACAGTACTTTGGAGGACGAGGAGGAGCATTAGGATTATTGCATCAATATTCACGATCATAAATCCTTATTTTTGTCATTGATTTCTCATATAGCTCCCACTCTTTATGACTCTAATGATCATCCTTATTATCATAAAGATCCACAACTAATTTCAGAGTGTCTAGTATTAAATACTTGGAGGTTGGACTCCAAATTTCAGCAAATTCCTTTTCTTTCCTTTTGGTATCTTCTTGACTTGGGATAGATCGGCTGGCTAAAGCACCATCACCATATTTTCTTTTCTTAGGCACTGGCATCTCAGGAGGTAGGTTCTGAGGTATCTCTGGCTGATCAGAAGTCCAGACTTGAGAATAATGCACAGGAGGAAATTCATGATGTTCAAGTCTGGGAGAAAATGTAGGCTTGCAAACATTTGGATCAATATGAGGAGGTGGAGCTGCATTTGGATCAACTTGAAACTCTGGAAAGATTTGATTGTGCATCCACATAGTAGTGTCATAAGTATAAATATTTACACCTTTAATTTGTTTTTCTATATTTGTATTGATCTCTTGTATTTGATTATCCCACTGAGTCTTCATTTCTTGAACTTTGTGTTCAGAATTTCTTTCACCTTATCCTCCCCCTTTCTGACTTCTACAGTTAGAATATTTATGGCATCTTCCTTGAATTTCCCGACCTCTTCACAGGTTTTGAAGTTTTGTTATTCAGTTTTCTTCAGCAAGAGTATCTGATTGTTAGCCATAGTAACTGCTTGATTCATTACTTCGCCAACACTAGTGATAGTGTGGTCCAAAGCCTTGCCACCAATATTGAGCAGTTTCTTGAATTCATCTGCATTACTCTGAATTTCAACAAATCCTCTACTCATTTCTTTCTCAAGAGAAGTTACTCTTTCAGTTACTTCTTTGAGAGACTTGTCAAAGTACTCTCTCTGCTTTGTCAACATAAACTCAATCTTACCCAAAAGAGTATCATCAGGAATGACTTCAGCTGGAATACGTAGAGGAGGTAGTGCTGGAGCTGTCCAGACTGGTAGTTCTTCAATAACAACCGAGCTTTTGCCTTTTTGGGCAGATGTCATCACATCCCCTTCCTTACTAAGAATGCTAGGTAGAGAGAATTGTAAATTCTTGAGAGGAGGTTCTACAGGATCTAGGGTAACTTTATCCTCATCAGAGAGCATAACAATATTCTCCCCCTCAATTTGTTCCTTAGGCTGAGAATCTTTTGGAATCTCTTCAGCATCCACTTAGGCATCATGAAGATTTTCCTGATCAGAGGAGTAGTCAATATCCATACCTGAGGCACCATCATGCACAGAGGTGCTCTTCTCATCATCAGACTAAGCTTTGTTTTCCTTCTCCACTACCACATCATCAGTAAGAACTTTCTCTATAGCCTGATTTGTAAGAACATCTAAATGAAACTCTGTGTTTGGAACCTGAGCTTACTGATCTTCCTCATGAACTGAAGGAGCTGCTCCCCCTCAACAGCTGCAATAGATGTGACAACTGTATCAATATTAAGGGGAGATGGGGTCCTGTCCTCATCAACTACAGTCCTTGGAACTGCTAGAGCTTGGCCTGGATTTGGAATTCTGATTTCCCATTTGTTGATGGATGAGAGAGAGACTTTCTTTAGGTGGTGAATGGACACATGCACTTGATTTAGATATAGAGAAATGATCCTTGCAAAATTAGGTGCCTTCATGCTTTACTTAATCTTGTCAAATAACATGTGTCCTCATTGGAACTTCTTGTGACACACCACATCAGTCATCATGCAAAAGAAGTCTTAGGAGATACATCCAATCAAACCTATCTTGCAGAGGAGAACTTTTCCAAGAATGTCGGCCAATTGCTTGCTTTCATCATTCATGTGTTGTCTGCGAATGGACGTAGTGGATTGGGAGAGGACACACAATGAAAGAGCCCTGGAGTAATCAGGTTCTTCCAAGTAATCTTCCTCATCAATGGAGGGTAACCTCAGAAATTTTGTTAAGGAGGATGGCTTGATTTTGATCTTCATATCTCTGACAGAACTTTTCAGCAACTTCCCACTCCTTTTAAGCTTAGCATTTCTAAAGAACTCTTCAACTTCTGGAACCAAAACTATGCACGGATGCTCGAGAATGAAAGAGATGTCGGCGGTTTTAAGAAGTAGAATGACATTGCGGAAATCGTCAAAGATTTTGTCAATACCTGTGCGAACAAACTCACTGCTGACACTAATCTTTGCATTGGGAGCCATCGATTGAAGAAGATGATAGATTTCCGACTTTTCCAAGAAGAAATGACGGAGTTTGCGAGAAGAACGGCGGAGGCCTTCAGCGGAACTCAAGGGTCTTTCTCGGGAAAGGGCTTTTTCGAAATTGTGGATTTGGATATTCTATGGACTTTTCTATTTATATAAAATTGAAAATCTTAAACAATAATAAAAAGCCTACCTGAGGAATGGTGGTTGGAATTCTGCTTAAAAAATTAAGTTAGCTGATTTCTCGAGAAATATAAGAAAAGTTAAGTTAGCTGATTTCTCGAGAAATTAGGTATAGTTCTCGATAAATTTATAAGTTTTCCGAGAAATGTATTAAGTTTTTGGAGAAGTATAAGTTATTTTCTGAGAAATCAAACAGTTCTCGAGAAATCCACTTCAAGTTCTCGAGAAATCGAGTAAGTTTTCCGAGAAATCCACTTCAAGTTCTCAAGAATTCTCTTGGAATTTTTTGAGTGGATCATTACATAATCTTCTCTTGACTTCAAATATGAACTTTTCAGGACTCCTTGTTAAACATACCAAGTTCTGTCTTGAAGAAGGAGAACTTGGCCTCATCCAGCGGCTTCGTGAAGATATCTGTAACTTGCCTATCTGTTGGAACATACTGGAGGTTGATGTCCCCATTCTCCACATGCTCTCGGATGAAATGATATCTCAATTCTATGTGTTTCGTCCGGCTGTGAGAAACTGGATTGTTGGCAATTAGTATAGCACTGAAGGAGTCACAAAATATAGGAATGTCCCTGAACTTCAAGTTGTAGTCTTCAAATTGATTCTTTATCCAGAGAAATTGTGCAAAACAACTTCCTGCAGAGATATATTCTGACTCGACGGTTGAGATTGCAACACAATTCTGTTTCTTGCTACTCCAAGATATGAGCCTTCTTCCTAGGAATTGGCAAGTCCTGGAAGTGCTCTTTTTGTCGTCTTTGCTACCTGCAAAGTCTGTATCTAAAAATCCAATTAGTTCGCTATCATTACTTATTGGGTACCATAAGCCAAGATTTGGTATTCCCTTAAGGTATCTCAAAATCCATTTTGCAACTGTGTAGTGAGATTTCTTAGAGTTCACCTGATATCTAGCACACACACATGTTGAAAACATTATGTCAGGCCTGCTAGCAGTAAGATAGGGAAAGGATCCAATTATGCTTCTGTACTTGATTTCATCAAAAGGTTTCCCTTTCTCATCCTTGTCCAGAGACATAGCTGAACCTATTGGAGTCCTCATATAGGTTGCATTCTCCATTCTAAATTTCTTTAGAAACTCCTTGGTGAATTTCATCTGAGAGATGAAAATTCCATCTTCAGATTGCTTCACCTGAAGTCCTAAGAAATACTTCAGCTCACCCATACTGCTCATTTCAAACTTCCCTTACATAAGTTTGGAAAACTTCTTGCAAAGGTTGTCATCAGTAGAGCCAAAGATAATAACGTCGACATAGATTTGCAATAGAAAAATCTTACCTTTTACTTCCCTAATAAATAATGTCTTATCTATCTTTCCCCTTGTGAACTTGTTCTCAAGAAGAAAATTAGACAGCATTTCATACCAAGCTCGTGGAGCTTGTTTTAAACCATATAATGCTTTAAATAATAAATAAACATAATCAGGATGGTTAGGATCAATAAAACCTGGGGGTTGTTCCACATACACTTCTTCCTTTATTTTATCATTGAGGAAGGCTTACTTTACGCCCATTTGATAGACAATGAAGCCCATGAGAGCAGCATATGCGAGGAACAACCTGATGGCTTCGATTCTTGCCACTAGAGCATACGTTTGATCAAAATCGATGCCTTCTTCTTGTCTATATCCCTTAACTACAAGTCTGGCTTTGTTTTTTATGATGGTTCTATCTTCATCAAACTTGTTCATGTAGACCCACTTTTTTCCAATTACATTTTTGCCTTTAGGTCTTGGTACAAGCTTCCAGACTTGGCATCGCTTGAACTGATTGAGTTCTTCTTCCATTGCAACTATCCAAGATGCGTCTTTATTTTCTTCTTCAAATTTTTTTGGTTCAACCTGCGAGAGAAAACTAAAATGCATATTTTCATTAGTAGTACCTCTTCAAGTTCTTACACCATCACGAGGATCTCCTATGACTTGATCAACCAGGTGATCCCTCAATTGAGGTTGGAGAAGTAATCTTGATAAACTTTTGAGCATTTTCTTCAACGGTCTCATCCAAGCTTAATTCTTTCAGCCTTGAACCTGCATCTTCAACGAAAACACTGGAAGAGATGCTTTATAGCATGCTCTTCTCATCAAATACAATGTTTATTGACTCTTCTACCACTAGAGTTTTCTTATTAAAAATTCTATAAGCTTTACTATGGCTACTATAGCCTACGAAAATACCTTCAAAACATTTTTCTTCAAACTTTGTACGATGATATTTCCCATTATTAAGTACATAGTATTTGCTGCCAAAGATCCTAAAGTAGGACACAGTCAGTCTTCTGCCTTTCAGTAGCTCATAGGGAGTCTTACGATGACTCTTATTGATCAATGCTCTGTTTTGCACGTAACAAGTTGTATTGACGGCCTCAACCCAGAAGTACTCTGTTAGAGAGGAGTAAGTTAGCATTGTAGTACATGCTTCAATGAGTGTTCTATTTCTTCTCTCTGCAACTTTATTTTGTTGTGGAGTATGCGGGGAGGAAAACTCATGAAAGATACCTAGACTTCCACAGAATTGTCATGACACCAGATTAGAATTTTGTTCCATGGTCACTTCTGATTCTGACCACTGAAAAGTTTAATTCATTCTGGATTTGCCTGAAAAAATTCATGAACACATCAAAGGTATCTGACTTTCATTTCAGAAAGAACACCCAAGTAAAACGTGTGTGATCATCAACAATTACAAGCGTATATGACTTACCTCCTAAGCTACGAACTTGCATTGGACCGAATAAGTCCATGTGCAGTAAATACAAGCACCTTGAGGAATCTTTATCAGTGATACACTTAAAGGTAGCCCTTGTCTGCTTGCCTATTTGGCATGCGTGACATGGACTCTCTTTAATATACTTAATAGTCAGTGCGTCACGTACTAAGTCTTGAGAAAATAATGTATTAATAGTTTTGAAATTAATATGTGCTAGTCTCTTGTGTCATTGATCATAAAGAGATGCAGTATCTTTTGCAACAAAACACACTGGGGTAGAAGTGTTTAAATATAGAAAAGTAACACAAAAAATATTTCTACTCCTAGTGCATGTTAATACTGTCTCCATAGTAGAGGCCGATTTTATTAGGCACTGATCCTTAGAGAACGTAACAATGAAGCCTTTATCACATAATTGACTTATGCTAATCAAATTATGTTCTAATCCTTTCACATAAGCCACATCAGTGAATGAGACTACACCATTAGAAATCATATCGTAGCCTTTTGTAATTCTCCAGTTAGAGCCACCAAAGATAACCTTTGGACCGTCTTTGACTGGAGTATAATTTTGAAGTAGGCTTCTTGTCCCGGTCATATGCTGAGATCATCCACTGTCCAAATACCAGATAGACATTTTGTTGGCCTTTGGACATACCTTCAATCATAAATCATTTTACCATAGGAACCCAATAATATTTGGGTCCTTGGTTCCTTGTCAGGATACTCCCCCTACGAGTGTTAACACTATGAGTGGTCTATCTCGTGTGATTAACTTGAGGAGTTACAATATTTATAGGATTAAACCAGCAATCCACAGCAAAATGACCAACTTTATCGCAACACTAATAGTCAAACATGTTGTATCTTTTCCAAGTCTCCTGCTTGACCTAATAAACGTGTGGTCTAGCCAGAGCGGCTGACTTGGAGGTAGAAGCCTCATGATGATAGCACTCGCATGGCTTCTTCTTCTCAAGTGTCTTTTGAACAAAGGGTTTCACTATTGGAGCTTTCTAATTATTAGGACCATGAACATATGGACCATAGCTCTGTAGAGTGATCTCTTTATAAGGTGCTTTGAAGACACTTGCACCAAAGTTTCGGGTACGAGTCCACCCCTTATAGTCCTTGACAAGTTCAAACTAAATTGGTCTTGTCAAGTGACCATAGGAGCAATCAAAATCAAATTCGTTGGAAGGAAAAATAACCTTCTTAAATGTGGTATGACTGATAGGCCCCTTCCCTTTCTCTTCGGCGGATACTTTTGTAACAGCCTTTTTTTTTAGCCTTGGCCCTCCTGGAAGATTTACTAGGAGCAGCCATATGACCTAAGCCAGCTCCTTTAGCCTGAGCAGAGAATTCAGCAACAAATGGAAGGATTGTCTTGGGCTTGGAGAAACTTTCAACAAGTTTCTTTTCGGCAGTAAGTTGTCCTTCCAGCTTCTCGATGATTTTTTCTTTTAGGTTAAGGAGCTTGTGTGAACTATTGTTATCATCGGCCAGAGCGTGGAGTTCCTCTCTAAGTGAGTTCATTCTTGCGAATTCCTCCCTTAGAGTGATCTCCTCAGCCTTAAGGGATTTGATCTCCTTGGCCTGAGTTCTAACAACTTTTCTACACCGGTCATAGGCCTTGATCAGCTCTTTATACTGAGCCATGAGTTCTAATTCATCATCACAGGAACAGTCCTCATGAACATCATTTGTAGCATCATACTCTGAAATAATGGTGTGAGAATTTACCTCCCCATGAAATTTGGGGTCAGCTTTTTCTTCGTCAAAGTGAGCCATGAGCCCGAAGTAGGCTTCTTCATCCTCATTTGACTCGGATGAGTCAGTGTCACTGAAGCTCTTCTACTTCTTTTCCATGAAGCTCATCTCCTTCTTTTTGTCGTAGGAGGACTTATGTTCTTCTCTTCTTCCACCCTTCTTCTTCTTATGAGGGCAGTCAGCGATCACGTGACCTAGATTATTACAACAATAGCACACAATGTCACTATAATTATGTTTGTTCTGCTTAGATTTATACCTGTCATTTGTGTGGCATTTATTTTGATGATCACCGTCGTGATGTGATCTTCTATATGAGGAGTCTTTTCCTCACATCTATTTTTTCTTATTGAGAAACTACTTGAACTGTCTAGAGAGAAGAGAGAACTCTCCATCAGATAACTCTGAGCCTGAGGAGCTTGGCTCTAAGTCTTCTTCACATTCTTCCTGAGTGGGAGCAGGAGATGCTGCTTTAGCCTTTCTTGAGCTATCTACCTTTAGTGCAATAGACTTCTCCTTTGATGAAGATCTGCTGCCCTCTTCTTCAGCTTTTGTAGAGTTGATTTGAAGGTCGTAGGACATAAGCTTCCCGAAGAGGTTCTGGGGGTCAGTATGAGCCAGTCTCCCAAACTCCCTGATAGCACAAATCTTATTGTCTCAATCCTTAGTTAAGGATCTTAGGAACTTGTCATTTAGTTCTCCATTTGTGAAAACCTGGTCTTAGTTCTTCAGGTCGTTGACAATCTTGAAAAAGTTCTCATATATATCAGCTATTGTGTCCTTGGGGCCTTACTTGAAGGCCTCATACTTCTTGTTCAGAAGGGATATTTTGTCATCCCTTACTTCTTTGGTGCCTTCCATCAAAACAATTAGATACTTCCACATTTCCTTGTCAGATTAGCAGTGTTTTAGGTTCTGCAACATTGAATCATCGACTATACTTATAATGATGTTCTTGGCTTTCTTGTCTAGAGAGACAAGGGAAATCTCATCTTTGTCAAGATCCATCAGTTTCTTCGGCACTTTCTTGGTTGGATCGATAGTGGAAGCAATCATGGAAACATAGGTACCTTCTTCCACTATCATGACGATGCGGGGATCAACAGCTTCTGTGAAGAATCTTACTCTCTCTTTCCATATGGGAAAGTTAGCCTTGGTGCACACTGAAAGCTTTGTTAAATCCTTGGATCTGTCCATGCTTGATAATCTCTACGACAACTAGAAGTAGATCTATTCAAGGTGTGAACCTTTTTGTGAAAAACCACCCTCTGATACCAATTGAAGTATCTAGTTGCCTACCTAAATAACCTAGAGGGGGTGAATAGGTGAGTTCTGCGTCTTTTGTGGAATAAAAATTTTAGAGGAATCAACACAGAAAATAACCAAGCATAACTTAGACGACACAAGGAATTTATAGTGGTTCCCCAATCTTGGGTACGTCCACTTTCCACCTCGCCTATCTAGCACCACGGCTAGCCTCAGCTACTTCACTAAATCTCGAATTGCAACAATCCTATAACTCGGAGCAACGCTCCTACAACTCGGAGATAACAAATCCTACAAACTCGAAGAACAAAGCTCCTACAAACTCGAAGACAAGGCTCCTACAAGAGTTAAAATAATTTTATAACAACAATAAAGACTTTATACTATCAGATCTGAAATCTTCAAGGTTCTTCCTTCTTGAAAACTGAAAATCTCTATGAAGAAGTTGAGGAAGAAATCCAGAGAAAACTTGGATCTGAAAAGCTTAGGACCCGACACGATCAAGTAGATGTTTAAAGATCTTGAATCTATGATCTATCGAATCTTTTCTTCTTGGAATCGCTGGATCGAGAAAGTAGCGACAAAGAAGAACGACGATGATGGCGCGGCTTTTCCCGATCTTGAAATTGCGATGTGATTCAGAATATTGTTAGGGTTAGTGATTCCTCTGAAAGAACTTTTTATAGTACCTTGTCTAGCGGTCTGAAATCATTAAGGGAAGATCCGCGTGGACCAATCATGAGATACTTAGGTTAAATCGAAATCCCGCCAGGCAGATTAAAAAGAAATTTTCTACAACTCTATTTCTCGAGAAGAGATATGATTTCTCGAGAAGAATTTGGTTTCTCGAGAAATGGTCATAGCCTTCTCGAGAAAATACTTTATGCAAAATCTTTGAACTGAGGAACTGATTTTTCGAGAAAGAACTTGATGTCTCGAGAAAAATACTTAGCTTCTCAAGAAACAGATTTGACTTCTCGAGAACTACTTGGCTTTCTCGAGAAAAACACTTAGAGATTTATTCTGAGAATTTTCTGAGAAGTCTTAAGGTTTCTCGAGAACAGCTTGACTTTCTCAAGAACTACACTTAGACTTCTCGAGAAATTCACTTCTTCTTCTCGAGAAAAACACTTAGAAAATTTTCTCTTAGAAATTAATTCTTCTTTGTTGAAAACCAGCAACTCTTCCTTTCTTCCATTGCTATAGTACTTGAAAATGAAGTACATCCCAATAGAGAGGTTACACATGAGTCAACACCATTGATCACATAATGAGAGATTACATTATATGGTCCTGTGTTTAGTGACTCATTGTAAACTGACATTGGTCTACACTTAACAATAATGATCTGCAAGCACTAAAGAATAACATTAAATACATAATTAATTCAACTTAGTTCAAGAGTGACTTCACACAAATCTAGGTTATTGTGGATACAATACCCAACATAGGTCAAGGAACTATATGTATTATTCTAGGCACACATTTCTATTTATAGTCACCCATATTCGAGAATTTGGAGAGGCGCGTACCTGTCGTGATTTACAAGATTTGATCAATGGCTGAGAATAATACCTAGAGTTAGTTTTGATCTGATTCGCCAGAATAAATGCGCTGAGTGCACTTGATGCCCTCGATGCTTTCGACGCCTGAATTTGTCTCAACGCTTTTGACACTTGAAGTTGTCTCAATACTCTTTACTTCTGAACAGTTATTCCATATCTTTCTTGATTACATTCAAATGGTTAATCCCTCCCAATGCACATATGCATGTACAGATAATGATGTTACTACAAGTTCAACATACCAAACTCAAATTTTAAGGTATTGTACATGGCTTCATATAGTGTCTTAGTGAAGATATCCGACAATTGTTTGTTTGTGGGGATAAACTCAAGACTGATGTCTTCCTTCTCAACTAGCTCTCTAATGAAATGATATCTAATCTCAATGTGCTTGGTCCTACTATGATAGACAGGATTCTTAGAAATTGAGATAACACTAGATGAATCACAATACTTTGGAGTATTACTTAGCTGAATATTATAATCCTGGAGTTAATGTTGAATCCATAGTAGTTGTACACAACAACTCCCAGCTGAAATGTACTCTGATTCTGTAGTGGATATGACTACACTAGTCTGCTTCTTGCTTCTCTAAGATACTAGTCTTCTCCCTAGAAACTGATAGGTGCCAGATGTGCTTTTCCTATCTTCTCGACAACTAGCAAAATTTACATCTGAATACCTAATTAGTTCAAAATCACTATTTCTAGGGTATCATGGACAAGATAAGGTATGCCCTTGAGATATCTCAGAATTCTTTTGGCAGCAGAATAATGAGACTCTTTAGGGCATGCTTGGTACCTAGAGTACACATATGTAATATACATAATGTCTGGCCTACTAGTAGTCAAGTAAAGGAGGGAGCCAATTATGCCTCTATATAAGGATTCATCAATAAGTTTCCCAGCCTCATCCTTGTCTATTGACATACTTGACCCCATAAGAGTTTTCATTGTGGAGGCACTCTCCATTCTAAACTTTTTGATTAACTCCTTGGTGAACTTAGACTGAGAGATGAATCATCCATATTCAAACTGTCTAACTTGGAGGCCCAAGAAATACTTGAGTCCACCCATGATGCTCATCTCAAACTACCTTTGCATAAGTTTGGCAAACTTCTTGCAAAGGCCATCATCAGTAGATCAAAAAATTATGTCATCTACATAAATTTGGACTAGGATTATCTTACCCTTAACTTCCCTTAGGAATAATGTCTTATCTATCTTCCCCCTTGAGAAATTGTTTTCAATGAGAAAGCTAGACATGGTTTCATACCATGCCCTATGGGCCTGCTTCAACCCATATATAGCTTTTCTTAATTGAAAAAAATAATCAGGAAAGTTAGAATAAACAAAACTTAAGTGTTGCTCAACATAGACCTCCTCTTTCAGGTCACAATTTAGAAAAGATGACTTAACATAAATCCTTTATATACAACATATGCAAGGAATAGTCTTATAGCCTATAGTCTAGCAACTGGTGCAAAAGTTTGATCAAAGTCAACACATTTCTCTTTCTTGTATCCCTTGACAACTAGTCTAGCTTTGTTCTTGATTATAACACCATGTTCATCAAGCTTATTTCTACAAATCCATTTGGTTCCAATGATGTTATGTCCATGAGGTCTGGGAACAAGCTTCCAGGCATTGCATCTCTTGAATTGGTTTAGTTCTTCTTACGTAGCTATAATCCAAAATGAATCTATGTTGGCATCGTGAAACTTATTTGGTTCAACTTGAGGCAAAAAGCTTGAATACATTGCAACATTAAGGTTTTTGCTCCTTGTTGTGACACCTTGGCTTGCATCCCCAATGATCAAGTTTTGGGGATGATCTCTTAGATGCCTGACAGCAACTGGCATCCCTTCTACAACATCTTGAACTTCAATTTATAGGGTTAATAATCTTCATATATGTCCAATTCACCGGGAACATCTTCTAGAATGAACACACCCTCATCCTCTTCTTATTCAGCATGAGGTGTGTCATTGATGCTCAGCTTGTCCAACTTCAATTCTTCATCTGCATATTTAGAGGAGCTTGGCAGCTCACTATAAATAATAGAAGACTCGTCAAATACTATATTGGCAAACTCTTCTATAACTTGATTCGTTAAGTTGTAGACTCAATAGGCTTTGTTGTGGTTGTTATACCTAACAAAAATTCCCTCATAGGATTTGACAGTAAAATTTGTCAAGTAGGACTTCCCATTGCTAAGCACAAAACATTTGCTTCTAAAGATCCTAAAGTAGGCAAGATTTGTTTTCTACCTTTCATAATCTCATAGGGAGTCTTCTTGTGGTACTTGTTGATAGTGGCTCTATTAAGGACATGACAAGCAGTATTCACTTCCTCAACCTAGAAGTATTCTAGGAGAGAAGTGTCACTGAGCAATGTTCTTCTAGCCTTTATGAGAGTCCTATTTTCCTCTCAGCTATCCCATTTTGCTGGAGTGTTCTTGCAGAAGAAGACTCCTAAAATATACCTTGCTCTTCACAGAACCTTGTCATGCTTTCAGATTGAAATTCTATGTCATGGTCACTTTTGATTTTGACCACAAAACAGTCTTTTTCATTCTAAATTTGCTTAATAAATGTCACAAAGATATCAAGGGTTTCAGACTTTTTATTAAGAAAGAATACCCCAAATAAATTTGGAATAGTCATAAACTATCACAAGAGTGTAGACTTTCCTATCAAGACTGTGAACTGGCATATGACCAAATAAGTCCATATGCAGGAGGTATAAATACCTCTCAGAATCCTTGGCACTAATGCTCTTAAAGGAGCCCTTTGTCTGTTTGCCCTTTTGACATGCAGATCAAATGCCCTCTTTGGTGCATTTCAGATTGGGTTCATTTCTGACTAGCTCTTCACTGAAGAACTTGATGATACCTTGTAATTCAAGTGAGCAAGCCTATTATGCCATTGCACACAATAAGAGACTTTCTAATTTGCAATAAGATACATTGGAGAGCATGTACTTATGCATAGTAAATATAAACAATAAATATTTCCACTCCTAGTTCCTATCAAAATGACCTCTTGGTCACTTGACCTTTTGATCAGATACTTATCCTTGTGGAAGACAATGACATAGTCAATATCACATAGTTAGCTTATGCTAATCATATTATATTACAATCCTTCTACATAAGCTACTTTTGTAATTGAGACTATGTCATTGGTAATCATACCATAGCCTTTAGTAACTCCTCTATCTGAACCACCAAAGATGACTTTAGGTTCATTCCCCACTGGAGTATAATCCTTTAGATGTCTCCTTGTTCCAGTCATAAGTCTAGAACACCCATGGTCCAAGTACCATATTAACATTTGATGGGTACTTGGACTATCCTGCAATCACAAATTTATTTAACTTAGGAACCCAAAAAATTTTGGGTCCTTAGTTCATGTTAGCTTGATAAAAACTATGTCTACCTATAGTAGCCCTAACAGGAAGACAAACCCTTTCCCTTAGCACACTTGGGTTGTGCCAACTGTCTATGGCAAAGTGACCCACCTTGCCAAAACACCAACACTCATGGATATTGTATCTCCTCTTCTGAACAGCCTTTGAGGTGTGTAAGCCATTAGTTTTTATTTGTTCAAAGGAGAGAGCAGCAGCCTTCTTCATGATCCTTTTAGCAAGAATTTGATTGAAGTTAAGTCTACCAGTAGGTGCACTTGGATTATTCCGATTTACACTAACATATGTCTTCTTTGTAGATGACATGATGTTGATGGCCTCAGAAATAGCGAAGTGTGGTTTACTAACTATTACAGTCTTACACTTTACAGGAGGAACTTGGGGGTTGGCCACTGCCTTGCCCTTAAGAGTAGGTGTACGAGCTGCAAACACAAAGGTTCCATTGTGGGTCATTTGAATTTCCTCATGGTGAGCCTTCAGTGCACTCAATCCCATACCATTTCTTCTTTCATTGGAAGCAGCATCCAAGCTCTTGGAGGATGAATTTCCATTCTTCTATTGACCATACATACTGCCATGGTCATACCTGTTAGAAGGTAAAATAACCTTATGAAAGGTGGTCTTAGGCACAATTGGAGCCTTTCCTTTCCCTTTGGAATGGCCATCTTTAGTTTTTCACTTGAACCCCAATCCACTCTTATTATTTTGAGAGATGAAGGAGTCAATTAGTGGCAGCACTATCTTGGGCTTAAAAAACTCAGTTGACTGACTAATGGTGCCTATTTGGATGATTGAGATTATCTTCAGTTGATAGACTTCCCTCCTCATTTGAGCTAGCAAAGGAGCTAACACAGACTGCAGGGAAGTATCTTACTGAAGAGAAGCAATCTCAACAGCTTGTCTCTTGACAAGCTTCTTGCTATTTTTCAGAGCTTCCAGGATAACACCATACTTGTCAATAAATTTATTGACATCCTCATCAGATTATGATCCATCATCCCTACTAGATGAAGTGGATGCCTTAGAGTCTGATCCAGTCTCATAGATAGAAGAAGAGTTGGCGAGAGAGTGTACCTCATCAAGAACAGATTTGTCCTGATTATCTTCAGTTAAGGCCATGAGGCAGAACTCATCACCATCTTCAAAATCACTATCAACAGAGGACATTGGTGCTCTTATGCAAATTGTGGCAGCAAGATGATTAGCCTTCTCTTTAAGAGAAATGAGACCAATATAGGACTCTTCATCTTTTGATTCTGAAGACTTAGAATCACTATCTGACAAACTAATTTTCTACTTGGCCAAGAAGCTCTTTTCAGCCTTCTTGTCCTTGTAATGCTTCTTGTCATCAGATTTCTTGTTCTCCTTCTTCTTAATTGGATAGTCAGCAATGACATGCCCAGGTCTGTTGCAATAATAGTAAACAACATTAGTCTTAAAATGTTTGTTATGCTTAAAATCATATCTTCCCCAGAGGAGTCTTTTTTAAACTTCTCCATGTTGTTATATGGATTTCTTGAGCTAGAGCTAGAAGAGCCCTTGTTCTTCCACTTTCTTCTCATGTTCAACATTTTCTTGATTGTTTGGAGAACAAGGTAAGTTCTCCATCTAATAGTTCATTGCCTGAGGTGCTGGGATCAGAGCAATTTGACTCTGCAGCTCTCCTTGGTGGAGAAGGAGTCTTTTCCCTACTCTTTCTTGTGGCTTCATCTCTGAAGGCCGTGGCTTTCTCTCTGTTGATGGTTCTGGTAACATCTTCTTATGCTCTTTTAGAGTTCAGTTGCATCTCATGAGACAGCAGCTTTCTAAATATGTTTTGAGGCAGAGTGTTGGCCAAGTTTCCAACCTCCCTAATGCCACAGATCTTGATATCTCATTCCTTATTGAGAGATCTCAAGAACTTGTCATTCAGTTCAAAATTTGTTAATTGTCTACCATAGGTGATCAGACTGTTCACTATCTAGAAGAACTTTTCATAACAATTAGCTATGGAATCTTTCTTGCCTTATTTGAAGGCCTCATACTGCTGATTCAGGAGAGATTTCTTGTCATCCCTCACCTCCGTTATCCCTTCCATATAAACAATCAGAGAATCAAACATCTCTTTAGCAGTTCTACAGTGGACCAAGTTCTGGAATATGGAGTCATCTATGCCACATACAATAATGTTCTGATCCTTTTTGTTCATAATTTCCAGAATAACTTCATCCCTGGTAATCTCAGTATATTTCTTGGGTGTCTGGTTATTGGCATCTATAGTAGAGACATTCATGGGAATAAAAGGACCCTCTTGAATAGTTATGAATATTCTATGGTCTGAGACTTCCATAAATAGTCTTACCCTTCTTCCAGATCCCAAAATTTTCTTTTCTACATATAGAAAGTTTCATAGAACCCAACTCCTTATGGTTCTTACATGAAGCCATGGAAATAATCTACTACTACCCTTGGAGATCTGTTCAGACTATTAAGTCCTTTTTGAACAACCTCCCTCTAATTAATACCACTTAAAAGTATTTACCAAGGGTAGCTAAACACCTAGAGGGGGGTGAATAGGTTTGATTTGACTCTTTTTGAACAACCTTGAATTTATGAGCTTAGTGTGTGTTGTTTTTAGATGTTAGCTTTTAAGAATACACAATGCACAAGATTTATAGTAGTTCCCCTATCTATGGTACATCCACTTTCCCCCTCCACCTATCTAGCAGTGTGCTAGATTCAGCCAACTTCTTCTTTTTACTCAGCTCCTTGAGCTTACACTAGAGATCCCTTAGGATTATACATCTCAGAGAGAGACTCACTCTTACACTTAGACTAAAGATAGTCCTACCGTAGGATAAGTAGCAATATATCAGAGATAAACCCAATCTCCTACCTCAAATCCCACAAGATCCTACCTCAGATCCACTCTTGGATCCTATCCACTCAGATCCACACTTGGATCCTACCACTCAACCTTTATAGCACAGGCTTACAGCTCAGATCACACAAGGATCCAATAGTTTGAATATGTTGGGTACATTGGAAAATGTGTACCTGATTTGAAGAAGTCTAACTTAGCTCAATGATATACATCAAGGTGTATTTGATGTTGTTTTGAGTTGACATGTGCAGGTGAAGAAGTGTTAAAGAATGCAGAAAAATATTCTAAGTCCATGTGTCGACATCTGAAGAAACAGTGTTGACACTTCAGAATATTTGTGTCGATACTTGAAGGAAGCTGTGTCGACACAGAGAAAGATAGTCGACCACATTTGTGTCGACACTGGGAGGCTGTGTCGACACAATGTGATAGAGTCGACACACATTTTGGCAGAAGTTGACAATACTTGTGTCGACACCAGAAGACTAAGTCGACACATTTTGGCAGAGTCAAAAATTGATGTGTCGACACCTGAAGGCAGTGTCGACACATACTGAGTTCTGAATCTACAACAACTGTGTCTACACACAGGACTTGTGTCGACACACTCCAAAGTCAAGACCAAGTTATTTTCTGAAGAAGGATGAAGTGTTGAGTCGACATAAATTCTCTGTGTCGACTCATTCTCAAAATAAAGTTCTGAAGAAGCCGTGTCGACTTAAAGACAAACTTGTCGACATCATCAAAAGGCTGTGTCGACACCAAAGTTACTTGTGTTGACATATATAGACAGTTGGTCTCGACACTTCCTGACAGTCTGTCTCAACACTTTGCTGACCAAGACTAAGACACAGGATCTGTTTGAAGACTTGACAGCTGTGGGTTGCAGACAGTTAACTGATGTTGTCAGACTTGTCAGAAGACAGTTATAAACCGGATCAGCCGATTACCATTAAGAAGGTCTATAAATAGACAGATTCAGAGAGAATAAGACAGATTGAACTTTGGCAGTCAAATTGAGAAATCAAATCAAGAAGGAGTAATACACAAAAGAAGATCTTCATCAGAAGATCTAAGAAGACGATCTCAGGATCGATCTAAGAAGAGTTCTAACAAGAATTCAGAAGTATCATCAAAGGTGTTGGATAGAGAGGGATCCACCCATTTTGAAGAAGAAGAAGGAAGCCATCAGTGGTTTCTCAAGAAGCTGTTTGGAAATCAACTCAGCTAAGTTCAGATTCAAGAAGCTTTGAAGAAAGCTCAGATTCAGTTGATTTCATCAGCTGATCAAGAATTATCTTGTCCTCTTCTCTCTCAACAAAGGCAATACATTAAAACTTCTTTTCTAAATTTCTGTAGGATCTGTTTTACATAGATCTGAGTTGTAAGCCTGTGATATAAAGGCTGAGTGTAGGAGAGTTGGTCTCTGAGTGGTAGGGTTGTTTGCCTGAGTGTAGGAGAAGGTTCTTCTCTGAGTTGTAGGCCTTGTGGCTAGGCTGAGGTAGGGTTGTTGTGCCTGAGTTGTAGGAACCTATCCAGGTTCTGAGCTGTAGGATCTGAGGATCTGAGAATAGTGGAAGTTTGGCCGAATCTAGCATACTGCTAGATAGGTGAAGGGGGAAAGTGGATGTACCCAAACCTTGGGGAACCACTATAAAACATTGTACAATCTGTGATGATTAAATGTCTGTGATTGTTGTGCTGGTTGTTTTAATTTTGTGATTGAATTCTGCCTAAAAGTATAAACAAGCAATTAGAACCTATTCACCCCCCCCCCCTCTAGGTGTTTAGGTTGTCTTGAAAGTAAAACTATCAAGTGGTATCAGAGCGAGGTTACTCAAAAAGGACTTAACAGTCTAAGGTAGATCTGAAAGGCAGAATCAAGATTCAAGAAGATGGGTTCTGGAGAAAATCACAAGGAGTTAGGGTCAATGAAATTACCCATCTGCAGGAAGGAAATCTTTGGAATTTGGAAAGAAAGAGTCAGATTATTCATGGAAGCATCTGACCCAAGAATATACATCACAGTTCAGGAAGGACCCTTCATTCCAATGAAGGTATCAGTTCTTGATGCTAATATTCAAACTCCAAAGAGTTATTCTGAAATGACCAAGGATGAAGTCATTTTGGCAACCATGGACAAGAGAGCTCAGAATATTATTGTGAGTGCCATAGATGATTCTACATTTCAGAATCTGATTCACTGCAAGACCTCCAAAGAAATGTGGGACACCTTGATTGTCTACATGGAGGGATCTGAAGAAGTAAGACAGGATAGGAAGTCTATGCTCAACCAGGAATATGAAAGTTTTAGACAAGGAAAAACTGATAGCATAACTGAATGCTATAAGAAATTCTATAGAATTATGAATGAGTTAATGTCCTATGGAAGAGTCTTCAGTACCTATGAACTGAATGACAAATTCTTAAGATCCTTGACAAAGGATTGGGACACAAAGATCTGTGCCATAAGAGAAGTGGCTAAATTGGCAGAGATCTCTCCTCCCACCTTGTTTGGAAAGCTGCTGTCCTATGAAATGCAACTTATGGTGAGGAAGGAGGAGGAAAAGAATTCAAGAGGAGAGCATAGAGAAAAGACTGTGGCATTCAATGCAGAATCCATCAGAAAGAATAGGAGGATATCACCATCCCCTCCTAAGGAAATTGCAGAAGTCAGTTCAGAAAATTCAGATAATCAGGGTTCAGAAAGCTGTGATTCAGATGCAGACTTTGCTGCATTCACAAGGCAATTCCAGAGGTTCTTGAAGAAGAAGCAGTGGAAGTCTAAGCCCTCCACTTCACAGCAAGTTGATGACTATTATCAGAAGAAAAGGTCATCAAGGAAAGAAAAGAGCAGATCAAAGCCCAGCAAAGCTACTACTTCAAAGATTGTCTGCTATTGTTGCAATAGACCTGGACATGTAGTGGCTGACTGTCCTGATAAGAGAAAGGAGTCTTCAGACAAGAATAAGACTCATAAAAAGGGCAAGAAGGAGAAATCCTTTGTTGCAAAGAAGGATAAGATCCTAATAGATCAGTCAACTTAAGAGTCAGAATCTGAAGCAGAAGCATATATTGGACTATATGATGTATCTGAAGAAGAGGAGTTTCTGCAGTTGCTAGACTCCATCAATGAACAAGAGGATCATCAGTGCATGGGACTGATGGCAGGATCAGAAGAGGACATATGCCAGAATCAGTCTGGTCCTAATAAGGTACAATGTCCTTCTATGAAATCTATTTGTAGTACAAGTACAGAATCAGCTACATCTGCATCAAGTGATGTAGATGCATCTGAATCTGAAGGAGATGTCTATCAATTGATAGATAAGTATGGGGACTTGTTGCAGGCCCTTAAGAAAAGCAAGAACCTGGTTAAACTTCAGGCTCATGAAATTGCTAAACTAAGGGTAGCTGCAACTGAGTTAGAGAAAGTAATTGATCAGAAGTTAAATGAAATTGCCAAGCTAAAGAATATAACTATTATTCAGATGGGCACAATTAATTATACCAATGATCAAGTGAAGAGTCTGGAGGTCAGACTAAGAATTGAAAAAGATTTAGTGGCTAGTTACTCTAAGCCAAATTCTGTCTTACCCTTGATGGATGAATTATCAAAAGGGTAAGGCAAGATTAGGATTCAAAGGTAACTCCAGGGTTGGCCAATTCAAGAGGAAAGGCAAAGCTCCTGTCAAGCCACTGAACTTTTCAGTCCCTATTAAGTTTAGAAAGGTGCAAGTGCCTTCTAATCAATATGATCATGAAAATATTCATGGTCATATTAAGACTAATGTTCTGAAAAACAAAGGTGTAAATGCCAACAGGCCTACCCATGTTCATAAACCCAATGGTTATAAAAAATCAGTGGGTGAAGCTGCTACAGCACCAGCAATGGACAGAAATTCTTTTGTCAAGGATGTATCTAGAACTAGATACAATAGGTTTGAATGTTGGTGCTGTGGCAAGAGAGGCCATTTTGCACTAGACTGCTGGTATAACACAAGTATTAGAAAGAACAATAGTCTACCTGTTAGAAGAGATAATGGTAGCTTTGTTTATGCTAACTTGAACCAAGGACCCAAGACTTGCTTGGGTTCTAAGGGAAAGTAAATCTGTGTTGCTGGTGTATCCAAGTAGCCATGCCCCTATATGGAACTTGGATAGTGGTTGTTCCAGGCACATGACTGGAACAAAGGGGCTGTTGAAGGAGTATTCATCTGTCAAAGATGGCCCTAAAGTGATCTTTGGTGGATCTGAAAAAGGAGTCATCAAAGGGTTTGGTAACATTTCTTCTAACCTAATTACTATCACCCAAGTGGCTTATGTAAAAGGTTTGAAACATAATCTAATAAGCATAAGCCAGCTGAGTGATTTAGGATATGACATTTCATTTGTTAAGGATGGATGTCATATCAAAAGGTCAAGTGATCAAGAGATCATTTTGACTGGGTATAGGAAGAGAAATGTATATTGTCTTAATTTTGTATATGAGAATAAGGCTTCTCCCATCTGTCTTGTAGCTGATGACAATGCTTCTCATTGTGTTAAGTGGCACAAGAGATTGGCTCATCTTAACTACAAGACAATTGGCCAACTCTTTATCAAAGAGTTAGTGAGGAATGGTCCTCAAGTTAAGTGTATGAAGGAAGGGATATGTTCAGCTTGTCAAAAGGGCAAGCAGACAAAATCCTCCTTTCAAAGCCTTGAAAATAAGGATTCTGTGAGGTGCTTATACCTCTTGCATATGGATCTTTTTGGTCCTATGCCAGTTCATAGTCTAGGTAGGAAGGTCTACACTTTTGTGGTTGTAGATGACTATTCTAGATTTACATGGGTGTTCTTTCTGAGACAGAAATCTGAAACCCCAAGTGTCTTACTTAATTTTGTAAAGCAAATTCAGAATGAACTGAATAGTACAGTGGTCAAAATCAGAAGTGACCATGGTACTTAGTTTCAATCTGAAAGCATGACAAAGTTATGTGAAGACTTTGGGATTTTCCAAGAGTTCTCCTCACCAAGAACACCTCAGCAAAATGGAATTGCTGAAAGAAAGAATAGAACATTAATTGAAGCTGGTAGAACTCTATTGAGTGACACCTCTCTACCAGAATATATCTGGGCTGAGGCAGTAAACACTGCTTGTCATGTGATCAATAGGGCTTCTATCACCAAGAGCCACAAAAAGACTCCCTATGAGATTATGAAAGGTAGAAAACCAAATCTATCCTACTTCAGAATCTTTGGTTGCAAATGCTATATACTTAACAATGGTAAGTCATATTTGACTAAGTTTGCTGCCAAATCCCAGGATGGGATATTTGTTGGGTACAACACAAATAGTAAGGCCTATAGAATCTTCAACTTGACTACTCAAGTTGTTGAAGAATCTGTGCATGTTGTGTTTGATGAAACAAGATTAATCAACTGTGAGTTGTCTTGTAGATCAAATGACTCAACAGGTATAAGCAAAAGAATGGACAAGCTCTCCATTGCTGAAGCTTCAAGGGAAGATGGAGTATTGGAAAATGAAGGCTATTGTCTAGGGGGAGTACAAGATTCTATAGAAGATGAAGAAAACCAAGAGGTTCAGCATAATGAAGGAGCTGGAGATGTTCAATCAGAAGGGAATCTTCCTCCAGCTACAAGACATTTAAGAGACCATCCAGCAGATCAGATAATAGGTGATCTAAGACAGGGAGTGCAGACTAGAAGCAGAAGTCAAAGCACAGTTTTGCATTCAAGTTTCCTGTCACAAATAGAGCCTAAGAAGTTTGAAGAAGCCATCCAAGACCAGCACTGGACTGATGCTATGCAAGAGGAGCTGAATCAATTCAGAAGGTGCAATGTCTGGGAGCTTGTTCCTAAACCAAGAGGCCACAATATAATTGGGACAAAATGGATCTATATGAACAAGTTGGATGAGAGTGGAGTAATAGTGAAAAATAAAGCAAGATTGGTTGCTAAAGGATACAGGCAGGAAGAAGGGATTGACTTTGATCAATCCTTTGCCCCAGTAGCAAGGCTGGAGGCAATAAGAATGTTTCTTGCCTATGCAGCCTATCAAGACTTCAAGGTATACCAGATGGATGTGAAGTCAGCATTTCTGAATGGTGATCTTAAAGAAGAAGTATATGTAGAGCAGCCATCAGGTTTTGTAGATCCTCTTAAACCTGATTATGTTTATAAGCTTAGAAAAGCTTTGTATGGGTTAAAGCAAGCCCCAAGGGCTTGGTATGAAACCCTGTCTACTTTCCTTATTGAGAATAAATTCTCAAGAGGAAAAATAGACAAAACTCTATTCCTTAGGGAATCCAAAGGCAAGATCATCTTAGTTCAGATCTATGTTGATGACATAATCTTTGGATCTACTGAAAACAACCTTTGTAAAAAGTTTGCCAAACTTATGCAAGGAAAGTTTGAGATAAGCAGTATGGGGGAACTGAAGTTCTTCTTGGGACTCCAAGTAAGACAGACTGATGATGGCTTGTCCATATCCCAGTCAAAGTTTACCAAAGAATTAATTAAGAAGTATGGTATGGAGTCATCCTCCATCATGAGAACTCCTATGGGAACAAGTATGCCTATATGCAAAGATGATGCAGGTAAACCTGTTGATGAGACTTTGTATAGAGGAATAGTTGGTTCTCTACTATATCTCACAGCTAGTAGACCAGATATTATGTATGCTATATGTGTCTGTGCTAGGTACCAAGCCTGTCCTAAAGAGTCTCATTATACTGCAGTCAAAAGGATTCTGAGATATCTTAAGGGCACACCTAATCTAGGCCTTTGGTACCCTAGGAATAGAGATTTTCTACTAATAGGTTATTCAGATGCAGACTTTGCAGGCTGTAGAGAGGATAGGAAGAGTACAACAGGTACTTGTCAATTCTTGGGAGGAAGATTGATATCTTGGAGTAGTAAGAAGCAGACCAGTGTGGCTATATCTACAGCTGAGTCAGAATATGTTGCTGCTGGCAGCTGCTGTGCACAACTACTATGGATACAGCATCAGCTTAAAGATTATGGTATTCAAGTAAGTAAAACACCTCTTTTGTGTGATTCTAAGAGTGCAATTTCTATTGCTAATAATCCTGTTTCTCATAGTAGAACTAAGCATATAGAAATTAAATATTATTTTCTTAGAGATCATGTAGAAAGAGAAGACATCACATTGGAATTTGTTAAAATAGATTATCAAATAGTAGATGTATTCACTAAGCCTCTGGATGAAACAAAATTCAATAAATTTAAAATTGAATTAGACATGCTGACCATTGATTAGATTATCAACAAACTTACAAGTAACATATTAGATTATCAAATAGTCTCAAGTGGTGTTGACAGAAACAGAAATTGGCTAAGTAAAATAGTGTCGACACATTCAGTGATAATGTGTCGACTCAGTGAAGTAATGTCGACAAGTCAGAAATATTGTGTCGACACAGAGAATATGTGTCGACACTTAAGAATTAAATTGTCGACTTATCCAGGAATGTAGTGTCGACTTCACCAGAATAGTGATGTCGACACTTACAAATTTTTTGTCGACACTTATCCTAAGAGTCGACACAGATTTTCTGATACTCTACTATATCTCTCAGGTGTCGACATATCCATAATTGGTGTCAACACATAGTAGACAGATTTGTTGTCGAGACAATAGAAGTTTGTGTCGACACATTCCATCTGTGTCGACACATATAGACTGTTTTTGCCCGCCTTTTGATCTTCTTTCAATAGAAGGTATAAATAGGTCAAGAACTTATTCAGTCGACACGCTTACAAGGTTTTCGAGACTGAAACCCTGTGTCAACTTTCTCTCTCTCTCTCTCTTCTCTCAAGCTTTCTCACCTGAACAATGGCGCCGAAGATTGAAGACAACGTCAATGAAGGTTATGAGTTGGTAAGGAATGCCTTTGCCGAAGCCCCGACAGATGTTCAACGAGTTATCACTCTTATTTCCGAATCAGGATTAGAGTTTTTAGTATCTGAACTTTCTAAGATATGGAAGAAGGAGGTGCATGAATTCTTTAACTCTGCATCAATAGGTTCAGATATTCTCAAGATCAAGTCCACTGTTCATGGGTCGCCAGTGAAGATTACCCCAAGAAGTCTAAGGAAGATTCTACATTTATCAATAATTGAGAATGAAGAAGAAGTCCCTGCTTCTAAGTCAAGGGAGGCTATCCAATGGTGTGGATTGGATCCCACCCTGAAAATTGGAGCTGCGTTCAACAGGAAAGGGATGAATCAGCAAGGGAAGTTTTTGTCTGAAGTAGTTGGCAAGGTGATTCTGTGTAAACCAGGGGGACATGATAGGATTTCAGCCTATATGTTCTGCCTAATGACTAGAATTGTGTTTATAATTCCAACTGATTGGTCAGCTGTAATCTTTGAAAAGATCAAGGAAGGAATAAAGAAGCCAAATCTGGCTAGAATTATGAGTTTATATCTGAATGGAGTGATCCCTGAGGTAATGCAACACCTGCCAGGAACAAAGATCAATCACATGAGAAAGATGGACATGAGATTGTTTTCTAGGTGGGATAGGGTGCTGTCTAAGGATGTGCCTGATGAGAGCAGGCAGGACACCCCAGTGAAATCCTCTTCTCATGCTCAAGATACTGAGCAGCTTCAAGAAGAACAAGAGAGGAAGCAGGATGAAGATCACCCTGCGTCTACTCCAGCCCAGCAAGACACTATACCTGCACAGATGCAGGGGGAGCAAGCTCATTCTCCTACCCAGAATGAATCTACTCCTAACCAGGTACAGTTGCAGGGGGAGCTGGTGTATTTTCTTATAAAAGACATTTCTAATATTTCAATTTCTGCACAGGTGCAGGGGGAGCAAGTGTACTCACCTGCCCAGGACATTACCAATATTGAACAAGTACAGGGGGAGAAGATGTCAGACCCAGTGCAAGAGGCAGTACAAATTGATATCTCCAAAGATCTGAATATAGAAGATCCAATTGATACATCTTATGTTCAAGCTCAAAAGGAATATACTCTAGATGAGTTATTTCCTAATGTTGATATTGCTACTGATAGAGTAGAAGAGGGGCAAGATATTGAGAAGGCCCTTGACATGGAGATAGAAATTGAGAAGGAGCAAGTGGTTGAGGAGGAGTCTGTGCATGTTGAGGCTGAACAACATGGCACTGAGATAGATATTCATCCACCTCCTCAAGAAAGATTTCAAATTGATAGTTCATCTGAATCTGAGACTGAAGAAGCCAGAATGGCTAAGAAGAGAAAACTTGTTGTCTTCAAGAGAAGGAGCAATGGTTATAAGCAGGCTCTACAGACTACAACTCAACAATCTCATTCTGAATTTAATTATAACAAGTTTATGGTTGATTTGCAAGTTAAGCTAGATGAACATAGATTGGCAGTTGAAAAATATGTTGATGAGAGCAATAAGTCCCTTCAATTTGACTTGGCTCAGGATATAAAGTCAATTCGATTTGAAATCAATATGCATAAGAAGGAGATGACAGATTGCTTCCATAAGGGAGGTAATGCTGTGGTGTATTTGGCTAAACAACAGCAGTCCATCATCCCTAAAGTGGATGATATTGTTTTAAAGCAAAGTTATGTTTTGGAGAATCAGCTGAGGATGAATGACAATTTAACTGAATCTCATCACGAAATTATTAATGAATTGAAAAAGACTACTCTAGGGCTGACTGAAGCTAGAGCATAGGAGATGGAAGAATTTGATAAGAAACTTCAAGATGCTATTGAATCAGTTAAAACTGCTATCACTACCTCTCAAAAGGACATATCTGACAAGCTTCAAAAGTTAAAACCATTTTTTAAAGAGGGTGTGAATTATCTGGATGGCCAGATCAGATTTCAGAAGGAAGATCTAAGAGATCATATTACCAGAGAAGCCATAAAGGGGGAGAGGTTGTTAGTTCATGCTGGCTCATAGCACACCAAATGGGTGACAAATAGTATTCGAGCCACATTGGGATATCCACCTTTGTGTGATGATGCTATGGTGGCTGAGTCAGGAATACAAACAGGTCTACTTGAAGGCAATCAACCTGAGGTTGCCCAAGTCATTTACCCTCCTCCAGATTTTGATATGATTGATCAGCAAGTTCAAGATATATATAGCCCTCCAAAGGAGGTTAACAGGGTTGTTATTGAGAAAGTGGATAAGCCTGAGGCCAATTTGAAAGAACAGCAAGATGCTCTACTATCCAAGAAGAGATTTAGAGAGCAGGCTGAACTTAAGCCAGATTTTGAGCAGTGGAGCCCTACTTCAAGAAATATTATACTAACTGCATGGAAGGCTGTAAAGGATAAAGAACATGAAAAAGGAAAGTGGTATAATGAAATAGAATGGCAAAAATTTGAAGCTAGGCAGGAATCCATAGTACAGTTCAGGAGAAAAGCCAAGATGGGAAGGCTGCCACCAGATGCTCAGGAGCCAAGCAAGTACTTTCCAAAGCCCTTTCATTACTTTGAAAGGCAAAGGCTCAAGGAAGAAGTACAGAAGAAAGCTGAGCTAAAAGGCAAGAAGCCAGCTGAAGTTGCTGAAGCTCCTTTGAAGGCTCAAATCCAATCTGGCAAAGGAATTGTCATAAAAGAGCCTGATCAGTCTTAGTTTTAAGTTCTTTCAAATGTGTTTTGTAATGTTGTGTTTAATCTTTCAATGTAAACAACTGTAATCAAACATTACTAAGTTATAAACAAAATTTTGTTTGGAATCACATATTCATGTTCACTCTGTGTTGAATTGTTAATGTTTTGTTTATAAAGTATTCCTGTAATGTCATACATCATCATATTTTTTTATAAATGGTGTATATCATTGGCTCTAAGGGTTATGACTTCTCCAAATAGGGGGAGATTGTTGGGTACATTGGAAAATGTGTACCTGATTTGAAGAAGTCCAACTTAGCTCAATGATATACATCAAGGTGTATTTGATGTTGTTTTGAGTTGACATGTGCAGGTGAAGAAGTGTTAAAGAATGCAGAAAAATATTCTAAGTCCATGTGTCGACACCTGAAGAAACAGTGTTGACACTTCAGAATATTTGTGTCGACACTTGAAGGAAGCTGTGTCGACACAGAGAAAGATAGTCGACCACATTTGTGTCGACACTGGGAGGCTGTGTCGACACAATGAGACAGAGTCGACACACATTTTGGCAGAAGTTGACAATACTTGTGTCGACACCAGAAGACTAAGTCGACACATTTTGGCAGAGTCAAAAATTGATGTGTCGACACCTGAAGGCAGTGTCGATACATACTGAGTTCTGAATCTACAACAACTGTGTCTACACACAGGACTTGTGTCGACACACTCCAAAGTCAAGACCAAGTTATTTTCTGAAGAAGGATGAAGTGTTGAGTCGACATAAATTCTCTGTGTCAACTCATTCTCAAAATAAAGTTCTGAAGAAGCTGTGTCGACTTAAAGGCAAACTTGTCGACATCATCAAAAGGCTGTGTCGCCACCAAAGTTACTTGTGTCGACACATATAGACAGTTGGTCTCGACACTTCCTGACAGTCTGTCTCAACACTTTGCTGACCAAGACTAAGGCACAGGATCTGTTTGAAGACTTGACAGCTGTGGGTTGCAGACAGTTAACTGATGTTGTCAGACTTGTCAGAAGACAGTTATAAACCGGATCAGCCGGTTACCATTAAGAAGGTCTATAAATAGACAGATTCAGAGAGAAGAAGACAGATTGAACTTTGGCAATCAAATTGAGAAATCAAATCAAGAAGGAGTAATACACAAAAGAAGATCTTCATCAGAAGATCTAAGAAGACGATCTCAGGATCGATCTAAGAAGAGTTCTAACAAGAATTCAGAAGTATCATCAAAGGTGTTGGATAGAGAGGGATCCACCCATTTTAAAGAAGAAGAAGGAAGCCATCAGTGGTTTCTCAAGAAGCTGTTTGGAAATCAACTCAGCTAAGTTCAGATTCAAGAAGCTTTGAAGAAAGCTCAGATTCAGTTGATTTCATCAGCTGATCAAGAATTCTCTTGTCCTCTTCTCTCTCAACAAAGGCAAGACATTAAAACTTCTTTTCTAAATTTCTGTAGGATCTGTTTTACACAGATCTGAGTTGTAAGCCTGTGATATAAAGGCTGAGTGTAGGAGAGTTGGTCTCTGAGTGGTAGGGCTGTTTGCCTGAGTGTAGGAGAAGGTTCTTCTCTGAGTTGTAGGCCTTGTGGCTAGGCTGAGGTAGGGCTATTATGCCTGAGTTGTAGGAACCTATCCAGGTTCTGAGCTGTAGGATCTGAGGATCTGAGAATAGTGGAAGTTTGGCCGAATCTAGCATACTGCTAGATAGGTGAAGGGGGAAAGTGGATGTACCCAAACCTTGGGGAACCACTATAAAACATTGTGCAATCTGTGATGATTAAATTTCTGTGATTGCTGTGCTGGTTGTTTTAATTTTGTGATTGAATTCTGCCTAAAAGTATAAACAAGCAATTAAAACCTATTCACCCCCCCCCCCTCTAGGTGTTTAGGTTGTCTTGAAAGTAAAACTATCAGAATAGAGTTTTGTTAAGTTTGAATCCGGATACGTAAATCCCTGAGTCAACTTCCTGGGTTGTGTATAAACAACCCTAACTCTTCACATCAATAAGAATGTGGATCTTCATGTTAGTTCTACTTGTGCTGAGAAGATCAGTTATAGTGCTCTGTTCTTTCAAGCTTGAATAAGAACTGAGTTGAAAGCAGTAACCTTGAAGAAGAACAATAACTATCTTGAGTGCTTTGCTAACTAACCTATTTTTTCGAAAATTAGGGTTTCAGTTCTTACTCAATACTCTATAGATTTTTTTGATTTTCCAGAGAAAAATTTTCTGGAAAGAATCATTGATCTGTATTCAGCACTTTCTTTAATTTCTCTACAAATACTTTTTATATCCCGCAGTTCAACGGTTATCTTATTTCGTATGGGCACGCCGAATAGGCAGCTGTAAAGTTACTTTAGCTTTAACTGCTCTGCAGAAAGTATACGATGCCATTTGGCTTCTAGTGTGCAAGTCCCGCTTTATTTGAATTTGGATGACGTCAGCATGAATTAGAGCTTGTGGACTTAGCAACTTTCACAAACAATCTACACAGGCATTGAGTGAATGTTGAAGTTGGAGACCGGGCGGTCTGTCGGTCAGGCTTTGCAGGTTATTGACCGAGCGGTCTGGCGGTTTGCCTTCAGCGGTTTGGTTGTTGTGTTGAGGTCTGAGGTCCAAGCGGTCTAGCGGTTTGTCACTGACGACTTGGAGACCGGGCGGTCTAACGGTCTCACATAGCGGCTTGTCTCTCTCTGGCAGTGGCCGAGCGGTTAGCCCTTCTGTCTAACCACGCGGCTTGTGCGGTTTGTGTTTGTACAGTCCGCGTGTTTTTAGTCCCACATCTCTTATTTGTATTCTCTCTTCTCTCCTCCATTCTATATAAGGGAGGTCATACCTTTGTAATAGATACCTTTTTCTGATAATAAAATTTCAGTTATACCATTTCCGGCTTGTTTTAGTTCGCTTCTAACATGGTATCAGAGGAATCGATCCTTTCCTCCTGATTCTGTGATCCCTCTCTGTCCGCGCGACTTGCTTCTCCGGCTTGCGCCCTGTCTGCGCGGTCTCCTTCTCTCTTTGTCGTTGCCCTCTGTATGCGCGACATATTGCCTTGTTCGCTGCGATCTGTCACCCTGTTCGCCGCGACCTATTATCGTGTGCCTTGCCTTCTCTTGTCCTTCTATTCGAGCGGACTGTCTGCTTGCCGCTCGACTTCTACCCTTCTGCTTGATACTGCGGCTTGGTCATGGTATTTCTGGCCGCTGGTGTTTGACATCCTGACCACTGCAGTTCTTCTTCTGCCTATCCGCGCGGCTTGTTTCATAACTGCGCGGCTTCCTGTTGTTTGCTCTTATGGCTCTTTCTGATGCTTCCACTGCCACCACTCCTTCCGCCACCCCTGTTGCCAATCCGGCTCCGCCTCTACCTCCTACTCCTTCCGGGAACCTTGGCACCATTTCCAAGCTTGTCGGCTCCAACTACCCGCATTGGAGCGTCTCTTTAACCTTTCTCCTTCGCTCGCAACGCAAATGCCACCATCTCGTGGATGACCCTCCTCCTACCACTTCACCTCTCTTTGATGACTGGGATGCGAGTGATGTGCTTGTGCGTACTTGGCTCGCTAACAGTCTATCTGATAAGTGCCTTCTCGTCATCCGTCATGATGAGACGGTGAAGGCCGCTTGGCTTCATCTTGCTGCTCTGTACTCCAAAGGGGCTCAGACGTCCCGCATCTATACGTTGTATGCGGACCTCTTTGCCCGGCCTACCTTATCTCCTGCTACTGCCTACCAACAAGTTCAAGCTCTTGGGGCTGAGATTCTTCAGAATCGCCCCTTTTCTGCGGATCTGGTTCAACAACACAAGCACTTCCAGGAGCTTCTGGTTGTGTGTTATCTGCTCCGTCTTCCTGACACTTATGACATGATCCACCAACAAATTCTGGGTGAGGCGGAATCTCCTACTTTAGATGCCACCGCTGCTCGCATCGCCGTTGTCACCTCTCTCCTTCAGCGCCCGCTTCTGCCCACTCCTTCTTCACCGGATAACTATGCTCATCAAACTCAGCGAAGTGGCTCTGGTAGCCGCAGTCATCAGTCTGGCGAACGTCCTTCCCGCTACCTCTGCTCTCATTGCGGCCGCACTGGACATACTCTTGACCGCTGCTGGACAAAGCATCCCCATCTTTGTCCCTCGGGTGACTCTTCCGCCTCCTCTTCCAAGCCGTCTGCTTCCGTGCTCACATCATCAGGTAGTGCCCATATGGTCACTCATGGTAAATTACTTATCGACTCCGGTGCAACTAATCATATGACGGGCAATCCTTAGTGCTTCTCTCTCCTCGAACAGCATGACCGGTTGCCCCCGGTCCTCATTGTAGATGGTTCTCCCTCCCCGGTTCATGGGTCAGGAGTGGTTCATGTTACTCCGTCCCTTCGGCTAGAGGACACTCTCTATGTGCCCAAGTTTCCGTGCAATCTATTGTCGGTTACTTCTTTGTGCAAGCAACTTCAATATTCTGTAACGTTTACTCCATCTTCTTGTTATTTTCAGGATCCGAGCTCCCAGCGGGCGATTGCTACTGGGACTGAGAGCGGCGACCTCTACTTCTTCGACAACGTTTCCGCTTTGTCCGCCTTCTCTTCTTCTTGTGCGGATCTTCTCCAGTGAAATCTCCGTCTCGGTCATCCTCCACCACGGCTTTTACATCAGCTTCTACCCCACCTCCCTCCCTCCAATACTCATCTCAACTGCGAAGCATGTCAACTTGGCAAGCATCACCGTTCCTCCTTCCCGCCGAAGCAAGGTCGGGGATCTACTCGTCCATTTGATCTAGTCCACTCCGATATCTGGGGACCTGCTCCTACCCTTACTATTGGTCGGGGTAGTTCTTATTTTGTAACCTTTATTGATGATTTTTCTAGATGTACTTGGGTGTATCTCTTACGAGATCGCTCTGAACTTTTTAATGTATGGACCTCCTATTATCATTTAATCAAAAATCAGTTTGGTGTTGGTATTAAAACCTTTCGCTTTGATAATGCAAAAGAGTACTTAAGTCATGCTTTTACCTCCTTCTGTGTGCAACATGCCGTTATTCATCAGACAAGTTGTGTCTATACATCCCAACAAAATGGGGTGGCGGAACGCAAAAACCGTCACCTCCTCGATGTCGCTCGCACATTGATGACTCAAATGCATGTCCCTCGCTCATATTGGGGCTATGCGGTTCTTCTTGCCTGCTATCTCATCAATCGCATTCCCTCCTCCGTTCTCAAGGGAAAAACCCCTTTTTCCATCCTTTATCCAGGTAAGGAGCCTTTTCCTCTCCCTCTCTGAATCTTTGGGTGCACTGCTTTTGTGCATGCCCCATCTGCCACCCGTGATAAGCTCTCCCCTCGCTCCACAAAATGTGTCTTTCTGGGGTACTCCGCCACTCAGAAAGGCTACTGCTGATTTGACCCTGTTCTTCGTAAGCAGTTCGTCTCCGCTGACGTTACCTTCTTCGAGAATGCCTCCTACTTCTCGGAAGACTCCTCTTCTCTTCCCCCTACCTCTGATTCTCCTATTATTCCGTTCGTCCCCTCATCTCCTACTGCGATATCCGCCCCTCCTCCATCTCTGCCCACTCCTCTCCCTCTGCCTCTCTCTCCGCCTCCATCTCCCTCATCTCCGCTGCCATCGCTCTCTCCTCCCGGGCCAGCTCTCTCTGCCACGGATACTCTGGATGCCGAGGAGCCCGTCGACCTGGATCTTCTTGTAGCTCTTCGCAAAGGGGTGCGGACGTGTACCCTACACCCCCTTGTTATTGTTGTTTCATATGATCGTCTTACCTCTTCTCGCAGGGCCTTTACGCTGGCTATCTCTGCCACTACCACACCTCGTTCCTACTAGGAGGCCCTTGCTATTCCTCACTTGAAGATGGCCATGGATGAGGAAATGGCGACCCTAACAGAGCGGGGTACCTGGACTCTTGTCCCTCCTCCCTTTGATACAGATGTTGTTGGCTGTCGCTGGGTCTTTGTGGTCAAATTTGGCCCAGATGGCACTGTGGACCGTTATAAAGCTCGTCTGGTGGCTAAGGGCTTTACTCAGACCTATGGGGTTGATTACTTTGACACCTTCTCTCCCGTGGCTCGTCTCAGCACTATACGGGTCCTTCTCTCTGTGGCGGTCAACAAAGACTGGCCACTTTCCCAGCTGGATATCAAGAATGCCTTCCTTTATGGTGATCTTCAGGAGGCCGTCTACATGGAGCAACCTCCTGGGTATGTTGCTCAGGGGGAGACACGAGTATGCCGGCTACAGAAGGCAATCTATGGCCTCAAGTAGAGCCCTCGAGCTTGGTTTGACAAGTTCAGCGGCATCGTGGTGGCTGTTGGTTTTGCTCGCAGCACTGCTGATCACTCTCTATTTATTCGTAAAACCTCTTCGGGACTGGTGGTTCTTGCAGTATATGTTGATGATATTCTTCTCACTAGCGATGACCAGGAAGGAGTAGCCTTGACAAAATGGCATCTTCGCCAACATCTGGTCACGAAAGATATGGGTTCTCCGAAGTACTTTTTGGGGATCGAAATCTCTCGGAAGCCCAACTCTTTAGTCCTCTCTCAGCGTAAGTATGCCCTTGATATTTTAAAAGAAGCAAGATTGACTGGGGCCAAACCTGCCCGATGTCCCATGGCTGTTGGAGAAGACAAAACCTGGACAGATGATTCGTCTCTTCTTTCAGATGCTTCGCGGTACAGGCGTCTAGTTGGTAAGCTCATATACCTCACCGTGACTAGACCCAACATTTCCTATGCTGTGGGCAAGGTGAGTCAATTCATGCAAGCCCCCAGGGAGTGCCATCTTCAGTCCGCCTTGCGGATCTTGGAGTACGTCAAAGCAGCCCCTGAAAAAGGATTGCTCTTTCAGAAGAATGATCATCTGAGGGTTGAAGCATACTCAGATACGAGTTACGCTGATGACAAAGGGTACCGCAAGTCTACCTCTGGTTTCTGTACTTTTGTTGGGGGCAATCTGGTAAGCTGCAAGAGCAAGAAGCAGTCTGTTGTCTCCAGGTCCAGTGCTGAAGCAGAGTATCGGAGTATGGCATCGACCACTTGTGAGCTAAAATGGCTACGGGCTCTCATGTTGGATTTAGGAGAGGTCTACAACCATCCTCTACCTATGTTCTGTGACAACAAGGCTGCTATATACATCTCCAAAAACCCAATCTTCCATGAGAGAACCAAGCACATTGAGGTCGACTGTCATTTCATTCGTGAAGAGATTCTGAAGGAACAAATTTGCACCCCCTTCATCACGTCTGAAAAAGAGCTGGCTGACATCTTCACCAAGCCAGTATCCGCCTCGTTTCTTCATATATGTGACAAGCTGGGCATGATCGACATATATGCTCCAGCTTGAGGGGGAGTGTTGAAGTTGGAGACCGGGCAGTCTGTCGGTCTGGCTTTGCGGGTTATTGACCGAGCGGTCTAGCGGTTTGCCTTCAGCGGTTTGGTTGTTGTGTTGAGGTCTGAGGTCCAAGCGGTCTAGCGGTTTGTCACTGATGACTTGGAGACCGGGCGGTCTAACGGTCTCACATGGCGGCTTGTCTCTCTCTCTGGCAGTGGCCGAGCGGTTAGCCCTTCTGTCTAACTGCGCGGCTTGTGCGGTTTGTGTTTGTACAGTCCGCGTGTTTTTAGTCTCACATCTCTTATGTGTATTCTCTCTTCTCTCCTCCATTCTATATAAGGGAGGTCATACCTTTGTAATAGATACCTTTTTCTGATAATAAAATTTCAGTTATACCATTTCCGGCTTGTTTTAGTTCGCTTCTAACAGTGAAGTCTTGTGACTCAACGCATAAAGGTGTTGAGTGTTGTCTTGAGTCTCAACGCATCTGGACTTAATATAATTCTTCTGGTAGAATGCGTTAAGTTAACCTCTATCACTCAATGTATTGGACTTGGCAATTATTCTGACTGAAGGCATTAAGTGAACCTTCTACACTCAATGCTTTTGTACTTGTAAAAAATTTCTGAAATAAAGGTGTTGAGTGAATCTTCTACACTCAACGCTTCTGGACTTTGATGAAACTTTGATAAGGCATTGAGTGAACCTTCTTCACTCAATGCTTCTGTACTTGGACAGAATTTCTTTTGAGTAGGGGTTGAGTGAAAGGCTTTCACTCAACGCTTCTGAACTTAGCCAAATTTGAGTCCAGCAACACTAAGGCTCTAAATGTCTAAACTTCTGTCAATGCTTATAGTCCTTTGGCATTAAGTGAAGTGTACTCACTCAACGCATGTAGACTTAGGCAAATTTTTGCCTCTCTATTGTGTCCTGTCTTGAGTCCAACCAAGATTCTGACTAAATCAACTTGTCATATCATAGAATAGTAGACAAACTGTATATATTAAACTTGAACATATATCAAATACAAATATGTGTATACTATTGACTTGTGGGCCTTCTTTAAATCTAGGACATTGTGATCAATAGACTCTGACTTGTGGGCCTTCTTCAAATCTGGGACATCGTGATCAATAGACCCAACACTATTGCTGCAATACCCTACAAAAGTACCTTCAAAACAATTTTCACTAAACTTTGTTTTGTAATACTTCCTATTATTAAGTATGAAGTATTTATTTCCAAAAATTCTAAAGTAGGACACAGTCGGTTTTCTGCCTTTCAGAAGTTCATAAGGTGACTTTTGATGATTCTTGTTGATTAAGCCTCAGTTTTGCACGTGGCAAGCTGTATTGATTGCTTCAGCCCAGAAGTGCTCTAGTAATGAAGAGTCATTTAACATTGTGGTATATGCCTCAATGAGTGTTTTGTTCTTTCTCTCGGTAACTCCATTTTGATGTGGAGTACGAGGAAAAGAAAACTCATGAAAGATACCTAGGCTCTCACAAAACTCTGTCATGGTACCAAACTCAAATTCTATTCCATGGACACTTCTGATTTTGACCACAGAGTAGTTCAATTTGTTTTGTATCTGGCTTACAAAGCTAGTGAAAGAGTCAAAGGTATCTGAATTGTGTTTCAGAAAGAATATCCATGCAAAATGTGAGTAGTCATCAACAATAACCAATGTGTAAGTTTTACCTCCTAAACTAGACATAGGACCGAATAAGTCTATATGAAATAGATGTATGCATTTGGAAAAATATTTGCAATAATTCTTTTAAAGGTAGCCCTTGTCTGCTTATACATCTAGCATGCGTGACACGATCTCTCTTTAACTCTCTTAATATTGGGTGTATCACGCACTAAGTTGTGAGAGAATAACATACTTATAGTTTTGAAATTTATATGTGCTAATCTCTTGTGTCATTGATCACAAAAAGATGCACTATCTTTTGCCAAAAAAATACACTGGTGTAGAAGACTCTAAGCAAAGAAAATTTAGACAAAAAATATTTCTACTCCGAGTGTCTGATAAAAAAGTTTTTGAATTAACAGATGATTTTATCAGATACTTGTCCTTGAAGAACTCAACCATATACCCTTTGTCACATAATTGACATATGCTTATGAGATTATGTTGTAATCCTTCAACATAAGCCGCATCTGTGAAAGAGACTGAGAGGTCTAAGTTGTTAGCCTAAATCACCTAGAGGGGGGTGAATAGGTGAAATGCGTGTCTAATGCGGAATTAAAAATTGAACACAACGCACATCAAGCAATCACAGACGACAAGAGATTTATAGTGGTTCCCCAATCTTGGGTACGTCCACTTTCCTCACCGATCTAGCAAATCACTAGACTCGGCTACTCCACTATCTCGGATTGAAAACAATCCTACACCTCGGAACCACGTTCCTACAAATCTCGATCCCAAAACGGATCTACAAAAAACTCGGAAGACAAAACTTCCTACAAATCTCGGAGAATTAAAACTCCTACAAAAATATTGGTTGTGATTACAAACAAACACACTATCAGATCTGGATCTGGATCTGTCTTCTTCTTTAGGAACTTCAGCTTGATCAGAAAATGTAGAAGACGACTAGAGAAAGATCCACGAATCTGAGATCTAGAACCACCTCGATCGAGAAAGTAGATCTGGAATCTTCAAGGCTCGGCAAGATCGAGTGATTCTCTTTCTTCTGGATCGCTGGAGAAAAGATCGATGAAAACGAAGGTCGCGATCCAAACTTTTCTTCTTCTTCCGTGAACGGCAATGGCGGCGGCGTGAAATTAGGGTTCACGGAATTTCTCTTTCTTAAAAAGAATATTTCTGTAATAACGCTTGAAAGTCATTTCTGAAAAGACCTATTTATAGGTGGGTTCCAACGGTCATAATATTGATTAATGATGACACGTGGACCAATCAGAATTGACAGATTCAAAATACTTATGATGAAAATGGACTTAGAAAAATTCTGGAGAAGTTGACTGCGATACTCGAGTAATGGAGGATATACACGAGTATGGAGAGATGGATTACTCGAGTAGCAAGAAGCAGTATACTCGAGTATAGAAAGAGAGAAATACAGGAGAGAAGAATGAATTACTCGAGTATCAAAAATGGTATACTCGAGTATCAGAATTGTATACTCGAGTAATAGAAAAGTATACTCGAGTATCAAGACGATATACTCGAGTATCAAAAGGCTAAACTCGAGTATCAGAAAATATACCTGAGAAACGTTTACATACACGAGTATCAGAGTCAATTACTCGAGTATGGAAGAATTTACTCGAGTATCAAAGATCAATTACTCGAGTATGAGCATACTTACTCGAGTATCAGAAGATATACTCGAGTATAGAGAAAACTTACTCGAGTATCAGAAGTTATACTCGAGTACCAGAAAACACTTACTCGAGTATCAGGGTATTTACTCGAGTATCAGAAAACACATACTCGAGTATCAGGGTATTTACTCGAGTATCAGTACTTTGAACTTGCAGAGAAGAGAAGAAAAGGATCTACTCGAGTATCAAACATGATTTACTCGAGTATCAAGTTACTTACTCGAGTATGAAAAGAACTTACTCGAGTGACTAACTTAACTACTCGAGTATAGATATATCTACACGAGTATTCAGACCCTACTCGAGTAAGCCAAACTGATTACTCGAGTATCTCACTAACTACTCGAGTATGAGACACAGACTACTCGAGTATTAAGACCTTACTCGAGTAAGTCTAACTGACTACTCGAGTATCTCTAACTACTCGAGTATGTCTTACTAACTACTCGAGTATTAAGCCTGATACTCGAGTATCATAAGGGGTTACTCGAGTATTAGGGACTTAGAAAAATTCTATGAGGAAATTTGCTCCAATGCTTCTGTCCATCAATCCAAGTGCATGAAGGAAGTGTATCCCAATAGAGAGGCTATACATGGGCCAACACTTTGGATCACACAATGAGGGATTACATTGTATGGTCCTGTGTTTGGTGACCCATTATAGACTGACATTGGTCTACACTTGGTATTAAGGACCTGCACACATACAACTTAAACACAGCATCAAATACACCTTAATTCATCTTAGTTCAAGGTCTGACCTCCTACAAATCTGAGGCATTGTGGAGACAAACCCCAACAATCTCCCCCTATTTGTAGATGTCAGCACTCTCTATACTAAGGTGAATTACTTAGGAGTAAAAGAACAAAAAGCATATCAAGGAGAATAAACCTAATTAAAACAGGATAGACAAAATATGGCCATAATCAGAATTAAATATATATATATGAGGAAATGTTTTTAAAGCACATAAACAAAATAGTCCAATTCCACTTTCTCAGATCCACTCAAGATGGAGCATCCTTGTGCATCCTTTCCCTTTTGAGCTCTTGCCTCTCCAGGTAGCTGTAAGGCTTTGGGAAATAAGTCCTGGGCCTGGGAGGAGCAGCAGGGTTGTTGTGTCCCCAGTTTTTGTCATGTAGCCTGATCTTAACCTGGGACACTTCATAGGCCTTCCATTCTGAATAACTATAGAACTGATCTCTGTTTTCTCCAAGATCTGTCACTAATTTCAGGGTATCAAGAATAAGGGATTTGGAGGTTGGACTCCAAACCTCTGAGTGAACCATTGCTGGATCTCTTCTGGGTTCAGAACGACTTGCAGAAGCACCTTCACCATACTTTCTTTTCTTCTTAGATGGACCTTGAGAACTGGAAAGAAAATCATCTTGCCACATGCCAGAGTAGTTAAGAGGAGGCTCAGTCACATCACCCTCAGGTCTAGGAGAGAAGACTGGCACACCACTTTTTGGAATGGTAGCTTGGACAGGGGCATCTGCAGAGGGTTGCTCTTCAAGAGGATTTAGGTGCTGAGGTATAATGGTTGGGTTGAGCTGGGCATTAGGGAAGTTCATGTTATGCAGCCACACAGCAGTGTCATAGGTATAAAACTTTACAGATTGAAGTTGAGAGAGAATGTCTGCTTTCATTTCCTTTACAAGTCCATTTACTGTAATTTGAGCCTGTTGAGAGAGAGTTTCAACTTGTTCTTTTGCAACTGCTTGGGCTTGCTCATAAAGTTTTTCCACTTGTTCTTTTACAACCTTCTCCCCCTTGCTGATATCTATGTTTAGCTTTGCAATGGCTTCATCTTTGAAGGTGCCCACTTCATTACATACTGTCACAACATTCATTTCAGCTCTCTCATCTAGCTTGATCTGATTGTGAGCTACTGTCTCTGCCTGGTTTCTTAGCTCACCTATGCTTGTAATGGTGTGATCTATGGCTTTGCCTCCAAGTTGGAACAACCTTTTTAGTTCATCTGTATTTGCTTGGATTTCTGCAAAGCCTCTGCTCATCTCTGTTTCAAGAGCAGAGACCTTGGAGGTTACTGATTGCAGAGAGGCATCAAAGTAATCTCTCTGTTCCTTGAGCATAAGCTCAATCTTGCTTATTATATCTGAAGATGAGGGAGCTGAGGTTGGTTCAGGAGCTGAAGTAGCAGGAGCAAGAGCAGAAGTAGAAGCAGAAGCAGTCCAAGGAGGGATTTCTGAGATCACCACTGAGCTGACTGCTCTCTTGAATGGAACTGTTTCAACATCTTCTTCTGAGGGTAGGAGAGAGGGCATGGAGAAATCCAAAGTCCTCAGAGGTGCCTCCACAGGATCTGGAGACATCTCATCATCAGACAGGAGAATATGAGCTGATTTGCTTGGCTCACTCTCAGGAGATCTGGCAGGAGATTGGACTGGAGACTTAGCAGGAGAAGGAGCTGGGGTTCTTGCAGGAGATGGAGCTGGGGTTCTAGCAGGAGACTGAACTGGAGTATGGACTTCAGACTGAACTGGAGACTTTGCAGCTGATCCATTCTGGAAGAGTGGGGCATCTGAGCTGAGCTCATCAATGAATTTGTTGATATCTTCAGCTGTAGACAGTAGGGCTGCTGAGTCTGGAATCTCTGAGTCTGGATTTGCTGATTAAATATCTGCTGGAGGAGGAGAGATTGGAGGAGTAGGAATTCTTACTTCTTCTAGTTCTGGAATTACTGATTGTGAAGAAACCTGATTCTGAGGTAGAGAAGAGGCAGGCTCCCCCTCAACTATTGCAATAGTGGTAGCAGTAGTTTGATGTAGAGAAGGAGATGGAATCCTGTCTTCAGGTAACCTGGTTGCTTTGGGAATTTCTGAGGTGGCAGCAGATTTGGAAGCTTGGGCAGTATTGAGAAGCTTGATGTCATACCTCTGGATGGAGGAGAGAGAGACTTTCTTCATATGGTGGAGAGGAATACCTTTAGAAAGGTCAAAAACCTGAGGATCTATCTCATGGAGGATGAGTGAGATAATCCTTGCAAAACTGGGTTGCTTGATGCTCCCCTGAATCTTGTCCAGTAGCATCATGCCAAACTGGAACTTCTTTCTGCAGACGATGGCTTGCATGATCTCAAACATGTTGTGAGAGATTTCTCGGATGGAGTAGGTCTTGCAGAGTATGACCTTTGAGATAACATCAATCAGAAATTTTCCCTCTCTATTGCAATCTGCTCTGCTGAAAGTATCACACTCGGGATCAACCCCACAGTATAGGGCTGTTCTGGCAGAATCTTCGGTTGTGAGTTCATCCTCTTCCTCAACGACGGGCAGCCGGAGTAAAATAGAGATTGAGGTTTTGTCCAGTCGGATTTTGAGTCCTCTGACCTTGGTCTTTAGAACTTTTCCATTTCGTTTAACCTTTAGGTTTTTGTAGAACTCTTCCACTACGGGAATAATAGCCTTGCACGGCGTCTGGAGGAGGTAGGTCAATCCAGCGGTGTCGAACAGAATGAGAAGGTTGCGGAAGTCATCTGAGAGGTCTGCAATACCATCTGGAACTAGTTCGGAGCCGATTCCGATCTTGGACGACGGAGGAGCCATCTGAAACTGAGAAATCGGCGGCGACGGAAGAGCGACGAGACAGAGTCGGGAAGACGATAGGTCGGCGGATACACGAGTGAATGAGAAGTGGAATGGACGTTTTCGTTTTATATATATATATAATTAATCCTAATTAGGTCTAAAAATGATTAAACATAAAAACATACCCGAATGAGGCGGCAAATTCGTTGTGCGAATAGAGAGTTTGAAAAATTCCAGAGAAATCCGATTACACGAGAGAAGTTTACGGCATACACGAGTAATCCTTAACATATACTCGAGTATGTACTGAGTATACACGAGTATTAAGTCTAGACGGATTTTTCCATACTCGAGTATAAGAAATTCATACTCGAGTATCAATCTGATTACTCGAGTATATGAAGTTCAATACACGAGTATTAAATTCTGAAGACTTTTCATACTCGAGTATAAAGAGTGCATACACGAGTATTGATTTGATTACTCGAGTATATTTGACTTGTTACTCGAGTATTCACTATTTCACTCGTGTAAATGTAACTATTCTCGAGTCTCAAATTTCTTGAAGGAATTTTCACTAAAAAAAATGTACCTCAGAGTATCCAACATTTCTGACCTCTTCTAAATTTCTGAGTCCATCATTGGTCTTCTTTGTTAAGCAGTCCAAGCTCAGTTTTGAAGAATGAAAACTTGGACTCATCCAGCGGCTTGGTGAAGATATCTGCAACTTGCCTGTTTGTGGAGACATACTGTAGATCTATATCTCCATTTTCCACATGCTCCCGGATGAAATGATAGCGAAGCTCTATGTGCTTGGTCCTGCTGTGGGAGACTGGGTTGTTGGCTATTGCTATGGCGCTGGAAGAGTCACAGAACAGGGGAATGTTCTGGAACTTCATGTTGTAGTCTTCAAACTGATTCTTGATCCATAACAGCTGTGCACAACAGCTGCCTGCAGAGATGTACTCTGATTCAGCCGTTGAGATGGCTACACAGTTTTGCTTCTTACTGCTCCAGGAAATGAGTCTCCTTCCGAGGAATTGGCAAGTCCCGGAGGTGCTTTTCCTGTCGTCTTTGCTTCCTGCAAAATCTGCATCTGAGAATCCAATTAGTTCACTATCATTACTTCTTGGGTACCATAAGCCAAGATTTGGTGTTCCTTTGAGGTATCTCAAAATTCGCTTTGCAGCAATGTAGTGAGATTCCTTAGAGTTCACCTGGAATCTAGCACATACACATGTCGAGAACATTATATCTGGCCTACTTGCAGTAAGGTAGAGCAAGGACCCAATTATGCTTCTGTACTTGGTTTCATCAAAAGGTTTCCCTTTCTCATCCTTGTCCAGAGACATAGCTGAGGCCATTGGAGTCCTCATAGAGGTTGCATTCTCCATTCCGAATTTCTTAAGCAGCTCTTTGGTGAACTTGGTCTGAGAGATGAAAATTCCATCCACAGATTGTTTCACTTGTAGCCCTAAGAAATACTTCAGCTCTCCCATACTGCTCATTTCAAACTTCCCTTGCATAAGTTTAGAGAACTTTTTGCAGAGGTTGTTATCTGTAGAGCCAAAAATGATGTCGTCGACATAGATTTGCACTAGCAAAATCTTGCCTTTTATTTCCCTAAGAAATAATGTCTTGTCTATCTTTCCTCTTGTGAACTTGTTCTCAAGAAGAAAGGTAGACAGCGTCTCATACTAAGCCCGAGGGGCTTGCTTGAGACCATATAGTGCTTTTTGTAATAAATACACATAGTTAGGAAGGGTTGGATCAACAAAACCTGGGGGTTGCTCTACGTACACGTCTTCCTTAATGTTACCATTTAGGAAGGCGGACTTCACGTCCATTTGATAGACGGTAAAGCCCTTAAGTGCAGCGTAGGCAAGAAATAACCTGATTGCCTCCAGTCTTGCTACTGGAGCATAAGTTTGGTCGAAGTCGATCCCTTCCTCTTGACGATATCCCTTGGCGACAAGTCTGGCTTTATTCTTTATAATTGTTCCGTCTTCATCCATCTTGTTCCGGTAGACCCATTTTGTCCCAATGACGTTCTTATGCTTGGGTCTAGGAACAAGTGTCCAGACTTTGCATCTTTTGAACTGATTTAATTCTTCTTCCATGGCTAGAATCCAGGATGCGTCGGAGTTGGCTTCCTCAAATTTCTTTGGTTCAACCTGTGAGAGAAAGCTTAAGTGTAAATTCTCGTTAGTTGTACCTCGACGAGTTCTGACACCATCCCGAGGATCTCCTATGATTTGGTCAACAGGATGATCCTTCAAGTGTCTGAACTCTAAAGTCCTTGCATCTGGGATCTCTTCAGCCACTGGAGTTATATCTTCAGCTAGGATGTCTTCTTCATCTTGATCATCTCCCTCTCCAAAGGTGGTTGTAGAGGGGATCTTGATGAACATCTCATCTTTATCTTTAATAGGTTCATCCAAGCTGAGTTCTTTCAACTTTGTACCTGCATCTACAATAGGCACACTAGACGAGTTGCTTTGCAACAGACTCGTCTCATCAAATACAAGATGTATCGACTCTTCCACAACCAGAGTTTTTCTATTGAAAACTCTATAGGCCTTACTATGGCTACTATAACCTACAAAAATACCTTCAAAGCTTTTCTCGCTAAACTTTGTAGTGTGATACTTGCCATTGTTAAGTACGAAGCACTTACAACCAAAGATTCTAAAGTATGAAATGGTTGGTTGCCTGCCTTTTAGAAGTTCGTAAGGAGTCTTATCATGGTCTTTGTTGATGAGTGCTCGATTTTGCACGTGACAAGCGGTGTTGACGGCTTCAGCCCAGAAATACTCCGGAAGTGAGGCATCACTCAACATGGTCCGACAAGCCTCTATGAGTGTTCTGTTCCTTCTCTCAGCCACTCCATTTTGCTGTGGTGTGCGGGGAGAGGAAAACTCATGAAAGATACCTTGACTTTCACAAAATTCTGTCATGGCTCCAGACTTAAACTCCGTTCCATTGTCACTTCTGATTTTGACTACGGAACGGTTGTATTCATTCTGGATTTGCCTGACAAAATTAGTCAAAATACCGAAGGTATCTGACTTGTGTTTCAGAAAGAACACCCACGCAAAGCGCGAGTAATCATCCACAATAACCAACGTATATTCCTTACCTCCCAAACTTCTAACCTGCAGTGGACCAAACAAGTCCATATGAAGAAGCTGTAAACTTCTATTGGAATCCTTGCCTATTATGCTTTTAAACGAACTTCTTGTTTGCTTGCCTTTGATACAAGCGTGACAAGGACTGTCCGTAACGCACTTGACCTTGGGTGCATCACGCACTAAGTTTTGAGAGAATAATTTATTAATAGTTTTGAAATTAATATGTGCTAGTCTCTTGTGTCATTGGTCAGCAAGAGATGCACTACTTTTTGCCAAAAGACACACTGGTGTCGAAGAGTCTATACAAATAAAATTCAAACAGAAAATATTTCTGCTTCGAGTGCCTGATAAAATAGTTTCCATATTGTTAACCGATTTTATCAAACACTTGTCAGCATGAAATTCAACTACGTATCCTTTGTCGCATAGTTGGCTTATGCTGATGAGATTGTGTTCCAATCCTTCAACATAGGCTACATCCGAGAAGGATACGCTACCGTTAGAAATCATACCATAGCCTTTAGTGATTCCTCGATCTGAACCTCCAAAGATGACCTTTGGTCCGTTGCAGACTGAGGTGTAGTTCAGTAGTAGGCTCCTTGTCCCGGTCATATGCCGAGAACATCCACTGTCCAAGTACCAGATTGGCATTTTGGTGGCCTTTGGACATACCTGCAATTATAATCATTTAGCCTTAGGAACCCAAACAAGTTTGGGTCCTTGGTCTCGAGTTAGAATACTCCCCCTACGAGTATTAGCCTCATGAGTGGTCATTCTCACGTTGCTAACTTTAGGGGTAGCAGCATTATTAGGATTGAACCAACAATTACTGGCAAAATGACCAATTTTGCCACAACACCAACAGTTGAACCTGTTGTATCTTTGCCTTGGGTAGTCCTGCCTGACTTTCTGGAATGAAGGTCTAGCAGGAGCCTTACTTTTGGAGGAAGAGGCTTCATGATGATTGCAGTTACATGAAGTCTTCTCCTTCATAGGCTTTTCTACAATGGATTTTACTTTTGGTGTCTTCTTAAAGTTATGACCATGAGCATAAGGTCCATAGCTTTGAAGCTGAATCTCCTCATAAGGTGCCTTGAAGACACTCTCGCCAAAGTTACGAGGACGAGTCCAACCTTGGTATCTTGACTTAGGCTTCTCAGGGATTGGCCTAGAAAAGTGTCCGTAGGTGGACTCATAATCGAGTTCGTTCGTGGGAAAGATAACTTTCTTGAACACAACAGGTTCCAAGGGAGCTTTCCCTTTTTCTTCAGCTAGAGTCTTTCGGGCAGCCTTATTCTTTCTCTTGGCCTTGTTTCTTCTAGAGGATTTACTAAAGGAGCCAATGTGGCCTAAACCAGCACCCTTGGCCTTAGCAGAGAATTCAGCAACGATTGGAAGAACTGTCTTAGGCTTAGAGAAGCTCTCAACAAGCTTCTTTTCAGCCTCGAGTTGTTGTTCCAATTCCTTGATGATTGTCTCTTTAAGGTCAAGGTGCTTGAGAGCTTTATTGTATTCCTCCATAGCAGCATTGAAGTTCTCTTGAAGAGAGTTAATCTTATTGACTTCTTCTCTCAAGCTGCTCTCACTAGCCTGTAGAGATTTTATCTCTTTGGCTTGAGTTTTCACTACTCTACGACATTTTTCGTAGGCGGTGAGTAACTCCTTATACTGACTCATGAGCTCAGATTCATCTTCAGAGGAATAGCCCTCTTGCTCATTGTCATCATCAGAGTCAGAGAGAGGAGTGTGAGATTTTACCTCCCTAGTGAACTGGGGGACTTGTTCATCATCTGAATGAGCCATGAGCCTAAAGTAAGCTTCCTCTTCTTCACTTGACTCAGATGAGTCAGAGTCGCTGAGAGTTTTGCTCTTCTTGGCTACTAGGCTTTTCTCTGTCCTCTTCTTATGGTGTGAGGATTTCTTTTCCTCTCTTCTTCCACCCTTTTTCTTTTTGTGGGGGCAATCGGCGATGACGTGACCTGGCTTATTGCAACAATAGCAAATGATGTTAGTTGAAATATGTTTGTTCTGTTTAGAATTGTACCTGTCATGGCTGCTTGAGCCTTTCTTCCGATGATCACCGTCATGTCGTGATCTTCTATATGAGGCATCCTTGCCTCTCCATTGCTTCTTCTTGTTCAAAAATTTCTTGAACTGCCTTGAGAGTAGGGAGAACTCTCCATCAGATAGTTCTGAGCCAGATGAGCTAGGCTCAGATGATTCTTCTTCATCAGCCTCAGGAACTGGGGCAGGAGAGCTAGCCTTTATCTTCCTTGAGCTATCTGCCTTTAGAGCGACAGATTTCTCCTTGGATGCAGACCTGCTTGTCTCTTCTTCAGCTTTTCTTGAGTTGATTTGCAGCTCGTAAGACATAAGCTTTCCGAACAGATTCTGCGGGTCCGTCTCAGCTAACCTTCCAAACTCCCGAATGGCACATACCTTATTGTCCCATTCCTTGGTTAGGGATCTTAAGAATTTGTCATTGAGTTCCCCGTTGGTGAAGACACGTCCATAAACTCTTAGGCCATTCACTATCTTGAAGAAGTTCTCAAAAGTGTCAGCTATGGCTTCCTTATGACCCTGCCTGAAGGCTTCATATTTTTGGTTCAGTAGGGATCTACGATCATCCCTCACTTCTTCTGTACCTTCCATTAGAGTCACAAGGGATTGCCACATCTCCTTGGCAGACTGGCAATGAATCAGATTTTGCAGCATTGAGTCATCCACTGCACTTGCTATAATATTTTTGGCTTTCTTGTCCAGAGAGACAAGTGCAATCTCATCCTTATCTAGATCCATCAGCTTCTTGGGAACTTGCTTGGTGGGATCTATGGTGGATGCAGTCATAGGAATGTGGGGACCTTCTTCAACAATCATGAAGATCCGGGGATCTACTGCTTCCATGAAGAACTTTACTCTTTCCTTCCACATAGGAAAGTTGTTCTTGGTGCAGATAGGGAGTTTAGCAAAATCCTTGGTCTTACTCATGCTTGATACTTTTCAAGAAACAACTTAGAAGGATAAGATCAAGGTGTTAACCTTTTAACGATCAACCTGCCTCTGATACCAATTGAGAGGTCTAAGTTGTTAGCCTAAATCACCTAGAGGGGGGTGAATAGGTGAAATGCGTGTCTAATGCGGAATTAAAAATTGAACACAACGCACATCAAGCAATCACAGACGACAAGAGATTTATAGTGGTTCCCCAATCTTGGGTACGTCCACTTTCCTCACCGATCTAGCAAATCACTAGACTCGGCTACTCCACTATCTCGGATTGAAAACAATCCTACACCTCGGAACCACGTTCCTACAAATCTCGATCCCAAAACGGATCTACAAAAAACTCGGAAGACAAAACTTCCTACAAATCTCGGAGAATTAAAACTCCTACAAAAATATTGGTTGTGATTACAAACAAACACACTATCAGATCTGGATCTGGATCTGTCTTCTTCTTTAGGAACTTCAGCTTGATCAGAAAATGTAGAAGACGACTAGAGAAAGATCCACGAATCTGAGATCTAGAACCACCTCGATCGAGAAAGTAGATCTGGAATCTTCAAGGCTCGGCAAGATCGAGTGATTCTCTTTCTTCTGGATCGCTGGAGAAAAGATCGATGAAAACGAAGGTCGCGATCCAAACTTTTCTTCTTCTTCCGTGAACGGCAATGGCGGCGGCGTGAAATTAGGGTTCACGGAATTTCTCTTTCTTAAAAAGAATATTTCTGTAATAACGCTTGAAAGTCATTTCTGAAAAGACCTATTTATAGGTGGGTTCCAACGGTCATAATATTGATTAATGATGACACGTGGACCAATCAGAATTGACAGATTCAAAATACTTATGATGAAAATGGACTTAGAAAAATTCTGGAGAAGTTGACTGCGATACTCGAGTAATGGAGGATATACACGAGTATGGAGAGATGGATTACTCGAGTAGCAAGAAGCAGTATACTCGAGTATAGAAAGAGAGAAATACAGGAGAGAAGAATGAATTACTCGAGTATCAAAAATGGTATACTCGAGTATCAGAATTGTATACTCGAGTAATAGAAAAGTATACTCGAGTATCAAGACGATATACTCGAGTATCAAAAGGCTAAACTCGAGTATCAGAAAATATACCTGAGAAACGTTTACATACACGAGTATCAGAGTCAATTACTCGAGTATGGAAGAATTTACTCGAGTATCAAAGATCAATTACTCGAGTATGAGCATACTTACTCGAGTATCAGAAGATATACTCGAGTATAGAGAAAACTTACTCGAGTATCAGAAGTTATACTCGAGTACCAGAAAACACTTACTCGAGTATCAGGGTATTTACTCGAGTATCAGAAAACACATACTCGAGTATCAGGGTATTTACTCGAGTATCAGTACTTTGAACTTGCAGAGAAGAGAAGAAAAGGATCTACTCGAGTATCAAACATGATTTACTCGAGTATCAAGTTACTTACTCGAGTATGAAAAGAACTTACTCGAGTGACTAACTTAACTACTCGAGTATAGATATATCTACACGAGTATTCAGACCCTACTCGAGTAAGCCAAACTGATTACTTGAGTATCTCACTAACTACTCGAGTATGAGACACAGACTACTCGAGTATTAAGACCTTACTCGAGTAAGTCTAACTGACTACTCGAGTATCTCTAACTACTCGAGTATGTCTTACTAACTACTCGAGTATTAAGCCTGATACTCGAGTATCATAAGGGGTTACTCGAGTATTAGGGACTTAGAAAAATTCTATGAGGAAATTTGCTCCAATGCTTCTGTCCATCAATCCAAGTGCATGAAGGAAGTGTATCCCAATAGAGAGGCTATACATGGGCCAACACTTTGGATCACACAATGAGGGATTACATTGTATGGTCCTGTGTTTGGTGACCCATTATAGACTGACATTGGTCTACACTTGGTATTAAGGACCTGCACACATACAACTTAAACACAGCATCAAATACACCTTAATTCATCTTAGTTCAAGGTCTGACCTCCTACAAATCTGAGGCATTGTGGAGACAAACCCCAACAGAGACTATACCGTTGGAAATCATACTATAGTCTTTTGTAATTTCCCTATCGGATGCGCCAAAAAGAACTTTTGGGTCGTCTTTGACTGAGGTAAAATTTTGTAGAAGGCTTCTTGTTCCAGTCATATGCCTGGAACATTCACTGTCCAAATACCAGATAGAATTTTTATTGGCCTTTGGACATACCTGCATTCATAGATTAAACACCCTTATGAACCCAAACAGTTTTGGGTCCTTGGTTCCTTGTTAAATAAACACCACTAGGAATGTTAACATTGTGAGGGGTCATTCTTGCATTGTTAACTCGGGGTGTATTATAATTAATAGAATTGAACCAACAATCTATGATGAAATGACCAATTTTTCCACAGCAACAATAGTCGAATCTATTGTACCTTCTTTTCTTCTCCTGCTTCACCTTTTGAACCAGAAGTCTGGCAGGAGCTACTGATCTAGATGTAGAAGCCTTATGAGAACAACATACGCTCAACTTCTTTGTCTCATATGGCTTTTTAATAACATGTTTGACTTTTGGTGCTTTCTTAGAATTCGATCCATGAACGAATGGATCATGATGCTTAAGGAAGATCTCTTCATGAGATGCCTTGAGAGCACTCATTCTAAGATTTCTAGGATGGCTCCATCCTTGGTTAATCTTGTTAGAGGCAACATGTGTTGTTCTAGTAAAATGACCATAGGATGTTTCAAAGTCATACTGATTTGTCAAAAAAAACTACCTTCTTGAAGGAAGGTTGATTTTGAGGAGTCTTCCCTTTATCCATTGCAGCATTATATCCAATGCCACCTTTCTTAGAGGCTGAAAATCCATCAATGAGAGGAAGTACAGTTTTTGGCTTCAAGAAGCTTTCTACAAGCTTCCTTTCAGCCAATAACCTTTCTTCCAATTCATTTATGAACTTCTCTTTCAGACTTACTAACTCAGTAGAGCATTCCAATTCCTCTTTCAAAGATTGAATTTTTTTCTGAGAGGGGACAATGTCTCAATTTCCTCCCTCAGTTCAGATTCAAATGCCTTGAGAGAGACGATCACTTTGGCTTGAGATTTGACCACCTTACGCCATTTGTCAAATCCCTTCAGTAATGCTAGATGATGCTCCATTAAGTCTGACTCCTAATCAGATGAGTAGTCTTCATGACCATCAGAGGTTGTATCAAATTCAAACAAAGGAGTATGTGAATTTACCTTCCCACTATATTGGGAGTCATAGTTATCCTTATTGGTATGTGTCATAAGCCCAAAATAGGCTTCTTTATCTGAGCTTGACTCACTTGAGTTGTTATTGCTAAAAGTCTTCAACTTCTTAGCGATGAAGCTCTTTTCTTCTTTCTTTTTGCCTTTGAAAGATCTCTTTTCTTCTTTCTTGAATCCTTCCCTCTTTTTGTGTGAGCAGTTGGGGATCATGTGTCATGGCTTATTACAACAATAGCAAAGTATGTCAAAAAAACGTGTTTATTCTTTTTTTGATTTATACATGTCGCTATTGTTGTAGCTCTTCTCGTGATGATCACCATCACGACGAGATCTTTGGTGGTAAGAATAAGAAGAATATTGATTGTTCATTTGCCTCCTTTTGATGAGCATCCTCTTAAACTATCTAGAGAGTAAAGAAAACTCTCCATCTGATATTTCAGAACTTGAGGTGCTTGGCTATGAATCTTCATATTCATTTGAAGTCTGTGTCCTTAGTGGTGATACAGCTCTGCCTTTCCTTGACTCTTCGGCCTTCAGTGCAACAGACTTCTCTCTGACTGAAGTCCTTCTTCCCTCTTCTCCTGCCTTTCTGGTGTTGATTTGCAACTCGTGGGAAAATAGCTTTCCAAAAAAGTTTTATAGCTCCATGTTAGCCATTTTACCAAACTCCCATATTGCACAAACTTTAGTATCTCATTCTTTAGTCAGGGATCTCAAGAATTTGTCATTAAGCTCACCGTTGGTAAACTCACGACCATAATTTCTTTAACCAATATTGATGATCTTAAAGAACATTTAGTGTCTCTCTTATCTTTCTTGAAATACTCGTATTCCTGATTGAGGAGGGATTTACTATCATTCCTAACTTCCTTTGTTCCTTCCATAAGGACAATTAAAGATTGTCACATCTCATTAGCATACTTACAGTGGATTAAATTTTGCAGCATCGAATCATCCATCATACTAGCAATGATGCTCTTCGTCTTCTTATCCAAAGCGATAAGAGCAATCTCATCTTTGTTCAAGTCCATCATCTTTTTGGGAACCATCATATTAGGATCAATTATTGACAGAGTCATAGGAACATACTGACCTTCTTCAACAATTATGAAGATTTGAGGATCAGAAGTTTCCATGAAAAATTTTACTATTTCCTTCCATATAGGGAAATTTCCTTAGAGCACACTAGCAGCTTCATCGAGGATAAATCCGTACTCCTGTCCATTCAAGACATGCTTGTCTCTTTTGACAACTAGATCAGGATCTGTTTAAGGTGTTAACCTTTTAACGAACAACCTCGCTTTGATACCAATTGAAAGTATCTAGTTGTCGATCTAAATCACCTAGAGGGGGTGAATAGGTCGAATCCTGTGACTTTTAGCAGATTTAAAGATTTAAAAAAATAAATGTAACACCCCTGGTCCTCTAGCTAAAAATAACCAAGTCAAATTCGTCGAGTGATCTAAGTAAATTCGTCGAGTGGTCTCGAGTAATCTAAGTGAATTTGTTGAATGGTCTCGAGTAATCTAAGTGAATTTGTCAAATGGTCTCGAGTAATCTAAGATGAATTCGACGAGTGATCTAGTCGGATTTGTCGAGCAGTCTAAACTAATTCATCGAGTGATCAAGTCAGATTCATCGAGTGGTCTGAACAAATTCGTCGATTTTTCATGTAAGATTCATCGAGTCATCTAAACGAATTCGTCAAGTGGTCAAAACAAATTCGTTGAGTGGTCAAGTTAGATTCGTTGAGTAGACTAAACGAATTCGTCGAGTGGTCATGTCAGATTTGTCGAGTGGTCTGGACGATTCATCGAGTGTTCTGGACAAACGTGCTCCCCCCCCCCCAACCTATGCCCGGGTCGGGCCGGAGGGGATCTTACTTGCTCAAGACGTCCACCCAGTGCTCCTAAGGGGATAAAAACCCACACTACTAAGCACTATTTGTCCGCCTTGCTCGGCCTGAATCACAACATTCATATCTCATCACAGAGTTTTGCGGAAGCATTAACATGAAGCCATAGTAAATATATATTATAATATATATTTAAAAGAGAATGCAAAAATCTGTAGCCACAGTTTATACATGAAGCACGTGGGATATAAAAGTACTACAACTAACAATAGGTAGAACAGTAGGTATTCATAACCTGTATTCATACCGCAGGCATTCATAGCCGCGCACACATCGCAGGTCTTCACAGCCACGCACATATTGCAGGAATTCACAGCTGCGTACACATCTCAGGAATTCATAGCCGCGCACGCATCGCAGGCATTCACAGCCGCGCATAATATCCTATATCGACATAGTATGGACCGCTTCTTTTCAAGCAGGGTAGCGAGCCCCATGGGCCTCACTGATGTGGTCGTCGGTGATAGTGGTCAATCCTGCCACTTCTGGGGGTGATTGTACTGCACAGCCCAGGCCCCAACATACAACCCTGTGTACTCCTTGGATGTGAGCGACATCCGGCGATTTAGTATTTTGGCCGACCAGCAGAGGAAACCTAACATGGAAAAATATAACGGTCAATGACCCGTGGTACTCTTCTCCCTATCGCCTTGAGTCGTCAAACTGTATACACCGGTACGATCGGTCTGCGGAAGTGACTGACCCGCCATAATTTACTGCAAGCAATTTACAAGCAATCAAATTTATAAATTTTTCTAGCATGCACCAGATCTACAGCGGCTTGCCCTACTATGCTTTAAATAATTTGGGCAAACGGAACTTGGCTCGAATTTTGACAAGGAGCGTGTGAGCACTTTATTTGGGGCTAATTTAGGAGGAATATCTCAACTCTTATTATCCCCAACTAAGGCTCAACCTATCAAATAACTGCTTGTCAGAGTAGGGCCCATGCTTAAAATAGTAAATTGCAGAAACAAAAGTGCGGTAATAGAAGCTACTGATAGTATAAGTTGTAGAATTGAAATGTTGTAATGAAATAGGACCAGTAGGATATTGGAGTAGTACTGAACTTGAAAGATAAATCTATGGGTAGTTAATCACCTAAAGGGGGGTGAATAGGAGTTTTTAAATTTCTTAGTCACTTATATAAAATGTTCTGCAGATACTTGAAAAATAAACTTTCACAAGAACACAACACAAGCAATCCACAAAATACAGCACAAGTTATCCACAGTACACAAAGAATTTATAGTGGTTTCCCTATCTAGGGTACATCCAATTTCCCCCTTCTTCCTCACTAGTAATGTGTTAGATAAGGTTATATCTCCTCCAGATCAACTCAGATCAAAAGATCTTATAGGCTCAGTTTCTGTTAAGAAACCTAAAACTCAGACCCACTAGTCCTACCTCAGAGATCCACCCAATCTTCTACCTTAGGTCAATCAAGAACCCTACCTTAGACTGTACAAGTCTTACACCTCAGTGATACCATAAAAATCACCTACCTCGGGTCCCTCAAGAACCCTACCTCAGTCTTTGTAATACAGGCTTACAACTTAGAGAATTTATCTCCTACCTAGTCAGATATCAAAGAGATCTTACAAAATTAAGAGGTAAATAAGAATGAAATTAATCACAAAAATAGTAACTATGTGATCATACTTATTTGTGATTCAGATTCTTCAATTCAGCTGCAAAGGATTTATTCTTGATAAGCAGGCCGGCTGAAATGATTCTTCTCTGGATCTGCAAAGTTCTTGATGAAGATCGGCTTGATTTTTTTGAAGAACTTGTAGAATAGATCCACCTTAATCCTATGATCAACTTATTGAAAGGATCATAAGATTTTCTTGAAGACATGCGTCTTTCTTCTTCTTCTTAGAATTTTCGCCCTCCTCTGACTTAGGAGGAATAAGAAAATGATTGATTAATGAATTGATTCTGTTCTTTGTAGACAACCCCTCTATTTATATCCTTCACAGGTTGCTGGATTTTGATTGATGACATCATCTTATGCTGTCATACTTCAAAATTTCCTTCAAACGGATTCTGATGATATTTCAAGTCACTGTAGCTGACAAGATACATCTGACTTGACTTGACACTCAGCTGTGTTGACTCTGTTCAACTTCAGGATCAAAAGTGTCGAGAAGTCCAAAGTGTCTCGACACTATAATACTTAGTGTTCTTAGAAGGTGTCAAGACATCTTAGCAGTATCGATACATCTGTATTTTATAGAATTTTTAATCTGAACTTGAATGTGTCGAGATAGTTGACTTATCTCGACACAACTGTCTGCTGTGTCGATATCTTTAAATCTGTATTGTATAGAGACAGTTGAATTGTATCGACACTACAGTCTGTCGGGTGTCAACATTTGCTTCTAAATCTTCACTATGTCGAAATAGTTGAATTGTCTTGACACTTTAGTTTTCCGGGTGTCGACATTTTTAAGTCTACACTTCAGTTCTTCATTGTGTTGAGACAGTCATATTGTCTTGACGTTACTGTCTTAAGGTGTCGAGATATCTGACTTGTCTCGACACTGACACTTGATCCTCAAAGTATTGAGATAACTGACTTGTCTCGACACTGTTGTCTTGATCTTCAAGGTGTCGAGATAACTGACTTGTCTCGGCACTGCTGTCTTGATCTTCAAGGTGTCGAGATAACTGACTATCTCTACACTTCTCCTACAAAGGTGTCGACATTGTTGTGAAGTGTGTCGACACTTTTGTACTTAGTCATTTCTCTATGCTGAGACTTGTTAGGCTTTGACTGTCTTGACTTCACTTGGCACTTTTAGTTATATGGCATTGACTGAACTGCCTTCACTCGACGCTTTTAGACTTAGGCAATTTCCTACCTTTTCAGTCGGCTTCTTTGAGTCCATTTGTCATGTCACCTGGACTACCTATCGAATCAATATGACATATACTAATCTGCACGCATGAACTAAAACATACATCAAATACAAGCTTGTGTATATCATTGAGTTGAAAGGGATTCTTCAAATCAAGTACATTGTTTCCCTTAGATGTCTGACAGCAACTGGTAAAGTGACCTCTTCTCTTTGAACAGCTTCTACTTGTAGCTGAGTCTCTTCTTCTGGTTGTTCCTATGCAAGTTCTTCAACAATGTTGACTCCATCTTGTATACTTTAGCATGTTGGAGCTGAGTCTTCTTTTTACAGCTCCTTTAGCTTCAAATCCTCTCTTGTTGTGCTTGATGTACCATAACCTCTGGTAATCCTTTTGTCAGCTCCACCAAAGATCACATTTGGTCCATTCTTTACTGGAATAAATTCCCTCAAGTTTCTCCTTATTCCAGTCATGTGTTTGGAACATCCACTATCCAAGTACCAGATGGGTCTATCTCTGGTGCTTCTACATTCCTGCAAAAAAAGATTTATTTATCCTTAGGAACCCAAATTGTCTTGGTTCCTAGGTGCATATTAGTTGGTGCTCCATTGAGACCACCTAAGTATTTCTTAGCTGGGTACACTTTCTGTCTATGAGACACTGCGTGATTGAACCAGCAGTCCAGGGCAAAGTGTCCAATCTTTCCACAACACAAACACTCATATCTATTGTATCTCCTCTTAGGAGGTACAGTATGAACTTTATGCTGACATTCCTTAGTATAGGAATCAGTAGCTTTTACAAGTGCATGTTAACTGTGAGCAAATTGTTTATTTTTCCTAACTGTCATAGCAGTCCTCCTTGGAGGAAACATATTAGGAATATCTTTCCTATTCACATATGAGTTTGGCCCTACTAGTCAAGACTTCTTGGTTTCTTTTCCCTTAGCCAGAAACACAGGTTGTGGCATGACTGGACCCTTTTGTCCTGTCAATTTTTTTGTCTCTTCTTCTCTTAGGTTTAACATAACCAAGTCCACTTCTAGGAGTTCCTGAGAAGGTATTTATAATGGGGAGCACAGTCTTAGGTTTAGAAAACAACTAAACAAGTCTTTTCTTATTCTGAAGTTTGAGTTCTAACTCCTGAATGGTTGCTTCTTTTTGTTTTAGTAACATGATTTGATCACCAATGATCTTAGATAGCTTAGTCAACTTTGAACTTTGAAGACCAATCTTCTGAGTAGCCATCTCATGATGGTACTTAAGACCTGTTAGAGAGTCAATCATGTTGGCTTGTTCCTTGACAAGCTTTTTGCTCTTTACAAGAGCCTCTAACAGTTTTCCAAACTTGGCTGTGAGCTACTGCAGTTCATTCTTAGAGTTGGACTTATGTGACTCAAAATTTGAGTTACATGAGTCTGACTCATCCCCAGTCTCATAAATAGAAGTTTTAGAACAAATGGAATTGTCAAAGATTACCTGAGTATCCTGACATTCATCAATTTATATTTCTAAATTATCAGACAGTGCCATCAAGTTAACCTCCATATCATCTTCAGAGTCACCTTGGAGTGATGAAGTTGTGGAGTTATTGCCCTTATATATGGCCTCTCTTATGAATTCCTCTTCATAGGAGAATAATCCAATGTGAGCTTATTCTTCATCTGATTCAGTTGAATCTGAATCACTATAAGATACAGTCTTTGGCTTCTTTGCCATCAGACACTTTTCTGACTTCTTATCTTTGTAGAACTTCTTTTCCTTGGACTTCCTATTCTCCTTTCTCTTTACTAGACAGTTAGCAATGACATGTCCAGGCCTGTTCTAACAATAAAAAATAATGTCAGTCTTAATTTGTTTCTTCTAGTTTGAATCATACCTAACCACGGAGTTATTTCTGTGTTTGTCTTTGTTTTTGCTGGAACTTGATCCAGATAATGTCTTATTGTTCCATTGTTTCCTTCTTCTCATCATCTTCTTGAATTTCCTGGTGAATAATGCCAATTCACCATCTAACAATTCTTCTGATGAAGAACTAGTCTCAGTGCTGACTGTATCTTCATCCCATCTTGGTGATGATGGAATTTCTCTTCTAGTTTTCTTTGATGTGTCTGCTTTGACAGCCACAGATATAGTCTGATTTGAACTTTTGGCAGATTCATCTTCAGCTTTTCTAGAATTTAATTGAAGCTCATATGACAACCACTTCTCATACAAATCTTGGGATAGCATGTTCCTCAGATTGCCCATTTCTCTTACAACACATATTTTTGTGTCTCATTCTTTGTTTAGGGATCTCAGAAACTTATCATTAAGCTCATAGTTTGAGAATTCTTTGCCATAATTCTTTAAGTCATTGACTATTCTAAAGAACTTTTCATAACAAAGTTCTATTGAATCAGTCTTCCCTTGCCTGAATGCCTCATACTGCTGGTTGAGTAGAGACTTTCTATCATCTCTGACTTCTTCTGTGTCTTCCATGTAGACTATTAAAGTGTCTTACATCTCCTTGGATGTTTTATAGTGTACTAAGTTCTGAAAGATTGAATTATCTATTGCACTCATAATTATGTTTTTTGCTCTTTTATCCATGGTGGCAAAAACCACCTCATCCTTTGTCATCTCAGACAGTTTCTAAGGGGTTTACACATTGGCATCTAAGACTGATACTTTCATGGGAATATATGGTCCTTCTTCAGTGACAAAGATTCTTGGATCTGATGCCTCTATAAACAATCTCACGCTTTGCTTCCAAATAGCAAAATTATCCTTAGTACATATAGGAAGCTTCATAGAACTAAGTTCTCTGTGAGAATATGAAGCCATGAAATCTAATATGTATCAACCACCTTTAGGATCTTTTTTTGACTGTTAGAACTTTCTTTGAATAACCTGGCTTTGATACCACTTGAAAGATAAATATATGGGTAGTTAAACACCTAGAGGGGGTGAATAGGTGTCTTTTAAATTTCTTAATCACTTATATAAAATGTTCTACAGATACTTGAAAAGTAAACTTTCACAAGAACATAACACAAGCAATCCATAGAACACAGTACAAGCAATCCACAATACACAGAGAATTTATAGTGGTTCCCCTATCTAGGGTGCATCAACTTTCCCCCTTTTTCCTCACTAGCAATGTGCTAGATAATGTTATATTTCCTCCAGATCAACTCGGATCAAAAGATCTTACAGGCTCAGTTTCTGTTAAGAAACCTACAACTCAGACCACTGGTCCTACCTCAGAGATCCACCCAATCTCCTACCTCAGGTCACTTAAGAACCCTACCTCAGAATATACAAGTCTTACACCTCAGTGATCCCACACAAATGACCTACCTCAGGTCCCTCAAGAACCCTACCTCAGCCTTTATAACAGAGGATTACAACTCAGAGAATTTATCTCCTACCTACTCAGATCTCAAAGAGATCTTACAAAATTAAGAGGTAAATAAGAATGAAATTAATCACGGAAAACAACAACTATGTGATCATACTTATTTGTGAATTCAGATTCTTCAATTCAGCTGTAAAGGATTGATTCTTGATAAGCAGGCTGGCTGAAATTATTGTTCTGGATCTGCAAAGTTCTTGATGAAGATCAGCTTGATTTTTTTGAAAAACTTGTAGAACAGATCCACTTTAATCCTCTGATCAACTTGTTGAAAGGATCAGAAGACTTTCTTGAAGACCTGTGTCTTCCTTCTTCTTCTTGGAATTGTCGCCCTCCTTTGACTTAGGAGTAATCAGAAAATGATTGATTAATGAATTGATTATATTCTGTGTAGACAACCCCTCTATTTATAGCCTTCACGGGTTGCTGGCTTCTGATTGATGACATCATCATATGTTGTCATACCTCAAAATTTCCTTCAAACAGATTCTGATGATATGTCAAGTCACTGTAACTAACAAGACACTTCTGACTTGACTTGACACTCAGCTGTGTTGACTCTATTCAACTTCAGGATCAAAAGTGTCGAGAAGTCCAAAGTGTCTCGACACTATAATACTTAGTATTCTTAGAATGTGTTGAGATATCTTAGCAGTCTCGACATATTTGTACTTGATAGAATTTTTAATCTGTACTTGATAGAATTTTTAATCTGAACTTGAAAGTATCGAGACAGTTGACTTGTCTCGACACAACTGTCTGCTGTGTCGACATCTTTAAGTCTTTACTGCGTCAAGACAGTTGAATTGTCTCGACACTACAGTCTGTCGGGTGTCGACATTTGCTTCTAAATCTTCACTATGTCGAGACAGTTGAATTTTCTCGACACTTCAGTTTGTTGGGTGTCGATATTTTTAAGTCTACACTTCAGTTGTTCATTGTGTCGAGACAGTTCGATTTTCTTGACACTACTATCGTAAGGTGTCGATATATCTGACTTGTCTCGACACTGCTGACTTGATCCTCAAAGAGTTGAGATAACTCACTTGTCTCGATACTGTTGTCTTGATCTTCAAGGTGTCGAGATAACTTACTTGTCTCGACACTGTTGTCTTGATCTTCAAGGTGTCGAGATAACTGACTTGTCTCGACACTTCTCCTACAAAGGTTTCAACATTATTGTGAAGTGTGTCGACACTTTTGTACTTAGTCATTTATCTGTGCTGAGAATTGCTAGGCTTTGACTATCTTTACTTCACTCAGCACTTTTAGCTGTATGGCATTGAGTGAACTGCCTTCACTCGATGCTTTTGGAATTGCAATTTTCTGCCTTTTCAGTCAGCTTCTTTGAGTCCATCTGTCATGTCACCTGGACTACCTGTCCAATCAATATGACCTAGACTAATCTGCATACATGAATTAAAACATACATCAAATACAAGCTTGTGTATATCATTGAGTTGAAAGGGCTTCTTCAAATCAAGTACATTGTTTCTAATGTACCCAACAAAACTAAAAGAATTGAAAGTATGTACTAAAAGGAACTGGACCAATACAAGACTGGAATAGTACTTAAAAGAAATGAACTAAATTGAGAGAACTGAAAGTAAGTACTGAAAGGAACTAGACCAGTACGAGACTGAAATAGTACTTAAAAGAAATGAACTAAACTGAGAGTAAATAAGCAGGACCAGTATGAGACTGGAGTACTGAAAATGAAGTACTGAACTGAAATAAAGGAAATGGACCAGTACGAGACTGGAATAAATCATAAAGAAAATGGATAGTAGTACAATCACTCCATTAGGATGCCTTAGTTCCACCTTGATGCAGGCTTGCACGTTGACACCGAAATATATCTACGAACGCACAAGAATATCCCTCTACGAACCAAATTCTACACTCACACATTCGATCTACGCAGCACAATGTAATTAATGTTATCAATTTTATACTAACGTACGGGTAGCCAAACCGATTAGGATCGAACAAGGGCTATAGGCCAAAGTTCTTTCCTGCTAAAGGGACCTACACGGTCTGAACGAGCGGTGTTGTACCAAAAGAGATCTACCAAATAAAATACGATTTGGAAAAGGTAGATCTCTCCCAACAAAAGAAAACGAAGGTTCGCCAAACCCTTTCAAAATTAAATCAATCAAGAAAAACACAAACCGAGCAAAGAAAACCACGATGAATTAATGCTATCAAAATTCAACGCCAAGGATTTCCACCACAAGAATATCTAGGAAAAAGAAATCACTCGAAGGTAGGAATTTTTCGTTACCCAACCTGAATGGATGATTCCAATTATCTCTACGTGGATCACTCTTCAACGTCTCCGCTGGAATCACATCGGAAGGAGAGAAAACTTGTCTGCCTTCGTCGCTTCACGCCAGAGTTGGAATCCACGAGGAAGCAACCTTTATTGGCTTGGCCGAATTATCTTCAATGGAGGGTGGTGCTCATTTTTTTTTGCAAGTAGAGGTGGTGGTGTGGTTGGCGGCTAAGAAGAAGGATGCTAGGGGAGAGTGGGAGAAGGCCTTGGCCGAAATTTCAAGAGGGGAGAGGAGGAGGAAACGGATTTTCCAAGAGGGGGAGAGAGAGGAGGAGGGGAAATTCAAATTTTGAATTCTTGGTTTTCAATTTTTCATTCTCTAATTATTCCTTCATAACATGGCTATATATAGCCTACACCACTCAATCTACCTCCATTCAAAATTCAAAATTCAAAATTAAAGTTATGATGGTTATATGCACCCATCATAATACAAGAAATGAAATAATTAAAACAACCTATGATGGTTATAAGCACCCATCATTACATGAATTATTTAAATGCAATAAAAATAAAAATGCTAAAATAAAATAAAACATGAAAATGGCTTAATAATTAATAATAATTAATTAATTAATTAATATTAATTATTAATATATTGGTTTGCATTCAGGACGAAAATTATGGCGATGCTTCACATGGTCATCCGTAAGCACTCCGTCGCCGTCTTTAAAACGTTGCGGGCCGTCGTCTCCATCAATCCTCCCCCACTGAAAAGTACTCATCACTGATGAGTTGGGCTAAATGCACCAGTGCAGGAGAGCAACATCCAAAAGAGCCACCTCCTATCTAGTAAGCCAAGAGTCATCGGAGGTCGGACGATTACGCCATCAATTCAAGGAGTGGCAAACATCACAACATGAAAAGGAGATCACTTCAACCTGGAGTATCCTATCATGCAAACAGTTGGTCTTGGGGACCCTTGGAAAAGCATTAGGCAATAAAGGAAGATAAGTTTCTACATCAACTACCAACGTACCTCCAGTAAAGACCGATGAAGAGAGCGATCCAGGCACAAACTCACTACCAAACCATAAGAGAGCAAGGTGGAACCAAATGGACTGGCAGATAATTCAAGTGGTGGAGAGACATATAGCGTTAAATCAGAAACATTAAAAATAGGGGTATTACCCCAATCAGTGGAAAACTTCAAACGACATGTGTGTTCTCCTAATTTCATTAATATTCGCAAAAGGTCCAGCTCACCAACTCGCCAACTTTCTATAGTGCCCGAAGGCAACCGTTTAGGGACGAGACGCACCAAAACTAAATCGCAAATCATATAGTGAGACGCTTTTCTATGTAAACTAGCATGAAATTGATAATATATAATTTGTATGGCTAGCGCTTCACTAAAGTGCCTATGTAAAATGTAATCATGGAGAGCATAATCTAGCGCAAAATTACTTGATTTATTAGTTGGAGTTAACGGAACTAATTCAGGTGGCACTAACGGAACTACATCAGGTGGCACCAATAAAACTAAATCAGGAGGCACCAACAAAACTAAATAAGGTGGCACAATAGACGGCCTCATCATAAATATATAATCAAATACTTGATTATTCTTAGGAATTCGGGAGGATACAGAAATAGTAATTATTATATCGTGACCAAACACAAAATCTGTTAACGCACTTCGAGACATGTCCAAAGGAGGCGCCGGCAAGGGTGGCACAATAAAATGTCTCTGATCAGGCATAACAAATTCATATCCTAAAGGGTCTGCTAGTCTGGTCAATGGATCAAGAGGGAGAGTCCGTAAAACTAAAACTGGGAGAGAGTTAAGATCAAATTTAGTTTCACGTGATGGAGTTAGCATTAGGGGACGCTCATCCTGGTCTACTTCAATAACGTCTTCCAACAGTAAAACTCTCTCACTAAGACAATCTTCCAACACCCTGAACACGTCACCCAATTCAAAATCAGTAAAGGTCTCCAAAATGGGCACATCAATATGTCTCGGACTAAAAATAACAAGCTCATTTCCTAATAAGTCATCTAATCGATTCAAGTGAACTGGAGGGAGAGTCGACATGGTCGATTCCGGAGGAGGAGCTAAGTCATACTCACCGTCAAAACACGGATTTAACGTCCAAGCAAAATCCTCCGATAAGCCATCAAAATCAACGGGAAGATCAAACAGTGGATTTGACCTCAAAGAAAACTCGGCTCGATCGTCATCACCTAATTCACTCTCTGATAAACATTCATCACAGGATGACTCTACCAACTCAGCCAAAATGTCTTCCAACCCACTAGATATTTCATCCAAATCAGGATCAGTAACGGTCTCAGTAGTAAGCAAAATCGAACCCGACAAAATTTCTAATTCACTTTGGGCTACAGGAAAAGGAGATAACATCAAAGAACTATCTTTCGGATCCCCAGCGCTACCGTCATCCAAAATTAACTCTCTTACACAGGGAAAAGCTTCCAAACAACAAAACCTTTGCCAACCAAATCTTCCCATGAAGTAGGTACATCGTCTAAATCAGGATAGAGGATTGGGCAAATCGAATCTCGGGGAGAATCATAACTAGCTTGAACCTCAAGCAACGACGATAATATCAAAGAACTATCTCCCGGGTGTGCATCACTAATATCATCCCAAGGTTACTCTTCCAACACCGTTGAAACATCCCTTAAGTCAGGGTAATCAATAAGCACTTCGTCATCGTCTTTAAAATGTTACGGGTCGTCATCTCCATCACACCTCCATTCTCAGGAGGCATGTTCAGTTCCATCTCCATTCTCAGAAATCATGTTCAGTTCCATCTCCGTTCTCAGGAGGCAAGTTCAGTTCTATCTCCGTTCTCAGGAGGAATGTTCAGTTCCATTCCAGCTTTTTGGAGGCTTCTTTGTGTTTCACTCATTATTAAGATCCGAAAATAATTCAGTTGCACCTTTTTTAATCACTGTTTAATCGGATCAGGGGGATTTATTAGGAGTTACATCTTTATTATTCGTCGATAATAAGCCACTCATTTGCTCGTACTCTCATCTTCCGAGTCTACCTGAATTACCCGGGAGTCTTTTTAAAACGAGGCGCTCGATGGTTCTACTAAACCTCAGAACACTTAGAGCTTGGACACTTGCCTCGATTACTTTCGTCAATACAATAATTGAACTTATTTTTCAATTTACAAAGGTTATCGCGCACAAAATTTTCATTTTCGAGAAAATTGAGCATATCAATTTCCGAGCGCGATCCTAGTCTCTAAGAAATCGGGAAAACTTCAATTTTTATCACTAGGTTCCTAAATTTTAATACAACCTTTAGAGGGGCCTAAGATGAGAATATTAATTTTTCCAAAAAAAATCGAGCAATTTTGGGCCTTAAATTTGGGCAAATAAAAATTATTTGGGCTTTTAAAAATATTAAAACTAGCCCAAAATTCTCAAAATTTTTGTGGAGGAAGCTCTCATCAAGGGGAAAAATTTTCATGTTCAAAACTTTTTCCTTATAAGCTTAGATTTTTTTCTAAAAAATCTACAAATTTCTGTTAGGGGAATGGTCTGTATATAGCCAGATCAAACTTAATCATGCGGCCAGGAATTTTCCGGACGAGTAAATATCCAAACCTTTCCCCACAACGGATCGGTCATGAATCCGTTGTGGGGGCGATGATGTTGAGGTAATGGCGTCAAACCTTGTAATCTATGTCGTCCAATCTCATCATCGAGATCGAACAGCGGCTTCTCCTCCCCGGCGATGGAGAGGGTGGTGGCCTCTGCCATCGCCAGCCAGCCACTCTTGATGCCAGCGCTGCCCCCGATTAACTCGTCGGGGGCTGGCGACCTTCTGGGTGGTGGTCTTGCGGCCTGATGCCGCTGGCCACTGCCGGAATTCAAAAACCGAGATCAGGGTGGCGGGTTACTCTGCTCCCAGCGACACCGCGCCACCCCGCCTCTCAGGTGGATTCCCGACCACGATACCACCCCCAGCAAGTACGTCGGGGGTTGGGCTCTTCACCGGTGGTGGTCCGGTGGTCTAGTGCCGTCGGCCGCCGTCGTAGAAAATATACTAAGTTTTACTCTATTTTCAGGTGCTGCCGGAGCGGCGATTTCCAGCGGCCCCTTGGCCTTCCACCACTAGGGAATGTTATCCCTGGTACTGTAGCACTTCCCCAGTGCCACCACCGGCACTGGTCAAGGCACACCACCTGCGGCCACCACCCGACCTGGAGCTTAACTCGGGTGGTGCAGGCGGCGCTCCGGCCGTCGGGAGGTGCATGCAGATCATCGAGAAGATGAGGAAGAGGAAGGGGGAAAGTTTCCACCTGTGGTGGTATGACTCGAGAGGTGCTGGGCCGAGTCGCCATTGGAGTTAGTGGTGGAGCTCGGGTGGTGAAGATTTTTCTGGCAAGCTTGAGCTTCGGGAGGGGTGCTCTGGGCCCAGTTAGGCTTGTGAGGAGGGAGGTAGGGGCATGGACTTTTTTAGGCTTGGGAAGGGTTTCCACTCCTCCCCTCCCCGGTATAGGACTAACCCGAGAGAGGAGGGGTAGTTCTTCTCCTCTCCTCCACTTGTCTTGGCCAGGTGGCAACATTAGAGGCGGGAGTACATTGAGATGGCAGCATCAGGGAGAGAAGGGGAACGGCTTGGGCTTAGGAGTGAGGAAGAGTGGAAGGGAAAGAGGGGGTTTGGGCTTCATCTTGTCCCATGGCCCATTATGCTTGCTGACTATATGGCCCAAGGGTAGGGGTGATAGGACCCTATCAAGCCATGAAGAGGGGTGACCTCTTCTTTGAGGGAGAAATTTCAAAAAGGACTTTTAGGAGGGGTTTGGCCAAAGTCAACCCTAGGGTGAGTCCCCCATGCTGGTCAAAGTCAAAATAGGTCCTTGACATCGGAAATCGGGTCAAAGTTGGGGTATCGTGTCACAATTGGTGTGCGCACCCTTTTTGGTGCACGATAACGCTCAGTTTGACCACAGATTGACTACTTGTATTTGAAATTGATAGAGACGTACTCGGTTGACTTTGTATTGACCATACGAATCCAATGCCACCGACCGAGGTCGAATTGAAGTTTGTTTGCTAAATATCCAAAATTTGTGTGTCATAGTGCGCTAAAACGGTCAAAATGCTCATATTTATCGTTAGAAATTGAATTGCAACACAACGAGTTCCACTGCATTCGTATCGACTACATGAAGCCATAGGAACTAACAGGACTCAGATCGTAGTTTCCTAGGTCATTATCCAAACATCCCGTTTTCGTACCGTTTTATGAGGGGCGGCCATATCCATTATATACCCTCAGAATTTAACGGGACGAGTTTCAATGCTTTCGTATTGGTTATATGAAGCTATAGGAACTGACAGAACTCAAATCAAAGTTTTCTAGCTCCATCTCTCTATCTAGGGTTACCTCCTAATCGGGTATGGGCTACGGGTAGAGGTTTGGGTCACTTATATTGGGCCCACTAGGGTTCTGGTGGCCCAATAAAAGTCGGGATGTTACGCATGCGCCTTTCGGTCCTTAAGCAGCTAAGTATGGTGGTACCTTATCTTTAAAATAAGAGTTAGGTTGGATCTTGGTCGTCCATTCTTATTAGGTTAGATCTCATGGCTAGGGTTCCACCCCATACAAGGTTATAAGGTAGGGATCAGTGAGAGACTTGGACATTTCCATTCATTCTTTCTTTCTGCCCGAGCCTAAGGAGAAGAAGTGGACATCTGTATGCAACTTTTCGGCGGAATCGAAGCCACGAATTCCCGATGAAGGTTCCGTATGTGCCCTCCGATAAGTCGAAATTGAGGCATAAGGATGGGACCAAGGGTTACGGGTTCAAGTTGAGCGGTATCGAGGAAGAAGACCAGACACTTCTTCTTCTTTCTATCCAACCCGAGCAACTTCCTGGAGATCGACTTGGCTGGAAAGTAGTGGTAGTTGGGTCTTAGGCCGAGCCTATATTTATGAAGATGAAGACTAGATCAGTGTTCATGGGTTCGAAATGCACGTCAAGGGTAACGATTCTCATATTGGACAAGTGAAGTCCTCTTTTAGCATGTTTGCATGAAATACCTCACTGATTGGTGGAGAAAAGGTGCTTTCCACCGGGTAGATATGTTTATCCCCGAGTATATTTCGCATATTGTATCTGAAAGTGTGAGTACGGATTATGCATGCTGTGTGAAGCCCATATGGATAGGTTGGTATAGATTGGGGATGTTTTGTTTTACTTGCCGGAGAAGACTCTATGGAAATTGTATGGTTTCAAAGTTCTGTTGGCAATAGCTTTGAGTGAGCTTTTGTGGTGATTGTAAAGCCCGTGTCCTGGGGACATAATGTCTAACTTGTTGAGTTGTGTGCCTGGAGTGCCCATCCTCGTTGGTTGTGAGTGCCATCCGTAGAACGAATCATTGGGATTGTGGAGTACGGGAAAGGGGAGGCTAACCCACGTCGTCATCATTAATTGGCACGATGATCTGAGCAATGGGAAAGAGCTGAATTGTACATGCACTATGTCGTTTGGCTAAATAGACCTAAAGTACATGGTAGTTGTCATTGGCATAGGAGAGAGACGTGGTTGTATGACAAGCTAGGAATGCTCAAGTGAGACCATCCAGTCTGGGACTGAGGATGGTGGTGAGACTCGTGGAGTTTCCCGTTTGGGTGATAATGCACCATAGATTGCTCGTGCCATCGTCTGTGGTGATTGATGCTTAAGTTGCACACTCTTGATAATTGTGAACATGCTATTTGCTTACAGGGAAGGTGCACCGCCACCCCAAGAAAGGAGTGTGGTTTTTATAATTTGGTCAGTTAATGTTGGTCGTTGCTTTGTTTTCCACTGATTGTAGAATGATTTTGTACAGGTGCTGCAGGGCCAAGCGGGAAGTAGCGGGCTAAAGCCCTTTTGCTGAGCGGACCCTTGAAGGCCCAAGTGTTATGTTTAATATTTTCATATGTTGTCGACCTGTGTGTCGATATATGGAAATCACATTCTTGTAAACATGAACATGGTGTTGTAAGGCCTTAAGGCCAAATCTATTTGTGTAACTGTCATTCTTATTGTATTTTAATAGTTGGCATTCTTGGATGGGTGATTCTTAACCTTTTAAGCTTCCACTAGAATGTAACTCTGTGTTAGGGTGCATTATTAGATTAGAATGAATTATGGTTTCATTACATAACTCTTTCGTATGTTCATTTAATATGGCGTGGGGCCCCGACCGGACCTGTTGTTATATTACTCGTGACGGATGGGATGTTATAATTTGGAATCTAATTCTGGTGTCGTTTCCTTATTTGAATTCGTGGATGAATTCTTTTAAGGTGCGGTGAGCATTTAAGTGTTTTGTTGTTATAACAAGAAAGAACTCATGAATGTCCACTTAGGAATGAAAAGCACACATAAAACATGCAAGAAAACATTTTTTATGGGACCTGAGTGTTCCTTTTATTATTGTTTGTTAGGTTTTGGAGTCACTAAATTATGTATTACATAATTATAGGTGACTAGGAGTGATGTAGAGCAATCCCAATGTCAGCACTCTGCGGAGAGTAGTGCACCAAATGACATGCCTGCAACCCCTCCTTTAGCTTAAACGATAAAGCTAGTAGCAGGGGCAGTGTTCATCTTGATCAAAGCCCAACTAGGGTGGCAAGTGCAGCCTCCTCCCCCTATAGTGGTCCAGGTGCTCGCTGGCTTAGTTGAGCCCTTAGTGGCGAAACAAGTGGTTGTATAGCCTTTGGTAGTAAGAAGAGCATCGGATAAGCAGCTTAAGCATGTGATGAGCTTCAATACTCCAGTGTTTACGGGTCTGGAACCCCCAACGCAAGCCGAAGATTGGCTCTCTCAGATTAAGAGAACCATGATGGCAATGGAAACGGAGGAGTGGAAAAAATTCACCATAACTACTTTCTTATTGGACAAAGAGGCGAGGCTATGGTGGGACGAGTTAGAACTGCATCACTTTGCGGGAAGACAGCTTATTAATATCTCAATAGACGAGTTCTTGAGGTTATTTCTAGCTCGATATCTCCCTTCGGTACAGAGGATTGCTATGGATAATCAATTCCATAGGTTAACTCAGGGGGAGAGTTGTGTTGACGACTACTTGCACAAGTTTACTAGATTAGGGCATTATATGGGCTCGACCTTTACTGATGAGGAGCACAATACCATCCAGTTTTATGAAGGTCTAAAGGATGATCTGAGGTTGCTACTCGTAGGTCTGATGACGTAGGGCATTCTAACATTGGTCAACACTGATCGGTCACTGGAGAAAGATATGATAAGAGTTCAGAGTAACAAGGACGTGGCTATGAAGAAGCCTGAGTTCAAAGTATTGAGTTCTATAAAGTCTGGGTTCCAAAAGTGGAACAATAAGGCTAGGACTTCTGGACCACCTTCTTCTACTGTCTTTGGAATCGCTACTGGGCAAAGTCTCATTACTTGTTATTTGTGTGGCAATGTGGGACATTATACCCGAGATTGTTGGAGTGGTCGTCCAAAGATGGAGAAGAAGCCGGGAGCATCATATGCTGAAAAATGGAAAGTAGTGGAGTCAGCTACATCCCATTATGCTCCAGCCCAACCCAGAGTTTATAATCTTGGCCAGCAAGAGGCCATCAGGCAGGGCGATGTGGTTACAGGTATGAGTTAGACTATAACTTTATTACTTTCTATACCTTATGCCTTATACATTGGTCGTATAACTAGTTTGTATTAGGCTTTGTCTTAATCTTGAACCATCCGACGAGAGCACTGTTTGATAAAAGAGCTTCTCACTCCTTTTTGTCTGAAGACTTCGTATCACGTATCAAAGTGCCTTCTTTTATATCAAAAGATAGATTGGATGTGATGTTGTCTAATGGGTGCTTGATGCATGTGGATAGAGTTTGTTGCGTGAAGGTGCGGATAGGAAGTCAAGAGTTTGACTTGGAAACGTCACTACTGCCGAGAGTAGAGTTTGACATAATCTTTGGCATTGACTGGCTCTCGGAGCAGCATGCGTGCATCAATTAAAATCTCAAGGAGGTCAAATTGGGGCAGAATATGGATCACAAAACTACCTTCTCTGGTATGAAGGGATCGAGCAAGATACTGATATCTGCTCTCCAAGTAACCAAGGCAGTTTACAAAGGCATAGAGTTAATCTTCGTGCTAGTGGAGGCTTCAAAGCCCAAGACTGGTTTGAGTAGCATTCCTATAATATCGGAGTTTGCTGGCGTATTCCCTGAAGATCTCCCTGAATCTCCACCTCAGCGAGAGATCGATTTCATTATTGAGCTAGTGCTAGGTGACAAGCCTATGTCATGCTCTACAGACCATTTAGCAATAAAGGATATGGCAGAACTAAAGGTACAGTTGCAAGAACTGTTAGAGCAAGGCTATGTGCGCCCAAGTTTGTCACCTTGGAGTGCATCAGTCCTTTTTGTGAAGAAAAAGGATGGAAGCTTGTGATTGTGTATCGATTACCGTGAACTGAATAAACTGATAGAGAAGAATAGGTATCTGATTCCGGGAATCAATGATCTATTCGATCAGCTAGTTGGGTTGATTGCGTACTCAAAACTGGATCTAAAGTTTGGTTATTATCAGTTGAGAATAAGGGAAAGTGATATTCCTAAGACAATGTTTACTACGTGTTATGGGCATTATGAGTTTACTTTCATGCCGTTTGGACTGACAAATATGCCATCTGTATTTATGGACTTGATGAACAGAACGTTCAGAGAGTATTTGGACCAGTTTGTAATAGTCTTCATCGATGATATCCTGGTATACTCTCAGTCTGAAGAAGAGCATATGGATCACTTACGCACTGTTTTGGAAACCCTGTGGAGGAGTCAATTATACACCAAGTTCTCTAAGTATGAGTTTTGGTTATCATCAGTAGCATTCCACGGTCATGTGGTAGGTAGAGAGGGAGTTATGGTGGATCTGACAAAGATAGTTGCGATACGAGAGTGTCTTGTATTGTCTACGGTGGTAGAGTCTAGAGTTTTCTGGGACTTGCCAACTATTATAAGCGATTTGTAGAGAACTTTTTGTGAATAATTCTACCTTTCACTACCTTGACGAGGAAGGATCAATAGTTTGTTTGGTCGCCAACGTATGCACAAGCTTTGAGAAATTGAAGAATCATCTGACCACGGCGCCTATTCTATGCTCTCTATATGGTACAGAAGGCTACATAATCTATAGTGATGCCTTACGAAGCAGCTTAGGCTGTGTTCTTCTTTAGCATAGAAAATTTATTGCATATGGCTCTCATTAATTGAAAGTGCATGAGAGGAACTATCTGGTCCATGATTTGAAGTTAGCGGCCATGATATTCGCTTTCAAGCTCTAGTGGCACTACTTGTGATGGCGTCGTCATCCCCCGGCTTGTTGATTTGGAGCGTCATCCTCTGGACGATGATGGTGACCCGGTACATGTCATAGATCCGCGTCATGTTGCTGCAAAAGATCCCCTTCCAGATGACTATGGTGACCCGGTTGATGTTGGTGCCGGCTCACACTTGATGTTCCCTCGCCGCCTTGAGATGATGGTTTACTTGTTGGTGCTGTTGCTCGTCGCCATATGGAGCTTGAAGATCTTTATGACCGTGCCGCAAGTCGGAATGTTGAAACTTTGCCGCGACATCCACCGCCATCGCCGCGTCATTTAATGTTGGAACTTTGCCGCAACATCCACCGCCATCGCCGCGTCATGACATCCACCGCCATCGCCGCGTCATTTTAATGTTGGAACTTTGCCGCGACATCCACCGTCATCGCCGCGTCATTTTAAATATTATTTCAGATTTTAATTATGTTTTTATTTGGCAATGTTTATGCCATATTGTGTTTTTTTATTAATGAGTGTTGTTTTTATTTAGTTATTATGGGCTGCAAATAGCCAAACTAATGATGTAGCCTATATATAGGCAAGTTGTTTTCATGATGGATTAGAGAATGAAAAAATTGAAAACCAAAATTCAAATTTTGAATTTCCCCCTCCTCTCTCTTCCCCTCTTGGAAAATTCATTTCCTCCTCCTCCTCTCCTCTCCTCCTCTCCAAAATTTCGGCCTCCCCCCTTTCCTTCCCTCCTCCCCCATCTTCTAATCCAAGAGAAGAATCGGCCCAAGCTTGTGGTGAATCTTGTGAAACTTCAACGGCGTCGGAAGGCAACGAAGAACTTGGAGTTTCTCTCCAACCGGCACGCTTTCGGTGGATTCGGAACGGAGCGATCCAAAGAGAGTTAAATCGGAATCATCCATTCCGGTTGGGTAACGAACGTCTCCACTCTTGTGTGTTTCTTTCTTAGATCTTTTCTTTGGGCATTTAGCATATAGTGTGATTTGTGATTGGTAGAATTTTCGTGGATAATATCTATTAAATTATTGTTATTGTTATTTAATTCCCACTTGAATTCGTGAGGCGTGGCGGCCCTCATTTTATTTCGTTGGGAGAGAACCACCCGTTATCTGAATCCTTATTTTCGGTGGTGTCTCTTTTGGTACAACGTACGCTCGACCGAACCGTGTGGGTTCATTTCGCTTGAGAGGATCTTGGCCTATAGCCTTGATATTATCTTAAGGGGCCTAGCGAACCCCCCGAATCCTATTAAATTAATTGTTGCAACTTGCGTAGTGGCTGTGTTTATTCTTCGTGTGAGCGTAATAGTAATTATAATTAAGCGAGCGCGTGAATCCCTTAGCCATTACGGTGTCGAAACCCGTTCCCTACATCAACTTGTATGGCATGAAGATCGATATCTTCACGGACCATAAGAGCCTAAAGTATCTAATAGATCAGAAAGACTTGAACATGCGAAAATGGAGGTGGATGGAGTTCTTAGGGGACCACACCTTCAAGATTTACTATATCCCCAGCAAGGAAAATGTTGTTGTGGATGCATTAGGTCGTAGGACTTCTACACAGGCAAACTGGATTCTGAGGCATGATGAGCGTCTCATCAGTGACTTGGAAGCCTTGGAAATCTCTTGTGTCGAAAGGAGTACAATGATGAATGCATGCTTGATCTAGGCAGAGGTATAGTGTGACCTTGCGGACAGGATTCGACAAGCATTGGAGATTGATGAAAGCATGAAGCGCTATGTAGCGGAGACCATAGATGGGTCCAATGCTGAGTTTTCTTATGAAGACGGTCTTTTGTGAAAAGGTGACTGTTTGTACTTCCCAAAGTTTGGCACGTTACGGGAGGAGTTGTTGTATGAGCCTCATTTAACCAAGTACACAATCCACCCAGAGAGCACAAAGATGTATAAAGACTTGAAGAAGTTGTTCTACTGATCAGTTTTGAAAAAGTACATAGCTTACTATGTGGCAAAGTGTCACACTTAGCACTAGTGAAGGAAGAATGTCAGAAGCCTGGTAGATTTCTAAAGTCTTTGTCGATTTCAGAATCGAAGTTCGACGACAAATCTATGGATTTCATGCACAGATTGTTGATATCTCAGTATGGGAACGATGTCATCTGGGTAGTCATAGACCATCTGACGAAGGTATCACACTTCATTCCGAATCGGAAAGATGATTCTGTAGAAAAGCTAGCGAAGCTCTATGATGATAACATAGTACGACTGCACGGTGTGCCCCGTAGCATCGTAATTGATCGAGATGGGCGATTCACTTCGAGCGATTGGAGGCTAATCCACCATCTGTTGGGCACAAAACTGAAGTTTAGCATGGCCTTTCATCCTCAAACGGATGGTCAAACCGAAAGGACCAACAGGATGATGGAGGATATGCTCCATATGTTTGCCCTGGATTTCAGAAAGAGTTGGGATGACCATCTTTACATGATTGAGTTTGCCTACAACAACAACTACCAAGAGAGTATTAAAATGGCACCCTTCGAGGCGCTTTATAGTAGGAAGTGTCGTACGTCTTTAGCTTGGGCAGAAATAGGTGAAACTAAGCTATATAAACATAAAGAAGTCGAAGATGCAAATTCAACGATATGTTTAATTTAGGTGAGACTATTTGTTTCTCGGGATAGGTAGGCTAAGTACTACAATGTCAAGCACCGAAACATTGAGTTTGCGGATGGCAATTAGGTGTATCTTAAAATCAAGCCATTCAAAGGTGTATTTAGGATTCGACTTTTGAAAAAGCTCACTCTGAGATACCTTGGACCGTTTCAGATTGTTGAACGGGTTGGTGAAGAAGCCTATCGACTAGTTATTTCAACCGAGCTAAGTAGTTTGCACGATGGGTTCCACATATCAGTGCTAAGGAAGGCTATTCGAGAGCCTACACAAGTCATTGTTGTTGATCAAATGCTTGTTGATAGTGGGCTAAAGACGGAAGTCAAGCCCATTTGTATCAAAGACTCGGAGATCAAGAAGTTGTGAAATAAGGTGACCAGGATGGTCAAGGTTCGTTGGGACAATTGTGGACGTGAGGAACTTACATGAGAGCGCGAGTAAACCATGCTTGTGGAGTTCCCCGAACTTTTTCGTTGAGGTACAAATTTTTGTATATTTTGTACTTCTTTGCTTGTTTTCCTATACGGTTAATTTTGGGACAAAAATTCTTAAAGGCAGGGAGATTTGTAACACCCCTGGTCCTCTAGCTGAAAATGACCAAGTCAAATTCATCGACTGATCTAAGAAAATTCATCTAATGGCCTCGTGTAATCTAAGTGAATTTGTCGAATAGTCTCGAGTAATCAAAGTGAATTCGTTGAATGGTCTCAAGTAATCTAAGATGAATTCGTCGAGTGATCTAGTCAAATTCGTCGAGTGGTCTAAATGAATTCATTGAGTGGTCAAGTCGGATTCGTCGAGTGGTCTGAATGAATTCATCGAGTGGACAAGTCAGATTCGTCGAGTGGTCTAAACAAACTCGTCGAGTGGTCTGAATGAATTCGTCGAGTGTTCTGAACAAATTTGTTGAGTGGTCAAGTAGGATTCATCGAGTGGTCTGAACGAATTCATTGAGTGGTCAAGTCGGATTCATCATGTAAAACACCTCCCCTTACCAGGGAGTTACTTGAGTCTAATGCTCAGAACCGCCGTCTTACGGGGACACCTACTACCGAGTTAGTCGTCGCCTCATGACACTGATCCAACTATCTAGTACGATCATTTCATAAGTAGGCCAAAAAAAATTAAGAAAATACATATTCCATAATCATAGCTCAATATATATATATATAAAGAGAAATTGTCCACAATGAGTACATAATGAAAGAGAATAAAAGGTCATATGTCTGGTACATGTCCCAATATAAATGCCCACTCTCTCAACTCACTACAAGCGAAAGCTACAAAAATCTATCAACTTGTCGCCGAGTAGTAACGGTAGCTCGCGGCAACTGCTCCTCATGTCCTGTCTCCTTGTGCGACTAGTGCGTCTCTTCGTGCGACTGGTGCATCTCCTAAAACTCTTACGGTCACAACCGACCGTTAGTCATAAAGAATATGCAATTTTGTCCTCCCCTCACCCCTGCGACTCTTAGGCACCGTACAGGATGATAAAAGTGGAGGACAACAAAGGCAGTATCAATAGTATACAGGTGACATGAAAATATACTAGCAGGAGTGTATATGTGTAAAGAGAAACACTAAAAGGCAGTAACTGTAAAGTAAGAGAAGTGCAGTAATGTACAGAAAGGTAAAGTAAGCGAGCTATGCTACATCACATAGTGTACCTTAACTTATATCGGTAAAGTAACTCATCATATAAAAGAGCCCATACTAATTTATATGATAAGGGTCTGCAGTTATGATCTAAACTATACTAATTAATGTATGTCATGATATGTGATGCAATGTAATGATTTGTGATGCAACTCACCCACCCAACTCTGTGCACAGACCTTTCAAACATTCCCCACTATTTAGAGTTAGCTAGCCTCTCAGGTACCAACCGTCGTGGCTCACGGTGGCAGTGGAGCGGGTATCTCCACTCCTAGGCGGGCGAGCACACTACTAGGCCTAAACCTTATGTATGCCTCAACGCTAAGAACACACTAGCGGAGCTCCCGCACAATCTTGTTGGAACTCCAACAGTCTTTATGGTTGGGAGTGCGTTTAGGAAATAGTCCTCTAGACCGCAGTATAAACAACCTATTGGCCCCAAAAACCTGCACTCTTCACCAGAGTCAACGTACTTTTGTCGGTGTGTCAACAGTACTAGTACCGAATGACCCACCACAACAAGCACAATCCAGGTATAATTATACCTATCCGAGCCTCTAGCTCGCAGGACCATCCCGTCCTCAAATCTTATACATCACTGAGCCTTCACCTCACAGGACTAACACGTCCTTAATTTATCACTACCCTGAGCCTCCAGCTCGCAGGACTAATGAGTCCTGAATCACTTCAACCTATATACGGGTGAGTTTGATATGTTGCTCCTTCATCCTAGTAGACTACTCTTGTCTAACTTTTAGTTGTATATAATGATTTATGGTTAATCTTGGACTTCCCGAAGTCTACCCGGTGAAATGCTCGCAGCGGTACTAGGAGATACGATGGGTTGAAGCTCAAATCCCCTTTTCTCAAGATATTTAGTAATATTGGTGCTGCCCTTATTAAGTCCTTCATCCTATTAGACTACTCTTGTCAAACATTTAGTTATCCATAGAGATTTACAGTTAATTTTGGACTTTATGAGGTCTACCCGGTGAAGGGCTCGTAGCGGTACTAGGAAATATGATGGGTTGAAGTTCAAATCTCCCTTTCTCAAGATATTTAATATTATTGGTGATGTCCTTATTAAAACCCCTCTTTCAAGATTACTCTTGGATTTACATTAAGTGTTTTATGATCTCAAGGGGAAGGGATGATCTTTCGTCGGACTCCCGGTATAACTACCCCTCTTAGTATTCATACACATTACTCTTCTCATACTTAATGACATGCCCTAAGACTTCAACCAGAATTCTTTGCCCATCAAATCTATTGAATGATTTGACCTTTAATTCTTACTTAAATAAGTGTTATGTCATTCAATTTTCCGTCAACTACGGGACATTTACTCTCTAGAAATTCTAGACCTTTAGGAGACTGATACAAATGTTATATTATAACTAGGTTCTAATTTTTATGCAGGTCTCAAGTGATCTTAGTGGTCTAAACTCTACATCATTTTGTGTTAATCGCAGACCACCACTTATTTGAACTAGCTATGTTCCAAAGAGTGCCCATATCCAAGACTTAATCCAAATGGTATGAAATAATTTCCAGTGATATTTCATGATCTAATTAGGATATGGTAAGAAATTCATAATTTTCCATAATGATTTGATAATTATAAAAATTCCAAAACCAAATGCCATATATAACATTTACACGTGAGGTACAAGTTCTTGAAATCCAATAGTCCTAAATAAATTACCACTGCATTATACATACTAAATAACAGTAATGGCCAAGTTTTATAATTTTTTAAGTTCAATTTACCCATGAACACTATTTACGAATATTTGTTCTATAATGGTATTTAACAAAGGAAGTACTAGAAGTCTGAATCCAAAAATTCTCTGAAATTTTTTTAGTGGTCAAATATTACATTTTAATAACCTAGCCAGAGATTAATAATTTTTTCAAGGTGTATTGACCCATAATATCTATAAAACAACAATATTACTAAAATGTCATTATTCAAATAAAGTACTATAATTATTCACCTAGAAATTCTAGAAAAATTCACAGAGCTTCAAAATATTATAAAAATGTTCAATTCAAAATTTTAGACTTTTCTAAGTAATAAAAAGTATAATTTATACAAAAGCACTTAAGGGTCATATTTGTAATTTTTGCTAATCATCATATGTAGTTATTTCCAAAAAATCCAAATAATTTACTAGAGGTGTAACATGTCATTATAAGTCTAGTGACAGAGAATTAGAATTTTCCAAATTAATTTACTCACTTTTATTTATTTAATTTAAAAAGGCTACATAATTAAAATAAATTAAAAATGCTAGGAATTTTGTCCCAAAAATCCTAACATCGCTATGGATGATGTATTTCATCATCATAAGCCCATGTATAAAGTTTTGTTGTCATACACAAGCCAAATGGTCTGAAATCTTCATTTCCCCATTTTTGCTAAAGGCACCCAAAAATCTCTACCCTATCTCAACATACAAGTTGGATCCACCAACATGCAGAAATCTAAATGACTTGAAATTTTTATCAAGGATTTATAATGCCCTAAGGAACATACCACCTAAAATTTTGGGTCATTAGGGTTATTTATACCACAAATATTTCATTAATATTGAAAACCGAATTTTTTTTCTAAAACTATAGAAAAATGATGTCTAAAAATTCTCATTTTTGGACAGGAGGTGTATCTAAGGTAGATGTATACATTTCCCAAATTTAAAGTTCATTTACTTAACAATTTGAAAAATATTAACAAAATATGATATGTCCTTTCCTAAGGAGCAGTCCCACTAAATATGGCCTACAGGGTGCTACAATGCTCCAAATGGGATGAATCAAGTTCCTAATTAAAGTAGACACTCAGATCTACAAAAGTTATCGTAGATAAATTTTCATAAAAAGGCCTTTAAGGGCTTTAATTTTAAGGATCAAAATGAGCATTTCTATGTGACAAAAATTACATTTACTATTTATTTATATTAATCTATATTATCCATGATGGACAGCCTAAATTGCGTCTCCTACCTCCAGCCAAGTAATGTGATGAGCCTGACCTGGGCACTTTCCAGATCAATTTACCGGCTACCTGGTCATCTCTTTAGCCGGCCACCACCACCACCTTCATTGAGGTTGCAGCTATCTCCTGACGGCGGCTTGGCCACTGGATGTACCGATTCCGGCGAACCCGACACCATCAAAACAAGGAAAATCTCCAGTTTTCTCTCACTAGATTTGGATTGGTTAAGCCTGATTTCTCTCCTAATGGATCTAGGATACTAGCACAGAGTGAGGGGAGGAGAAACGGACCTGGAGAAAGACTTGGCGGTGGGTTTGGTGTAAGACCCCATTTATTTTCTTTTTAAAACACCGGGGTCTTAGGCCGAGAATTGCCGCTTTGCGGTAACACCTTCACGCCCTGAAGAGTCATCACTACAAAGCGTCAATCCTGCCGGTCAAATCAATCATAACCGCAGCAATGAAATAGAGAACAACCAATCCATAGAGATCACATATATAGAAAAAAAGTCCCCACGAAGGTAGTGTCCACAGAATAATATATCAGAGTACTAAAATACGGGCTTATGCCCGGTACATCATGTCCTCACTACAAAACACTCATGCGGAAGCAAAATGAAACACTACTAGAATCAGGGACTCACAGTCCCAACTATCTAAACTCCCGAGCAAGACTGCCCTATCTCCAAACGGGCCGACCTCCGGGGCTGCTCCTTCATGCTGGGCTCCACGATCCCCTAAATGATGTGGTCCGAAAACCGTTAGTCTATAAGACTAAGTCCTATCATCCCCTACCCCTTCCCCCATGGCTCCTAAGTACCGAGCGGAGAGGAAGAAAGGGAAGGACATAAAGGTGGAGATGTGACAGCGGAACTAATCTAGCAATTCTATAATAAATAATGGCACTAAGACGAAATATGAAAAGTAACCTTCACTTATGTGAGAACACATAAGCCAAGGGGTCTTCGGCAAGGCTCCCATCGTATAAAAAGTCCCATACCAATTATACGTTGGGGTGTCGGTTATCTAACAGCAGTATATATATATATATATATATATATATATATATATCAAAATTGACCTTAATTTATAAACTTGCCCACACAAGCTTATAGACCAAGGGGTCGTTTTGCAAGTCCTAATATATAAGCGTCCCATTCCACTTATACCTTAGGTTTCAGAGGTTAAATGAATCGATTATGCTATGACATGCTAGTGGGTATGATGGAACATGCTAGTGCAACTCACACACCCGACTTTGTGCACACAGACCTTTAGTTCCCCCTTTATGGAGTCGTAACCTCCCAGGATACCTTCGTAGTGGCATACGGAAGCAGTGGGTTGGGCCTCGCCCACCTCTAAACTAGTGAATCACTACCGGTCAGACCTATCGTATGCCTCAACGCTTGGTGCACGAAGCGGACTCCTGCGTACTCTTGTCGGCTGGCGCACCGGACTTCTGTTGGCGAAGTGCTAACCACACTTGCCGAGTTAGCGTATTGGCGTCGGTGCATCGACCTTCTAATACCGAAGACCCACCACCTTTATTTTCTTTCCTTTTATGCACATGCAAATTTAACGTATCAAACCAATCGAGCTGAAGCTCCCCGGACCATTCTGTCTGTCTCTTAACTAATTGAGTTGAAGCTCCCCGGACCAAACTATCTGTCTCAAAACTAACAGAGCTAAAGCTCCCAACAATATTCCTGTGCTAACAGTGTTTGTGAAATCTGAGATCCTAATTACTAGGTTACTCTTTTCAATTTGTTAATACAGTTTACGTTAACCCAGGACTGCCCCCGGTATTCCCTGTGAAGGGCTCTCAAAGGGCACTAGGAACTACGATAGTAGTTGAAGCCCATCGCTCCCTTTTGCAAGGCACTTCTTGTAATTGGTTGATTCCCTTTACCCATTCCCTTCTCATATTTCGATAGACTAACCTAGTGTGATTTTTAACCTTTCTCTCTTCGGGAAAGACGATCTTTCGTCGAACCCGAGCACCTCTTAACTCTAGCCAACACCACTTCTCACTAACATTCCCATCCTTATATGGTGAACACTTTCACATCCATCCAATTCAGCAGATTAAATAACTCAAACATTGTGCCCCATCATATCATATGACTGTTAACACAAATTGCTATTTGCAGGCTATCTTATGTTATATGTCAAACCGGATAGGAAATGATCCAATACTCATCCAAATGCCCTAACTTATTTAGTGGAGGTATATCATGATATAATTAGCCTATAATCAGAAAATTATAATTTTTCCTAATTTATCTAGCATTTAATTAATTTCCTCAAAAATTCCAAGGCCTACCGGTTTGAACATGAACTACCCTAAGTACTCATGCAAGATATCCAACAAAATTATTATAAATGTTATGTTATCTCAATATGGTAAATCCAAAGTATCACAATTTTTCTATCATCAAAAGGGCACTAAAAACTATTTTAGCAATATTTTCTATCTTTCGTTATTTATGAATCAAGTACATAGAATATCCATTCAAAAATTATAAATTAATTATACTATGCACATACAACCTTAAAAATAGCATTGGCCAAGTTTCATAATTTTTTAGCAAGTATTAATCTCTAAATAAATTAATTATCAAAAATCTCCATAAGGTGGACTTGTAAAGAAAGTGTCGTAACTAAGATTCTAAAAATCATGAATATGTCTACAAGCATATAATGGCCTGAAAGTCTCAATTCTTAAGTCTCATAATTTTTCAACAGCAATATCATCCATAATTAATTTTTAAACCATAAAACCCCTTTTTAACATTTGTGAATGAAATTCTAGATTTACTCAACTAAAAATTATACAAAAATTCAGGAGCAATCATTCTAACCTAAAACATTTACTTCCAAGATTTTATGGGGTTTCAATGAACAGAAAGATCTAAATAATTAAAACGTCAATTAGGGCTATAGCAAACTTACTGATAGTTTTACTTTCAAGACAACCTAAACACCTAGAGGGGGGGTGAATAGGTTCTAATTGCTTGTTTATACTTTTAGGCAGAATTCAATCACAAAATTAAAACAACCAGCACAGCAATCACAGAAATTTAATCATCACAGATTGCACAATGTTTTATAGTGGTTCCCCAAGGTTTGGGTACATCCACTTTCCCCCTTCACCTATCTAGCAGTATGCTAGATTCGGCCAAACTTCCACTATTCTCAGATCCTCAGATCCTACAGCTCAGAACCTGGATAGGTTCCTACAACTCAGGCACAACAGCCCTACCTCAGCCTAGTCACAAGGCCTACAACTCAGAGAAGAACCTTCTCCTACACTCAGGCAAACAGTCCTACCACTCAGAGATCAACTCTCCTACACTCAGCCTTTATATCACAGGCTTACAACTCAGATCTGTGTAAAACAGATCCTACAGAAATTTAGAAAAGAAGTTTTAATGTCTTGCCTTTGTTGAGAGAGAAGAGGACAAGACAATTCTTGATCAGCTGATGAAATCAACTGAATCTGAGCTTTCTTCAAAGCTTCTTGAATCTGAACTTAGCTGAGTTGATTTCCAAACAGCTTCTTGAGAAACCACTGATGGCTTCCTTCTTCTTCTTCAAAATGGGTGGATCCCTCTCTATCCAACACCTTTGATGATACTTCTGAATTCTTGTTAGAACTCTTTTTAGATCGATCCTGAGATCGTCTTCTTAGATCTTCTGATGAAGATCTTCTTTAGTGTATTACTCCTTGATTTGATTTCTCCATTTGATTGCCAAAGTTCAATCTGTCTTCTTCTCTCTGAATTTGTCTATTTATAGACCTTCTTAATGGTAACCGGCTGATCCGGTTTATAACTGTCTTCTGACAAGTCTGACAACATCAGTTAACTGGCTGCAACTCACAGCTGTCAAGTCTTCAAACAGATCATGTGCCTTAGTCTTGGTCAGCAAAGTGTTGAGACAGACTGTCAGGAAGTGTCGAGACCAACTGTCTATATGTGTCGACACAAGTAACTTTGGTGTCAACACAGCCTTTAATGATGTCGACAAGTTTGCCTTTAAGTCGACACAGCTTCTTCAGAACTTTATTTTGAGAATGAGTCGACACGGAGAATTTATGTCGACTCAACACTTCATCCTTCTTCAAAAAATAACTTGGTCTTGACTTTGCAGTGTGTCGACACAAGTCCTGTATAAATACACAGTTGTTGTAGATTCAGAACTCAGTATATGTCGACACTGCCTTCAGGTGTCGACACATCAATTTTGGACTCTGCCAAAATGTGTCGACTTAGTCTTCTGGTGTCGACACAAGTATTGTCAACTTCTGCCAAAATGTGTGTCGACTCTGTCTCATTGTGTCGACATAGCCTCCCAGTGTCGACACAAATGTGGTCGACTATCTTTCTCTGTGTCGACACAGCTTCCTTCAAGTGTCGACACAAATATTCTGAAGTGTCAACACTGTTTCTTCAGGTGTCGACACATGGACTTAGAATATTTTTCAGCATTCTTTAACACTTCTTCACCTGCACATGTCAACTCAAAACAACATCAAATACACCTTGATGTATATCATTGAGCTAAGTTGGACTTCTTCAAATCAGGTACACATTTTCCAATGTACCCAACAATCTCCCCCTATTTGGAGAAGTCATAACCCTTAGAGCCAATGATATACACCATTTATAAAAAAAAATATGATGATGTATGACATTACAGGAATACTTTATAAACAAAACATTAACAATTCAACACAGAGTGAACATGAATATGTGATTCCAAACAAAATTTTGTTTATAACTTGGTAATGTTTGATTACAGTTGTTTACATTGAAAGTGAAAGTCCACTTAGTGTCAACTACTTACACCTAAGGGGGGGAATAGGTGTCTTTGCAGCGTATATGCGGAATTAAAATTGTACCTGCACAAGAAATCAAACCAACACAGCACAACAAGTACGCAAGCAATTTATAGTGGTTCCCCGAGTTGGGTACGTCCACTTTCCCCCTTCGACCTATCTCCCAACCTGGGATGACTCGGTCACTTCACCAACCAGATTGAAATCCAATCCTTGCACTAACGGAAGGAACCCTTCCACACGTAGGAGTCAACACTCCCACAACACGTGTTGCACACAACACTACAACTAGAGACCAAACGGTCCTTTACAAAGAAATGAAAATAGCTTGTAAGAAATACAAACAACGTATGAAGACCAAGGTGTCCCTCTTCGTTCGACGACGTGTTCTTGAGGTCAACGAAGATTCCACAACCTAGATCTCACTTGGAGAGAATCTTCTCTAGATCGACGGCTTCAACAATAGAGGCGGTGATGCTATATAGATCCAATCTTCTTAGCAAAATCGGCAAGGTCTTCCAACGGTCACACTAGGATCGATCGTCTCGATCGATTTGGATGGGAAAGGTTTCCCGATCACAAATCAAGAGACAAAAGATCTCTGGATAGACGCGTGAGACGCTGAGCCCGACTAGGCTTCTGTCGCCGGGAGAGGTAACAAAAACCTCGATCAATGGTGGCGAGCAACTAGCGAGAGGCGGAGAGAGTCGGCCGAGCTCGCTTCTGATCTAGGGCTTGACGGCTGCTAGTTTTTCGTTTTGTTGTGATCCCTGTTTTTACTGTTCACAAATACAGAGTATTTATACACTAGGTCAAGAGATGACCGTTGTGGACCCCACCAGCGGTAAGACCAAAGTCCGGTTCAAAATCCCAATGATAACGTGGACCGGTCCAGACAGACTTGGAAAAATGCCCAAGTCAAATTCGGCGAGAATCGTGAGTGATTCTCGACGAATCGGCGAGAATCACCTTGGATTATAGAGGCCGGGGAGAATCGGTGGGAATCACCTTGGATTCTCGCCGACTCGTCGAGAATGCAAAGTCATTCTCGACGAATCGGCGAGAATCACTTGGTGATTCTCGACGATTCTGCCTTAGATGATTTTTCTGACTGCGTCGAGACAGCCGGCCCAACCCGGCAAGAATCAACTAGTGATTCTCGTCGACTCGTCGAGAATCACTAGTGATTCTCGACGAATCGGCGAGAATCACTTAGTGATTCTCGATGAATTATACTTAGACGAATTCTCGTCTTTCCACCCGTGAGCAGGTCTTTGGCCCACCCTTGCTTCTTGTCTGCTCTTGCTTTATCATAGCCCTGTACTTGAAATTAAGTACACCCCAATAGAGAGAGTACACGTAGGCCAACACACTGATCTGTTCAACGAGGGATTACGTTGCACAGACCCGTGTATATTGACCCACTGCACCCTAACATTGGTGTGTACTTAGCATGGAATAACTGCAAGCACAACTAAAAAATAGTTCATCAAATACATTGTGAATTCATCTTAGCTAGACAGGTGGCTTCCTCAAATCCAGGCAATTGTGGATACAATACCCAACAATCTCCCCCAATTTGACGAAGCCAAATCCTACTAGCTAAGATGAATACCACCATCCAGAGAATGATTAAAATTTTAAGTAGACGAGAATAAACATAACAATACTTGAGTCAAAACATGACATCACATATATATATATATATATATAAATTCATAATACTTGTTCGTAAGATAATAGGGAAACATTGATGTGCAATAAGAGGCGGAAAAGATCCTAAGCCTATTTTTCCTTAGCAAGATCATTCTTAAGCTTCTGAGCCAGGAATTTCCTGCTCTGTCTTTCGAAATATTCCTTAGGCTTCGGATGATATCTGGGAGGAGGGGCTTTATCTGCCACTGTGTTATTCCTGAAGAAAATGTTGCGTTTGGCTTCAAATTCTTTATGCCGCTCCCATTCGTATTGGCTATATACCTCACTTCGATTTATGTGCCCCTTCTGCTGTAACAAAAATGTGTCCAAGATGATACTCTTTGATATAGGACTCCATTTTTCATTTCTCACATCCTCCTCCGTCAATCTGATCCTCTTTTCAGCTGGTGTTTCCTTTGAAGGTCCTTCTTTGATTTGCCTTTTGCCTTTGGCTTTGGCTAAGGCATCTTGATCAAACCAGGTTCTTCGTTCAGCCCTTTCAGCAGCTATCTTTGACTCAGCTTCGCTTAACGGAACAACTTCTGTACTTGCTCCTTCGTCATCCATAGTATTGTTCTCAGTAGTCTCGTGAACAGGATTATCCTCAGGAATATTGGTTGTATTGTTGCCTAATGCTTGGTTGAGCAACCACTGGCAACTGTCATACACATATACATTAGACTGGTCGAAATTTTCTATGATGATATGTTGAAGCCCTTCCATTTTAGCCGTATATTCTTTCTCCCCCTTTTTGGCTTCGATTGCAATGGAGTTTGCATAGGAGTGCAGGGACTCATCGATGTGCTTCAGAGATTTAGAGAACTCAGTCAGCAGGTCTTGTTGATTTTTATTGAGGAGCACCATGTTGGTATCAAATTTTTGTATGCTGTCCGCCACAATATGTGCATTTTTATTGACGACAGCCAGATCGTCAGTATTCTTCTTTAGTCCCTGCATGAGAAGAGATACTATTGTGCCTGCCTCTGTGTATTTCTCATCAAATTTCTTTTCCATCAAATCCAGTTTGTGGTTGATCTGAACCACATTCTTCAGCATGAGATCCTCAGACTCCCGCAGTCTCTGTAGCACTTTGTTGTGCGATTTCACAACTGTATCCTTGAGCTCATCAAGCATACCTTGGACAAAGTTGACAGTGAGATTTGCTATGCTTTCTTGTAGTGGAGGAGCTGCAGGCTGACCCTGGTCAGGCTCCCCCGCAGAAGTACTGGGAGAGCTGGAGAGCAGCATATAGTCCACAGGGGGAACAAAGGATTGCTCCCCCTCCATCCTTGCATCTGACCGCCTAGGAGCTTGTTCCTCAGATGGAACCTCAGCAGCCTCCTGAGAGTCCACCACTTTCTCCCACTCAAGCACTTCTTCCTCCACCTCAGTCTCCATGTGCTCAGCCTGATCTGCAGAATTATGCATGTCTTCTTCTACTGCATCCACCTCATCTTCATCAGCCACCTCATCGCCCAGGCAATTTATATCTTCCTCACCGTCCTCTTCCTCTTCCACATCTGCCACTTCCTCCTCACTGTCTGCTTGCACAGATTCCACAGCATCTTTTGCTATCTGAGAAATATCTGATAAGATGTTTGCAGAAGGGAGTACAAACTCCCCCTCAGTTCCTGTAATCAGGGCATCAGGAACTTCACTGGGGGTTGCCATGAAATCTGCTGAAGTTCTGTTGTCCTCGGCAGGAGATTCTTCTTGTTCAACTACCACTACAGCTTGCCCTATGAGTCGCTCCCATCTATCAAAGACGCTGGAGTCCATTTTCTTCAAATAATGCAAAGGAACTCCTTTGCTCATGTCGAACCTATCTCCGTTCAACTGATTGAGAAATAGGCTGATGATTCGTCCAAAGCTTGGAGATCTGAGGGTGTCCTTAATCTTCTCAAAAAGCATGGCCCCCCAGTTGAATCTCTTTCGGCAGACTATCACCACAAGAATCTTGAACATGTCGGCTGAGATGTGGTCGTGTGAGCCTGGTTTGCATATCAGTACTTTCCCAATGATGTCGGACAAGAGTTTCCCCTCCTCATTCATTTCTTTTCTCTTTATCGATCTGGTGCCCCTAGCTAGCCCACAGAATAATAGGGTCCTGGCTCTATCATGTTCCTCCAGATAATCCTCGTGCTCAGAACTGGAAAGCTGCAAGCATTGAGTCAGTTTCCTGGCAGACATCTTGATCCTTGCACCTGCAACCTTACTCTTAATGATAGAGTCTTCATTCCGAAGTTTGGCGGTTGCGAAGAACTCCATCACTTCTTTATCCAGAATTTTGCAGGGGTGCTCCAGTACAAACGTGAGTCCAGCCTCCTCCAGCATGATGATGATGTTTCTGAACTCATCCGAGGCATGTGAGAACCCGGTTCGAACTAACTCACAGCCAGTGACCAGCCCGACGGTGGTCCTTGGAGCCATCGCAAACTAGGAAGAAGGGGAATATCAATTTCCAAGTCTAAGGATCTCCGAAACTATGAGGTTGAGGATACAATCTATACTAAGCTTAAGTCACGGTTAGGGATAAGAAGGGGATTACCTTGTGAGGAGATGCAGTGAATGCTCCGGCACTACGATGCGTTATCAGAGTTGCGGCGAGCCGATCCGAAGCTGAGCGTGGGCGTGTCCCCGGCGGCGCGAGGGAGTCTTTGGGAGGGTCGTTAGGTCACAACGAGGTCGACGGAGGAGTTCGCTGAGAGGATCGAAGGGATTCCTTCGTAGCTGGGACTGTGTCTCGGCGAGAAACTGGAATGTGAAAGGTCGACGGGATTGGCAGAATGAATGCGTGAAGTGGAAGATGAGAAGTCGGCAGGATTTATATCAGGGTCGGCGGGATTTATATTGTACGTTATAACCGGGTTTATATAAGAGCTTTGGTTCGATGAGGATTGCAGAAATCAATTTTATGTATTTGTCACGGGTTGGAAAGAGTTCGAAAAGATCATTTCTTAATCCAAGTGTGGATTAACATACCACACAGCTTAGGAGGCACATCAACTCTGTGATTCCTAACTCACTAACATTGGCTCGCAGATTTCATAGATTATGTCGAGATCGATAAACGCAATATTCTTGATGTTAGTTGTCATTCTCAGTGACTCCTAATGACGTGTCAGCTTTAATTTTCAGCTTGTAATATATGCCTATTGATGTGCCTTCTCGAATCTATCATAGAATTTACTGACACACCTTTAATAATGTATCTAAGGGTTATTTTTACAGTTTTGATCTGTCCTTAGAGTAACACACATAGATGTGTATATGTATATATATATATATATATATATATTTATATATGTAAATGTCGACATAATATGACTCAAATATTTAGGCTGATCAATGATACCTGGAATTGTAAGATTCATCATTCAGCCCTTCTGATTAGAGCATACCAGGTGTTCAATTGGAGTATCCCATTGTTGATAGTACTTCTTTCGTTCCAGATACTTGTTCCAGACCAATCTTGGAACATCTTCTGTCTAGCTCCCATCATGACACGGAAGTCTAGACTACCCTGCACCAAAGAATATTACCTTACCTTAGGAGCCCAATATGTATTGGGTCCTAGGTTCCTGTCAGCATAATAACTGGACTGCCTTCCCTCAGGAATCCTGGTGGGAAGACTAACATTGCCTCGAGGATGTGGAAGTCCCCTTGCCATTGATACAGAATAGTTGTGCCAACAATCTATGGCAAAATGACCCACTTTGCCACAACACCAACACTCATGAATGTTGTATCGCCGTTTGTGACCTAAACGGATGACAGAGGTAGTCATAGTTCTAGGTCTAAACAGAATTGAGCCAGATATGCTCACAGAATTGTCTCTTCCACCGTGACTATTGAAAGGGTGGAAAGAATGCATATGGCAGGTGTCATGAGGCCTGGGAGGTGGTGCCTTCTTTTCAGTCAGCCCCCTTCCAAGGACCTCATGAGTCCTAACAACATGATTTCTATCCCCCCTTTCCAGAGTCCTAGGGAGGTGAGATGCGCATTGTGAGCTGATGCTGGCAGATTCATGACGAGTAGGGGCTGTGGCCGAGAATACAAAGGGCTTAGTGGAAGCCGGAGGTATTCTCTTCTGGGTGGCCATGACAGCCCTTGCATTTTGAGTGCTTCCACAAGAGGACTGATCATTTTTGCAGTGACCATGGTTATTCCTATGGTCATACCTGAAGGCATGATGAGTGTCCTTCCTACTCGGGGTGGGGGGTCTGAACATCGTTTCCCCATTTCTCCATGACTTAATAATTTGGGAGATCCACCCATTTTCTGCTTTTCTCTTGATAGCATCAATCTTGGAAAAATTTGAAACTATCCTCTACTCGGTCTCTAGATGACTTTCTAGATCCGAGATCTGAGAGTCCTTTACTTTGATGGATTCTAATTGGAGATTCATCAAGATCTTCAGCTGAGCAATCTCCTTAGCTTGTTCCTCAACAAGTAAGTTGCTCGTCTGAAGGGCACTCTCAAGGGAATCACGATTATCAATCTTTTGATTGAAGCTATGTGTATCCCTTGCATCATTGGAAGGACTACTCTCAAAGCTATTCCTGTCTTCAGGAACTTCAAGAGGAGAGGGGCATGAGGAAGAAGTCACCTGCTTCAGACTTTGTTGTTCATGGTTACCATCCAGATTGGCAGAGACTGTTGAGTTAGCTTCATCAGAACTGCTTTCCTCAGCTTCTTCTTCAGTCTCTGACAAGGACACAGGAGCCCTGATATTGACATATTGATCATGCCCTTCATCTTCAGAAATAAGGACTCCTAGATAGGCTTCATCCTCTTGCTGACAACCGGTACCAGCTTTCTCTGATCCCTCCATGAGGTCTGAGATGGTTTGCCACATGGACTTGGCCATCCTACACTTGTCCACTCTTGAATGAGATACACCAGACCAGACGTCAGTGATGATCTGACGTATTAACTTGTCCAAGTTGTACAGTGAGAGCTCGGTCTCAGACATCTCTTCGGGACTCTTGGGGATATGGATATCCTCTCCAGACTCAGAAGCCTTCATGGGAATGAAGGGACCCTCTTCCAAGATGATTGACACCCGAGGGTCGATGGCCTCTAGATGAAACATAACTCTCATCTTCCAGATAGGATAATACTCTGTTGTGCACGCAGGGAGTATCAGAGGAGGAACATCAAATTCCAGCTCCATGCTTGAGTCTCGTCTTCTAGTTGACACAGGAGGCAGGATCTTACTCAAGGTGTTAACCTTATTGCTGAGTAACCTCCCTCTGATACCACTTGAAAGTCCACTTAGTGTCAACTACTTACACCTAAGGGGGGGGAATAGGTGTCTTTGCAGCGTATATGCGGAATTAAAATTGTACCTGCACAAGAAATCAAACCAACACAGCACAACAAGTATGCAAGCAATTTATAGTGGTTCCCCGAGTTGGGTACGTCCACTTTCCCCCTTCGACCTATCTCCCAACCTGGGATGACTCGGTCACTTCACCAACCGGATTGAAATCCAATCCTTACACTAACGGAAGGAACCTTTCCACACGTAGGAGTCAACACTCCCACAACACGTGTTGCACACAACACTACAACTAGAGACCAAACGGTCCTTTAGCAAGAAATGAAAATAGCTTGTAAGAAATACAAACAACATATGAAGACCAAGGTGTCCCTCTTCGTTTGACGACGTGTTCTTGAGGTCAACGAAGAGTCCACAACCTAGATCTCACTTGGAGAGAATCTTCTCTAGATCGACGGCTTCAACAATAGAGGCGGTGATGCTATGTAGATCCAATCTTCTTAGAAAAATCGGCAAGGTCTTCCAACGGTCACACTAGGATCGATCGTCTCGATCGATTCGGATGGGAAAGGTTTCTCGATCACAAATCAAGAGACAAAAGATCTCTGGATAGACGCGTGAGACGCTGAGCCCGACTAGGCTTCTGTCGCCGGGAGAGGTAACGAAAACCTCGATCAACAGTGGCGAGCAACTAGCGATAGGCGGAGCGGGTCGGCCGAGCTCGCTTCCGATCTAGGGCTTGACGGCTGCTAGTTTTTCGTTTTGCTGTGATCCCTGTTTTTACTGTTCACAAATACAGAGTATTTATACACTAGGTCAAGAGATGACCGTTGTGGGCCCCACCAGTGGTAAGACCAAAGTTCGGTTCAAAATCCCGATGATAACGTGGACCGGTCTAGACAGACTTGGAAAAATGCCCAAGTCAAATTCGGCGAGAATCGTGAGTGATTCTCGACGAATCGGCGAGAATCACTTACGATTCTCGCCGAATTCTACTTAGAGAATTCTGGTTACACAGATTATAGAGGCCGGGGAGAATCGGTGGGAATCACCTTGGATTCTCGCCGACTCGTCGAGAAGGCAAAGTCATTCTCGACGAATCGGCGAGAACCACTTGGTGATTCTCGACGATTCTGCCTTAGATGATTTTTCTGACTGCGTCGAGACAGCCGGCCCAACCCGACAAGAATCAACTAGTGATTCTCGTCGACTCGTCGAGAATCACTAGTGATTCTCGACGAATCGGCGAGAATCACTTAGTGATTCTCGACGAATTATACTTAGACGAATTCTCGTCTTTCCACCCGTGAGCAGGTCTTTGGCCCACCCTTGCTTCTTGTCTGCTCTTGCTTTATCATAGCCCTGTACTTGAAATTAAGTACACCCCAATAGAGAGAGTACACGTAGGCCAACACACTGATCTGTTCAACGAGGGATTACGTTGCACAGACCCGTGTATATTGACCCACTGCACCCTGACATTGGTGTGTACTTAGCATGGAATAACTGCAAGCACAACTAAAAAATAGTTCATCAAATACATTGTGAATTCATCTTAGCTAGACAGGTGGCTTCCTCAAATCCAGGTAATTGTGGATACAATACCCAACAGAAAGATTAAACACAACATTACAAAACACATTTGAAAGAACTTAAAACTAAGACTGATCAGGCTCTTTTATGATAATTCATTTGCCAGATTGGATTTGAGCCTTCACAGGAGCTTCAGCAACTTCAGCTGGCTTCTTGCCTTTTAGCTCAGCTTTCTTCTGTGCTTCTTCCTTGAGCCTTTGCCTTTCAAAGTAATGAAAGGGCTTTGGAAAGTACTTGCTTGGCTCCTGAGCATCTGGTGGCAGCCTTCCCATCTTGGCTTTTCTCCTGAACTGTACTATGGATTCCTGCCTAGCTTCAAATTTTTGTCATTCTATTTCATTATACCACTTTCCTCTTTCATGTTCTTTGTCCTTTACAGCCTTCCATGCAGTTAGTATAATATTTCTTGAAGTAGGGCACAACTGCTCAAAATCTGGCTTAAGTTCAGCCTGCTCTCTAAATCTCTTCTTGGATAGTAGAGCATCTTGCTATTCTTTCAAATTGGCCTCAGGCTTATCCACTTTCTCAATAACAACCCTGTTAACCTCCTTTGGAGGGCTATACATATCTTGAACTTGCTGATCAATCATATCAAAATCTGGAGGAGGGTAAATGACTTGGGCAACCTCAGGTTGATTGCCTTCAAGTAGACCTGTTTGTATTCCTGACTCAGCCACCATAGCATCATCACACAAAGGTGGATATCCCAATGTGGCTCGAATACTATTTGTCACCCATTTGGTGTGCTCTGAGCCAGCATGAACTAACAACCTCTCCCCCTTTATGGCTTCTCTGATAATATGATCTCTTAGATCTTCCTTCTGAAATCTGATCTGGCCATCCAGATAATTCACACCCTCTTTAAAAAATGGTTTTAACTTTTGAAGCTTGTCAGATATATCCTTTTGAGAGGTAGTGATAGTAGTTTTAACTGATTCAATAGCATCTTGAAGTTTCTTATCAAATTCTTCGATCTCCTTTGCTCTAGCTTCAGTCAGCCCTGGAGTAGTCTTTTTCAATTCATCAATAATTTCTTGATGAGATTCAGTTAAATTGTCATTCATCCTCAGTTGATTCTCCAAAACATAACTTTGCTTTAAAACAATATCATCCACTTTAGGGATGATGGACTGCTGTTGTTTAGCCAAATACACCACAGCATTACCTCCCTTATGGAAGCAATCTGTCATCTCCTTCTTATGCATATTGATTTCAAATCGAATTGACTTTATATCCTGAGCCAAGTCAAATTGAAGGGACTTATTGCTCTCATCAACATATTTTTCAACTGTCAATCTATGTTCATCTAGCTTAACTTGCAAATCAACCATAAACTTGTTATAATTAAATTCAGAATGGGATTGTTGAGTTGTAGTTTGTAGAGCCTGCTTATAACCTTTGCTCCTTCTCTTGAAGACAACAAGTTTTCTCTTCTTAGTCATTCTGGCTTCTTTAGTCTCAGATTCAGATGAACTATCAATTTGAACTCTTTCTTGAGGAGGTGGATGAATATCTATCTCAGTGCCATGTTGTTCAGCCTCAACATGCACAGACTCCTCCTCAACCACTTGCTCCTTCTCAATTTCTATCTCCATGTCAAGGGCCTTCTCAATATCTTGCCCCTCTTCTACTCTATCAGTAGCAATATCAACATTAGGAAATAACTCATCTAGAGTATATTCCTTCTGAGTTTGAACATAAGATGTATCAATTGGATCTTCTATATTCAGATCTTTGGAGATATCAATTTGTACTGCCTCTTGCACTGGGTCTGACATCTTCTCCCCCTGTACTTGTTCAGTATTGGTAATGTCCTGGGCAGGTGAGTACACTTGCTCCCCATGCACCTGTGCAGAAATTGAAATATTAGAAATGTCTTTTATAAGAAAATACACCAGCTCCCCCTGCAACTGTACCTGGTTAGGAGTAGATTCATTCTGGGCAGGAGAATGAGCTTGCTCCCCCTGCATCTGTACAGGTATAGTGTCTTGCTGGGCTGGAGTAGACGCAGGGTGATCTTCATCCTGCTTCCTCTCTTGTTCTTCTTGAAGCTGCTCAGTATCTTGAGCATGAGAAGAGGATTTCACTGGGGTGTCCTGCCTACTCTCATCAGGCACATCCTTAGACAGCACCCTATCCCACCTAGAAAACAATCTCATGTCCATCTTTCTCATGTGATTGATCTTTGTTCCTGGCAGGTGTTGCATTACCTCAGGGATCACTCCATTCAGATATAAACTCATAATTCTAGCCAGATTTGGCTTCTTTATTCCTTCCTTGATCTTTTCAAAGATTACAGCTGACCAATCAGTTGGAATTGTAAACACAATTCTGGTCATTAGGCAGAACATATAGGCTGAAATCCTATCATGTCCCCCTGGTTTGCACAGAATCACCTTGCCAACTACTTCAGACAAAAACTTCCCTTGCTGATTCATCCCTTTCCTGTTGAACGCAGCTCCAATTTTCAGGGTGGGACCCAATCCACACCATTGGATAGCCTCCCTTGACTTAGAAGCAGGGACTTCTTCTTCATTCTCAATTATTAGTAAATGTAGAATCTTCCTTAGACTTCTTGGGGTAATCTTCACTGGCGACCCATGAACAGTGGACTTGATCTTGAGAATATCTGAACCTATTGATGCAGAGTTAAAGAATTCATGCACCTCCTTCTTCCATATCTTAGAAGGTTCAGATACTAAAAACTCTAATCCAGATTCGGAAATAAGAGTGATAACTCGTTGAACATCTATCGGGGCTTCGGCAAAGGCATTCCTTACCAACTCATAACCTTCTTTGACGTTGTCTTCAATCTTCGGCACCATTGTTCAGGTGAGAAAGCTTGAGAGAAGAGAGAGAGAGAGAGAAAGTTGACACAGGGTTTCAGTCTCGAAAACCTTGTAAGCGTGTCGACTGAATAAGTTCTTGACCTTTTTATACCTTCTATTGAAAGAAGATCAAAAGGCGGGCAAAAACAGTCTATATGTGTCGACACAGATGGAATGTGTCGACACAAACTTCTATTGTCTCGACAACAAATCTGTCTACTATGTGTAGACACCAATTGTGGATATGTCGACACCTGAGAGATATAGTAGAGTATCAGAAAATCTGTGTCGACTCTTAGGATAAGTGTCGACACAAAATTTGTAAGTGTCGACATCACTATTCTGGTGAAGTCGACACTACATTCCTGGATAAGTCGACAATTTAATTCTTAAGTGTCGACACATATTCTCTGTGTCGACACAATATTTCTAACTTGTCGACATTACTTCACTGAGTCGACACATTATCACTGAATGTGTCGACACTATTTTACTTAGCCAATTTCTGTTTCTGTCAACACCACTTGAGACCATTTGATAATCTAATATGTTACTTGTAAGTTTGTTGATAATCTAATCAATGGTCAGCATGTATAATTCAATTTTAAATTTATTGAATTTTGTTTCATCCAGAGGCTTAGTGAATACATCTGCTATTTGATAATCTGTTTTAACAAATTCCAATGTGATGTCTTCTCTTTCTACATGATCTCTAAGAAAATGGTATTTAATTTCTATATGCTTAGTTCTACTATGAGAAACAGGATTATTAGTAATAGAAATTGCACTCTTAGAATCACACAAAAGAGGTGTTCTACTTACTTGAATACCATAATCTTTAAGCTGATGCTGTATCCACAGTAGTTGTGCACAGCAGCTGCCAGCAGCAACATATTCTGACTCAGCTGTAGATATAGCCACACTAGTCTGTTTCTTACTACTCCAAGATATCAATCTTCCTCCCAAGAATTGACAAGTACATGTTGTACTCTTCCTATCCTCTCTACAGCCTACAAAGTCTGCATCTGAATAACCTGTTAGTAGAAAATCTCTATTCCTAGGGTACCAAAGGCCTAGATTAGGTGTGCCCTTAATATATCTCAGAATCCTTTTGACTGCAGTATAATGAGACTCTTTAGGACAGGCTTGGTACCTAGCACAGACACATGTAGCATACATAATATCTGGTCTACTAGCTGTGAGATATAGTAGAGAACCAACTATTCCTCTATACAAAGTCTCATCAACAGGTTTACCTGCATCATCTTTGCATATAGGCATACTTGTTCCCATAGGAGTTCTCATGATGGAGGATGACTCCATACCATACTTCTTAATTAATTCTTTGGTAAACTTTGACTGGGATATGGACAAGCCATCATCAGTCTGTCTTCCTTGGAGTCCCAAGAAGAACTTCAGTTCCCCCATACTGCTTATCTCAAACTTTCCTTGCATAAGTTTGGCAAACTTTTTACAAAGGTTGTTTTCAGTAGATCCAAAGATTATGTCATCAACATAGATCTGAACTAAGATGATCTTGCCTTTGGATTCCCTAAGGAATAGAGTTTTGTCTATTTTTCCTCTTGAGAATTTATTCTCAATAAGGAAAGTAGACAGGGTTTCATACCAAGCCCTTGGGGCTTGCTTTAACCCATACAAAGCTTTTCTAAGCTTATAAACATAATCAGGTTTAAGAGGATCTACAAAACCTGATGGCTGCTCTACATATACTTCTTCTTTAAGATCACCATTCAGAAATGCTGACTTCACATCCATCTGGTATACCTTGAAGTCTTGATAGGTTGCATAGGCAAGAAACATTCTTATTGCCTCCAGCCTTGCTACTGGGGCAAAGGTTTGATCAAAGTCAATCCCTTCTTCCTGCCTGTATCCTTTAGCAACCAATCTTGCTTTATTTTTCACTATTACTCCACTCTCATCCAACTTGTTCATATAGATCCATTTTGTCCCAATTATATTGTGGCCTCTTGGTTTAGGAACAAGCTCCCAGACATTGCACCTTCTGAATTGATTCAGCTCCTCTTGCATAGCATCAGTCCAGTGCTGGTCTTGGATGGCTTCTTCAAACTTCTTAGGCTCCATTTGTGACAGGAAACTTGAATGCAGAACTGTGCTTTGACTTCTGCTTCTAGTCTGCACTCCCTGTCTTAGATCACCTATTATCTGATCTGCTGGATGGTCTCTTAAATGTCTTGTAGCTGGAGGAAGATTCCCTTCTGATTGAACATCTCCAGCTCCTTCATTATGCTGAACCTTTTGGTTTTCTTCATCTTCTATAGAATCTTGTACTCCCCCTGGACAATAGCCTTCATTTTCCAATACTCCATCTTCCCTTGAAGCTTCAGCAATGGAGAGCTTGTCCATTCTTTTGCTTATACCTGTTGAGTCATTTGATCTACAAGACAACTCACAGTTGATTAATCTTGTTTCATCAAACACAACATGCACAGATTCTTCAACAACTTGAGTAGTCAAGTTGAAGATTCTATAGGCCTTACTATTTGTGTTGTACCCAACAAATATCCCATCCTGGGATTTGGCAGCAAACTTAGTCAAATATGACTTACCATTGTTAAGTATATAGCATTTGCAACCAAAGATTCTGAAGTAGGATAGATTTGGTTTTCTACCTTTCATAATCTCATAGGGAGTCTTTTTATGGCTCTTGGTGATAGAAGCCCTATTGATCACATGACAAGCAGTGTTTACTGCCTCAGCCCAGAAATATTCTGGTAGAGAGGTGTCACTCAATAGAGTTCTACCAGCTTCAATTAATGTTCTATTCTTTCTTTCAGCAATTCCATTTTGCTGAGGTGTTCTTGGTGAGGAGAACTCTTGGAAAATCCCAAAGTCTTCACATAACTTTGTCATGCTTTCGATTGAAACTCAGTACCATGGTCACTTCTGATTTTGACCACTGTACTATTCAGTTCATTCTGAATTTGCTTTACAAAATTAAGTAAGACACTTGGGGTTTCAGATTTCTGTCTCAGAAAGAACACCCATGTAAATCTAGAATAATCATCTACAACCACAAAAGTGTAGACCTTCCTACCTAGACTATGAACTGGCATAGGACCAAAAAGATCCATATGCAAGAGGTATAAGCACCTCACAGAATCCTTATTTTCAAGGCTTTGAAAGGAGGATTTTGTCTGCTTGCCCTTTTGACAAGCTGAACATATCCCTTCCTTCATACACTTAACTTGAGGACCATTCCTCACTAACTCTTTGATAAAGAGTTGGCCAATTGTCTTGTAGTTAAGATGAGCCAATCTCTTGTGCCACTTAACACAATGAGAAGCATTGTCATCAGCTACAAGACAGATGGGAGAAGCCTTATTCTCACATACAAAATTAAGACAATATACATTTATCTTCCTATACCCAGTCAAAATGATCTCTTGATCACTTGACCTTTTGATATGACATCCATCCTTAACAAAAAAAATATCATATCCTAAATCACTCAGCTGGCTTATGCTTATTAGATTATGTTTCAAACCTTTTACATAAGCTACTTGGGTGATAGTAATTAGGTTAGAAGAAATGTTACCAAACCCTTTGATGACTCCTTTTTCAGATCCACCAAAGATCACTTTAGGTCTATCTTTGACAGATGAATACTCCTTCAACAGCCCCTTTGTTCCAGTCATGTGCCTGGAACAACCACTATCCAAGTACCATATAGGGGCATGGCTACTTGGATACACCTGCAACACAGATTTACTTTCCCTTAGAACCCAAGCAAGTCTTGGGTCCTTGGTTCAAGTTAGCATAAACAAAGCTACCATTATCTCTTCTAACAGGTAGACTATTGTTCTTTCTAATACTTGTGTTATACCAGCAGTCTAGTGTAAAATGGCCTCTCTTGCCACAGCACCAACATTCAAACCTATTGTATCTAGTTCTAGATACATCCTTGACAAAAGAATTTCTGTCCATTGCTGGTGCTGCAGCAGCTTCACCCACTGATTTTTTATAACCATTGGGTTTATGAACATGGGTAGGCCTGTTGGCATTTACACCTTTGTTTTTCAGAACATTAGTCTTAATATGACCATGAATATTTTCATGATCATATTGATTAGAAGGCACTTGCACCTTTCTAAACTTAATAGGGACTGAAAAGTTCAGTGGCTTGACAGGAGCTTTGCCTTTCCTCTTGAATTGGCCAGCCCTGGAGTTACCTTTGAATCCTAATCCTGCCTTACCCTTTTGATAATTCATCTATCAAGGGTAAGACAGACTTTGGCTTAGAGTAACTAGCCACTAAATCTTTTTCAATTCTTAGTCTGGCCTCCAGACTCTTCACTTGATCATTGGTATAATTAATTGTGCCCATCTAAATAATAGTTATATTCTTTAGCTTGGCAATTTCATTTAACTTCTGATCAATTACTTTCTCTAACTCAGTTACAGCTACCCTTAGTTTAGCAATTTCATGAGCCTGAAGTTTAACCAGGTCTTGCTTTTCTTAAGGGCCTGCAACAAGTCCCCATACTTATCTATCAATTAATAGACATCTCCTTCAGATTCAGATGCATCTACATCACTTGATGCAGATTTAGCTGATTCTGTACTTGTACTACAAACAGATTTCATAGAAGGACATTGTACCTTATTAGGACCAGACTGATTCTGGCATATGTCCTCTTCTGATCCTGCCATCAGTCCCATGCACTAATGATCCTCTTGTTCATTGATGGAGTCTAGCAACTGCAGAAACTCCTCTTCTTCAGATACATCATATAGTCCAATATATGCTTCTGCTTCAGATTCTGACTCTGAAGTTGACTGATCTGTTAGGATCTTATCCTTCTTTGCAACAAAGGATTTCTCCTTCTTGCCCTTTTTATGAGTCTTATTCTTGTCTGAAGACTCCTTTCTCTTATCAGGACAGTCAGCCACTACATGTCCAGGTCTATTGCAACAATAACAGACAATCTTTGAAGTAGTAGCCTTGCTGGGCTTTGATCTGCTCTTTTCTTTCCTTGATGACCTTTTCTTCTGATAATAGTCATCAACTTGCTGTGAAGTAGAGGGCTTAGACTTCCACTGCTTCTTCTTCAAGAACCTCTGGAATTGCCTTGTGAATACAGCAAAGTCTGCATCTGAATCACAGCTTTCTGAACCCTGATTATCTGAATTTTCTGAACTGACTTCTGCAATTTCCTTAGGAGGGGATGGTGATATCCTCCTATTCTTTCTGATGGATTCTGCATTGAATGCCACAGTCTTTTCTCTATGCTCTCCTCTTGAATTCTTTTCCTCCTCCTTCCTCACCATAAGTTGCATTTCATAGGACAGCAGCTTTCCAAACAAGGTGGGAGGAGAGATCTCTGCCAATTTAGCCACTTCTCTTATGGCACAGATCTTTGTGTCCCAATCCTTTGTCAAGGATCTTAAGAATTTGTCATTCAGTTCATAGGTACTGAAGACTCTTCCATAGGACATTAACTCATTCACAATTCTATAGAATTTCTTATAGCATTCAGTTATGCTATTAGTTTTTCCTTGTCTAAAACTTTCATATTCCTAGTTGAGCATAGACTTCCTATCCTGTCTTACTTCTTCAGATCCCTCCATGTAGACAATCAAGGTGTCCCACATTTCTTTGGAGGTCTTGCAGTGAATCAGATTCTGAAATGTAGAATCATCTATGGCACTCACAATAATATTCTGAGCTCTCTTGTCCATGGTTGCCAAAATGACTTCATCCTTGGTCATTTCAGAATAACTCTTTGGAGTTTGAATATTAGCATCAAGAACTGATACCTTCATTGAAATGAAGGGTCCTTCCTGAACTGTGATGTATATTCTTGGGTCAGATGCTTCCATGAATAATCTGACTCTTTCTTTCCAAATTTCAAAGATTTCCTTCCTGCAGATGGGTAATTTCATTGACCCTAACTCCTTGTGATTTTCTCCAGAACCCATCTTCTTGAATCTTGATTCTGCCTTTCAGATCTACCTCAGACTGTTAAGTCCTTTTTGAGTAACCTGCCTCTGATACCACTTGATAGTTTTACTTTCAAGACAACCTAAACACCTAGAGGGGGGTGAATAGGTTCTAATTGCTTGTTTATACTTTTAGGCAGAATTCAATCACAAAATTAAAACAACCAGCACAGCAATCACAGAAATTTAATCATCACAGATTGCACAATGTTTTATAGTGGTTCCCCAAGGTTTGGGTACATCCACTTTCCCCCTTCACCTATCTAGCAGTATGCTAGATTCGGCCAAACTTCCACTATTCTCAGATCCTCAGATCCTACAGCTCAGAACTTGGATAGGTTCCTACAACTCAGGCACAACAGCCCTACCTCAGCCTAGCCACAAGGCCTACAACTCAGAGAAGAACCTTCTCCTACACTCAGGCAAACAGCCCTACCACTCAGAGATCAACTCTCCTACACTCAGCCTTTATATCACAGGCTTACAACTCAGATCTGTGTAAAACAGATCCTACAGAAATTTAGAAAAGAAGTTTTAATGTCTTGCCTTTGTTGAGAGAGAAGAGGACAAGACAATTCTTGATCAGCTGATGAAATCAACTGAATCTGAGCTTTCTTCAAAGCTTCTTGAATCTGAACTTAGCTGAGTTGATTTCCAAACAGCTTCTTGAGAAACCACTGATGGCTTCCTTCTTCTTCTTCAAAATGGGTGGATCCCTCTCTATCCAACACCTTTGATGATACTTCTGAATTCTTGTTAGAACTCTTCTTAGATCGATCCTGAGATCGTCTTCTTAGATCTTCTGATGAAGATCTTCTTTAGTGTATTACTCCTTCTTGATTTGATTTCTCAATTTGATTGCCAAAGTTCAATCTGTCTTCTTCTCTCTGAATTTGTCTATTTATAGACCTTCTTAATGGTAACCGGCTGATCCGGTTTATAACTGTCTTCTGACAAGTCTGACAACATCAGTTAACTGGCTGCAACTCACAGCTGTCAAGTCTTCAAACAGATCCTGTGCCTTAGTCTTGGTCAGCAAAGTGTTGAGACAGACTGTCAGGAAGTGTCGAGACCAACTGTCTATATGTGTCGACACAAGTAACTTTGGTGTCGACACAGCCTTTGATGATGTCGACAAGTTTGCCTTTAAGTCGACACAGCTTCTTCAGAACTTTATTTTGAGAATGAGTCGACACAGAGAATTTATGTCGACTCAACACTTCATCCTTCTTCAGAAAATAACTTGGTCTTGACTTTGCAGTGTGTCGACACAAGTCCTGTGTGTAGACACAGTTGTTGTAGATTCAGAACTCAGTATGTGTCGACACTGCCTTCAGGTGTCGACACATCAATTTTTGACTCTGCCAAAATGTGTCGACTTAGTCTTCTGGTGTCGACACAAGTATTGTCAACTTCTGCCAAAATGTGTGTCGACTCTGTCTCATTGTGTCGACACAGCCTCCCAGTGTCGACACAAATGTGGTCGACTATCTTTCTCTGTGTCGACACAGCTTCCTTCAAGTGTCGACACAAATATTCTGAAGTGTCAACACTGTTTCTTTAGGTGTCGACACATGGACTTAGAATATTTTTCAGCATTCTTTAACACTTCTTCACCTGCACATGTCAACTCAAAACAACATCAAATACACCTTGATGTATATCATTGAGCTAAGTTGGACTTCTTCAATTCAGGTACACATTTTCCAATGTACCCAACATTTACAAATGAAGTGCTAGAAATAAACATCATAAAATTCCAGTAAAATTTCTATAGGTTTTACCCATTCCAAAACTCACTCTACCCGAGTTTCACAGCTTTTAGATAATGTTTAGTGACTGATTTTACTTATTTGAGATTTTACCCTAAAACTAAGGTTAGGGTTTTAGGTATCTACCTATCTCCAAATCCTCCTTGATTCCATCCAGATGATTTATATTATGCTAACGTCGACTCTACTGAATTTCAAGGCAATACAAGGGCATTTGCGCCCATGTCCTTCACAACCCTAAAAACCCTCCCTTTAGGGTTTGAGTTTGGATCCTAGGGTAAATCAACCCTAAAACACACCATTTTTCTCCAAGTGGGTTATAGTGGTCCTACCAAGTTAGTGGTCAAAAATCACGGCCTCTGTTGAGGTGATTTGACCATTCAAACATCAAAAATAGCTCTTTGACCTAAATAGCCCTATAAGCGTATACCTAGAGTTGGATCATACATGACCAAAACATCTCCAAATGAGATGAAAATTTTACCAGAGCCCTAAAATGCCCCTTAAGACAATCAACCCAAATTTGGGGAAGTTTTAAGATGTTTAGAACACCTAATTAATTTATTCATAGATTATTAAATTTTTACAAAACCTATAGAAACATATTCTCCAAAAATTCCCATTTTTGTATATGTTCTAGGTATAGGTAAGATTGACCCCTATCCAAAATTTCAAGTCATTTGGATGGCTGGATTGGTGGGGGCACTCAAAACAGGTTCTAGTCAAGCCTATGTATAGACCCCACCAAAATGGGTGCTGTGATCAAACCACTTATCCAAATGGGTTCAAACAAATTTTAAAATAATTTAGACTCGAAGGGATACAACTTCTGTGAATGGCCATTTTTCCTAAATCGGCCTCTGAGGGCCTTATTTAACGACGTCAAAATGTGCAAGTTAAAGGTAACAAATAACAATATTATATATAGAAATATAATAATTAAGTATTATGGTTATTGTTCATCTTCTCAAAAGACCCTAACCAGAAACCCTAAAAATGCCATAAAGCTGTAGCTTTGCATGAGCCACCGCCGACCATTTGTCCACCTCCCTGGCAAGCCACCGCCACCACCACCTCCGTCGAGGTGATGGCTATCGGTCGGCGGTGGTTTGGCCGCCGGAGGTGGTGGTTTCCGGCAAACCCGACCACCATGAATTTTGGAAAAACCATAGAAACGCTCACCCGATCCAGCTCTTTTGAGCCCGATTTTCTCTCCTAATAATTCCTAAGATCTATCCATAGAAGAAGAAGTAGAGGAGGACCTTATTCGCGGTTTGGAGACGAGCCGATCGTCGGAAAGCCATTGCCGCGGTGGTGGGGTCGCCGGAATTCTCCTACAGCACAGTACAAAGTTCCAATCCATCGGGTCAGGGTGGAAACTTCATCTCTAAGTCTAGGGAGTCTTTTAAGACGGCTAGATGGGGGAGAGGAAGGGTCATGGCTTCAAGCCATTTATAGCCATGAAGGATAATTTCGGCCATGCCTTGGGTTCACCATTTCCAGCCTTGAACAGCCTTGAAAACCCCTTGAACTTCTCCTATTTCAGCAAGGGAGATGAATCCATTCTTTGGAAATGAAGGGAGAAGTCCCTTGGCCTCCCTTGGCCATGAATGTCTCTCTCTCTCACTTTCTCTCTCCTCCATTAAAGGGCAAATGGAGTTTTCTCTCTCCTCATCATCATGAATGAATTTGTTCATCTCCCTAGCCTATTGGCAGCCCATAAAATCATTATTATCAATTAAAATAAAGTTAGCCCAAGTGGGGGAAAATGGGCTTGAGCTTGGGTTAACCCATTTGGGCTAATTTGACTTAACCTTAAGGTAGAGTTGACCTTGGTCAACATGACCATTTGGGTTGACCCCAATGGGTCCTTGATAACTCATTGGCCTCCCCTAAGGTCTATGTAGGGTTGGGTAGGGTTGACTTGGCACCTTGGAGGTCACTTGACCCTTAGTAAGGGCACTTTGACCACTTTGGCGCTAGAGTTGACTTTGGTCAACTTGGCCTCTAGTGCTGACCCTAATGGGTCCTTGATGACCCATTGACACCACTTTAGGTCTAGGGAGACCTGTACAAGGTTGGTTGGGCACATTTGAGGCCAACTGCCCTTAGTTTGGGCACCTTGCCCAATTTAGGTCTATGGTGGTCCTAGGTCAAATTGGCCACTTTGGGTCGACTCTAATGGACCCTTAAGGCTCTAGTGGACCCTCTAATAGGTTAGTGATGTTGTGGTGGGGGTCATGGAGTCATGGTGAAGCCCTAAGGTCAATCCCTAGGTTTGGTGATGAGGTTGTGCCATAGGCAGACCAAGGTGATTCTCACCTTAGCCTCCGATCACTTGGCCCTTTTTTAGCTTTCTAGGGTTTTGTCATGACCTAGTCATTACCAAAACCACTCTTAGGGGTCTAATTGAAAATGAGATGTTACAAATCTCAATAAACAAAACAAAGATTTCGTCCCCGAAATCAAAGTTAAGTCTACGGGAATATCTATCGAAGAAAAAGAAACTTGTAACATCTCATAAGAAGTGAAAGATTACATCACGATGCCATGTTTACTAAGTGAGGTTTAATGGGAAACTCAAATCTATGACTAATTCGCCCAATTTGGCAAAGTCTAGACCCCAATAAACAAAAGATTAGCCCCTACTCTTGAAACTCCAGTCCTACTAGTTTAAAACAGGAAGGTAAATTGAACATCTTGAGAGGTTGTGAGGTATACCTGACCGAACAGTTCTGGATACTTTTGTCGCATCAGGTCCTGCGATTCCCAGGTATGCTCCTCCTGGCCATGGTTCCTCCACAGGACTTTGACTAACAGAACCTTCTTGCGACACAAGATCTGTACTCCTCTATCATCGATCCGAACCGGCTCCAAGTGAACTGACCGGTCTGAAGCTCTCGGCCCATCTGTGGTCGAAATATACTTCTCCAGGCATAGTAGAGCCCTCCTAAGTGAAGAAATATTGAACACGTCGTGTAAGCCTGCCAATTCCGGTGGCAACTCCAGCCTGTAAGCTAGGGGCCCGACCCGCTCTAGGATCCTATAAGGGCCCATATACCTAGGGCTGAGCTTATTCTTCTGACCACGCACCAGTGAAACTCTGTGCATGGGCCGGATCTTCAAGAAAACCCGGTCTCCCACCTAAAACTCTACCTGACAGTATCGGGCGTCATAGTACTTAGCATGTCTGCTCTGCGCTTCCAGCATCCTGTCTCGTATCAATCTCACCAGAGCCTCGGTGTCTTCGACAAACTCTGATCAAAACACCTTCGGATCCTCGTCCTGAATCCATGAAAGCGGAGTCCTATACCTCCTCCCGTACAGGGCTTCATAGGGAGCCATCCTAATGCTAGACTGATAGCTGTTGTTATAGGAGAACTTAACTAGTGTTAAAAGCTTCTCCCAAGGTTCATTTTGATCCAAGATGCATAGCCTTAGGAGGTCCTCCAATGTCCGGTTGGTGCGTTGTCTGCCCATCCGTCTAGGGATGAAAAGCTGTGTTGAAGGTCAGTCGCGTGCCTAAGTAAGTCTGCACGGATCTCCACTCTCTGGATGTGAACCAACCATCCCGATCCGACACGATCATCCTGGGCACCCCGTGGTAACGAATGAACTGCTCTACGAATCTCCGCACCAGTACCCCAACTGAGTCATCTTTCCTGATCGGAATGAATCTGGACACCTTTGTCAGCCGATCGACGATGACCCAAATAGAATCGTTTCCCGTCCGTGATCGGGGAAGGCCATGAATGAAATCCATCGTGATGTCCTCAAATTTCCATCCAGCACCAGAAGTGGCTGTAGTAATCCTGCGGGGTTTCTGCACTCCGCCTTCACCAACTGGCTTGCCTCGCAATGAGTCATGAAGTATGTAATGTCCTTCTTCATCCCCGGCCAGAACATCGTCTTCTTCAAGTCTGTTGTAATCTTAGTGATCCCTGGGTGTATAGAATATCTGCTATAATGTGCTTCTGTCATGATGTCCTCCTGAATCTGGCCTCTTGCGGGTATATAGACCCCGCCTTTGAAATATAGTAATCCATCTCTCAGTGAATAATCTCCCGTCGAACCCTCCTCCAAGGCTTGGAATATCAGTTCTGCCCATACATCTGTCCTCTGTCCGTCCCGGATGCGGTCCCGAATATCATCTATGGACACCATCGATGCTAGATACTCCCTATACAGCTCTGGATCATTCTCGAATACTAGGGATATCTGTATATCTCTAAATGACCGGACTAGCTCCATGGACATCAGATGTGGTCCCTTCACTGAGGTATCTCCTCTCCGACTCAAAGTATCTGCCACCACATTCTCCTTCCCGGGATGGTAGTGCATGGTGTACTGGTAATCTGACAGGAACTCCACCCAACGTCTCTGTCTGATGTTGAGTTCCTTCTTTGTGTCCACGTATTTCAAATTTTTGTGATCTGAGAAGATGTCACAGTGAACCTCGTAGAGGTAGTGTCGCCAAATCTTTAGAGCAAAGATCACTACACTCATCTCCAAATCATGCACCGGATAGTTCTTCTCATGTATCTTCAGCTGTAGGGAGGCGTAGGCTATCACGTGTCCATTCTGTATCAGAACGGCACCCATCCCCTTGTAGGAGGAGTCCGTGTACACCTGGAATCCCTCTATTTCTAACGGAAGAGCGAGAATGGGAGCGGAGGTAAGCCAACCATTCAACTCCACAAAGGCCGCCTCGCACTGTGGCGTCCAAACGAAAGGGGATTCCTTCTTCGTCAGGGAAGTAAGAGGGAGTGCAATTCGGGAGAATCCTTCGACGAACTTCCGATAATATCCGGCAAGCCCCAGGAAACTCCGTACATCCGTGGTTGTCTTCAGTGGTGTCCAATCCTGAACTGCCCGAACCTTGGCCGGGTCTACTGCCAACCCAGCACCGCTGATAATATGACCTAAGAAGGCCACCTCCTTTAACCAAAACTGGCATTTGCTGAACTTCGTGTACAGCTGGTGCTCCCGTAGCCTCTCCAAAGTCAACGTCAGGTGTCGTGTATGCTCCTCCTCCGTCCTTGAGTAGATGAGGATGTCGTCAATAAATACGATGATGAATACATCCAAATACTCCTCGAATACCCTATTCATGAGGCTTGTAAATGCTGACAGCGCATTTGTGAGCCCGAAGGGCATTACTGTAAACTCAAACAGTCTGTATCTACTACTGAAGGCGGTCTTCGGAATGTCCTCCTCTCGAATCCGTAGTTAGTAATAACCTGACCTTAAGTCAAGTTTTGAGAAGAAATGTGCTCCCTCAAGTTGATCAAACAACTCGTCAATCCGTGGCAGCGGGTATGTATTCCGGACCGTCAGTCTATTTAGCACTCGATAATCAATACACAAGCAAAGACTTCCGTTCTTTTTCTTGACAAATAGCACCGGGGCTCCCCACGGTGAAGAACTTGGCCGGACAAACCCTGCCTCTACTAGTTCCTGCAACTGGCTTCGGAACTCTGTCAACTCTTTTGGGGCCATCCGGTAAGGGGCCCTAGATGCCGGCTTGGCCCCCAGCATAAGCTGTATCTGGAAGTCCTGCTCTCGGTGCGGAGGTAGTCCTGACAGTTTCTCTGGAAAGACGTCAGTGAAATCTCGCACCACCGGGATGTTTGTCACAGACTCCTTGACTTCCGTCATCTCAAATAGAATCTGATAGACCTCCTCTCCCTACAGATGGGCCTTAACGGCCTGTACCGAAGATAAGAGTATACGAGAGGCAGGTCTTATACCTTCGATGACAATGAAAGAGTCCATGTGACTCACAGTGATCCTCTTCGCTTGGCAATCAATTTGGGCATGGTTCTAGTACAGCCATACCATGCCTAGGATAAAGTCGTAGTCCGTCAACTTCAAAAGCATCACTGGAGCCTCAAACGACTTTCCACCGATTTCTAACTCCATGTTGCAGTGGTCCGAGGTAAGGATTTCAGATCCATCGGGTAGTCGCACCCTCATCACCGAGCCCGTGAATCGCTCCACGCCTTCCAATCCTTCTATGAACGTCTCCGACACGAAGGAGTGAGAAGCTACGGTATCAAAAAGTGTGTGGGCAGGCTTGCCGCTGATGAAGACTATACCTAGGGTGGTTAAATGTCTTAAGATTCTATAACGAGTTTTTATTTCCTATTTATTCTATCTAGTACAGTTCTACAAAATTTGTCAACTGAGAAAAAGGAGAATTCTTTTTAAACAATTAAACATGTCGGCGTACCTACTATGACCTGCTCTAGGTTCTGAGGCTGCGCAAGGTTCAAAGCATACACCTGCTCCCTTTCTTGTCTACGATCTACCCCTAGTATCCACGACCACGGCCGCGTCCTCGGCCTCCTAAATGCTGAGCAGGTGGGCCACCCTGTGGTGCTGGAGGTGGTGCCCCCCTCATGGGGCAGTTTCTCTGGAGGTGCCCAATCTGATGATAATGGAAGCACTTTGGTGGGGGATACGCCATACCCCTGGGTCTCGGCATCTCCTGCATCCGAAGAGGTTGAGGGGCCAATATCACCTGCTCCCTCGGCTCCTGCCTCACTTCCTGATGAGGCTGGTCCTCTGTCCTTCTCCCATCTGGTATAGCGCCTTGCCGCTAATCATTTCTGGCTCTCTGGCCCTGATCCTCCGCTTGCCGCTTCCGGCCCTGAGTGGTGTGCCAATCAGCCTCAATCCTCTTTGCCATCTCCAAAATCCGGGAGATAGGCCTGTCGGATACAAACAACAAGGCCTCCCTTAACTCCTCTTTCAGGCCCTTATAGAACCCCTTGATGTACCCTGCTTCGTCTAGCTGGTAAGAATCTGCATATCGAGCCAAATGGTCGAACTCCCGATGGTACTCCACCACCGTCCTGGTGCCCTTCTTCAGTTGTAAGAACTGCTCCTCCAACTCATCCCTGGCCGACTGCGGAAAAAAATGCTCCAGCAGCGTGGCCTTGAACTCTTCCCAGGTAATTTTCGCAACCTCCCTATCGGCAAACGTTGTGTCCAGCAGTGTCTTCCACCACCTCATGGCATGGGACTCCAGGCAAGAGACAACCAAAGCCACCCTCTCCTCCCAGGGGCACCGTATCCCGGTCAGCATTTTGTACATAATATCCAGCCACTCTTCCGTCCGAACTGCTGACTCTGTCCCCAAGTAGGACGGGGGAGAAAGTCCTCGGAAGATGCTCATCCAGTTGGCCCCCGGGTTTGGCTACGGGACCGGAACCTGGGCCCTGAAAGCCTCCAGAATGACTGCAGAGTTTGCCCCATCTCCGACTGTAGGAATGGAGTGGGGACCGGTGGAGGTGGTGCAACATCCAGAGTTTGTTGAACTCCAACCCTGTGGCGTAGGTTGTGCTGGAGGCTGCGTAACAGAATCCATAATGAGAAAACGTCCAATCTTTACTAAAAATGGACAATTTATATGTGATCCTCATATGGGCACACCACTGCTTACGCTGCTTAGTTTGTACCCAAACTAAACTCGAGCGGGAGTGACCCAGGGTTAGTCGACTGCTACCTTTTTTCGATCGATGTTACCCCTCTGATACCACTTGTAAGACCCTTTTTTTTCTTTTTAAAACACCGGGGTCTTAGGCCTAGAACCGCCGCTTTGCGGTAACACCTTCACTCCCTGAAGAGTCATCACTACAAAGCGCTGATCCTGCCGGCCAAATCGATCATAACCGCAGCAAGGAAATAGAGAACAACCAGTCCACAGAGATCACATATATAGAAATAAAAGTCTCCACGAAGGGAGTGTCCACAGAATAATATATCAGAGTACTAAATACGGGCTTATGCCCGGTACATCGTGTCCTCACAAAAAATCACTCATGTGAAAGCAAAATGAAACACTACTAGAATCAGGGACTCACAGTCCCAGCTGTCTGAACTCCAGAGCTAGACTTCCCTATCTCCAAACGGGCCGACCTCCGGGGTTGCTCCTCCATGCTGGGCTCCACGATACCCAAAATGATGTGGTCCAAAAACCGTTAGTCTATAAGACTAAGTCCTATCATCCCCTACCCCTTTCCCCATGGCTCCTAAGTATCGAGCGGAGAGGAAGAAAGGGAAGGACATGAAGGTGAAGATTAAATCAAAAGAACCAGGTGACAGCGGAACTAATCTAGTAATTCTATAATAAATAATGGCAATAAGACAAAATATGAAAAGTAACCTTCACTTATGTTAGAACACATAAGCCAAAGGGTCTGCTGCAAGGCTCCCATCGTATAAAAAATCTCATACCAATTTATACGTTGGGGTGTCGGTTATCAAACAGCAGTATATATATATATCAAAATTGACCTTAATTTATAAACTTGCACACACAAGCTTATAGACCAAGGGATCGTTTTGCAAGTCCTAATATATAAGCATCCCATTCCACTTATACCTTAGGTGTCAGGGGTTAAATGAATCGATTATGCTATGATATGCTAGTGGGTATGATGGAACATGCAAGTGCAACTCACACACCTGACTCTGTGCACACAGACCTTTAGTTCCCCCTTTCTGGAGTCGTAACCTCCCAGGATACCTTCGTAGTGGCAGATGGAAGTGGTGGGTTGGACCTCGCCCACCTCTAAACCAGTAAAGCACTACCGGTCAGACCTATCGTATGCCTCAATGCTTGGTGCACGAAGCGGACTCCCGTGTACTCTTGCCTGCTGGCGCACCAGACTTCTGTTGGCGAAGTGCTAACAACACTTGCCGAGTCAGCGTATTGGCGTCAGTGCATCGACCTTCCAATACCGAAGACCCACCACCTTTATTTTCTTTCCTTTTATGCACATGCAAATTTAATATATCAAACCAATCGAGCCGAAGCTCCCCGGGCCATTCCGTCCATCTCTTAACTAATCGAGCCGAAGCTCCCCGTACCAAACTGTCTGTCTCAAAACTAACCGAGCCGAAGCTCCCAACAATCTTCCTGTGCTAACAATGTTTGTGAAATGTGAGAACCTAATTACTAGGTTACTCTTTTCAGTTTGTTAATACAGTTTACGTTAACCTAGGACTACCCCCGGTATTCTCTGTGAAGGGCTCTCAAAAGGCATTAGGAACTATGATGGTAGCTGAAGCCCATCGTTACCTTTTGCAAGGCACTTATTGTTATTGGTTGATTCCCTTTACCCATTCCCTTCTCATATTTTGATAGACTAACCTAGTGTGATTTTTAACCTTCCTCTCTTCGGGAAAGACGATCTTTCGTCGAACCCGAGCACCTCTTAACTCTAGCCAACACCACTTCTCACTAACCTTCCCATCCTTATATGGTGAACACTTTCACATCCATCCAATTCAGCAGATTAACTAACTCCAACGTTGTGCCCCATCATATCCTATGACTGTTAACACAAATTGCTATTTGCAGGCTATCCTATGTTATATGTCGAACTGGATAGGAAATGATCCAATACTCATCCAAATGCCCTAACTTATTTACTAGAGGTATATCATGATATAATTAGCCTATAATCAGAAAATTATAATTTTTCCTAATTTATCTAGCATTTAATTAATTTCCTCAAAAATTCCAAGGGCTACTGATTTGAACATGAACTACCCTAAGTACTCATGCAAGATGTCCAACAAAATTATTATAAATGTTATGTTATCTCAATATGGTAAATCCAAAGTATCACAATTTTTCTATCATCAAAAGGGCACAAAAAACTATTTTAGCAATATTTTCTATCTTTCGTTATTTATGAATCAAGTACAGAGAATATCCATTCAAAAATTATAAATTAATTATACTATGCAGATACAACCTTAAAAATAGCATTGGCCAAGTTTCATAATTTTTCAGCAAGTATTAATCTCTAAATAAATTAATTATCAAAAATCTCCATAAGGTGCACTAGTAAAGAAAGTGTCGTAACTAAGATTCAAAAAATCATGAATATGTCTACAAGCATATAATGGCCTGAAAGTCTCAATTCTTAAGTCTCATAATTTTTCAACAGCAATATCATCCATAATTAATTTTTAAACCATAAAACCACTTTTTAACATTTGTGAATGAAGTACTAGATTTACTCAACTAAAAATTATACAAAAATTCAGGAGCAATCATTCTGACCTAAAACATTTACTTCCAAGATTTCATGGGGTTTCAATGAACAGAAAGATCTAAATAATTAAAACGTCAATTAGGGCTATAGCAAACTTTACAAATGAAGTGCTAGAAATAAACATCATAAAATTCCAGTAAAATTTCTATAGGTTCTACCCATTCCAAAACTCACTCTACCCGAGTTTCACAGCTTTTAGATAATGTTTAGTGACTAATTTTACTTATTTGAGATTTTACCCTAAAACTAAGGTTAGGGTTTTAAGGTATCTACCTATCTCCAAATCCTCCTAGATTCCATCCAGATGATTTATATTATGCTAACGTCGACTCAACTGAATTTCAAGGCAATACAAGGGCATTTGCCCCCATGTCCTTCACAACCCTCAAAACCCTCCCTTTAGGGTTTGAGTTTGGATCCTACTGTAAATCAACCCTAAACCACACCATTTTTCTCCAAGTGGGTTATAGTGGTCCTACCAAGTCAGTGGTCAAAAATCACGGCCTCTGTTGAGGTGATTTGACCATTCAAACATCAAAAATAGCTCTTTGACCTAAATAGCCCTATAAGCGTATACCTAGAAATGGATCAATACCAGACCAAAACATCTCCAAATGAGATGAAAATTTTACCAGAGCCCTGAAATGCCCTCTAACACAATCAACCCAAATTTGGGGGAGTTTTAAGATGTTTAGAACACCTAATTAATTTATTCATAGATTATTAAATTTTTACAAACACTATAGAAACATATTCTCCAAAAATTACCATTTTTGGATATGTTCTAGGTATAGGTAAGATTGACTACTATCCAAAATTTCAAGTCATTTGGATGGCTGGATTGGTGGGGGCACTCAAAACAGGTTCTGGTCAAGCCTATGTATAGACCCCACCAAAATGGGTGCTGTGATCAAACCACTTACCCAAATGGGTTCAAACAAATTTTAAAATAATTTAGACTCAAAGGGATACAACTTCTATGAATGGCCATTTTTCCTAAATCGACCTCTAAGGGCCTTATTTAACGACGTCAAAATGTGCAAGTTAAAGGTAACAAATAACAATATTATATATAAAAATATAATAATTAAGTATTATGATTACTGTTCATCTTCTCAAAAGACCCGAACCAGCAACCCTAAAAACGCCATAAAGCTGTAGCTTTGCATGAGCCATTACCGGCCATTTGGCCACCTCCCTGGACAGCCACCGCCACCACCACCTCCGTCGAGGTGATGGCTATCGGTCGGCGGTGGTTTGGCCGCCGGAGGTGGTGGTTTCCGGCGAACCTGACCACCATGAATTTTGGAAAAACCATGGAAACCCTCAACCGATCCAGCTCTTTTGAGCCCGATTTTCTCTCCTAATAATTCCTAAGATCTATCCATAGAAGAAGAGGTAGAGGAGGACCTTGTTCGCGATTTGGAGATGAGCCGATCGTCGGAAAGCCATTGGCGCGGTGGTGGCGTCGCTAGAATTCTCCTACAGCACAGTACAAAGTTCCAATCCGTCGGGTCAGGGTGGAGACTTCATCTCTAAGTCTAGGGAGTCTTTTAAGAAGGCTATATGGGGGAGAGGAAGGGTCATGGCTTCAAGCCATTTATGGCCATGAAGGATAATTTCGGCCATGCCTTGGGTTCACCATTTCCAGCCTTGAACAGCCTTAAAAACCCCTTAAACTTCTCCTATTTCAGCAAGGGAGATGAATCCATTCTTTGGAAATGAAGGGAGAAGTCCCTTGGCCTCCCTTGGCTATGAATGGCTTTCTATCTCACTTTCTCTCTCCTCCATTAAAGGGCAAATGTAGTTTTCTCTCTCCTCATCATCATGAATGAATTTGTTTATCTCCCTAGCCTATTATCAGCCCATAAAATCATTATTATCAATTAAAATAAAGTTAGCCCAAGTGGGGGAAATGGGCTTTAACTTGGGTTAACCCATTTGGGCTAATTTGACTTAACCTTAAGGTAGAGTTGACCTTAGTCAACATGACCATTTGGGTTGATCCCAATGGGTCCTTGATAACTCATTGGCCTCCCCTAAGGTCTATGTAGGGTTGGGTAGGGTTGACTTGGCACCTTGGAGGTCACTTGACCCTTAGTAAGGGCACTTTGACCACTTTGGCGCTAGAGTTGACTTTGGTCAACTTGGCCTCTAGGGCTAACCCTAATGGGTCCTTGATGACCCATTGACACCACTTTAGGTCTAGGGAGACCTGTACAAGGTTGGTTGGGCACATTTGAGGCCAACTGCCCCTTTTTAGGGCACCTTGCCCAATTTTGGTCTATGGTGGTCCTAGGTCAAATTGGCCACTTTGGGTCGACTCTAATGGACCCTTAAGGCTCTAGTGGACCCTATAATAGGTTAGTGATGTTGTGGTGGGGGTCATGGAGTCATGGTGAAGCCCTAAGGTCAATCCCTAGGTTTGGTGATGAAGTTGTGCCATAGGCAGACCAAGGTGATTCTCACCTTGGCCTTCGATGGCTTGGCCATTTTTTAGCTTCCTAGGGTTTTGTCATGACCAAGTCATTACCAAAACCACTCTTAGGGATCTAGTTGGAAATGAGATGTTACATTTGGTGTCCATGTGCCATGACCGACGAGCTTGCTTGAGTTCCACCCCCCCCCCCCCTTTTGATTCTCCAGCAAAAGCTCTACTCTAAAGCTCTAGCTCGACTACTTGTGAGGTGGTGAAGATGATGAAAGGCTTGAAATTGGCTGAGGATGGGTGTATATGTAGTTGCCAAGAAAGAGGGTGGTTGGTCATGGCTTGGAAGTCATTCTCTCCCTCTCTCCTTGTTGTCAGCCATCTAGAATTGATGACAAGGCAGTCCCCATGCATGGAAACTCTCTTGGCAGCCATTGGGATGAGGAGGAAGGTGCCAAGTGGGAACCATTCCATAAAATCCTCCTTTTTATCCCCCAAATAGGTGAAATCTTTATATTGCCCTCCATAAAATCCCTCCATTCAAATTCAGAGGGGCTTTGGCGGTAAATTGGCTCATAGGCCTGCTGCATGGGCCTTGGGCAAGGCCTTAGCCCATTTGTTTGACTTGGGCTCCTACTTTTTCTCTTTAGGCCTTATGTTGACCATGGTTGACTTGGGGGTTTGACTTGGTCAACTGATGTGTGGTCTGGTCCAATGTGTGTGTCTTGACTCTCTTGATACCACTCAATGTTGGTTGGGTCATGATGATGCCCTAATTGAGCCAATTTAGTCAATATGTGTGATTTTGACCAATTTAGGGTAAACTTTGACTTTGTTCAAATTGGTGACCCCATGATGGGGCTTTTTGGTCAATTGGGTCCTTTATGATGTCTTAAGACTAGTCGTGAGGTCAATTTCATGTTTTGGGGGTCAATTGAACCTACTGGTGAAGGATTGACCTATGTTGACCTAAAGGGCACTTTGGTGAATTTGGTCAATTTGGTGACCATATGATAGGGCTTTTGGGTCACTTGGGTTTCTCTTAGGGTTATGGATCTATTAGTGAGGTCAATTTGAGTTAGTGAATCCAATTTGAAGTGAATTGCCCTATGTTGACTTGTTCACCCTTAGGGTGCTTATAATAATTTCCTAGGTTCAAGCTGACCTAGGGTCATCTCATGACCTCTACTCACAACTCAAGTTCTAACCCTAACCCAAGGGGGTCTAAAAGTGAGAGGGATGTTACACGCCAAGTGGTCTGGATGATTCGTCGAGTGTTCTGGACAAACGTGTGTCTTCCGGTCCTTAAGCAGTTAAGTACGGTGGGACCTTATCTTTAAAATAAGAGTTAGGTTGGATCTTGGTCATCCATTTTAATTAGGTTAGATCTCACGGCTAGGGTTCCATCCCATAACCATTATAAGGTAGGGATTGATGAGAGACTTGGAAATTTCTTTCCATTCTTTCTTTCCGCCCGAGCCGAAGGAAGAAGGAGTGGACTTCTGTACGTGACTTTCCGTCGGGATCAAAACCACGAATGTCTGGCGAAGGTTCCATGTGTGCTCTCCGGTGAGTTCAAAACCGAGGCATAAGGTCAGGACCGAGGGTTACGGGTTCAAGTGGAGCGACTTCGAGGAAGAAGGTCAAACACTTCTTCTTTCTCTCCAACCCGAGCAACTTCCTGGAGATCGACTTGGTTAGATTTCTACCAAAGAAGTGGTGGTTGGGTCTTAGGCCGAGCCCAGCTTTATGAAGAGGAAGACTAGATCCTTGTTCATGGCTCCAAAATGTGTATCAAGGGTAACAATTCTCCTCTTGGACAAGCGAAGTCCTCTTTTAGCATGTATGTATGAAAGCCCTCACCGATTGGTGGAGAAAAGGTGATTTCCATCGGGTAGATATGTTTATCCCCGAGTATATTTTGCATATAGTATACGAAAGTGTGAGTATAGATTAGGCATGTTACGTGAAGCTCATCTAGACAGGTTGGTCTAGAATAGTGATGTTTTGTTTTGCTTGTCGGAGAAGACTCTGTGGAAATTGTATGGTTTCAGAGTTCTGTTGGCAATGGCTCTGATTGAGCTTTTGTTGTGATTGTAAAGCCTATATCCTGGGGACATAATAGCCAACTTATTGAGTTGTGTTCCTGGAGTGCCCAGCCTTGTTGGCTGTGAGTGCCAGTCGTAGAACGAATCATTGGGATTGTGGAGTACGAGAAAAGGGAGGCTGACCCGCATCATTGTTGTTAATTAGCACGACGATCTAAGAAACAAGAAAGAGCTGAACTGTACCCATACTATGTCATTCGGCTAAATATACATAAAGTGCATGACTGTTGTCATTTGCATAGAAGAGAGTCGTGGCTGTATGCCAGACTAGTAATACCCATACAATAGGAAAGTAACTGAACTTATAAGAATGCTCATACAGACTTATAAGTTAAGGATCGGCTTAACAGGAAAGTAACTCATCATATAAGAGTGCCCATACAAAATTATATGATAAGGATCGTATGCGGTGCAATGCAATGATATGAATGTAATATGATGACTCATCCATGCTCATACGCACGCACACTGCTATGTCGACACAGACTTGTAGTTCCACCTTTTTGAGCAGGTATCTAAACTCTCAGGGGTCATCTGTCGTGGCCAGACGATGACAGTGAAATGAGCTTTCCACTACTAGGTGGTCATCCACACTACCAAGCCTAGGCCTCCATTCACCTCAATGTTAAGAACACAACAGCGGAGCTCCCTGCATACTACGGCTCAAAAGGACTCTCGGGTAGATGTGCACCGAGAACCAAGCCCAACTAGCCTATCATCGTGGCACGGAAGGAGCCTATGGGAGCATATCACCATAGGACCAAGCCCTACCATCCACTTAGCATGGAAGGAGCCCCGAGAATGAGCACCAAGGACCAAGCCCAACTGCCCAAAGTCTATCTATCAACTCCCATCGGTGTGATGACTAGCGAGCCCATAGACCTGCCACACTATCCTTAACCCAGGATTATGATACCGCGTATCAACTCACACCGCATGTAATTTCACGTGGCCTTACCATCAACCATCCAAGGGCTCCAACCGAGTCCCTTTTCATCATTACCAATCCAGTGCTCAACAACACTCAAGGGCTCCACACTGAGTCCCTTATCATCATTACCAATCCAGTGCGGTCAAATACTCACGCACTTACACCCTTTCACATATCTGTGCTCCCAAGCACTCAAGGGATCAACATCAACACAGGTGGAAATCCACCTTGAACAACATAATAATCCAACACTACTACCCGTATAGAGACACAACTTTAAGCAATGGACTATACCATCCATCCCTTCAAACACTTGAGATTACCATTCCACCTATTCCATGGCCATGAGATTTACCTCATCCAATTCCTTCCTTATGATGAAGCATACACAAACACTTATGCTTCCTTAGGTTATCACAACATTGTAATGATACTAGCAATATCTTCCAAGCATTATAACATAGCTATAGGTTACACATTTACGTATTAACACCAAGTTGTTCCTTTACCGGTTATCATGATTAATTCGTTGTACAACAAAATTCCATCCACCATTTATTTATCACGATCATGTATAACTAGTTCACCCAAACCTCATCATTATACTGCTACGATCTTTTTACTGAGTCCAGATCCGGTTATACACAAACCTGAGAACAATGTGCACTTAAGTATTACTGTATAGCAACTTCGACTGAACCTTCCTGAGGCTACATGTCTCCTATGATAATGTGTAACCATTCGTTGGAAAGGTCTTTCTGAGGGCTACAACTTTTGTGTTCAGCTCAAGACCTAGATCAAGTCGTATCATACTCAAAAACGTCCTTGAAGTCCATTGCGCGCAGAAAATAGATTTCTACACTCATCTTAAAGCAAAACAAATGACATCGGCTCATCTTTTTCCTCTAGCCATATGTTCAAAACTACACACAGATTTCTCCTCCTCCCATATTCACCCTCAATAGACCATTTCTGTTAATGAAACTAAGTCCATCACCTTCACAATGAAGAGAGGAGAGGTTGAAGACACAAATCCCTAGGACAAGGGTACTAGCATGGTCTCTTCCTAGGAGATTGATCTTCATCTCGCATAAGCCTAACTCTTTTGAGTCGACATCTCTCCTATATCATAACTAAAGATCTAGCACCAAGGGAGAGGGTAGGAAACTCACCTCGTTTCTGACCATGGATCTTGTTATCCTTCTCGGCGACATCTTCTTCCTCGTTGGCGTTGTTCTTCATGGAAGGGAAAGTTCTTCCTCCAAAAAAATTCGACTCCAGCAACTCTCTCTCTCTCTTCTGACGGGTTCGGCACAAGTATTGGCTGGGTAAGAAATGGAGTGAAGGCTAGGGTTTTCCCGTATATTCCCTTTTATAGGAAGAATTAGGGTTAGGTTGTTTTTCCACGTGTCACTCTATCGTTGGACCATCCATTATTACTTAAAACAAGTCTTGTCAAAGAGACTTGTCCATAGGAGTCATTTGGCATATTTCCCGAACCCAGTTCAACCTGTATACGCAAGACAGCGAATTCCGCCCCGACCAAAAATGCTCTAAGTCAAAATCGTCGTATATACCTACACACACTCGACGAATCGTCGAAATTTGTCATGATTACTCAACGCCTCATTGAGTCCCGTAATTTTCTAATTCAAAGCGTTGAGATCGTCGAGTATCACTCAATGTTGCGTTGAAAGTGTCGTGATCACTCAATGCCTCGTTGAGTCCTGTAATTTTTTAAGTCAAAGCGTTGAGATCGTCGAGTATCACTCAACGCTGCGTTGAAAGCGTAGTGATCACTTAACGCCTCGTTGAGTCCCAAAATTTTCTAAGTCAAAGCATTGAGATCGTCGAGTATCACTCAATGTTGCGTTGAAAACGTCGTGATCACTCAACGCCTCGATGCTTCCCGAGTCCAGAATTATTCTAAGTCAAATTCTTCTTATGCGTCGAGTATCACTCAACGCTTCGTCGAATGGCGTTAAGACCACTCAACGCACTTGATGCTTCCAGAATCTAGAATTATTCTAAGTCCATTTCTTCTTATGTATTGAGTATCACTCAACGCCTCGTTGAATGGCATTGATACCACTCAACGCACTCGACACCTACTGAAACCAGAATAATTCTACGTCAAATTATCCTTATGCGTTGAGTATCACTCAACGTCTCGTCGAATGGCATTGAGACCACTCAATGCACTCGACGACTACTGAAACCAGAATTATTCTAAGTCCATTTCTTCTTATGTGTTAAGTATCACTCAACGCCCCATCGAATGGCGTTGATACCACCCAACGCACTCGACGCCTACTGAAACCAAAATTATTCTAAGTCAAATTATTCACCCTATTAGTCGAGTATCGCTCGACGCCTGTTGCCAGTGCACCCCGAGCCTGAGTTAAATTTCCTGACTCAAAACACGTGCGAGGGGTCTAGCACGAATCGGGACATTACAAATCCTATAAACAAAATAAAAGATTTCGTCCCCGAAATCAGGCTAAGGCTATGGGGAAAGTAAAGCATGAAGAATACAAAATATGTTTTTAAGTTTACCTTTGGGAAACAGCTCCGGGTAGTGCTTTTGCATCAAGTCCACCAGCTCCCAATTATATTCTTCTTTCCCATGATTAGATCACAAGACCTTCACCAAAGGAACACTCTTCTGACGCAAGTTCCTTGTCTCGATGTCCACTATCTGCACCGACTCTAATCGAACAAGCCTATCAGTTGCCACTATTCCATTTGTGGTGAGGACATGCTGATCGGGCCGTAGAAGTGCTTTCCGAAGAGACAACACATGGAAGAAGTCATGCAAATTTTCAAGCTCTTGTGGTAGCTCCAGCCGATAGGCCAAAGGGCCAATTCTTTCCAATATAACATAAGGCCCCACATATCTCGGGCTGAGCTTCTTTCTACCACGCACTTGTGACACTCCATGCATTGGCCTGATCTTCAAGAACACTTTGTCACCCACTTAAAACTCCACAATCCTATGTTTCACATTGTAGTATTTTGCCTGTCGACTCTGAGCCTCAAGCATGCGGTCCCATATCAATCAGCATCAATGTCATATATATACTCGATTCCCAAAATCTTTGGGTCTTTATCCTGCACCCATGATAAAGGTGTTCTACACCTTCCATAAAGTGCTTCATGGGGTGTCATCTCGATGCTAGCTTGATGACTGTTGTTGTATGAAAATTCCACCAGTATCAAGAGCCTTTCCCATGGCTCTCCTTTATCAAATACACACAACATCAATAGATCTTTTATAGTTCTGATGGTCCTCTCAAACTGGCCGTCCGTCTGAGGATGAAAGGTCGTGCTAAAGGTAAGGCGAGAACCCAAATATGCTTGAACTGCCTTCTATTCCTTAGAGGTAAAGCGACCATCAAGGTCGGAGACTATCGTCTTAGGCACTCCATAGTACCGTACAAACTATTCCACAAAGAGACAAACCATTACATCCATATGTGTCTATTTCTTCATTGGGATAAATCTGGCAACCTTAGTCAAGCAATCCACTATCACCCAAACTGAGTCAATCCCTGATCGTGATCGGGGAAGGCCGTGAACAAAATCCATTGATATATCTTCAAATTTCCACTCCGGAATGGGCAATGATTGTAACAATCCTCCAGGGCTCTTGAAATCCACCTTCACCTTCTGTCAAGCCTCATAGTGTGTAACATAATACTTAACAGCACTCTCCATTCTTGGCGAGAACATGGTATTTCGTAAGTCATTATACAACTTAGAAATCTCAGGATACACCGAATACTTGGAGTAGTGTGCCTCTAAGATATCTTCCCGGATTTCACCGCCCTCGGGGATGTAGAGTCAGCCTCAGAAATGAACAAGGTTGTCCTTTAGCATATACTCTTTAGTAGATTCATCCTCAATTGCCTTAATCACAAGGGCCAGGGCAGCATCCTTCCCTTGCTCTGCCCGAATTCAATCTTGAATATCACAAACTATACTCATAGAAGTTAAGTACTCAGTATACTTATAAGAATGATCCTTACACACCAATGTGATCCCCATCTCCTCGAGTACTCGAGCCAATTCCATGCTCATCATCCGAGACTCAGGGCTCAACTCTGGTACTTTTCTGCTCAAAGCATCTGCTACGGAGTTTGCTTTCCCGGAGTGGTAGTTCAATGTAAACTTGTAATCACACAAAAATTCTAACCATCGCCGCTGCCTCAAATTCAAATCCTTTTGAGTATGTATATACTTCAAAATCTTATGGTCCAAAAAAATCTCGCAGTGGACGCCATATAAATAATGCCTCCAAACCTTTAAGACGAACACCACTGCTCCCAACTCCAAATCATACCGGATAATTAACTTCATGCTTCTTCAACTGCCTTGACGAATAAGCGATCACATGCATGTACAGTGTAATGACCCTAGCCGATACAACATGACAATGTCACGACTCAACTCTAGGCGACATTACCGGGCTGTAGCCCAAGCACCACAACCCCTCTCCAGCCCACTAGCTGGTTGTTGGTGGCCACAACCTCTCTTTGATGAGCGAACTCGATAGTTAAGTTGGGTCGTACGGGGACTTCCTAGGAGGTCACCCATCCTATTACTAATCTCGGCCAAGCACACTTAACTATGGTGTTTCTTCACTTCTCTTCACCAATTGAGCTGCAGCCCGCTAGTGGGCTGGAGTCCCTGGGAAGTCTCCGTACGGCCCAACTTAACTGTCGAGTTCGCTCATCAAAGTGAGGCTATGGCCACCAACAACCCGCCAGTGGGCTGGAGAGAGGTTGTGGTGCTTGGGCTGCAGCCCGGCAATGTCGCCTAGAGCGGAGCCGTGACATTGTCATGTTGGATTGTCTAGGGTCGTTACAAAAAAGCGCTGAAGCACGCTTAACTATGGAGTTCCTTAGCTTCTCATCACCAATTGAGCTGCATCTCAATTGGTGATGAGAAGTGAAGGAACTTTATAGTTAAGCGTGCTTGGGCGAGAGTAGTTGTGACGGCAGATCAATTGGTGATGATAAGTGAAAAAACTCCATAGTCTTTTTATTGTAACGACCCTAGCCGATCCAACGTGACAATGTCACGGCTCCACTCTAGGCGATGCTACCGGGCTACAGCCCAAGCACCCCAACTCCTCTCCAGCCCACTGGCGGGTTGTTGGTGGGCAGAACCTCCCTTTGATGAACGAACTCGACAGTTAAGTAAGGTCGTACGGGGAATCCCCAGGAGGTCACCCATCTCAGTACTACTCTCGCCCAGGCATGTTTAACTATAGAGTTCCTTCACTTCTCATCACCACCTGAGCCGCAGCTCAGTTGGTGATGCAGCTCAGTTGGTGATGAGAAGTGAAGGAACTCCATAGTTAAGCTTGCTTGGGTGAGAGTAGTACTGGGATGGGTGACCTCCCGGGAAGTCCCTCTACGGCCCAACTTAACTGTCGTGTTCGCTCATCAAAGGGAGGTTGTAGCCACCAACAACCTGCCATTGGGATGGAGAGGGATTGGGGTGTTTAGGCTGCAGCCAGGTAGCATCGCCTAGAGCGGAGACGTAACATTATCATGTTGGATCGACTATGGTCGTTACAAAAAAGTGCACTTTTATTGTAACGTCTCATTCCACCTTTCGTGGTCCAACCACTAGGCCTTATGCGAACCGCTACCGAGCTGCAGCCCAAGCACCCCAACCCCTCTCCAGCCCACAGGCGGGTTGTTAGTGGCCACAACCTCCCTTTGATGAGCTAACTCGAAAGTTAAGTTGGGCCATACAGGAACTTACCAGGAGGTCACCCATCCCAGTACTACTCACGCCCAAGCACGCTTAACTATGGAGTTCCTTCACTTCTCATCACCAATTGAGCTGCAACTCAGTTGGTGATGAGAAGTGAAGGAACTTCATAGTTAAGGGTGCTTGGGCGAGAGTAGTACTGGTATGGGTGACCTCCTGGGAATTCTTCGTGCTGCGCACTTGACTATCGAGTTTTCCTCATCAAAGGGAGGTTGTGGCCACCAACAACCCACATGTTGATGGAGATAGGTTGGAGTGCTTGGGATGCAGCCCGGACGATGCCAGTGAGGCCACAGTGATCCTTGCGTAGTTTAGAGTGGGTCGGTACTTGTTCGTTACATGTTGCATCAACACTGCTCCCATCCCTTGATAGGACGCATCGGTATAAACTTGAAATCCTTCTTTCTCTGATGGAAGAGCTAGGATGGGTGTGGTGGTAAGTCGATCCTCCAGCTCTTAAAACGCAGCTTCACACTAAGGTGTCCACTCGTATGGCACACCTTTATTTGTTAGGGCAGTGAGGGGAAGGGATATCTTTGAAAATCTCTTCACAAACTTACGATAATATCTGGCGAGCCCAAGAAAGCTTCGTACATCGGCCGCTTATTTTAAGGGCAACCATTCCTTTACGACATGTACCTTGGCTGGGTCTACCGCTAATCCAGCATCACTAATAGCATGGCCCAAGAATGCAACTTATCAGAGCCAAAACTCACACTTGTTGAATTTAGCAAACAAGGCATGTTCTTTTTGCTTCCTTAAAACTAAGGCCAAGTGCTCAGCATAGTCCTCTTCCGTCTTTGAATAGACCAAAATGTCATCGATGAAGATGATGACAAAGACGTCCAAATATGGTTCAAACACCATGTTCATCAAACTCATGTATGCGGAAGGGGCGTTTGTGACTCCAAATGACATCACCGTGAACTCGTACAAACCATATCTCGAGCTATATGTTGTTTTTGGGATATCTTCCTCTTGTATTCTTAACTGGTAATACCCCGAGCGCAGATCCAATTTGGAAAACAAATGTGCTCCCACTAACTGATCGAATAACTCGTCGATTAGGGGTAGAGGATAGGTGTTCCGCACCATTAGTCGGTTAATTTCCCGGTAATCTATGCACAATCGTAGTGATCCGTCCTTCTTCTTAACAAACAAAACAGGGGCTCCCCAGGGTGACAAATTGGGGCAAACAAACCCTGATTCTACTAACTCCTGCAAGTGAACTCTAAACTCAGCGAGTTCGTTTGGGTCCATTCAATAAGGGGTCTGAGAGATAAGCTTGGCATCTGGTACTAGTTTAATTTGAAAGTCCACTTCTCTATGTGGGGGTAGTCCTGACAGCTTCTCGGGAAATACCTCAGGGAAATCCCACACTAACCGCACATCTTTCATACTTGTCATATATATTGAGTCCCCTTACATATGGGCCTTAAGGGCCTAGATTGAAGATAACAAAATTCGAGACGCGAATTTAATACCTTGGAAGACGACTGTTGGAACCCCTAGGTGATTTGGGCTGGGTTGTCTTCTTATGTTGTGACCCATGTTGTATAGAAGGGTCAAATTTTATGTGTTTCTTAAGTCTAGGCCATGTTCTAAGAGTCAACAGATCAAAGGACCAACCTACAACACTGTCAAAGACTCAAGACTTAGAGAAATCAAGATTTAGAGAAAGAGATCTACGTTCGTCGATCTAAGTTCGACGATAGTCATGCTCAGCTCGACTAACTCAGAGCTAAAATCTTTGAGCTGAGCTCGACGAACTCCGTTCTCAGATCGACTAACTCTTCAACACTCAGCGCCATAATTCACTCAAAGCCAAGGCTGACTCAGAGACAAAGAACACTCGACGCCAGATGTGTTATTCACTCAACACCAACAGATTGACCAAGTTCTTAGGTCGACTAACTTCACAGTCTTAGGTCGACGAACATAGAGCGCAGAATTAGTCAATTTATGCACAGTAGTTGATTCACGGAGCTCAGGTCGACGAAAGCTGATCTCAGTTCGACGAAAGCTGATCCGAGGTCGATGAAATCTCAGGTCGATGAAAGCTAATTAGAGGTCGACGAAAGCTGATTAGAGGTCGACGAAAGCTGATCTCAGGTCGACGAAAACTGTAAGACATTTTGTTATTTATTCTTTCTCTTTCTGTCTCATCATTTTAACTAGTATAGGCTATTAATTCCCTTGTAACTCAATGCACTTATATTCTCTGAATAGAGCCATTACTGGCAATATTGATTGCTAACATCCTCCATGGAATTAATTGCTTATATTTCGGGACAGACATAGAATAGAATAATTGACAGCATTCTTGCCGTTTTCTCGTTCCCAAGATTTCGGCTGAACATTTATTGCAGAATTTCTTTTGAATTCGACCAAGTTGCAGTGATCTGATATACATCTCCCTGCCAAGAAAACAAGATTACACAGAAGAGCAGAGATTGATCATCACCTTGAGTCACAGCAAAGAAAACATCCAGAAGTGCAGTGAAAAATAAATATCAGAAAAATCAACTGCTCTCAAGAGAATAAGAAAGAACAATCATCACCATCAAGAGTCTTTCTTTCTTTCTCTCCCTCTTTGTTTTCAGGGATCTCAAGTGACAGCAACATTCAAATCAGTCAAGGATCTCTGAAAAGCTGAAGGCCTACACCCTTGAACAAAGCTTCCACTCCTGAACTATTCAAGATCGCAGGGGGAGCTTTGACAACAAATAAGAATCCATACAGTCTTCTCATTTTGACTTGAGAAAAGAAGACTTACATCACTCTCTTATTCCCACCTCTGTACAGGGTTTTAATTCCCTTCAAAATTATTCTGGTTACAAGTCTCCTTCCAAAAGACTTGAGGTTTGGTTTTTGAGCACCTGATCAAAAGCTCATTGGTGGCAGTCACCTAATCAAAACCTGCAGTGGATTCCTACCAAGGGTGGTAGAAGAGTGGATGTACCCAGTTAGGGAACCACTATAAATTTCTTGTGTCGTCTGGTTGCTCCATCTTTTTTGTTCTTGCTGTGGCTGTGTTTTTAGATATTCTGTGATCTTTGATTTACTTTAATCTGTGATAGTTAGATATAGTTTTTAAAGGTAGAGATAATATATTGTTAAAGAAGAAAATTTTAAAATAAAATAACACACAGACATACTCTATTAACCCCCCCCCCCCCTAGAGTATATTAGATCTAACCCTAACTTTCAATTGGTATCAAAGGAGGTTCTTTTGGTTGTACAAGCTAACCCTTGAACCAAAGATCCTAAGTTGGATCTGTTCTCTTACTTCTTCTAGATCTATACAGTATGGCACAGAACAAAGAATATGCAAGCACCAGACCTCCAGTGTGTAACTTGTCCAAGTTCACACTCTATAAGGCAAGAATTAGACTTTACATGAATTATATTGATGAGGATATATTTAATTCCATCTTAACAGGACCACCAGCTCCAGTGGCTTCAACCCCATCAACTTCAACAGACATGAGTGTAGTTCCACCCCCTGGATAGACAGATGCACAGAAGAAGGCAAACATTGCTTATGCCAGAGCCATGAACATATTGGCTCAAACAATGTCAGATGAGATATTTCAAAAGATTGTTGAATGCTCATCAGCCAAGGCCATTTGGGACTCCCTGAACCAAATGGTGGCTGGATCAGCAGATGAGAGGAAGGATAGAAGATCCAACCTCATCACTCAATATGAAAACTTCAAAAAGGATGAAGCTGAAATAGTGGAAGTGATGTACAACAGACTCAGCTCCATTATCAGTGAGCTGAGGACTCTAGATAAAGAAATCACTTTGACTGAAGTGAATGACAAAATCCCCATGTGCTTCCCCAGCACATGGGACTCAAGAATCTGGCCCATCAGAGAAGCCAGAAGCACAATAGAGATCTCAACTGAAGCTCTACTAGGAAAGCTAAAGTCCTATGAGCAGCTGATAAAATCAAGGGAAGCAGTAGTTGAAGTCAAGACTCCTACACCAACTAGGAAAGAGCAAAACATAGCTTTCAAAGCTGCAGAAGACTCTGAATTCATTCCTGTGAATGAAGAATTGATGAGTCTTTTTGCCAAGAGATTCTTTAAGATGGCTAGAAAAGATTTCAGAAGGAAACCATCCAAGTATGAAGACAAGCCAAGGTATGACAAAATACCATCTAAAGAAGTAGTGTGTTTTGGCTGCAGGAAACTTGGGCATTTCATCTCTGAGTGCCCAGAAGTTCAGAAGAAGGATAGAAGAAAGGAGAGTGACTCAAGGAAGGGTCACTACAGCAAGCCTTCCTCAAGCAAGCACAAGAGGAAGGACAATGGCTTTGTTGTTGAGTCATGGAGTGACACTGAAGAAGAGTCAACCTCCTCCAGCTCCAGTGAGGATGAAGAAGAGAAGAAGGCCAAAGAAGTTTGCCTTATGGCTATTGAGGCAGGCAGTAGCAGATCAGATGCTGATGAGTCTGAAGATGAAGAGCTCTTATCAGCCGAGGATCAGGTATTAGCCTCTTATGATTTTGAATCAGAGGAATTTAAACTTGAATTTAAAAATTTGTGCTTAGACTTAATCAGCTCTGAGAAGGAAATCAAACTTCTCAGAGAAAAATTAAATGACCTAGATAAAACTACTGTAGAGAATGATAACCTAACAAATGAACTTATTTCTGCTAATCAACAAATATCCTTTTTGAAATCTGAACTTAGCAAGGCCAAGATATTAGAAGAATCCTTAAATGGGAGAAGTCTACAATTATTAGATATCACTAGTACTGTAAATGCTAGGATCAACAATAGTAAACTAGGATTAGGTGCCTCCCCTAGTAATCCACCTATAATTCAGAAAAATAATCTTTCTAAACCAGTAAAGTTTATATCTGACAAAGGAAAGAAAAATACTGAACAAGTCAATAGGGTTAATAAAGTTCTTGAACTGATTGAAATTAAAATAATAATGTTCAACAATTATCGTCGAACGCAGATCGACGATATATGGACAAATCATCGAACTCAGAACGACGATCTCTGAACGCAAACTTAAGTAATAATCATTCTTCGATCTATGATCGATGACATCAGTATGGTTTGTCGAACAGAGATCGATGATTTTGGTACTCCAAGAATTAATACTCTCATTCTTCAAGTAGAGATCGACGATCTCATCCAACATCGTCAAGCTCAGTTCGACAATCCAACCAGAAATCGTCGATCCAAGATTTTTACAACAGAAATCCAAATTCTAAGAGCAACTTTAATCCCTTTAGCACATGGATAATACCACCCAGAAGATATCATCCCAAAGGCTATAAAGATCAACCTGAATGCTTATATATTTCCAGTTATTCCTATGTAAATCAACAAGGACCCAAGGTCACCTGGGTCAAGAACAACTAAGTGTTATACTTACAGATGAAGACCTATCCAGCATATAATCAACACTGGTGTCTGGATAGTGGCTGCTCCAAGCACATGACAGGCAGCAAGGATAACTTAATTGACTATAAGTCCAAGCTAGGACAAAAGGTCATCTTTGGAGATTCAAATTGTGGCCAAATAGAGGGCTATGGCAAAATCAGGATTGGAGCTGTAACTTTCAAGAAAGTTGCATATGTGAGTGGACTGAAGCACAATCTCATCTCCATAAGCCAACTCTATGATGAAGGCTATCAGGTATCATTCAACTCTGAATCTTGTACTATTACCTCAAGAGAAAACAAATAAGTTTTAATTGGCAGTAGACAAGGAAACATATATTTAGTTAATTTCCAGTCCATTACTTCAGAAATATGTCTGTTTAACTTAGTTAGTAGTCAGAATGACTTATGGCATAAGAGATTAGGACATATAAATCTGAAAAACGTTGATAGGTTATCTAAGGACAACCTTGTGAGAGGCTTACCTTCTGGCCCCTATAAGAAGGAAGGTCTCTGCAGGGCTTGTCAACTAGGCAAACAAACTAAATCTAGTTTTAAATCCATTAATAAGAGTGATTCACCTAGGATTTTGTACTTACTACATATGGACCTTTTGGACCTATTGTTGTACAAAGCCTAGGAGGGAAGTCTTATACCTTAGTGGTTGTAGATGACTTCTCCAGATTCATATGGGTTTTCTTTTTGAGAGCAAAGTCAGATACTTTTCAAGTTCTTACAGATTTTCTCAAGAACATACAGATTGAGTATTCTACTCAAGTTGTATTGATCAGAAGTGATCATGGCACTGAGTTTGAGTCTCTTCTTATGCTAGAGTTCTGTAGGAAAGAAGGTATAAGACACTGCTTATCAGCTCCTAGAACTCCTCAACAAAATGGGGTAGCTGAAAGGAAAAATAGAACACTCATTGAAGCTGCAGGCACATTACTTGCAGATGCTTACATGTCCCTATCCTACTGGGCAGAGGCAGTGAGCACAGCAAACTATGTCCTGAACAGAAGCTTGATACACAAACTAAAACATAAGACCCCCTATGAACTGCTCAAAGGGAAGAACCAATAATTAACTATTTTAAAGTTTTTGGTTGTGTATGCTATATTCATAATAATGACAAAAAGAATATTAGAAAGTTTGAAGCAAAGGCTGCAGTGGGAATTTTTCTAGGATATTCCCAAGTCAGCAAAGCTTATAGGGTTTTTAATAAATCCACATTGAAAATAGAAGAATCCATGCATGTTATATTTGATGAGACAACATGTTTTATAAGGAGAAAGAAATTTCTACCAGAAACCTCCTGCAGGTAAATAACTTGTGTGAGAAATTGGATGAATTGAAATTTACATCCAAGTCTCCTCAACAAGCAAATGAAGAAAGTGATGAAGAAAATCTGGATGGAGTTGAACCCTCCCCAACAGCAGAAGTAATTCCACAAGAGGAATCCTTCCAAAATATTATTATGGAACCAACTCCACCCACAGATCTTGTCACACTGAGGGATCATCCCAGATCCCAAGTGATTGGAGACATAACAGTAGGCGTACAGACAAGGCATCAACTTAACCAGGACATGATGCATGCTTGTTTCCTCTCTCAAATTGAGCCCCAATCCATATCTGATGCAGAGCAAGATCCCCACTGGATCATTGCAATGTAAGAAGAGCTCAATCAGTTTGAGAGATGTAGGGTTTGGGATTTGGTTCCAAGACCAAAAGACTATCCAGTCATTGGAACCAAATGGGTATTCAGAAATAAGCTTGATGCCCAAGGTGTGATTGTGAGGAACAAGGCTAGGCTTGTTGCTCAAGGATATAGACAAGAGGAAGGGATTGACTATTATCAAACCTTTGCTCCAGTTGCCAGGCTAGAAGCAATAAGGATATTTCTGGCCTATGCTTCATTCAAAAAGTTTAATGTCTATCAAATGGATGTGAAGAGTGCCTTCTTGAATGGGGAAATTAAAGAAGAGGTTTATGTTGAACAGACTCCAGGTTTTATTTCTTCAACTCATCCCTCTTTTGTGTTTAAGTTGCACAAGGCTCTATAATGTTTAAAGCAAGCTCCAAGAGCTTGGTATGAGACTCTATCCAGCTTTCTATTAGAGCATGGTTTTTAAAGAGGCATAGTTTATAGGACTTTGTTTACCAAATTGCATCATGATAAAATACTGTTAGTACAAATATATATAGATGAAATAATATTTGGCTCTACTGATCCCAAATTATGCAAGAGATTTTCTGATCTAATGCATTCAAGATTTGAGATGAGTAGCATGGGTGATCTTTCCTACTTCCTTGGTCTCCAAGCGAAGCAGCTCCCTGATGGTATCTTCATTTCCCAGGCTAAATATGTCAAGGAGCTCATAAAGAAGTTTGGGATGGCTGATGCCTCAGCAAAGAAAACACCCATGCCTACAAATGTTGTACTAGACTCTGATGCACATGGTAAACCTGTGGATCAGAAACTATATAAGGGCATTGTTGGATCCCTGTTATACCTTACAGCAAGCAGACCTGATATTATGTTTGCTATATGCCTTTGTGCTAGGTTCCAGGTGAACCCTAAAGAATCTCATCTAGTTTTTCTAAAAAGAATTTTGAAATATATAAAGGGTTGTCCAAGTCTAGGTCTCTGGTATCTTACTAAGTCAGAGTTTGAGTTGACTGGATACCTAGATGCTGACTTTGCTGGATGCAGAGTGGACAGAAAAAGTACTTCAGGAACTTGTCAGTTCCTTGGTATGAGATTAGTGTCTTGGTTTTGTAAGAAGCAGTCATCTGTGTCTACATCAATTGCTGAAGCAGAATATATTGCAGCTGGCAGTTGCTGTTCCCAAATGCTGTGGATTCAAAACCAATTACTGGACTATGGTCTCAACTTAAATAATTAACCATTACTATGTGATAACACAAGTGCTATAGCCATAGCACAAAATCCAGTTCATCACAGCAGAACTAAGCATATAGACATTAGACATCATTTCATTAGAGAGTGTGAAGACAAAAATAAAATTAACCTTGTCTATATCTACACTGATTTACAAAGAGCTGATATCTTCACCAAATCTCTGGATGAAAGAAATCATGTGTTCTTCATAAATAAGCTTGGAATGATAAATGGAGATGAATTAGTTTAATTTCTATCTGCACTCGACGAATTTTTTAAAGTTCGTCGAACGGAGATCGACAAACTGGGGGAAGTTTGTGAGATATTCGTCGAACGGAGATCGACGAACTCTCTGTGTGTGAAGTTAGTTTCGTCGAACTGAGATCGACGAATCTACTTCAGAAAACATTCGTCGAACGAAGATCGACGAAATGTCTTCAACCCTTCAGACTGAGATCGACGAATCATTTAAGTACAAATTATTTCGTCGACCTCAGATCGAAGATCTATTCATTTCTCGTGGAACGGAGTCTGTCGGTTAGTATTCAGGAAAACACTATATTTAGGTTTTCTTTGACCTCCGTCCCGCTCTTTCAGTTCTCTTGCACTTGATCTTCGACTTTTCTTGCAGGTATTCTCATGGCGATTCCCGCAGGCTCTCTTGCATCGATGAAGTTTTATACAGGATTCGATCTGGATTTTGAATCCTTCCAATACTCTGACCCTGTATTCGTGAACATTCTGCAAATTCTAGAAGACCAACATCTCAAGACTCTGCTATCAACACGCATCAAAATCTGTGGAACAGAGATCGGGGAATGGGTCTATACATCTACCACGGAGGAGAACGTGATGATAGGGACTATCACTGGTAATGCCATCTCCCTCACTCCCGCAGTTTTAACTGAAATATTTGGATTGCATAATGGTGAGGAGGAATTAGATATTGAATCTGAAGAGTATGATATGATGCTGAGCCTCATGGGTTACTCAGGAGAAACCCCACAGAAACTGCTTAAAAAGCATTTATCTGCTGAATATAAGTTCCTTGCAGACATTGTAGGGAAAGTGCTGTTAGGAAAGCACTATGCACATGATTACATTACCAGGCATCAATTCCTGGTTATGTGCGTAATAGTAAACAAGAAAGTCATTAACTGGGCTCAAGTTTTGTTTGATCTTATAAAAAAGAAGAACAATAAAAAGGTATGCTTTGGAAGGATCCTAGGGCTCTTCTTCAAAGAAAAGGCTGTCGGATCCCTGGTCTCCCCGACCATATCCATTAATGCCTCAAAGAGACTTACCTGTGCTCTTTTTGGCAAGTGGGAGAGGACCATTACAAAGCCAACCAAGGCTCCTTCCTCTTCCACCAGAACTTCTTAAAGTACAAGGACTACATCAGCCACTCCTCACCCCTCTCCAGAGATTCCATCCATCACTCCACCTCCTCCTGATTCTCAAGCTCCATCTCAGCCTCAAGTTTAACAAACCCTAGCCTCCACTTCCATTCTAATACATACCCTTACACCACCAGCATCTCCAATTCCTTCTTCCCCTACACATATTCCATCCAATTCTCCCTCTTCTTGGGCTGATACACCCATCCCTACTCCTCCCCAATCTTCTTTTCCATCTCATCTTGTTGATATCCCCCTCTCCACTTTCTCTTCAATCTCATCCTTCAATCTACTGTCATCTCCCTTGAACACTCCTTCTCCTAAACAATCCCCTCAACAGGACCCCCTTCTAGAAACCTCCAATCAACCATCTCCTCCAGCAACTATCATCACTACCTCTATACCCTCTTAACCACCTCCTGCACAAACATCTGACTCCACCTCTTTGAATCCCTCTATCATCCAACCACATCTTGAGCTCCTCAAGCCCATCCTCCAAACCATCATTGCAGAGGCTATTTCACCTCTGTCTATCTCCATATCCTCTCTTTCTGCTCAAATCTCTACCCTCACCTCTACCCTCTCTTCATCTGGGGGACTGGCTTCAGTACATACTGCAACCAGGCAGGGGGAGATACTTAATGATGAAGTAGCAACAGTAGCACCAGTAGTAGCAGGAACAAATGGTGATACTATACTTAGTGATGTAGTAGCAACAACAACACGAACAGCACACCAGCACCAGCAGCAGGACCAAATATTGATATGGAACCAGATTTTCTACAGTTTCTTGATACTGATATGGAATCAGCTGATATAGAGACAACTAACTCAAGAGCAGATGTAGATAATCAGTGTACAGATATTATAGTATCCAATGCTCAAGAGACCAGCTTGCCAGAAGTTCTGCCTGGAAGGGTCTACTTCATTAAATCTAAAGAAAATCTACATAATCTGCTGAAAATTTTTGGATTCTATATTCAGTTCTTCCTCTCCTCTCCCACTCAATCATCAAGAGCAATAGTATGCTACACCTCCCCTACAAGTTCAGAAGTGTTAGCCAGTATAAAGAAAAGTCTGATAGCTCCTCCAGCAGTATTATATGAACAAAGATCTAGCCCTCCTGGGCCAACTTTTGTCATGGATAATACTCCAATGCCTGATTTAGATGATCTGATCATGGCTGATATTGAAGAAGAGAACAGGGCAGCTGTTGTGAGCTTTGACTTAAGAAGTCCTCCAGCTCCTTTACAGCATAAAGAATCTTCCAAATCTACAGAGCTTTTAAAAGAGATAGATGCATTATATGACATTTCTCAACAACAATCTGATGATGATGATGATTCTGATTCTGATGATGCTCCTAAGAAAAAGCAAGCCTCAAAGAAAAGGAAAGCTCCACCTCCACCTGCTCCCAAACCTAGAAATACCAATGATATACCATATTATATCCTACAAAACATAACTCCATACAAGGGTATGCTAGCATGGATGTGGCTATCTAAAAATGAACAAAAAGCAAGGAAGAAAAGTAGGAGGTATTCTCCTCCCCCCACAAAGGTTCAGAAGAGATCCTCCTCCTCCTCCTCCTACAGCTGCAAGTGCCTCGGGAACTTTATCTCAGAGCTCAGAAGGATTCACCAAACCTACTCTCACTAAAACTTATCAGAGACAGGGAAGACCCTCTCATTCTTATGGAGACAGTCAGCACAAACAAAGACATCAGTCAGTTCAATAGTTTATTTCTGAGCCAATATTTTCCCCTCCTCCATCTCCTGGCAAAGCTAATAGCCCTGAAGAACTTCCAACTCAAGCTTATGATCCTGAAGCTAGTCAACCTACAAGAATGGTTAGACTCAAGGAATCTGTGGCTCTTTCTCAAATCAGGCAAGCCGGAGAAAAAGGCCAAGATTCATCTCAATTCTCTACCATGTCAAACTACAGAAAGAAAGAGTTTGAAAGATACCATGTAGGGAAGTTGTTCAATGCTGAGGAATATATGAGTCTACATCATGAAGCTGTGGTTCCAAGAATCACCTCTCAAAAGACTCTTGGAGATGCTGAGATGACTATGACTATGAGACAAGCTCAAGATCCAAACAGGAAAATCATATTTGCTAAGTCTTCTGACCTTCACAAGAACATTTAAACTGTTTATTTTCTGTATTTTCTGTGAACAATCTGGGTACAAAGCTTTATAAAGGTACTGATAGCTTATTTATTCTATCAGTTATCTCAGTTTTCATGTTATGTTTACTTCATTTTGTTTTGTGAGCTTTGTCTTGTTGTTTTGTTTATTTAAAGTAACCTCACCCAAATAGGGGGAGATTGTTGGAACCCCTAGGTGATTTGGGCTAGGTTGTCTTCTTAGGTTGTGACCCATGTTGTATAGAAGGGTCAAATTTTATGTGTTTCTTAAGTCTAGGCCATGTTCTAAGAGTCAACAGATCAAAGGACCAACCTACAACACTGCCAAAGACTCAAGACTTAGAGAAATCAAGATTTAGAGAAAGAGATCTACGTTCGTCGATCTCAGGTCGATGATAGTCGTGCTCAGCTCGACTAACTCAGAGCTAAAATCTCTGAGCTGAGCTCGACAAACTCCGTTCTCAAATCGACTAACTCTTCAGCACTCAGCGCCATAATTCACTCAAAGCCAAGGCTGACTCAGAGACAAAGAACACTCGACGCCAGATGTGTTATTCACTCAACACACACAGATTGACCAAGTTCTTAAGTTGACTAACTTCACAGTCTCAAGTCGACGAACATAGAGCACAGAATTAGTCAGTTTATGCACAACAGTTGATTCACAGATCTCAGGTCGACGAAAGCTGATCTCAGTTCGACAAAAGCTGATCTGAGGTCGACGAAATCTCAGGTCGACGAAAGCTGATTAGAGATCGACAAAAGATGATTAGAGGTCGACGAAAGCTGATCTCAGGTCGACGAAAACTGTAAGACATTTTGTTATTTATTCTTTCTCTTTCTGTCTCATCATTTTAACTATTATAGGCTATTAATTCCCGTGTAAATCAATGCACTTATATTCTCTGAATAGAGTCGTTACAGGCAGCATTGATTGCTAACATCCTCCATGGAATTAATTGCTTATATCTCGGGACAGACATAGAATAGAATAATTGACAGCATTCTTGCCGTTTTCTCGTTCCCAAGATTTCAGCTGAACATTTATTGCAGAATTTCTTTTGAATTCGACCAAATTGCAGTGATCTGATATACATCTCCCTGCCAAGAAAACAAGATTACACAGAAGAGCAGAGATTGATCATCACCTTGAGTTACAGCAAAGAAAACGTCCAGAAGTGCAGTGAAAAACAAATCTCAGAAAAATACTATGCTCTCAAGAGAAGAAGAAAGAAGAATCATCACCATCAAGAGTCTTTCTTTCTTTATCTCCCTCTTTGTTTTCAGGGATCTTAAGTGACAGCAACATTCAAATCAGTCAAGGATCTCTGAAAAGCTGAAGGCCTATACCCTTGAACAAAGCTTCCACTCTTGAACCATTCAAGATCTCAGGGGGAGCTTTGACAACAAATAAGAATCCACACAGTCTTCTCATTTTGACTTGAGAAAAGAAGACTTACATCACTCTCTTATTCCCATCTCTGTACAGGGTTTTAATTCCCTACAAAATTATTCTGGTTGCAAGTCTCCTTCCAAAAGACTTGAGGTATGGTTTTTGAGCACCTGATCAAAAGCTCATTGGTGGCAGTCACCTGATCAAAACCTGCAGTGGATTCCTACAAAGGGTGGTAGAAGAGTGGATGTACCTAGTTGGGGAACTACTATAAATTTCTTGTGTCATCTGGTTGCTCTATCTTTTTTGTTCTTGTTGTGGCTGTGTTTTTAGATATTCTGTGATCTTTGATTTACTTTAATCTGTGATAGTTAGATATAGTTTTTAAAGGTAGAGATAATATAGTGTTAAAGAAGAAAATTTTAAAATAAAACAACACACAGACATACTCTATTCACCCCCCCCCCCTCTAGAGTATATTAGATCTAACCCTAACTTTCAATGACTTTAGAGTCTCCATGCCTCAAAGTGATTTGCTTCGCCGCACAATCAATTCTAGTGTGGTGCTAGTATAATCATGTCATGCCCAGAATAAGATCGAATTCTGGCATTCTTAACACCGTCACAGGGGTTTCAAAGATCTTTTCTCCAATGCATACTTCCAAGTCGCACTTGGCAGATGACGTCTTCTCGGAGCCGTCTGGGAGGCGTACTCTCCGAGTGATACTAGTAAAGTATTGCACGCCATTTAAGTCTTTTACGAAGTCCGCCAAGACGAACAAATGTGTGGCACCGATATCAAATAACATGTGAGCTGGTTTCCCACTAACAGTCACGGTGCATAAGTACCAAATTATAACACCTCAATGCTAAGTTCCTAGCACAACTTAGGCAAGCTAAGGACAAATGCTCATAATTATAATAATCAAATAATGACATACATGCAATCACATCTTGAGGATTCCGCTCCCGAGTCATGTCTAGAGCTATCACCTGCTCTCGAGCAAGTGCAGGATGTAATATCCCATTTCATGTCAGGCCACTCGCACGCATTTTGAGTCAAGAGAATTGACTCAGGCTCGGGGAGCGTCGAGTGAGTTAGGTGAACACGACGCCACTCGACGAATTTAACTTAGAAAATACTCGGGATACTTTAGGCATCGAGTGATATCGACGTCATTTGAAAAAGCGTCGAGTAATCTCGACGAAATTAACTAATAAATACTCGGGAAACTTTAAGCATCGATTGATCTTGACACCATTCGACGAAGCGTCGAGTGAACTCGACACCACTCAACACGGCATTGAGTGGTCTCAATGCCTTTTTACTTAGACGATGCGGGATGATGTTGGCGTGGAGTGGTCTCAACGCCACTCAACGTGGCGTTGAGTGGACTTAACACCACTCAACGCCTTGACTTAGGATTTCTGGCGGTATTGAGTGGTGTCAACACCAGTCAACGCCTTGACTTAGGATTTTTGGATACATTGAGTAACACCACTCAACGCGGCGTTGAGTGGTTGTTGGAACACCCTATTATTAATTTGGGTAAGGATCACTATGTTTGTCTTAGGAAACCAGGTTGACCTAGTTGTATAGTTGTAAAGGTCAACATTAGAATGAGTCTAGGGCTTAGAACTTAGGTTTGAAGCTGCCCCCAGGACCATTCCAATGTCAAGGATATAGAGCCAAGTCTAAGGCAATTCTCGTCGAGCTCAGGTTGACGAATCGTCGAACTCGGTTCGACGCTCTCTGAGCTCAACTTGATAAATCGTCGAACTCCGGTCGACGATCGTCGAGCTCAGATCGACGATCACTCTTCAGTTATTCTTCAGGTCGCTGAGCTCGGTTCGACGATCTTCGAGCTCAGTTCGACGTTTTCTGTCTGCTTGATCTCATTCTATCTTTGAGCTCAGTTCGACGATCGTAGAGCTCAGATCGACGATTCTTTTGAGAGATCGACGCTTTTAAGGATTCAAATGCTGTTATTCTTTGGAATGTTTTTGAATGCTATCAGCATTTATGACAAGAAGATCTGCCAGCCGTTTGTCTTTATTCTGGAGCAAGTTTCAAGGAATTGTTCAGGAAATATTTTATTGGACCTTCCTCTAAAAGACAAGACACTTTATGGAAGACATTTATGACTGCCAACGGCTATCCTTGACAAGAATTCTTTTCAGAGAATAAGATCCTTCTTCTTGTCTTCAGAAAATATAGAGAGAATATACAACACTCAGAGAATAATAAGAAAAAGCTATGACAAATAACAAGTGATCAAGAATTAGAAGAACAATCTTCTTGCTTACTAACAAGTGTTCACAACTTCATCTCAAGAACTCCAAACACCTCATCTCTCAGTCTTCTTGCTGAAACAATCTTTTGCTGGAGATCAAAGTTCTGAAGACCTATCACCCTAGAGCAAAGCTTCCTTTCCTGAACCAGTCTACATCTCAGGGGGAGCTTTGACAAAAGATCCACTAAGTCTTCTCTCATTTGATTTGAGAACAGAGAAGACAACTTCATTTCCTTTTCCTTTTTATTTTCCTGCTGTAAAAGGGTTCTTGAACTCCCTTCAAAAGTTCTGTCTGGTTCTGAGAACCTTGACAAAACTCAATGGTGGCAAGACACCTAATCAAAAAATCCAGTTTTGGTTTTTGAGCATCTTATCAAAAGCTCATTGGTGTCAGGACACCTGATCAACACATCCTGAGTGGATTCCTACCAAGGGTGGTAGAAGAGTGGATGTACCCAGGTTTTTTGGGAACCACTATATTTCCTTATATCTGCTGGATTGTTTGTGTGATTATTGCTGTGTGATGTGTTCTTAATTTCTTGCTTCTTAAATTTCTTTCTAGCACTCTACACTATAGTGTAAATTAAATTTTATATGTGTTGATATTCTCAAAACTGTGAAACTTATTTGAATAAACTCTATTCACCCCCCCTCTAGAGTTGAGATAGATCTTACCCTCACATTCAATTGGTATCAGAGGCAGGTTGGTTGCTCATACAGGCCAATACCTGAACCAAAAGATCATTGATAAGATCAATCTCTTAAGAGGGTTATTTTCTTTATATCTTATATTATTCAAAGACATGGCACAGAACAAGGATTATGCAAGCACCAGACCTCCAGTGTGCAATCTATCTAAGTTTGCACTCTGGAAGGCAAGGATTAAATTATACATGAACTCTATTGATGAAGATATTTTCAATTTTGTCTTGACAGTTTGTCCAAGTCCACCAGCAAGCTCAAGCACAAATGCTGTTCCACCTCCCTCAAGAATAGATGCAGACATAAAGAAATGGAAAACTGCAGATGCAAAGGCCATGAACATCTTAGCTCAGACAATATCTGATGAGATATTTCAGAAAGTAGCTGACTGCAACTCAGCCAAAGGAATTTGGGACAAGCTCTCTGAAATTGTCTCAGGGTCTGCTGATGAAAGGAAAGACAGGAGATCTCACCTCATAACCCAATATGAGAATTTTAAGAAAGGAGAGACTGAGTCAGTAGCAGATATGTACAACAGATTGAGTCTGATTGTCAATGAGCTAAGGACCTTGGATAAAGAAATCTCATTGACTGAGCTTAATGACAAGATCCTAATGTGCTTCCCCAGTACTTGGGATTCAAGAATCTGGCCAATCAAAGATGCCAGAAGTCTAAATGAAATCACTACTGAAACTCTCCTAGGTAAGCTCAAATCTTATGAGCTGCTTATCAAGAATAGAGAGGAAGAACAGAAGGCTGCTTCACCAGCCTCAAGGAAAGAGAAGTCAATAGCTTTCAAAGCTATTGAAGATCAGCCTGAAGAAAAACTCACAGGCAATGAGGAATTGGTCAGCCTACTGGCTAAAATTTTACAAGCTAGCCAGAAAAGACTTCAGAAAAAGGCCATACAAAGGACATGACAAACCAAGGTATGATAAGTCAAATAATAATAACAAAGAAATCATATGCTTTGGTTGTAGGAAACCAGGCCACATTGTGCCTGACTGTCCAGAGAACAAGAACAAGGACAGAAAGGATAGAAGAGAAAGAAGAAAAGAAAAAGATTTCAAAAAGAACAGCTCAGACAAAGCCTCCTCTAGCAGGAACAAAAATACAAGGAAGGGTTTTGTTGCTGAGATATGGAGTGAGACAGAAGAAGATTCTGAAACTTCATCTAGCTCCAGTGATGATGAAGATGATGCTGATGAGAAAGAATTCTGCATGATGGCTATCAATGCCTCACAGCAAAACTCTGATGAAGAATCAGATTCAGATTCAGAAAATCAATCAGAGGAAGAACAGGTAATCAGCTCTTTTGATTTTAATTCTGAGGACTTCAAAAATGAATTTAAGACATTGTGCTTGGATTTACTAAAATCTGAAAAAGAGATAATCTCTCTCATAAATAAATTATCTGAATACAATGTCCTAAACTCAAATAACCTCAAACTCTCTGAGGAGTTAGAATGCTGTAGGGAGGAGATAGCTTCACTGAAAAGTGAACTATCAAAAGCTAAAAAGTTTGAAGAATCCCTAAATGGGAGAAGTATCAGACTGATGGACATTACAAGCACAATGAACTCTAGATTTAACAGTACACTGGGCTTGGGTTCCTCATCCAGCCAACCTATAGTATTAACAACTCCAATCAAATTTGTCTCTGACAAAGGGAAGGGAGTAATAGAGGTAGCTAGGAAGAATACAGATCTGCCAGAGAAAAATTCAGTTCAACAGATTGCGTCGAGCAGAGCTCGACGATCGTCGAACAGAGCTCGACGATCTAACCGCAGATCGTCGACCTCAGCTCGACGATATCCAAACTCTGAACTTCAGTATAATCGATCTTCGAATAGAGATCGACGATCTAACCCAAGATCGTCGAACTCAGTTCGACGATCGTCGAACAGAGATCAGGTCTGTGAACATTCCTTCAATGGCACAACTAGATTCAATCCTAGAGGTCCCACATCCCAAGGCTTTAACCCCTATACTGAATGGATAGTACCTCCTAGGAGATACCATCCTGAAGGCTATAAGAGTCAACCTGGGATGTCTTTTATTTCTGAATTCAAGGGGTATCAACCTAGGCCCAAGGTTAACTGGGTCAAAAACAAATAAGCTGCTCATGTGCAAGTGAAGACCTATCCAGTATCTAACCAACAATGGTATCTGGATAGTGGGTGCTCAAAGCACATGACAGGGAACAGGGAGAACCTATCATCCTTCATAACCAAACTTGGACCCAAGGTGATTTTTGGTGATTCAAATTTTGGTCAAACCAAAGGATATGGTGCTGCTCAGATAGGCTCAGTCACTTTTAAGAAGGTGGCATATGTAGAAGGACTGAAGCACAATCTGATAAGTATCAGTCAACTATGTGATGAAGGATACAAGGTGACTTTCAACAAATCCCTGTGCAAGATCAAGTCAGAGAATAACACAACTGTGTTAACAGGTAAAGGGACAGGTAACATTTACTTAGTAGACTTTTTTTCATCTAAAGTAGATATCTGTTTATTTAATTCCATATCTAAGCCAAATATTTTATGGCATAAGAGATTAGGACATCTAAACCTTAGAACCATTGCTAGGCTATCCAAGGACAACCTTGTTAGAGGACTACCTTCTAGCCCCTACAAGAAGGAGGGACTTTGCAAGGCTTGTCAATTAGGCAAGCAAACTAAAAATAGCTTTTTAAGTCACTTAATAAGAGTGATTCACCTAGGATTTTGTATCTGTTGCACATGGATCTTTTTGGACCCATCACAGTACAAAGCTTAGGAGGGAAGTCCTATACTTTAGTGGTTGTAGATGACTTCTCAAGATTCACTTGGGTATTCTTTCTTAGGAAGAAGTCTGATAACTTCAAGTGTTTGACAGATTTTCTCAAATGCATTCAGATTGAGTTCAACACTCACATTGCCCTGATCAGAAGTGATCATGGGACAGAGTTTGATTCTCTTCTCATGCAAGAGTTCTGTCAAAGTGAAGGGATCAAGCATACTTTCTCAGCTCCTAGAACTCCTCAACAAAATGGGGTAGCTGAGAGGAAAAATAGAACCCTAATTGAATCTGCTACTATATTGTTGACAGATGCTCACCTACCTCTATCCTTTTGGGCTGAGGCAATGAACACCTCCAACTATGTATTAAATATAAGCCTGATACATAAACTAAAAGGCAAGACTCCCTATGAATTGCTCAAAGGGAAGAAACCTAAAGTAAATTATTTTAAAATTTTTGGCTGTATTTGTTATATTCATAATAATGACAAGAAACATCTAGCAAAATTCCAAGCTAAAGCTGATGAAGGAGTGTTTCTGGGATACTCCATGATCAGCAAGGCCTATAGGGTATATAATAAATCATCTTGTAAAATTAAAGAATCTGTTCATATTACTTTTGATGAGACTAACATGTGTTATAAGGAGAAGTCTACTTCTACCAAAGAACTCTTGCAGGTACAATCTATATCAGAAAGTATGGACAGATTACAGGTTAAAGAAGAGGACACAACCTCTCAACCTATTCAGCAAAAGAATAAAAGCAGTGATGATGAAGAAGTGCAACATCTTGAAGAAAATCATCCTGAAGAGCCAGTTGTTGTTCCACTAGAGGAGACAACAACACATGCTGGTGAACAATCAACACCCCCTGTTGATTTAGTAACAACAAGAGATCATCCAATCACCCAAGTAATTGGAGAGATCTCAGCTGGTGTGCAAACCAGAAATCAGGTCAACCAGAACCTGATGCACACTTGCTTCCTATCTCAAGTTGAGCCTCAATCCATTCAAGATGCAGAGCAAGATCCACACTGGATCATTGCAATGCAAGAGAAGTTGCATCAATTTGAAAGGAATAAGGTTTGGGAACTAGTGCCTAAGCCAAAGGATCATTCCATTGTTGGAACAAAGTGGGTTTTCAGAAACAAGCTGGATGACCAAGGAATTATTGTCAGAAACAAGGCAAGGCTAGTTGCTCAAGGCTACTCTCAACAAGAAGGAATAGACTATGACCAGACCTTTGCACCAGTTGCAAGGTTAGAGGCCATCAGAATATTTCTAGCTTATGCTGCTCACAAAGGCTTCAAGGTTTATCAGATGGATGTGAAGAGTGCATTTCTCAATGGGGACATCAAAGAGGAAGTCTATGTTAGACAACCTCCAGGTTTTATCTCTCTAACTCACCCTGATTATGTTTTCAAATTGCATAAAGCGTTATATGGTCTCAAGCAAGCTCCTAGAGCATGGTATGAGACCCTAGCATGCTTTCTTCTGGAAAATGATTTTGTTAGGGGGAGAGTAGACCAAACTCTTTTTATTAGAACCCATAAGTCCCATACCCTACTAGTACAAATTTATGTAGATGATATCATATTTGGATCTACTGATTCAAATTTGTGCAGAAAGTTTTCCAACCTAATGCATTCCAAATTTGAAATGAGTAGCATGGGAGAGCTCTCCTTCTTCTTAGGATTGCAAGTAAAACAACATGCTGAGGGCATATTTATTTCCCAAACCAAGTATGCTAAAGAATTGGTTAAGAGATTTGGTATGTCTGAGGCATCTTGTATGAAAACACTCATGCCTACCAATGCTGTATTGGATGCTGATGAACATGGGAAACCAGTTGATCAGACAACATATAGAGCAATGATTGGCTCTCTATTGTACCTTACAGCCAGTAGGCCAGATATAATGTTTGCTACATGCATATGTGCTAGATTCCAAGTTAGCCCTAGAGAGTCACACCTAACTCTAGTTAAAAGGATTCTTAGGTATGTAAAAAGTTGTCCAAATCTAGGACTCTGGTATCCAAAAGATTCAGGATTTGAATAAACTGGATTCTCAGATGCTGATTATGCTGGATGCAGAATAGATAGAAAAAGCACCAGTGGAACATGTCAGTTCCTTGGTGACAGACTTGTCTCCTGGTTTTGTAAGAAGCAAACATCTGTGTCAACCTCAACTGATGGCTGCAGGCAGTTGCTGTTCACAAATATTGTGGATACAAAATCAGCTCTTAGACTATGGCTACAACTTAGAGAAGTCTAAAATTTTTTGTGATAATACTAGTGCTATCTCTATAGCACAAAATCCAGTCCTCCATAGTAGGACAAAACATATAGAGATTAGGCATCACTTTCTAAGGGATAATGTAGAGAAAAACAAAATAGAACTTCAATATATACCTACTGATTTGCAAAGGGGAGATATTTTCACCAAGCCCTTGGATGAAAAGAAACACAGTTTCTTCCTAAATCAGTTAGGCATGTTAGATGGAGGAAGCCTTAAATAACTTACAAGATTTTTGAAAAGATAAAACAGACCAAGATTAGGCTAAAAAATCAGTTCCTTTTGTGTCTATAGAATAGGTTTTGTCTCTGAACTGTGCTCGACGTTTTCCCAGAAATCGTCGAACGAAGATCGACGATTTTCCAAAAATCGTCGACCAGAGATCGACGCTTCCGAAGTCGTCGATCTGAGTTCAGAGCCCTCGCTAGCTCTAGGCCTTTTCTCTTTCTGATCAGAGGCCGTCGAGCGGAGCTCGACGCTTTTCAACATCGTCAAACGAAGATCGACGATATTGACGTCTCTTCAGATTCCCTCTGTAGCCCAAATCGTCGAGCTGAGATCGACGTACTGTCGAACCGAGCTCCACGATTTTCCGTTTCGCCGTCAAACCCTAATATAAAATCATTTCCGCGGCCGTCGTTCACCTTTTGCACTTTCACTCTCTGCAACTCTCTTCGTTTTTCCCTCCAAATCCTCTACGCTTGGTCGTGTTTGTTTTTTTTGTTGCAGGTGCAAATGGCTGATTCCAGTGCTGCAATCTCTAAGATGAAATTTGACACAGGATTTGACATTGATATAAACTCGTTTGATGGAAGCGATCAGCGCTTCAAGGATATTCTCAATCTGTTCAAAGAACAATAGCTGATCCAAATAATGACTACCCGGATGAAGATTGCTTCAGAAGAGATCAAAGAGTGATGGTTTACAGCGACAGATGAGACTGAGAACTCTGTCGTCGGTATCATAAAAGGGACTCAGGTACAACTGTCCCCGGCTCTCTTAACAGATGTCTTTCATCTTAGTTCTGGAAATGATTCTATTGAATTATCTGGAGAAGAATAAGATTCCCTGCTTGATAGAATGGGGCACAATGCTGTAAACCCCAACAAACTGCTGAAGAAAAATTTATCTATAGAATTTCAATTCTTGGCTGATGTTGTCGGGAAAGTGCTTCTGGCCAAGCACTCAGCCCATGATACCATTTCTAGGTATCAGTTTTGTTTGATGGCAGCCTTAATTGATAAGAAACATCTTGACTGGGGATCAATCTTCTTCAACCTGATTAAGAAGAAGATAAATAAGACTGCTGTCAGTTTTGGGAGAATCCTAGGGGTCTATCTGCACTCCAGATGCCCTGAATTGCTAACCTCCTCTGGGATGTTCATTAATGCATCCAAAAGGCTCTCCTCTGCCCTGTTCAGCAAATGGGACTAGCAAATTATCAACCCTACAAGAGCTGCTGCACCACTCTCTTCAGGCACAAGGACTGCTTCAGTCACTCCTCCTCTGCTCTCTGCTCCAGCAGAAGTGTTGCCTATCTCTCTTCCTCCTTCAGCTGCATCTACCCCAGCCATTTCCTCCTCTCCTCCAGTCACCACCATAACCATATCATCCCCTATTACCATTTCCTCACCAGTTTCATCCCCTCCAACATCTACTTCAGAGGAATTCCACCCTCTCTTCTCTTATTCAACCTTCACCTCACCATCATTCTCCCTCATAGAGGATTCCTTTATGGATGATTCTCCTTCCACTCCTCCTAAGACACCCTCTACCTCCTCTTTTCAACAAATGCTTCATGACATCCTTTCCCAACCATCCTTCACACCCTCTCTTGCTTCACCTATCTCCATCTCAACCTCTTCTATCTCCACAATTCCACCCTCAGAGCCATCCATTCCTACTCCACCTACCTCCACATCTCCAGCTCCAGCCAACATCCCTCCATCAACCTTCTCTACTACCTCTGCTCAAGCCCCTCTTGAGCATGTAGATCTTCCAAGGTTGGCAGACAGACTCTATGAGTTGCTAGCTCCCAGGCTGACATCTCTGTTGGAGACTTCTTTGGCTCCACTCCTGAAACAAGTCCAGGAGTTGTCTACCAAACTTTCCTCCTTTTCCTCCTCCCAGGCAATCCCTTCTACTGGGTGCCTTGCTTTAGCTCTCCTTGAACCAAGGCAGGGGGAGATGCCTCGTGAAGAAGTGGATATGCCTCAACCAGCTCCAGCTCCTGCTCCTGCTTTTGTACTGGACCTTCAAAGCTTGCTCTCTAAGTTTGATACAGTACATTTCAGTTTTCTGCCAGTACCTCAGGCTGAAGATTTGTCTAAGGCCATTGTGCCTATATCTGTCTGTGATCCTAGCCATATTGTCTCTTACATAAATTCCTGGAAGGCTGTGGATATTCTTGATGCTGCTACTAAGGCCATTGTGCCTCTTGTTGTTGAAACTGCTGCTGCTGCTGAAGATATTGAAATGGTTCCAGTAACTGCTGCTGATGAAACTGCTGATGAAGAACTTGCCTCCTATCTAGAAGCTCCTACACCTGCTGCTGCTCCTGCTCAAATTTTTGCTGCTGCTCCTGCTCAAGTTTCTACTGCTGCTCCTGCTCAAATTTCTACTGCTGCTCCTGCCCTGACTGCAGATCAGTTGAAGTTACAAGAGAAATACTTGAAAAGCATTGATGATCTGTATGACAGACCTCAAAGCTCAGATAGTGATCAATTCCAAACTGAATCAGATGACTCTGCAAATACCATTGCCAAGAAGAGGAAGGCCAGAAGTAAAGCCATTATGTCAGTTCCCCCAGCTCAGGCAAAGGATTCAAATGACATTCCCTATTATATTCTGCATGGTTGCCCCATATCTGAGCCCTGGATGCAGTTCTCCAAGAATCAACTCAAGGCTATGAAGAAGAGAAGGAAGCTAGATAAGTATGAGAAAGGATCTTCACAGTATCAGCCTCCTCCTCCTCCTCCAGATTCTGGTTCAGGCTCAGCCTCTCAAGCTCCAGCTTCAAGGCAAAGCTCCTCAAGCTCTTATCAGAAATATTATCAAAGAGGGCAACATCAAAGAGGATATCAATCTAGAAGGGGTCATTATAGAGGAAGCCACAAAGGACACAGATCTCATCAAAGGGAAGGACAAGGCCACACTGACTCTACTTCAGGTCCTTTCCCCTACAGGCTAAAAGACTCAGTTGTCTCCAGGACTCCTCCTACTGCTTCTGAATCCATCAACAGGTATGAACCTCCTATTCCTTTTGAGGATCCTGAGAACAATCCTTTATCCTGGACAGCTAGAATGAAAGAGCTGGCTGCTCTTGATCAAATAAAGAAAGCCAGAGAGCAAGGCAAGGACACTTCCAATATAACAACTTTATCAGATCAAAGAAAGAAAGAACTGGAGAAATATACATCAAGAAAGTTTTTCAACCCAGAAGACTATATGAAGCTGCACCCTGAGGCTGTAGTTCCAAGGCCCAGATCTCAAACTTCTCTAGGTGCAGAAGATGATAGAAGATCCAAGAAAGAAGCCCTGAATCCCAACAGAGAAATTATGTTTAAAAAGGGAACTGAGAAGAAGTAAAGTGTGTAAGCTGAACATTCATCCTCCTCTGGATAATTGCTGCTATTTTATCTGTGATCTGCTTGCTGCTATATCTTTGCTTGGTTAGCTCTTGTTTTGAATGTATGCTTATTCTTTTCCTGATTTTGTTTGTAAATAGTAATCCTAACCCAAATAGGGGGAGATTGTTGGAACACCCTATTACTAATTTGGGTAAGGATCACTATGTTTGTCTTAGGAAACCAGGTTGACCTAGTTGTATAGTTGTAAAGGTCAACATTAGAATGAGTCTAGGGCTTAGAACTTAGGTTTGAAGCTGCCCCCAGGACCATTCCAATGTCAAGGATATAGAGCCAAGTCTAAGGCAATTCTCGTCGAGCTCAGGTCGACGAATCGTCGAACTCGGTTCGACGCTCTCTGAGCTCAACTTGATAAATCGTCGAACTCCGGTCGACGATCGTCGAGCTCAGATTGACGATCACTCTTCAGTTATTCTTCAGGTCGCTGAGCTCGGTTCGACGATCTTCGAGCTCAGTTCGACGTTTTCTGTCTGCTTGATCTCATTCTATCTCTGAGCTCAGTTCGACGATCGTAGAGCTCAGATCGACGATTCTTTTGAGAGATCGACGCTTTTAAGGATTCAAATGCTGTTATTCTTTGGAATGTTTTTGAATGCTATCAGCATTTATGACAAGAAGATCTGCCAGCTGTTTGTCTTTATTCTGGAGCAAGTTTCAAGGAATTGTTCAGGAAATATTTTATTGGACCTTCCTCTAAAAGACAAGACACTTTATGGAAGACATTTATGACTGCCAACGGCTATCCTTGACAAGAATTCTTTTCAGAGAATAAGATCCTTCTTCTTGTCTTCAGAAAATATAGAGAGAATATACAACACTCAGAGAATAATAAGAAAAAGCTGTGACAGATAACAAGTGATCAAGAATTAGAAGAACAATCTTCTTGCTTACTAACAAGTGTTCACAACTTCATCTCAAGAACTCCAGACACCTCATCTCTCAGTCTTCTTGCTGAAACAATCTTTTGCTGGAGATCAAAGTTCTGAAGACCTATCACCCTAGAGCAAAGCTTCCTTTCTTGAACCAGTCTACATCTCAGGGGGAGCTCTGACAAAAGATCCACTAAGTCTTCTCTCATTTGATTTGAGAACAGAGAAGACAACTTCATTTCCTTTTCCTTTTTATTTTCCTGCTGTAAAAGGGTTCTTGAACTCCCTTCAAAAGTTCTGTCTGGTTCTGAGAACCTTGACAAAACTCAGTGGTGGCAAGACACCTTATCAAAAAATCCAGTTTTGGTTTTTGAGCACCTTATCAAAAGCTCATTGGTGTCAGGACACCTGATCAACTTATCCTGAGTGGATTCCTACCAAGGGTGGTAGAAGAGTGGATGTACCCAGGTTTTTGGGGAACCACTATATTTCCTTGTGTCTGCTGGATTGTTTGTGTGATTATTACTGTGTACTGTGTTCTTAATTTCTTGCTTCTTAAATTTCTTTCTAGCACTCTACACTATAGTGTAAATTAAATTTTATATGTGTTGATATTCTCAAAACTGTGAAACTTATTTGAATAAACTCTATTCACCCCCCTCTAGAGTTGAGATAGATCTTACCCTCACTTTCAGTGGTGTTGACACCACTCAACGCGGCGTTGAGTGGTGTTGACACCACTCAACGCGGCGTTGAGTGGTGTTGACACCACTCAACGCGGCGTTGAGTGGTGTTGACACCACTCAACGCCTTGACTTAGGATTGTCGGCGGCGTTTATTTGTGTTGATACCACTCAACGCAGCGTTGAGTGGTGTCAACACACTCAACGCTTTTAGACTTGGTGAATTTTTCACTAAAGAGCTGTGTTGGACGGTTCATTTTTATACCGACTAAACCGGGTTCAGGATAAAACGGCGATGAGACATTTATCTCTATAGCAAAACTATATTATCTATTTATCATTTCAAGAAAACATATTTATGGCAATGATTGACGGTCCAATATATGGCTGATACGTTGCATCATGAGGAATCATGTGCCGGTCATGCCCAACCACTCCTATTGAGTCAAAACCTTTAAAACAGCCAGCCTCACCTCCATTCCACCCCACCATCACCTTCAGTGATCCTTAAGGAGCAGAAACTGACAGTTGGAGCAAAGGATTAGCCGGAGCAAGGGTCGGCCATGGTGCACCACCACCAAACCCGCCGTCAAGCTCGTTTAAGGGTTCGTTTCTCCTCCCATCCCTCTGTGCTAGCTGTCTAGCTCTTTTAGGAGAGATATCGGGCTCAAATAAGCCTGATGCCATGTGAGAGGGAGTATTCCGAGCATTTCTTCTTGCTCGGGTTCGCTGGAGGAGCCACCTCCGGCTGCCACGTCGTCGGGAAATGCTAGCCGCCACCTCAATGGAGGTGGTGGCGACAATCGTCGGCGGCGGCGGCCAGAAGGACGGGAAACACAAGATCAAGGTTTACCCAAATTGGGGCAATCTGGACCATCGACTCATTGGGGAAGATGAGTCGATGTCGTCCATTATTTATAATAAAACTATAGGTTTATTTAAATAATTATTTTTCTATCACTACTTGAACAACAACTTGCTTCTAAATTTTAGGCCTCTTAGAGGCATTTTAAGAAATGATGCTCAACATGAAAAAGGTAGATCTAGGTCTTACCTTTAAATTGACACCCTAAAGTTGTAATTTGGAGCACTAAACTCCCTGTAGGGCCATTCTACTAAGACTGGTCCGAGGTTAGGATAGATTTTTAAATGAGTGCCCAAGCCAAACCCTAAGTTCATATGTCATGAAATTTTTAACATACATATATTTATGCTAGACTTAGGCCTTGTCCAAAAATCAAAATTTTTGGGATGTGTTTTTTCTATAATTTTTATAGAAATATCATTTTTAAAATAAATGGAATATAGGAAGATTCCCTCTTCTAAATGCCTCCAAATTTGGGTTGTAGGGTCATTGGGTTATTATATGACCATGGTAAAAGTTGAAGGTCATATGGACCTCTGTATGTTGGGGAAATACAACATGCATGGTGGAGGTAGATTTGTAAATATTGTGTCAAAATATAAAAATGGGAAGTTAGCCCATTTGGCCTAATGAATGTCCATGGGATTTTTGACAGAGGCTTATAGGGATGAGTTACATCTCCTAAAGAAAGAGTGGGATTTTTGGGAACAAAAATCCCATTATTTTGATTTAATGGAAAATAAGTTCTTTTAGAAATAAATATGAGATATAGGTTTACTGACCTTATAAACTTCTAAAATTTTGATACATGCTCTAATAGGACATTTTACATCTATGGAAAAAGTTATAAGTCTATTTGAGGATTATATCTTGTGTATATAGTAGATTTACAATTTTACCTTTTTGGAAATTAATATAAAAGTAAGGGAAACTACTGTTGAATAATTATAGAAAAATTTATAGCATCATATTTCTTTGATTAAAACCCAATATAATTAATTGAGAATATTTAGATGATCATATATGCTGAAAACCCTAGTAGTGGCATTTTGGTAATAATGTCCATAAGAAATTATGTTAGGTCAAATCACTATTTAGAATCATGAATTCCGGTCTTGAGTATTATTATATCAATTTTGATCACCAGTAATTATCAAGAAATTTTTGTTTGTATATTTTAAGTACTTCATTTGGAAAATGGATTATTTATGGATTTAATCATAAATAGAAAATATATGGAAATTCAAATTGGAAAATCATGTTTTTTGATGAAGAGACATTTTTAACCTAGATGAACCTCAGATAATTTATTTAGACATAATGGACCACTAGTTAGAGTAGTTCATGTTCAAAGTGAAATAGGTCTCTTAAATAATTAATTTAAATTATGGTCAAAAATAATTAGAAAGATGATGAAATTCTGAATGATCAATAATACATATATGACAAACCCATGATAAATAATTAGGGGCATTTGGCCCAAGGAATTGGAAGTCATTTCATTTGGGTTGGAGTTAGGTCATGGGTTGCGCTTAGATAAAGTAACACATAATACTAGGACCCATAGGGGATATGATAGGAGGTTGGATTGAGAAGCGTATTGGAAAGTTGGAACCCTGGTTGGTGTCAAGTAGTAACGAGTTTTAGAGTGCAAAGCCCAAGAAAAGTAATTAGAACGGAGACCGGCAGAAGATCGTCGTTCTCCCAATAATACCTTAAGTCATCAGGTTCACTCAAGAGCAACATACAGAACTGGGTATTAATAATGGGTAAACACTAATAAAAGTAAGTGTCCTTGAGAAAGGGAGCTTTGTGCTTTAGCTCATCGTAGTTCCTAGTGCCCCCGAGAGCCATTCACAGGGTATGCCCTAGGCAGTCCAAGGACTAACCATAAGTTGTTATGCCTAATACGCATTAGACAAGACTAGTCTAATAGGTTAAGGGATCGATGTGACAATCTCAATCGTATAGGGTTGGAGGATACAGTATGGGATTTGTACTGCGAGCTAGAGGCTCGGATGTTTGGATACAAGACGGGTTTTGTCCTGTGAGCTGGAGGCTTGGATGTTTGGATACATGACGGGTTTTGTCCTGCGAGCTAGAGGCTCGGGTTGGAAATAAATTGCATGTGCATAGAACATATTAGTGGAGGGTCATGCGGTACTGGGCCAAACGTCACACCGATGGCAATACGGTGACTCAGGTGAGGTGTGAGGGTTTTAGGTGCCAGTAGGTTGTTTATACTACGGTCTGGAGGACAATCCTCGAGAACGCACACTCGACCTAAAATTCGGTTGGTTTAGCCAGCGGTTTAGTACGTGGTAACTCTGGTGTGTTCTTCAGAGGCGTACGGAAGGTCTAGGCCTGGTAGTGTGTATACCCGCCTAGGAGTGGAGACGCCCGCTCCACTACTATCGTAGCGACAATGGTAGTACCTGAGAGTTAGCTAACTCCAAAAAGTGGGAACTAAAGGTCTGTGCGCACAGAGTCGTGTGGGTGAGTTGCACTTGTATAATTCATAACCCGCATGTCATACCATTCATACATAATTAGGGCATACACACCATAGATCCTTATCATATAAATTAGTATGAGCTCTTTTATATGATAAGTTATATTTGTGAAACCTTAACTTATAAGTTTGTATGGGCATTCATATAAGTTAAGGCACTTCTGTGATAATTAGTGTAGTAGTAGTTAGTTTACCTTTCTATTCAGTACTTTACTCTACTTACTGCACTTCTTTTCGCACTTCTTTTCAGTACTGTTTTTACTTCATTACTTGTACTATATAGAACTGCTAAAGTAGGGATATATTTGTTATTTTATAACCATGATAGAATAGATCCACTATCACCTGCTTTACTTTTGTACCCCTTGTTATTTTATGCTTCGTCCTTTCGCTCGGTACCTAGGAGTCGCGGGGGTGAGGCGAGGACAAAATGGCTTAGTCTTTATGACTGACAGTCGGTTGTGACCGTATCATTTTAGGAGCTGGAGCATCAGCAGGACAAGGTGGCAGGACATCAGGAGCTAGTACCACCTACTACTACTACTACAGCTCGGCATCAGGTGATGTCGCGTACACTGATGATAGATTAGCTTCCATTTAGTTAGATTTTGTGAGATAGAGATTGATTACTATATACTGGGCATAAGCCCTTTTCTCTTTCATTCTGTACTCATTGTGGACTATTGAATCTCTCATTTTACTTATATTATGATGATGTTGTGATGTGGACTCCATATATAAATTGCTTATATTACTTATCTTCCTGATTGGCCGATAGGTTGAATGATCGTACTAGCCGGCAGGATCGGCGTCTTGCGGTGTCGACTAGCCCGTGTGCGCTAAAGTGTCACCGTAAGGCGGTGGTTCTGGGCATAAGACCGGGTTACCTCTTGAATAAGGGGGGGGGGTCTTACAAACTGGTATCAGAGGGAGGTTTTGATCCTCTGACCTGTAGGTTATGGGCCCACCACGCTTCCACTGCGCTCGGGCATTAGTTTGCGAAGAAGTCCGCAAACTGGACAACCCTGCTCGGGCATTAGTTTGCGGACAAACTATACAACGAAATCAATGGTGTGCCCATGTGTAAAAGTCACAGAAAATAGTCCATTTAAGCAATGAGTTAGGCCAATCCTAATATAAACCTTACATTTATGCAGCCCCCACAGGTCGATGTACCGCAGGCTGTGGTCCCTCCCCCTCCGGCTGCCGCACCTTTCCAACAGACGGAGATGGGGCAGACTCCGATGGCCATCCTCGATGCCTTTAGGGATCAGCAGGCCCCAACCCAGCAGCCCAATTCGGGATCGAATTGGATGAGTGACTTCAAGAATTTGTCCCTACCGATGTACCACGGGACAGAGAATGCGGTAAAGACGGAGGAGTAGCTCGAGGCCATTTCAGAAGATACATACAGGCATCAACTGCCCTGTTAGGAAGGCAGTTCCTTTGGCAACTTCTGCACTGGATGCTCACGCGAAGAGATGGTGGAAGTCCATGCGCGACTCCACGTATGCAGATAGGTAGCTGTCAGATATTTCTTGGGATGAGTTTAGCGAGGCCTCCTTGGATCACTTCGTGTCTATTGCAGATAGAGATGAGTTAGAGGAGAGGTTTTTGAACCTCAAGTAGGGGACTAGATCAGTGATAGAGTACAAGAGGGAATTATACCATCTGGCCAGGTTCTCGGGGATACACGATCTGGATGATAGGAGGTATGCAAAGAGGTTCTACCGGGGGCTTAAGGACTCTACCAGGCAGGCTCTACTGTTCATTTCCCATGGCACTTCGATGCAGATCATAAAGATGGCTAAGAAGCTGGAGGAAGACCAGCTGATTGTACAGAGCAGGGGAAAGAGACCATTGGGTGGGTCATCCCACAGGGAGAACAGTAGGGGCTCCTAGAGTGGCAGAGTAATGAGCTACAAGAAGGGTTGGGGACGTTATCGTCCCAACTTCAGACAGGAGCAGGGTCCTCCTGCAGTACTAGCTCCCCATACACTACAGGTACATAACCCGAGGAGACATGACAACTATGGTCACCGGTCGTTGATTTGCTTTAGATGCCAACAGTCGGGGCGCATAAGAGCTGACTGCCCTCAGCAGCTCCATCCACCACCTCCTCCTCCATGTCTGGTAGCTCCTCCGGCGCAACAGGGCCGAGGCTGAGGATGAGGTCGAGGCCGAGGGCGAGTACATTACGGTAGAGGACAAGGGCAGGAGCAGATGTACGCTTTCGACCTTGTCGAGCCAAGGAACCCCGAGGAGGTTATTATAGGTACTTAATATTAATTGCAATCTAGCTTTCATTTTATAATACCTTACCAACTTTAGTAGAACAACAAACATGATATAATTCAAACAAAAAAAAACCCAGACATTGTCTTTGTCATCGGAAAGCCCGCTCATACATTGTTTGATACGGGTGATTCGCACTCGTTCATATCAAAAGCTTTCTTGGAGGGACTAGCGGCATAGACTGATTCACAGGCGTAACAAGGAGGGTGTGTCTGCCAGACAGATCAGAGCTATTATCATCTGTCAAGTGTAACATGGAGGTAGAAATTAGAGTAAAGACCTTCGAAGCGCCGATGACGATTTTGAGAATGCCAGACTTCTATCTAATCTTGGGCATGACTTGGTTGCACTGGAACCATGCTCGAATCGATTGCCCGTCGAGGAGGATCACCTTACGGCATGGAGATACTGACATCGTCATCGAAGGTATTAGACTTGTCTCCAACATTTTATTATCATCTGTACAGGCTGTCGAGGCCTATGAGAAAGGGGAGGAGGTATACATTATATGCTTCGAGATGGCGGGAGCAGAAGCTTCTATTGATGATATCCCGGTGGTTCGGGATTTCTCTGACGTATTTCCAGAGAAATTGCCCGGATTGCCACCGATTAGGGATATGGACTTCCAGATTCAATTGGTGTCAGGAGTGAAGCCCGTGTCTCGGACACCGTATAGGATGGCCCCTAAGGAGCTTGCAGAGTTCAGGACCCAGTTGTAGGAACCGGTGGGGTCAGGATTTGTCAGACCGAGCTCATCACCGTGGGGAGCTCTGGTGCTATTCGCTAAGAAGAAGGATGGATCGTTGCGGCTCTGCATCGACTACCAGGAGCTGAACCGATTGACAGTCCGTAACACATATCCGTTGCCCCGGATCGATGAGCTTTTTGATCAGCTACAGGGAGCCTTTTGGCTCTCCAAGCTGGATTTGAGGTCCGGGTACTATCAGCTGCACATTCAGGAGGAGGATATCCCGAAAACAGCCTTTAGTTCTCGTTACGGCCTATACGAGTTCCTGGTGATGCCCTTCGGACTCACGAATGAACCTTGCGCATTCATGAGTCTGATGAGCCGTGTCTTCGAGCCATTCCTGGATAGATTTATTATAGTCTTCATCGACGACATTTTAATCTACTCCCGGACAAAGGAGGAACATCCCAACATTTGGCACTGGTGTTGGGCAAGCTGAGAGAGCATCAAATGGACGCAACGTTCTCCAAGTGCCAATTCTAGCTGTAGGAGGTAGCATTCTTGGGGCATACCATCAATGGAGCTGGGTTGGATGTGGACCCAGCCAAGGTACAGGCAGTTCGAGATTAGCCGCGACCAAAGTCGGTTTCAGATATACGCAGTTTCTTAGGACTGACAGGATATTATCGCAAGTTCGTTGAGGGGTTCTCAAGGGTAGCACTCCCCCTCATGTCCTTGACGAAGAAGGATGCGGATTTTACTTGGAGCGAGAAGTGTGAAGCAGCGTTTCAGGAGTTGAAGGACAGGCTCGCCTCTTCCCCCATCCTTACACTTCCATCTTGGAAGGAAGGATTTCACATTTATACTGACGCATCATATCAGGGGATAGGTGCAGCCCTGATGCAACATGGACATGTCATTGCATATGCTTTGAGACAGCTGAAGAAGCACGAGCAGAATTACCCCGTACATGATTTGGAGCTCGGGACTATAATATTCGTGTTAAAAACTTAGAGGTATTACTTATATGGGGTTCATTGTGATATCTTCTCAGATCACAATAACCTCAAATATATTGACACGCGGAAGGATCTAAATCTGCGCCAGTAAAGATGGCTTGAGTTCTTGTGCGACTATGACTACAAGATGCATTATCACCCGGGAAAGACGAACACTATGGCAGATGCCTTGAGCAGGAGAGTCGGCACTACTGTACCAGAGCCCCGGGTGATGGCTATGGAGCTAGTACAGATGATGGAGGATGTGCACATTACCATGGTTTCCAGAGCTAAGCTGGATGTTTATCAGGAGTACATGAACTCCTTGGTTATCGAGTGTGATACACGGGAGCGCATCAGGACACAACAGAGGCTGGATGCGGATTTGGAGCTGGTATTCATAGCCCTGGAAGGGGGCAAGTCGGAGGACTATTCTATGCATGATGAACTCATTCATTTCCGTGGTCGTGTCTATATACCCACAGGAGGCGATATCCGGGAGGATATACTCAGGTAGGCACACTATTCTCAGTACTAGGTGCACCCCGATATCACCAAGATGACAGCGGATATCCAAATGAGCATGTATTGGCCAGGGATGAAGAGGGATATCATATATTATGTGACGCATTGCAAGACCTGCCAGCGGGTAAAGGCGGAGTGCAAGAGCCCAGGATGGTTACTACAGTCATTACCAGTGCCAGAGTGGAAGTTTGAGGATATAACTATGGATTTCGTGCACGGATTGCCTCGCTCCCACTCGTGGCATGACTCTATATGGGTCATTGTCGATAGACTTACCAAGGTAGCCCGGTTTATACCAATCAGGAAGGACATCCCAGTTCCTGTTTTGGTGAGGTTGTTTGTGGAACAGTTCGTCAGGTACCATGGCGTCCCCAGGACGATTGTATAGGATCGTGACAGTCGATTCACTTCTAGGGAGTGGAGAGAGGTGCAGGTGTACTTGGGTTCTCAGCTTACTTTTAGCACCGCTTTCCATCCGCAGACCGATGACCAAACAGAGCGGACTAATCGGACTATGGAAGATCTATTGCGTCTATGTATACTGGACACGGGGAAGACCTGGGAGAGACTGTTGCCCCTGATTGAATTCTCCTATAATAACAGTCACCAGGCAAGCATTGGGATGGCACCATATGAGGCTCTATAAGGCAGAAAGTGTCGAACATCACTGTCTTGGGTCTAGGATGAGGACCCCAAGGCACTCGGGTCGGACTATATTGAGGATACGGATACTCAGATACGTCTGATCAGGGATCGGATGCTGGAGGCACAAAGTAGGCAGGCCAAGTACTACGATATGAGGCATCATAAGGTGGAGTTCCAGGTGGGGGACAGGGTGTTCTTGAAGATACATCTGGTGCATGGTGTCTCGCGGGTGCGGAGGCACAAGAAGCTCAGCCCTCGATTTATGGGACCATACTCGATCCTGGAGCGGATCGGTCCTTTGGCTTACAGGTTGGAGCTGCCGCAAGAGTTAGGGACTTTGCACGATGTGTTCCATGTCTCTTCGCTTCGGAGAGCTCTCCTTCGGCCAGAGCAGCATATTACCACTACAGCAGGCCCGCTAGCACCTGATAGATCAGTCTATTTAGAGCTAGTCCGGATCGATGATACATCAACTCGTGTATATATATTCTATAACAGGAAAGTAATTCAACTTATAAGAATACACATACATACTTATAAGTTACGAATCGGCTTAACACGAAAGTAACTTATCATATAAAAGTGTCTATACAAATTTATATGATAAGAATCTTATGCGGTGCAATGCAATGATATGAATGCAATATGATGACTCACCCATGCCCACACGCACGCACACTGCTATGTCGATACAGACTTGTAGTTCCCACTTTTCGAGCAAGAAGCTAACCTCTCAAGCATCAGAGACATTATGGTTTAATGCAATATAGACATTAATGCTGCTCATTAATGTCTTGAGTATTGAGTTTTGTGATAGTTAATATTCCACTATGAAATTGATTTCCACTAAGTGATACAAGGTGCACTCGATGATGCCTTATGGTAGAAAATCGCTTCCCTACTCTTTGATGTGTAGTAATGTTGTCTTAGCATCACCGTCGATGCGTGACGTTAGAAAACTGAAGGGAGGAGATGAAGATGGATGTCTCTTCATTGAACCTTTGGCGTCTTGTGTTGGCAGCGGTGTGTGGTAAGATCCTCTGGTTGTACCAGATCTCTTGTTTCGAGGGGGGGGGGGGGGTCAAATCGCGCACACAACGATCAACGTGGCTAATCCTCTTTTTCTTTATCATTTTTTCATCTTTGCATGAAAAAAATGCAAAAAACTCACTCTTTGGATAGAGACATGACCACAGGAATCTCCTCGTACTTCGGGCAAGAACTTCTCAACTACTCCACGACAATACACATAAGAGGGGCATGGACAGTCTCCTATTTATAAGTCCTGCACAAGACCTATAATTGAAGGCTCAATTAAAGCTTGAAAATATTCTGCCATATTCTCTTCTTTTAAAAGAGGAAACAGAGCTAATCACAATCCAATCAATTAACTCATAGAAAGGGCATGAAATATTCGTCCAATCACAACGAATCTCTGGGTTCAATCAGAAAGATACTGACAACTTATACCACAAGTGAATGATAATTCGTAGCACGCAACCACCACTATGTTCAAAGTTTACAACTCAAAGTAGTGATGAATGCAATTAAAAATTTTCTGGTCCGTCGCTTTACAGATCACGACCTGCAAAAATTTAGGGGCATTTGAAGGGGGTTCCTCCTAAAGATTCTCAAGTCAAACCGTTAGAACTTCTACCGAAACGCTCAAGCAAGCCGACCTGATTGAGTGAGCGACCCACGCGAGCCGTGCCCGCTCGAAGGGTCCAAGATTAGTCCAAAAGAGAGGACGAAACCAAGCATGCACGAGCACCGCGCACACGACCATCTTGGGACGCTCGCACTCCACCCGTGACATGTGCAACCAACACACGCTCTCGATCAGTGCGCGCACTCACGACTGATCAGGGCACGCGCACGCGATAGGCGCAACAGGAGCGCTCGCTCCGCGACGGATATCGGCCTCCGGCGCACTGCCGCCAATTCTGCCGCCTTCGTCCGCCTCCGGTCGCCACCATCGTCGGGCAATTTGCCTGGGCTGCCCGGATGCATGTTCGTCATTTTGGGAAAATTGGTGATCCAGGTGACCAGAATCGAGCAATGTCATTCACATACTCTGAATTCAGTCAGGTGTAATTACCAACACGTTCTTTCAAGAAAGCTATAAAAAGAGGCTCATGCCATCATTTGAAGACAAACAACCAGAGGAATTAGAGAAAACTTTGAGGTTTTCCGGCTAGGACGTGAAACTGAGATCATTCATTCACTCCAAACTCTCTCTGCTCAATCTCAAGTCTGCTCACTCTCAACGCTCGCGAGAACGCTTCAACAAACACATAAGAAAACAGAAGAACACTCTCGTTGCCGCTCCAGCTCTGTGAACTTAGTCTGTTTTCTGCCCTCATCGTTTTCAGAGCTTGTAAACGGAGAGATGCCTACCACCCTCATTCAACTCTTGTAACAACAAAGGAATTAGTGGATTTTGACCCGACACAGATCCGACCACATGATTTTTCATCATTTCCGGATTTTCCACGCTAAAACGTCTCACTTGTCATTGCTGTTGGATCTTTTTTAACTGTTTATGCACTCTGCTCGCTCTCGAGCTAAGACAGTTCGATTATCTGGACCGCGAAAAAATCGAGCGACCCGCAACAATACCATTCCAAACTAATATTTAGTTTATGATTTGAAAATTTTGAATGAATTATTTTTGATCAATCTATAACAAAATAATTTATATTTATAATTTATTGATATGCACTTAAAATACTCTTCTACATAGAGAATATAATGCACGTTAAAGATTGGGTCTTCCGACATGATGATAGTACTCAATTATTAATAATATGTCGGATTGCTATGATAATTTGGTGATAATAGACTAATGGTGATAATTTGCTAAATTATTAATGGTGATAATATGCTAATTTGACAATTATCATCTAAGATTACTCATATGTGCAAGAGAACCTCCTCTCATATGCAAATTCTAAATTTATAATTGACACTAGTTTTGTCAATGAGATGCGGCCCAGTTGAGTAAGTTGAGGTCTCATGATAAGGAGATCATGAGTTTGATTCTCATTATGTGTGTGATTTGTTTGTGCCTATTTAATTGTCTATTACTTAATTGATTATTATTAAGGCTCCGTTTGGCATGATGGTGACGGTCTTAAATGTACGGGTAAAACTGTCATTCGTTAATCATCACTTAACAACCATCATCCGTTTGAACATAAAAGTGGATGAAGTTCTTTAGATGGGCGTTAATGAATGATAATTTAACACCCATATCTATGACCTCCACCACTGAGCTAAGCGGAGCCTTAGGCTCTATTTGGCGGGACTTATTTTCACCGGTCAAGCGATTATGACCGCATGAACTGAATCTTAATTAAGGCTCCATTTGGTTCGGCGGTGACGGATCGATCCGGCGGGTAGAAACGGAGTGTTCGAATCGGAGGGGGGAGGTGGCTGCTCCAAACAGAGTTTTTTGGGGCATTTCTCAAGACGGGCGGGTGGAAACGGAGCAAACGCCACAGGAAGTTCAATTGTTTACTCTCCTTCCGACGGCGTTTGCCCAAAACGGAAAAGCGAAACGCCCAAACAAATAGAGCCTATCCGATTCATACGATCTTAATCGTTTGACCGATTTAAATAAGTCTTGCAAACGGGAGCCTTAATGATATATTTATTGGTACTTAATGGTCCAATGTAATAATGCTATACATTTATTTCTCAGAAAAAACAAACTGATACTAATCACAGTCGATGTGCTCGATCGAATTCAGTAATGTTAGTGTATAATTGAACTTGAAGGCATAATGAGTCGTGTCGGATACACGAATATCCAATACTCATAAAAAATCTTTGAATTTACCTATTTATATCCACCTAACAACAACGGATAAGTGATTTCATTTTGATCACGACTTGGCTTCCAGCAACACTTTCAACTAATTGCATTCCGTCCAAAAAAAATACGGATTTGCTGCGAGTAACTCGAAATAGGCAACTTCCCCAACATCATTACATTTCGAGTTGTGATTGCTGGGTCTCTCTGCACGCCGCTTTGTTCCGGGGAGACTTGGGGGAAAGCTTCTAGGGCGGGAGTGGAAATGTCCGGCTGCAGCATCCGAGCTCTATGGATCCTGAATCTCCAAGATTCCGTTGTATTCTCTCGGTGAGCTCGCCCTTCACAGCAGATCTCTATTCTTCCGTTTTAGGCAGAATTAATCGGAAAATTTCGACCTACGATTCCATTTTCATGATTTTTTCCTTCTTTCTTTCAATGGCTTGAGCAGGAGATTTCCAGTGGTGGAGAAGCGTTGGCGATTGGCTTGCCAGAGAGAGAAAGAGATGTCCGACACAAACGAGGACGGTGGATTCGTGCGCCCCTTGCTTCCAACGGAGCAAGAGCTGGCTTCAGCCTTTGCCGAGAGAAAACAAAGGTTGGCGATCGTTTTAGGATCTGTTTTTAAGAAGTGCATCGGGATTACGCTTTAATTCGAGGGTGAAGCTTTTTGATCTGTTTGCACTGTACTTTGTTCCTTACTTTTGTATAGTCCTTTGATCTTATCAAATTGAATATATATACTTTATTTATGTAATGATTCTCACTAGCATGAACAGGACATGCTCAACTTTCAAGGTGATGTCATTTTGATGTAAAACTCGGGTTTTATGATAAAAACAAGGTCTATGTAACGGGCTTGAGCTGTTACAGGTTCACCGGCATGAACTCGGGTGGCGGAAGAGACGGTGGCTGATCCTTCCGTGGAGTTTTCTAGTTAGGCTCAGTTTGGCTCAGCTGTAGTGACCGGAGAAATAGTGATGAGAAGCAACGGTGCAATAATAGGCTGTTTTGCAGAATGGTGGCAAAATCAGTGTAACTATTTGGAAGAACAAATTTTGCAAAATTGTTTCAAATGGAGAATCTGTTTAAGCTGTTTGGCAAAACAACTGTGTGGTATGCAGTTCGTTTTTTTTTACTTAAAGACAAACAACAATAACATAAAACAAACATGTTAATTCATCATAAATGCTCCAAAACAATATTAAAAAATAACAGACCTGGAAAGCAAGGAGCATCTTATTCATCCTTAAACTAATACAAGAAAATCTTATATAGAGCTCTAACTAGCCGTTAAAGTCTTGCCAGCTGTGTACCATCCAACCTACTACATTCCTACCCTTTCCAATAGACAATGATCTCGTCGTTTGATTCCTCCAGGGTCAAAGACCCAAATGACGTGTGGGATGTTCATGGTCTAGGAGAGGAGTTTGCGTCGACTGGATGTAGATTTCTGGAAATGAAACATTTTTCCGCAATTGGAAATCTCTTGTGAGATCGACATTGCAGAGGGTGTAGATCAAAGTTCCCATGGATCTGGACTCGGGAAGTTATGTGAGGCGTTCAGTCATGCAAGGCAACAAAAAATGATCTGCTTTGTGGGTTTTGTTCCATTATATTTTGTTGCATCAAATCTACATAATTTTTGTAAGTGCTGAACCAAGTTTTCATGGATGTGAGAACTGTGATTATACGGAGAGAGCTGCATCAACTTAGAACTGAAGGGAATGTAGAACATGTTTGCTCTTCTGTGGTCTCTTGCAACAAAATGTTTGTGTAGTTTAAGTAGCTTCATGAAGCACCCTTCAGACACATATATTCCTCGCAGGAGTGGCTAATGAAAAAATAGATTTGTTTCCTTCGTTGTAGACATAGATTTTGAGAACTCCCATTACTTCATATATTTTTTTAGAACCCAAAAATGTTGCAGAAAGCGGGTCCATAAAGGTCCTCATCATTCTTCACCGCAGGAGTTTTTTGTAGCAGCTCCTTTGCAGTTAAAAGTCGCTTATCATGTGCTGGCTTCTTTTGCCTTGGGTGTGTTAGATATAGTGTACTTCATGTGTGGTAGAGTTATCTTAGGCTCACCCTGAGTGTTGTGAACACCCTCATGTATTTGTATATATATTAACTTGATTCCTATAAATATAGATTTGATTCATTGTTTTTCTATCATGGTATCAGAGCTACAAAAGCCCTAACCGCTCTTGTCTTCCCCGCTACATCCTGTGGCTGATCGATCTCGCTGCTTCCTCCATGTCGATCCCGACACTGCTTCCGATCCGATACTGCTTCTGATCGGCCATCTCCCCCAATCTGGTAATGTTTCCGATCGGTCGTCTCCCCCAGTACTACTTCCGATCGGCCGTCTCCCCTGATCCGGTACTGCTTCCGATCGATCAATCCCCCGATCGCTACTTCTGATCCCGGGTCGTCTCCCCTGATCGCCGATCGATCGATCCCGACGGGTTGTTCCCCCAATCGCTGCTTCTTTGGAACGAACGATTCAGTCCCGCTTCATCGTCTTCCCCGATCACTACTTCCTTCTCTGTCGCACGACCCCGATTCCCGCAGTCTAATCCTGTCGGTCTCCTCCGCTGCCCTCTGTAGCTGACAGATCTCCTCTTCCGGCTAATCCTACAGACCCGATGACCTCGTCTTACTCCTCTGCCATTTTCCAGAAGGCGAATGTTATCCTCGATGGCCGAAACTACAAGACATGGTCTGCCACCGTCGACATTATCCTCCATGGTCTAGATCTATGAGGCCACATTGGCGGCTATGTGCCGCTCCGCCTCCACCAACAACCCCTTCAGTGGATGATTCTTCCACTGCTAGCACTGCCGCTTCAGTCCAACACTTTGACATGACGAGGTGGCGCTCAGACGACTCTTGTGCGATAGCCGTCATTTGTCAGTCCCGCGAGCTCCCCATTCGCATGATTGTCTACCAACTACCTACAACTAAGGTTATGTAGGATCACCTGTGCGTTTCTACCTGCCTTCTAGTACGGCTCTACGCTACTCTCTATTCCAGACCCTTGACGTCTGCTACCAGCGTGATCGGTTTGTCCAGGCCTTCTTTACTGAGCTTCTGGACCTTTGGTGTCAGTGCGATGAGATGACACCTTCCCCCTGCATTAATTTCCCTCAGTGTGTTGCTACATCTCGAGATCACGACTTTCAGCGCATATATGAGTTTCTCATGCGCTTACGCCCCGAGTTCGAGCCTGTTCGTGCCCAACTTCTGCATCAGGATTCTCCACCTTCTCTCAGCAATACATTGACTTTGGTTATTGCTGAAGAGACTTGTATCCACTCCTTGGATATTACTGCGCCTTCTAGTGTGGTGACTCATGCTGTACTTGCCGTCCCGAGTTTCCACCGCAATCTTCTCTTGTGAGTGCTCCTCTGCTGCCTTCATCGGGTTATATTGCACCGGTGCGGCTTGTTCCTCGCCCTCTAGTGCCCTCTACTGCCCAGTCCAATGCTTCTCTCCGCCATCCTGACCACTGTTACTACTGTCAGTGCCTTGGACATGTCAAATATGAGTGCCGCTTGCTTCAGAGGGCTCAATAGTCTGGTCAGCAACGTGCTCCTGGTTGCTCCTCTAGCTCATTTTTCTACTATGACACAGTCACTCCCTGTTTCCGAGCTTGCCCAACAGATTGCCCAACAACTATCTCACGGTTCACTGCATTGCTGCTCTGCCTTTGTGCTCTCACCGGATGCTTCTAGTGCCTCTGCGTCTCAGCCAAGTGCCTCCGCCCCTGCAGGTATCTCCTTCTACGACTGGTTGCTTGACTATGGAGCCTCTTTTCACATGACCCATGATGCCACTTACCTCTTGTCCCGTCAACCTATCTCGTATGCTCTTAGTGTTATGGTTGCAGATGACACTATTCTCCCTTGCCCCAGCCGTGGGCTCCTTCATATCACCCATTTTCATATTCCTGATGTAGCGTACATACCCAAGTTATTCATGAACCTGATATCCGCCAGTCAATTCACGTCTCACAGTTGTCTTGTTATTTTCTATGAGTTTGCTTGTCGTGTGCAAGATCGTCTGACAGGAACACTCCTTGGAGTTGGCCGTCGTCATAGCGGGGTATACATCCTTGATCGTCTTCATCTCTCATCTACTCCATCATCACCAGCGACCTCCTCTTTTTGTCTTCCTTCACTGGGCTTTTCTCAGTGGCATCATCGACTTGGTCATCCTAGTGCTTCGCGTCTTTCGTCCCTCATCAGTACCGGTCTCCTTGGTCGTGTTTCTATTGATAAGTCTCACTCTTGTACGGGTTGTAAGCTTGATAAACAACTACAACTCCCTTATCTGTTTAGTAAGTCCAGGTTTCGACGTCCCTTTGATTTAGTTCATTCAGATGTATGAGGTCTCACACCTTTTGAATCAAAGGGCGGACATCGGTACTATGTTATATTTATTGATGATTACTCTCGTTATTGTTGGATTTATTTTATGCACTCTCGTTCTGAGTTCTTTCAGATTTATGTTGCCTTTTCCACTATGATGTGCACTCAGTTCTCTGATTCTATATGTATTTTCTGTTCCGACTCTGGGGGGGGTACCTTTCTCATACTTTTCGCGATTTACTAGCTACCCACGACACTCTCCCTCAGCTTGCTTGTCCCGATGCCCATGCTCAGAATAACACTGCTGAAAGGAAGCATTGCCACATCATTGAGACAACCTACACTCTTCTCATCTCCTCTCATGTTCCTCCTCATTTTTGGGCTGAGACTGTCTCAACAGCTGCCTATCTCATTAACCAGCAACCCTCCATTTTTCTTCAGGGTCGGTGTCCTGGTGAGTGTCTGTATTCCTGAACCCCCACGTTATACTCATCTGCGGGTTTTTGGCTGTCAGTGTTATGTTCTTCTTCCTTCATGTAAACGTACCAAGCTCTTTGCTCAATCTGTATCTTGTGTCTTTCTTGGATACAGCACTGAACACTAGGGCTATCAATGTTATGATCATGTTGCATGTCGACTTCGTGTCTCACGTGATTTCACATTTGATCATGTTTTTGGCTGTTAGATATAGTGTACTTCATGTATTTGTATATATATTACCTTGATTCCTGTGAATATAGATTTGATTATGCAATTGGAAACCTCTTCCGAGATCGGCATTGCAGAGGGCGTAGATCGAAGTTCTCATGGATCTGGAGGTTATGTGAGGCGCTCAGTCATGCAAGGCAGCAAAAAAATGATCTGCTTTTCCGGTTTTGTTCCATTTGGATGTTTTGTTGCAATCAAATCTACATAATTCTTGTAAGTGCTGAACCAAGTTTTCATGGATGTGAGAACTATGATTATACAGAGAGAGCTGCTTCAACTTAGAACTGAAGGGAATGTAGAACATGTTTGCTCTTCCGTGGTCTCTTGCAACAAAATGTTTGTGCAGTTTAAGTAGCTTCATGAACCACCATTCAGACACATATATTCATCGCAGGAGTGCCTGATGAAAAAAATATATTTGTTTCCTTCCTTGTAGACAGATTTTGAGAACTTGTTCCATTAGTTCATATATTTTTTAGAACTCGTAAATGTTGCAGAAAGCGGTCCATAAAGGTCCTCATCATTCTTCACTGCAGGAGTTTTCTGTAGCAGCTCCTTTGCAGCTAAAAGTTACTTATCATGTGCTGGCTTCTTTTGCCGCGGGTGAATATTAGGATGCTCAGAATCAGAAACAGGAAAGGAAGCACCCCAATTTTTTTAGTACTACAGTGTTGTTTTTCAGGTGAATCCCCATCATTTGATGTCCCGTTGAATTGGAGAAGGCTACATGCTCTTTTGATGTTGAAGATAAGGCAACATGATTACTTGTATTCTCTGCTGATTTTTCTTTCATAGACCCATTATTACTATAAAGAGGATGTACTTAGGCATTAGTGAGATTATGACTAAAGATAGGGCACAATGGCGACAAAGGATCCATATAGCCGACCCCATTATAGTGGGATAAAGGCTCGAGTGTTGTTGTTGTAGACCCATTATTACTATCAAGAGGATATTTTAATGGAGGAATTACTTCGCCATGAAATGTTCCGTTGTCTCCGGAAAAGTGAAATGTAGGGTTATGATGCCTAAAGGAGAATTCATTACCTGCTTTTGCGTCTTTGGCAGAAATAACATCCTTCTGATCAAAATTTTTTTCCCATGAGACAGATCGAGTAATTTGGTCCCTAACATCTGTTAAGTTTTCACTCTCCTCAACACCCATAGACAATTCCTGTTGAGATAAGTAAAAGAAGATCTTTTGTTCTAGTGATGCCAGCACAACAACTCAAATCATTCTCAGTAAAAAGCAGATCATTGGCCATATTTGACTTGAGGTTTGCAGTGAAGACTCTGCAAGGCCATTGACTACCACTTAAAACTGTATATAATAAACGATTACTGACACAGTCCAAGCCAAGCTAACCACCCCTTTCCTTCTCAAATCTGACATAATTTTTTCAGTTTGCAGGTCCTTAACATAATGCATGAACATTTTACTCCCAGAAGTGTCAAATGTATATGCAGTGAACCTGTGATCAGGAGAGAATTTGCAAGTGCCTATTTGGACATAGCCGAATTGTTCTGCAATTTCATTCAAGTCATGCAAAATTTCCTCCTCTCCACTGCCCCTCATACAATTAAGAAGTGTCTTTGTAAATCCATTTTGATTCTTGGGCTTCCTGCACAAGACTGGATACTTCTTTCTTCTTGTATGTATTGATAATACAACCATAACCAATAATTTGTTCATGGTACGAACTGTGGTTATTATTACCCCAAGCTGCATCGAAGCGGCGCACCACCCTCCTGCCTACAACAAACAACAACACTCAAGCCTTTTTCCCAATATAGTGGGGTTGGCTATATGGATCCTTTGTCTCCATTGTGCCCTATCTTTTGTCATAATCTCACTAATGCCCGAGTACATCATGTCACACCCTCTTGACTAAAAAACAAAAATTGTTTTAGAAGATATTTCTTGATCGGGAAGAGATCTATCTTCAAGAAACAACGTTAAACAACTTTGTCAGAGAAGTGTTTGGCAACATTATTGAGTCCGCCTGGATCGAATACATGAACTATCCAAGAAGATGTTTTAGGATCCGTTGGAACGAACATTGTTGGAAGCTTCGTTAACAAGGATTCCAAAGCAGAATCTTCGGAATCAAGAACGTCATCATAATCGTATTTAATCTTGTTGGTGTCGACTGTTGAATAAATCTTGAGAGGAGGTCAGAGCGATTTCCATGTAGATTGCACCATAAGTTTGATGAGCTGGTGAAGGGGTTCCTTGGATTTCTTTCTTGAGAAGACTGATCTTTTCATGCATGTTTTGAAAGCTTGCGTTAGATGTATACTTGAGCCATTAAAATGAGGTATATATGCTATTAGAGGCATCTTCCACCATTGCTAGGAGGGTATAAATTGAAGATGCGAAGTCCAGCAACAAGTGGAAGTCAGAATGAGCGGTGTAAGAAAACCAAGAATGGTTCATATCTAGCACCGAGGTGAAGGTCGATCTTGAAGAACTAAGAACTTGTTCTTTTTTGCTGCTCCGCAGCCAAAAATAGGAAAGAAAGGGGTTGCCATGAGGCAAACCATGGCTGATGGCGCAATCAGAAACCCTCCAATGTGTTTTTTGATAGTGATTATGGCAAAAAGACACTAACGGTGGCACCGCTGGATGAGGTGCAAGAGGAGCGAATGTAGCATGGCGGTAGGCAGCAGGAGGAGGATAGCCGTGGTGAGGCTGGTGACATGGGGGTGAGATGATATATTGGTTGTGGTTAGGTGGAGGGTAGTGCTGCAGAGGCAGCATCCGCACATGCTGCTGTGGTGGATGAAACCACAACTGATGTTGCGGCGGTGGAGCATTAGGCAATTGGCTTGAGTAGCCCTGCTAGTGGTGGTAAGGAGGAAGGAGCATCAGGCTCTGCATGAGATGCGGTGATGGTGGTGGGTGATAGGCCCCCAGTCGGTGAGGAAGGGGATACGTAGATGGGTACCTGAAGGTTCCGTTGCCATGCTGTTATTGTTGGTGATGGCTGGAAATCCGTCCATCGTCAAGGTTCCGCTGCTCAGTTCTGCTACTGGTTATTGGAAGGTCTATGTTCTTGATTTTCTTGAGTTGAAGAGCGTGGAAGAACCTTAAATGAGTGCTCCGACGAGATGGAAGGAATTGGCGGGGAGGAAGAGCTCTCAATGAGAGCACCATTGTTGGGCTTGAATCATTACAGGTTCGCCGGCGTGACCGCTGACACCGCAAGAGAGTTTGGCCGATCCTTCCCTGGAGTTTCCTAGTTACACTACTAATTCTAATCTTAGGAAAATAAAACGGAAAAAACAAAGAGTATCTTATTCATCCCTAAACTAATACAAGATGGCCTTTTTATAGAGTTCCAAATAGCCTTTAAAGACTTGCCAGTTGTGCACTATTCAACCTGCTACTAAAGCATTCCTATTTAGCTTCTGCTTTCCTGAAAATTTATTTTATTTTTTGGATTGCTTATGGGAGTACTATACTGTCCATAAAAACTAGTGCTGTAACTAAATAACGCAGAGATTTAACTTCATGTCAAAGACTAGAAGAAATAACATGAAATTAGCACAAAAAACACAAACATATAACGTGATTTGATTGATAGTTTATTGGTCTTATGAGATCTCCAACTAGAAATCACCTACTTCTTCCTAGGATTGATTCCCTTAGGTTCCATTCAGTTGGACAAACTTGTGCCCTAAGAACTAGAATTGAGAAATCCAATTTCAAAACCGCCATTTACTTGTGTAATTGAATTTGGAATTAGAAGCCTTTGTCATTTCCATTGGAATTTAAATTAGATTCTGATCACAATTCCTCAACTATTACCTCATAAATGTATTTTAAGGAAATTGTCTGGCTTTTAAAGTCTAATAAAATGATAAAAGGAAAATTATAGAGAGAAATTTGTAGAGAGTACATGAAGTTTTTTTTTTGCAATTCTCTTGAGAAAAGTTTTCTAGTGTAACAATATTTCTAGAGAAAGAAATCTTTTAGTGAGAGAATCTAATTGGGATAAAAACTTTTTTGAGAGAGATTAAGAGAAGCATAGTTTGATTTTTTTGAGAGAGTAAATTGATAAAGAGAGAGAGTTGATAAAGAAAACCTAATGAAATAGAATATCTGATGATGTAGGGTAGACTAAGGGGTGCACAAATCCAAGACCAGTATGAATGAAAATGAGAACCTAACACGTCAACCCTGGTCTATATGCAATGATACTGTCGGTGACGACAATAACAATAATCAACCACACAACAAGGCAAATCGCACGGTGAATGAGTCCCACCTGCAAATTACAAGCGATTCGAGAAGATCTATCCACAAACAATTTATCCAAGAAACTATGAGATTCAAACTATGTTGTTAAAGGTGCGCCTAAGGCTCCAGGCTCACCGGTCTCAGAGGATTGCGCTTTTGTGTCTTTTTTGCGCCTTTGGACATTAAAGGCGCGCTTAAGCGTGAGCTTTGTTGTAAACCTTTTTTAAAAAAATAAAAAAAATGCAAAAACTCAATATTTTTTCTATGTTTAGTGTTTTTGAAACATAATTGATCATTGAGACTTGGATATGATGCAAGCGACCATATTGATTTAATTTTTAAAGAGATAAATGATTTTAATGAATGACTAATGATTAAAATATACGAAGATTCTGTTCAAAAAGATGAACTGATATTTGATGCTGATTATTTAAATAAATATGGTTGCGCTTTGCCTTCTTCGGGCACGCGCCTGCGCCTTGAGCCTTGCGCCTAGGCTCCAAGAGCTTTTGCGCCTTGGTGCGCCTTGCTCCTTTAATAACTAAGGATTCAAACCAATATTAATAATACTGAAAATAATCGTCCAATACAACAAGTGACTCACCGAATAAAGGCCTGTCCAAGACAATGGAGATTTCAGAGACAGGTGCTTTGAAGACGATCCAATGTGGAACTGGAGGCAGGGTTGCAACGTAGACTGCTGGATTTTGTGGCAGGGAGTGGAATCAGGCCGAAAACAAGTTGATCCTGCTATGTAGAGGCGGATTCGGGCGACGGGAGGGTGGATCCGGCGGTTTGGAGAGGATCTGAACTATGGGGTGGGCCGGGTAGACGAGAATGGCTGGATCTGGGCTAAGATGTCAAGATTTGGACAGATCTAGTAGAGGGAGGTTGTTGGAGGTGGTTCCACGGGATAGGGGGCAGTGGCAAGGTTGGGTTGCTGTGGGATTAGGGGCGGTTGCTGGGAGGGGGAAACAAGGAGGTAGAGATGGCTTCAGAGGGGGAGGAGTAGACAGCGATGGTGGTTGGGTGGCTGTGGGCTTCGTGACGGCTGCTGGGAGGGGGAAACAGGGAGGCGGTGGTGGCTGAGGGTAGAGGGTGGGTCAGCTGATGTGGGGAAGTGGAAAACAGCAAGCAGTCGACTGTATGTGGGGAATTTGGGCGGCGATAGAGGGGTTGAATGAGGGGAAAATGTGTCTAGGGTTTGGTAATACTTTGGGGAGGAAGATACATGCCTAGAAGTCATCACCTAGGGTTCTATAGAATCAGCACTGTGGGAGGATCACGGGAATCCGAGAATTGTAATATGATATCCAAATTCTATTATGCCATAATCAACCCTTAAGCACTCTATTTATAATAAAGAGGAGACAAGGACATCCCACCATCGTCTATAATTGACCGGAGGTGGGGTTAACCGAATACATCAAAATAAATGCAAAAATAACAAAATAATATATGAAATCGAATCAGAACGCGAATCTGGACCTATCCGCGGAGTCGGATCGGTGATCCCGGCACGCCATATATGGTTAGTCACCAATCGGCCTCGAATGGGCCCCAAACTTGTACTCCACTGCAGTTCCACGTCTCCGCTCCACATCATTCTCCCTGACTTGAAAGAATTCACATCCTGATGAATAAAGATCAGAATTCTCTCGATGTATGCCAGGTAAGACTTGATGTGGTTCACCAGAGGCTGTCCAAGTATCGTCGATGGGAAAGTATCCTCGCCAATCAACTCCCCCCGACTGAAAAGCTTTAATCTCCGATGAATGGAGACGGTAATACTGAAGTCGAAGTCTAGGGGCCAATCGATCAAGCTCTGTTGGTTGTATCTAGGTGTCATCGGCTTCTGGGCGGCCCGCCAGTGTACTAAGTAACGATACTGAGGCTCGTCTGTAGTAAGAACGTACTGGTGGAATCTGATCTTCGTATTGCTCTCAGCGCTCAACTCACGAGTAGTGGATCCCGGTGCGATCGCCGGTGCCTTGGGTGAAACAAAAGAAGATGAGTCACCAGGCGGGTGGATATTAGAAATGGGTGAGATGTGTGGGTGGCAAGGCAACATGAATGGAGGTGTGGGTGGATGAGGGTCCCCATTGCTTGGGTCCACATACTCGCGAGTGCACGTGTTAGATCTTCAACACTAAATACTAGGTGAATACCCATACTTGCATGGATATCAAGCCTGTTGGCATTCGTCCCAATGCAACTGATAACTGAGTAGGGGCCCATTCGCTTGGCACTTTGCTTTGTGGCAGGCCCCGAAGGGAGCCTCTCAAGGCGGATTCGCACCATTACCTGTTCTCTTTTCTGAAATACTTGCTCTCGCTTGCGCATATCTGCATAGGTTTTATAATTTTCATTGCTCGTAATGATCCGTCGGCGGACTAACTCATGCAACTCATGCAAATGACGTGCAAATGACTTAACAGATTCATGGAAATAATGCAAATTAAGTAATAAGACACGACAAACACGATATACTCGCTAGAGGAAAATCTAATAATGGTCGGGATGTCTCTAAAATGTGGTGGTCTATCAAGAGGTTCTTTTGGTGGAATATAGAAATATTCTCCTAGTGGGCGACGAGTACCACAAAGACTTCTTGAGACATTGGTACTGAGTTGCAGAACTATGTGATGCCAAATACATCCCAAGGGTTGCGAGCCATCAGGAGGCTCACATGGTGGTAGATAGAAGAATTTACCGTGAATAATGCTATCACCCAAACGACCAACACAGATGGTGAAAAAAGAACGCTATGCAGGGGTGTGTTGGGTACCACTCAAATGATAAGGCCTGTCTGGTGGCTTTCTAGGAGGTATATAAGAAAATTCACCTCGAATGTTCAGTTCGCTAGTGTGAAAACACAAGCCAAGCATGCAAAGTTGAGCGCTCCTTGGGATGGGAAGATTGTCAAATGGGTATCTCGGGGACTCAATGATGGGTTTCCTAAGGGGGTCAATAATGCAGACCTCGAACAACTAAGTGCTACAGCGCAGATAGCTAGCTATGTCCAGCTAGTCAGAGCTAAGTGGATATTACAAAATTTTTTAAAGTAAATGTATGCGCTTCTTAACCCAGATTTATTTGGAATTATTACAACACTTTGATATTTGTATAGATTTTTTATTACAACACTTTCTAACATTCTTGATTCACTTAAAGCACTGTTTCCTCTTATTTTTTTGCTTTCACATGAATTCTATGATTTTTTTTTGCTTACATTGTCTTAATCCTTGATTTCTAAAAAGGTGGCATCACAACCCTGGAACATATTTTGATAATATTTAAATAAATTGACTTAAAATGTTAATTGGATCTACTAGTCATGACAATTAAAACCAAAAGCAGCACTATGTCTTCATCCCGAGAATGCTATATTATTTTGTTTCGTCTAGTTAATGCTTTGTTGCTTGCATTTTTTCCAATTTCTTTGATGCTTCTTCCATAGAACCCAGCAGTCAGCTACTTCCAATTAGTTTCACCCTTTTTATATTGTATAATGTACATTTATCTCGGTATGTTGTTTCTGAAAACCTGCATATACATTTCAAGTCCATAGTGAGTTCCAAGAAAAATAAATATATGGGGAAAAATTCTTAGTAGCTAACTGTAGCTTAGTGTACTTGTTTAAAAAAATTTTAGTAGCTAACTATAGCTAAGTGGAATTGCAAAAAAAATAGTAGGTAAGTGGATTTGTAAAAATATTTTAAAATAGCTAACTAAAGTTAAGTGAATTTGCAAAAAAAAATTAGAGTAGCTAACTATAGCTAAGTGATAAAATAAGGTGAAAAAAAGCTAGTTGGCTAGCTATAGAAGGTCTGCAATAATGACAAGATGACCCTCTAAAAGAAAACTGTCAACAACAATAGTGAATAATTGGGACATCCACAACAAAGTCAATGGTAGACCCATGACCCGGCCAAGGGAGTAGTGGCTCATCAGAAGACTCAACGGGTGGTCCAACAATGAAGTCAATAGTAGTGAGATGATCCTCCAGATGAGTATCATTAATAAAGGTCGTGTCCTCATAAGTGATGGGGCAGTCACTATGAGGTCAACGCTAGGATCTCGGCTCTCAGTCGCAATGTGGCTTGGGACAAAACTAAGGGAAGAGTAAGAAAAATCCATACTCAATAGTGGGCCATTTGGTATAATGTCGAGTCCCGACTTTCTGGCCGACGGGAAAACTAAGTTTAAACGAGATGTAGAAGGTGGATATAACACTAGTGTCACTGGATCATTCGTCCTCACTCTCATGACCACACTCACTAGTCATACTAGTATCACTCTCTACCTATATGAAATGGTCATGATCAGACTAGACTCCAAGGTCAAGTGGGAACTGAGTCTCATCCGGACGAGATGAATCAAAATCAGTTGTTAGGTCTCTCATGTCGGTGGGAGTACTACTAGTCACATTGGTGGCTTGACCTAAATCCCTAGGCTTCCTCCTATTGATTCTTCTTAAGGCATACCTCAAGTGATCAAAATGAGCATCCAAGTGATCAACTTGATCAAAAACTAATTGCTGACATTCGGCCTTAGGTATCTCAGATTGTGGAACACTATGTGGGTCTTGACATGTGATGTGATCTTGACGATGTTGATCTCTATAGGGCTCCTGAGGTTCTTCTCGATGGTCGTTTCCGACATAATCAGATCGTGCTCGTGAATGGATGTAATCCCTACGAATTGGTGATGGCGGGCGAGGATGATCAACATGTTTTTATGAGGACCTCTCTGGAGGAATATGGGGTCAAGCATATACGAACTTCGATTCCTCTAATAGTGAAGAAGTGTAACGATGATGACCCAAATGGTGCTCGGTTCTACCATCATAAGGTCGGAGAGAGGTGTAATGATGATAATGTGAGGATCTTTCATCATGGTGTTCGTCTTTAGCATAATGGAATCGTCTCGAAGGGTCGATACGATCTCAGGAAGTGGTGTGCCACAGACGATAATAATCATCATAATAACGTGAGAGTTTCTCTGAAAGGGCTCTATGGGATCAGGTATTGATAAACTCGAGATCACCAAATAGAGGAGAGGAATGCCAACAATAACTAGTCATAAATGAACCTAAAAACTCTATATGACCTACCACTACGTATATAAATGTGGCCCAAACCTTGAGCTCTGATACCAATTGATGTAGAGTAGGCTAAGGGGTGCACAAATCCAAGACCACTGGGGATAAAAATGAGAACCTGACACGTCAACCCTCGTCTATATTCAATGATACCGTCTGTGATGGCTCGTAAATTAATACGAGCAATAACAATATTCAACCCACACAACAATATTTAAAAACAGAAAACAACATTTAGTTAGCAAACATTTAATGATTTTCCTTTGCTCGAAGGGCCAAGGTAAAGCGCACGACGAATGAGTGCCACCTGTAAATCACAAGCGATTCAAGATGACCTATCCACAGACAATTTATTCAAGCAATTTTGAGATCCAAACAAATATTAATAATGCCAAAAATAATTATCCAATACAACAAGTGGCTCATCGAATAGAGAGATACAATGGAGATTTCAGAGGCGAAGGTGCTTTGACGGCGATCCAATATGGAACCGGAGGCGGGGTGACAACATAGACGACTGGATTTTGCGGCGGAGAGTGGAATCAGGCCGGAAACGAGTAGATCCGGCTATGTGGAGGCGGATTCGTGTGACGGGAGGGTGGATATGGCGGTTTGGAGTGGATCCGGGCTATGAGAGGTGGGCCTGGTAGATGAGGATGGCTGGATCTGGGCTGAGATGTCCAGATCTGGACAGATCTAGTAGAGGGAGACTGTTGGAGGTGGTTCCACGGGATGGGGGGCAAGGTTGGGTGGCTGTGGGCTTAGGGGCGGCTGCTGTGAGGGGGAAATAAGGAGGCGGAGGTGGCTTCAGAGGGTGGAGCAGGCGGCGGTGGTGGTTGGGTGGCTGTGGGCTTAGGGGAGGTTGCTGGTAGGGGGAAACAAGGAGGCATCTGTGGATGAGGGTAGAGGGCGGGTTTGCTGCCTGTGGGGAAGGGGAAAACAACAAGCAGCCGGGTGTATTGGGGGGGGGGGGGATTTGGGCGGCGGTAGATGGGTTGGATGAGGGGAAAAGGTGTCTAGGGTTTGGTAATACCTTGGGGAGGAAAATACAAACCTAGGAGTTGTCACCTAGGGTTGCACGGAGTCAGCACCGTGGGAGGATCGCGGGAATCCGAGAATTGATCTCCAAATTCTGCAATGCCCTAATTAGCCCCCTAAGCACTCTATTTATAATAATGAGGAGATAAAGACATCCCACCATCGACGACTATGATTGGCTGAAGGTTGGGTTACCCAAATACATCAAAATAGATGCAAAAATAACAAAGTAATATATGAAATCAAATCCGAACGCGGATCCGAACGCATCCGCGGAGTCGGATCGACGATCCGGGCACGCCATATATGGTAAATCGCCAATCGGCCCTGAACGGGACCAAAACTCGTCCTCCACTGCAGGTCCACGTCTCCGCTCCGTATCATCTGAGAAATATATTTTCGTTATGACATTGTATATCATGACATGCAAATTTTTTTCTCCATGCACTGTGCCCTTTGGTCCATGTCCTTCCATTCATCACTCATCACATCAATGACATTACTCATCACATCAACGACTTCTTACCCACAATGACCTAGAATAGTACTTTGATAAGGATCATCTTCACCATTATGGTGCAGGTGCTGGGAGGGTCGGCGGGTCGCTGAGATAGGAGGATGAATTTGGAGGCGGAGGCATAACTCCTAGATCAAGGAAGAGGCATAGGTAGAGCCTTGCAAGGCTGGTGGAGACGGCGCTGTGGGAGGAGCAGGTTCTGGAGGTACCTGGCGATGTTGCTGGTGAAAGGGCTTCAACACCCTTGACCAAGCGGTTCTACTCAGAGGATACAGAAACCGTAATTCTCAATGCCTATAAAACTCTAATGGAAGGTTATATAAAGGGATAAAATTTAGGTTAAAGTGGTTCAAATACAATCACGTGATTTAGCTCAGAAAAATTTATAAAATACAAAACATATGGAAATTGTGTGAATGGAGGATTCTGATCATCCAGATTGACTCAAATAGTCAATCTGGAATGCCAGTCAAATGAGGCATGGCTAATACCCATCAGATCTGATGTTTTTATTTAAGACATGATTGGACTCGAAGGACTTGTTTAATTCAAATTTTTGGTTTATTAGTTCATTTGTAGTATGAAATTGATGTTTTATGGAGAACAAGTACACTGAAACCTTGCATGGTGTAGATGTGAAAAAAGGAACCTTGAATATATGTTCACTTGTATCAAGTACAAAGAATGAGTATATATTTATAGGAGGGAGAAAGAGAGAGGAAGGTCCTATACATGATGTGGGACTAAAGAGAAGAGAGAAGAAACAATAAAAATACATAATGAGCCTATGTCAAATGAGCTTTTCTAACACTCCCCCGCAAGCTTGAGCGTATAGGTTATATGCACCCAGCTTGGACAAACACTGGTAAAATAAGGTACTTGATAAAGCCTTTGTGAGAATGTCTGCAACTTGATCAGTGCCCGGAACATGCTTTAATTCAAGTTTCTTCATTTGAACTTTCTTCTGAATAAAATGACAGTCTACCTCGATATGTTTCGTGCGCTCGTGAAACACCGAATTCTTTGCTATGTGTATGGCCGCTTGACCATCACAAAATAGAACAGCAGATGACGAAAGTTTTACTCCCAGGTCAGCAAGGAGGCTTTCAAGCCATGTGAGTTCTGAGACAACCGATGCCATCGATCGGTATTCCGCTTTCGCGGAGGATCGAGCAACCACAACTTGTTTCTTACTTTTCCATGTAATGAGATATTGAGATGACTACCAAAATATGTACAGAACCCACTGGTTGACCGCCGATCGTCCAGGGAGCCAGCATAATCGGCATCTGAGTAAGCAACCAATGCTGGAGTAGAGTTAGAGGTTTTGTAAACCAGCCCTTGACCCGGAGCTACCTTAAGGTATCGGAGAATCCGTTCAACCGCCTGGAGATGAGAAACCCGGGGAGCATGCATGAACCGACTGACAATCCCAACAACGAACAATATATAAGGCCTCGTGACCGTTAGGTAGATCAACTTTCTCACAAGGCGTCGATAATATTCCGGGTTCTGGAGAGACAGATCATCATCAGAGGCATGAGCACATAGCTTGTGATTTGCCTCCATCGGGGTATTAGCTGGCTTGCAACCAGACTGGCCAGCGTCTTTGAGGAGATCAAGGCAATACTTCCGTTGGGAGAGGACAAGCCCATCCGGTCGTCGTGAGACCTCAAGACCGAGGAAGTAGCGAAGATGCCCCAGGTCTTTGGTCTGAGACACGGTACTCAGATGCTGTTTGACCGCTTGAATTCCCTTTGAGTCATCCCCAGTAAGCAGGATGTCATCAACATAAACCAACAAAAGGACCGTTCCTGTTGCCCGGTGTCGAGTGAATAAGGAGAAGTCTGCGGAACTCCGAGTGAAACCTATTTCCCGAACCACCTTGCTGAACTTGTCAAACCACGCCCGAGGGGATTGTTTGAGACCATAGATGGATTTCTTCAGAAGACACACACGAGACTCCCCCATGGTCTCAAACCCGGGCGGTTGGCGGCTTGGCGCATGTAGAAGGTTTCTTGAAGATCGTCATTCAAAAATGCATTCTTGATATCCAGTTGATGAAGGGGCCAGTGACGATGCACAACCACGGAGAGAAGGACAAAAACGGTGTTGAGCTTGACCATCGGAGAGAAGGTTTCCTCATAATCAAGACCCTGCTGCTGAGTGAAGCCACAGACCACCAGGCGGGCCTTCAGACGGTCAATAGTGCCATCAGGAGCATGTTTGATGACAAAAACCCATTTACACCCAACAGGGTGCTGACCGGGAGGTAAAGGGACAAGGTCCCAGGTCTGGTTGGCCCAAAGAGCCGTCATTTCTTCGTCCATGGCAGCCCGCCAGCCTGGATGTTGAAGCGCCTCCTGCACAGAGTTAGAGACAGAAACAGAGAATAATGATGTGGCAAAGTGAAGAAGTGGCGGTGAAAGATGATGTAGAGAGACATAATTCGGCATAGGATGAGCGGTGGAGGCTGGAGCCGGAGTAGCAGGCCGTGGAGCATCAGAGGTCAAAGCCGACTGCAGTGGGGCAACGAGATGAGGAGAGCGACGAGAATAGACCCGGATGACAGGTGGCTGTGGACGGACCGGAGGCTGGGCAGGAAGAGGAGACGGTGGGGAACGGGGAACAGAGATGACGGGGCGCATGAAGGTCTCCGGAAGAGGAGCGAGATCCAGAGCAGAAAAGAAGGGAAGATCTTCCCGGAAAGTGACATCCGCAGAAACAGTCACCTTGCGGGTAGTAGGCAAATAACACGCATAGCCCTTTTGAGTGCGCGGGTAGCCCACAAATATTTGGCTGCACGGGGATCCAACTTGTCTGTAGATGGGCCGAGGTGGTGAACATATCATGTACATCCAAAAATGCAGGGAGTAATAGGAAAAGCCGGAGTGGAGGGAAATATGAGGCTGAATGAAGTAGCATTCTGGAGGACGGAGGATGGTAGACGGTTGATAAGAAAACAGGCCGTGGAGAGCGCAAAGTTCCAGTATGGTTTGGGAACCCGCATTTGAAGCATAAGGGAGCGAGCCACATCAAGAAGGTGATGATTCTTATGCTCGGCGACACCATTCTGTTGTGGGGTATATGCACAAGACGTTTGGTGAATAACTCCAAACTCAGAGCAGAGGGTCGCGAAGTCATGGCCAGTGTACTCGCGTGTATTGTCAGTGCGAATAGTTTGAATGAGCGCAGAGAATTTAGTGCGAGTCTTAAGAATGAAGGTCCGGAAGACGCGGGGAAGCTCAGAACGATCACGAAGAAGATACAACCATGTCATGCGAGAATAATCATCGATAAATGTAAGAAAATATTAGTAATCTTGTACGGACCGAACCCTATATATCAGAGTGTACCAAACCAAAAGGAGCAGAGCTTCGAGTACAATGAGAAGGAAAAGATGAACGTTGTTGCTTGCCAAAAATACATGTTTCATACTGAAAATCAAGAAGAGATATATCCGGGAGAGCCTTCTGGAGGACTGGGAGAGGAGCATAACCAAGACGCCGATGCCAATCCGAAGAGGAGACAGATGCGAGGAGAGAAGGAGAGTCATCAAGAAGGTAGAACCCGTTCTGCTGTCGCCCCCTACCAATGATAGTCCGCGTCTGCTGATCCTGTATCATAAAAGAGGAAGAAGTAAATGTCACGGAGCAATGTAAGTCTGTAGTAAGACGACCAACAAAAAGTAAATTGAAGGGAGAGCCCGGAACATGAAGAGCCGAGTGTAGGATAAGGGAGGAGGCTAGAGGATATCAGCACAGCCAGAGACGGGGACAACTGCCCCATTGGACACAGTAATGTACTTCGGGTGAGGAGAAGACAAGTACTGAGGCGGTCGAACAGAGGTGATGTGATGAGTGGCACCCGAATCGATGATCCAACGCGGTCCAGTGGAGAGACAGGTGATGGCCGCGGAACAGAGACCTACTGTGGTTGGTTCGAAATGGTCAGATTCCGCGGGCCGGTTAGAAGATCGAGTTTTCTAACGAGAGGAGGCAAGCGCACCTATCGCAAGTAGTACTCGGTATTCGGGAAAATACCGAGGTCGTATTATTCTCGGGGACGCGTTGATTATATCTACTCTTCCAGGAACACTATTATCTTACTAATAGTAAGGTGAGATTTTTTAGTTTAATTAAAACGGAAAGAAAGAAAGCAGAATTTTGCTAAGTTAGTTCGATGACGGGTTAACGCTCGACATCGAATCAGATTAAGACTAAAATAATTCTTAACAATTATTAAACTTTGTTTTTAATTTAATAAAAGGCACTTGGCCGTGGGGGTTCCAAAAATATGAGCACACTTATCTCTAGGAATATTGCTCACCTAAACATTAAGACTATTCGACCGATCGTTAGAGCGACGAAGGATTCCTCTTAATGCCCGCTTTACGCTAAGAACCCCGCTATTGGGTGGGGAATCCAATCCGGCAGAACTACGTTTCTCCTCTTTCGAGGGGGCGTACGCAGTTCTCTTTACCCAAGGGGGATCGGTCCATACGTGCAGCCTCTCGGCATCGCGTATGGATAACGGAAATAGAGCCCACACATCGATTATGTGGTCCTATGCGTCGTTAACCCGGGGTAAACCTTAAGTCCTTAAATTAAAATTAAAATAAAGTTTTTTTAATTATTTCAAATCATTTTTTATGTCCCAATGCTCTTCGATGCCGAAGGCTAAAAGAGATTAGCCACTCATCGGTATGAGGACGGCTTTATGTTTTTAGGTGAAACGTGAGTGTTAAATTAAACACTGAACAATTATAAGAGAAAACACGAAAAATAGGACAATTAGATAAATTGAAGGCTAATTGATGCAGGCACTCACGCACACTTCAAAACCATAAAGAAAATTAAATAAAGCAAGCCCTACTCAAATGAGTAGGCGGAAATAAATGCACACACGCACACACTCTTCTTAATTGAAGAAAACGATAAATAAAGCGGTAAAATTATCTCATACACGCACGCACTCTACATAATTGAGAAAGCGATAAAATTGCAAGTCCCGGCTCAAATGAGTGGACGGGAGTAAATTTATCTCATACACGCACGCACTCTACTTGAAAGTAAAACACACACACGCACTCTACAGAAATGAAAACACACGCACCCACACAAAGTTTTCCTACTCAAGTGAGTAGGAAGAAAATGAAAGCAGTAAAAAGACAAGTCCCACTCAAACGAGTGGGCGGGAAATGAAAGCAGAGCGCCATTTAACTCTTAACGAGTAGGCGGAAATAAATGCATACGCACACACGCACTCTACAGGAGTTGAAATAAAGCAGTAAAACCTAACTCATACACGCACACACACTTGCAAAAATAAGAAAAACAAAGTGCTCAGAAAATTAAAACGACTGCATTTCTACCGCTAGAATGCGGTAGAAATGCATAAAAAGTGAAAATAAAAATTAACCGGAGCGAAAAGTTTTGCAAATAAACGCAAAATGGAAGTACTCGAAAAATTAATACAACTGCATTTTTACCGCTAGAATGCGGTAGAAATGCATAAAAAGATGAAATAAAAAATAAAGGGACTAAAAGTTTTACGAATAAAAAGCTAGAATGAAGTGAGCGAAAAATTATAACGACTACATTTTTATTCATAAGTTTTTATAAAACCTCCAAAAAAGTGAATAAAACTAAAAAGGAACGAGAAGTTTTACATTCCTAAGAGCCTAAGTTAAAGAAAATAAAAACGAACACTTTTAGGGGTGTTTTTATAAAACCTATATGAATGAAAATGATAAAAAAAAAAAGTTAAGGCTAAAAAGTGCGGAGAATGAAAACTAAACGGACGGCACAACGGCTAGAAATGCCGATAAATCCTAAATCTAACTAAGTTATGAAAACTAAAAAGATGAAAACATAAAAGAAACACAAAAAGGGAACGAAAAAATTACTTAAGAAGGGCGCTTCCAATTGAACATTTCAACTTTGCAAGATAGAAAATCTACCATTTTATTGAATAAAAAGGCTATTACATGAAAAAGCTAAAACAAACAACCTAATACAAACTAAGAAAGATAAAGAGAAATTCTCCTTACATAGCTTAGAAGCCAAACGGGCAGCACCTCCCCTAAGTAAGATGGACCAAAAAAGTGGACAAAATAAGCTTCCTGGAAGCTCTTATTTATAGACAAATTTTCGGGTTGGTCACGCCCGTGACTAGGGCGTGACAGGGGGGCGTGTCAACACTATTCATGAGCTGATCGGGTGACTTGACTGGAAAGTTGACTTCGGCTGAAAACGTGGCGGTCACGCCCTAGGTCACGGGCGTGACATGTGTCAGTCACGGGCGTGACTGGGGCGTGTCGGGGAGGTCGATCTGGGCGCGGTCCGGCCGCAAAGTCGCGCGCGTCACGTCGGGCCAGGTGGCAAGGTCACGCCCGTGTCACACCTTGATACGGGCGTGTGGAAGGGCGTGTCGAGCTGGGTTTGATGATCGCCGATCGTCGAGCTGGCACCTGTGGTCGGCGATCGTCGAGGGCATGACACGGGCGTGTCGGTCATGTGACACGGGCGTGTCAGTCAACTTTTTGACTATTTTTGGAATTTTTCTGGAAATTTTCTACAATAAAAATAAAGCTAAGTTAGAAATAATATTTACAAAAATAAACAATTTATTGGATAAAACAGATAAAAAAAGACAAAAAACAAACAAAATTGACTTAAATAAAATACGAAAATATAGTTATATTTACAACTCATCAAACACCCCCATACTTAAGCTTTTGCTATTTCAGAGCAAAAGTTTGAGGTGAACTTATAAGGAATAATAAAAAACCCTAAGTTCTGCTACCGCTAAATTAATTATAAGAGAGATCAAATAAAAATATACGGGGTATAAGAGTTAAGTCCTAAAATTATTTAGATGATTTAAACAGGGCAAAAGTTTTGACCAAAAGACTTCTTGATGTAATCAAATAGAAAGCAATAATTGTATTGGTTAGATTAACGGAAAATAGTTTGGAGTTATACGAACTTTAGCTTATAGGAGTGTTATCGGAAATAATGCAATTTACGAATTATGCTCTCAAAAAGATTTTTGAATTAATTCTAGAGTCATGAAATTGGCTAAAGGGGGTTGATGTTGGTTTATGAAGATGCTTGGATTTTGAGGCGAGGTTATTTTTTCTCGAACCTCCAATTTTTTTGATTTGGATGTTAAAGGAAAACGAAATCTTATTTTTCTTAACAATTTTTTTTTTCTTCTTCATAAATAAAAATAACCCAATGTATATGTGTTGGAGTAATGAATTTTATCCTCTTACTCCGTAACGTATAATCTTTTAATTTATTGGGTGCCTATGTTTACGGAATGAAATCTTATTCCCATTGACATAAGATCTTTTTGAGGAAATATTTTTATCATACCGAGTAGATTATGATAGGTAAGGGGAGAAAAGAGAACTAGATTTTTAATTAAAAAATAATTGAGAGCAACCTTTATAAATTGTACGTTCCAATTTTTCAGAAAGCTAAAAGCAAGCATAATTGAATTCTATAGTCGTTATTTTCTAACATGGTACACATGCTCCTATCTATGAAAAATTAGAAGTAGTGCCTAAAGCGAGTCCCCTATTTTTAACAAAGTATAATAAATTCTTTAAAACTTAACCCCGGCTATTTAGATTTTTCAATCTATAATTAACAAACGAATAGTGAACAAAGAATTGATCAAATTCGCATATAAATAAACTCAAAGCGAAAGTTTTGGATAACAAGAAACTTAAGAATGAAATGTTTGATTTATTTGTTTTAAAACTTACATAATTTTTTTTTTTTATTGTTTTTTGAAGTTATGCTCTTTTTTTTGTATTTTTGTATTTATATCTTTAATATATACATACTAAAAAGAAAGAAAAAATGCGAAAATAAATTTTTTTTTGGATTTTTAAGTTTTGTGAATTTTTTTGTATTTTTAAATTTTGTGAACTTTTTTGTATTTTTAATGAAATTTTCATTCTATTTACAAAAATTTGGGAAAAAGAAAAAATATTTACAAGGATGAGAAGGAAAAAGGGAGAGGGGAAAGAGAAAGAATATTTACAAAAAGTATTTACAAAAATTATTTAAAAAAATATTTACAAGAATATTTACAAAAATATAAACTAGGTAGCCGCGAGATGACTCGTTATGTGGATGGCTCGATGAGCCGGATCTCGCGGACCGAGTTAAAAATAAGGCAGTTTCAAAAATGAAACTTCAAAAATTTTTAATTAAATTTTTTTTTGATTTTTTTGTGTTATATATATATATATTTTTTGAAGTTTTGTTTTCTTAAATTTTTTTTTTCTTTTGTAAGTGAAAAAGAAAGTACGAAAATACGAAAACACCCCCATACTTAGATCCAACATTGTCCCCAATGTTGTATGCTAAGCATGAGGAACAAGACAGCAGGTATTTGTACAAAAAAGGAAAAAGAGGGGGGCAGAAAACGTCCCTGATCCGCGCTCGGGGAAGCCCATTAGAAACCCTGCATTTATTAGAAAAATAGAAAACATAATAAATAAAGACGTAAAAAAGATAGACGTGGGGTGCCTCCCAGGAGCGCTTTGTTTATAGTCGCGTAGCTTGACTATAGTGGCGGGTTTATAAGTCGAGGAGGGATATGGTTTTGCTATACTCGATCACAGGGTCGCCCGCTATGTAAGTTTTTAATCGATGACCGTTTACTTTAAACGAGCCTTTGTCCGGGTGGGAGACGAGTACGGTCCCATATGGAAAAACTTCTTCAACTAAGAAGGGACCGGACCAACGGGATTTGAGTTTGTCAGGAAAAAGTTTAAGACGAGAATTATAAAGAAGGACTAGATCGCCCGGGAAAAAAATTTTGGGGGTTTTAATTTTTCGATCGTGATAAAACTTAGAACGCTTCTTATAGAACTTATTGCTCTCGTAAGCGTTCGCACGCCATTCATCGAGCTCGTTAAGTTGTAGTTTTCTATTCTGAGCGGCTAAGTTAGAGTCGAGATTTAAGAGTTTTAATGCCCAAAGTGCGCGGTGCTCCAGTTCTACGGGTAAATGACACGTTTTGCCATAGACTAATCGAAACGGGGTACAACCGGTGTCGGTTTTGTACGCCGTACGATACGCCCATAACGCGTCGTCGAGCTTAGCGGACCAATCTTTCCTATTAAGTGAAACGGTTTTTTCTAATATGCGTTTTATCTCTCGATTTACTACCTCAACTTGGCCACTTGTTTGCGGGTGGTAGGGGGTGGCAAACTTGTGCGTGACTCCGTATTTAGCTAACGTCTTAGCCATTAGAGCGTTACAGAAATGCGTTCCCCTATCACTAACAATAGCGCGAGGCGTGCCGAAGCGAGAAAATAATTTTTTTAGAAATGTAACGACGACTCGCGCATCGTTGGTGGGGAGAGCTTGCGCTTCCGCCCACCGTGATACGTAGTCGACCGCTACTAAAATATACATATTTTTATAAGAAGGAGGCAGGGGGCCAACAAAATCTATGCCCCATAAATCGAAGACTTCGCATTCTAAAAACATATTTTGGGGCATCTCGTCGCGACGTGAGATGTTACCCGACCGCTGACAGCTATCGCATGCGCACACAAAATTGTGCGCGTCTTTGACGAGAGTGGGCCAAAAGTAGCCCACCTCTAGCGCCTTCCTAGCGGTCCGGTTGGCTTGATAGTGCCCCCCGGCTGGACCCTCGTGGCAGTGCCTCAATATTTGTGTGCACTCCACTCCCGCGACGCATCTTCGAACCGCTTGGTCCGCGCAGATACGGAAAAGAAATGGGTCATCCCAAAAGAAATTTTTCAAGTCGGAAAAGAATTTCTTCTTTTGATGACTTGAAAAATCTTTTGGAAGTACCCGCGCGACCAAGTAGTTCGCAAAATCTGCGAACCAAGGCGAAGATGACGATGACGAACGAATGGCGAGAAGGCGTTCCTCGGGGAATCTGTCATTTATTTCAGATTCGACGAGCGCTTCCGCACCCGGATTTTCTAAACGGGAGAGGTGGTCAGCCGCTAGATTCTCCGCGCCCTTCTTATCTCGGATCTCCAAGTCAAACTCTTGTAGGAGGAGAATCCATCGAAGAAGGCGGGGCTTCGCGTCGGTTTTGGCTAGTAAATACTTAAGGGCGGAGTGATCGGTGAAAACGATAACTTTAGATATCGTAAGGTACGAGCGAAACTTATCGAAAGCGAAGACGACGGCTAAGAGTTCCTTTTCCGTCGTCGTGTAATTCACTTGTGCGGAAGTGAGCGTCTTGCTAGCGTAATAAATAGGATGAAAATGTTTTTCTACGCGTTGGCCAAGAACGGCGCCTAAGGTAATATCACTAGCGTCGCACATGATTTCGATCGGAAGGGACCAATTAGGGGCCACTAGAATCGGAGAATTGATAAGTTTTTGTTTTATAAAATTAAAAGCAGACTCGCAATCGCTACTAAAGACAAAAGGTGATTCCTTTTCCAAGAGGTGAGTAAGCGGCTTTGTTATTTTTGAAAAATCTTGAATAAAGCGCCTATAAAAGCCCGCGTGGCCTAAGAAACTCCTAATGGATTTTATGTTTGTCGGCTGAGGAAGTTTTTCTATGATTTCAACTTTGGCCTTATTGACCTCTATCCCCTTAATCGAAATCTTATGGCCGAGGACCAAACCTCCTCGAACCATAAAGTTACACTTTTCCCAATTTAAAACAAGATTCGTGTCCTCGCATCGCTGGAGGACACGATCGAGATTACGAAGACAATCCGGGAATGAGCATCCGAATACAGAAAAGTCATCCATAAATATTTCCATAATATCTTCTACTAGCTCACCAAAAATTGCTAGCATACATCTTTGGAATGTAGCCGGCGCATTGCAGAGGCCAAATGACATTCTTCGATAGGCGAAGGTGCCAAAGGGGCAAGTAAAAGTTGTTTTCTCTTGGTCTTCGGGGGAAATAGGGATTTGGAAAAACCCCGATAAACCGTCGAGAAAACAATAAAAAGGATGACCGGAAAGACGCTCAAGAATTTGGTCAAGGAACGGTAGTGGAAAATGGTCTTTGCGGGTGGCATCATTAAGTTTGCGATAATCGATGACCACACGCCAACCCGTAACAGTACGAGTTGGGACGAGCTCGTTGTGCTCATTCGCCACTACGGTTAGACCGCCCTTCTTGGGCACGACATGAATGGGACTAACCCATGCACTATCAGAAATGGGATAAATAATCCCCGCATCTAATAATTTAATTATCTCAGCTTTCACGACGTCTTTCATGTTTGGGTTAAGACGCCGCTGCGGCTGAATGGTTTTGCGGCAATTATCGTTTAAGAAAATTTTGTGAGTGCAGAAAGAAGAGTTAATCCCCTTTAGGTCAGAAATTTGCCACGCAATTGCGTGGCGATGTTTAAGCAAAACCTCCAATAAATCGGAGGTCTCCGAATCGCTTAAATACGAAGAAATGATTACCGAGAGTGTATCATTTTTCCCCAAAAAGGCGTATTTTAGGGATTCGGGTAATGGTTTGAGTTCTAGGATGGACGGTTCTTCTAGTGAAGTTTTAGTGCTAATGTCTTTTGAACCAATTGGTTCAAAAGGCATATTCGTAGACTCGTCCTCATCGCAATAAAAATTTTCGAGCGAAAAAATATTTTCGTTTAAAAAATCGGACTCGAAAACAAGAGAAGAACAATCTCCATAAAAAGAATCTAAAGAATAGCAGAAATCGTCGCTCGGCGACGAGTCTTCCATAGAGGAGTTAATAGAAAAAGTAACTTGGTCGTCTCCTACCCGAAGGAGAAGCTGACCATTACTTACATCAATTAACGCACGTGAGGTCGCGAGGAAAGGCCGACCAAGTATTATTGGTACGTTGGCGTCTTCCTCGATGTCCAAGATGACGAAGTCCACCGGGAAGGTGAACTTGTCTACTCGGACAAGGACATCCTCAACAACCCCGATGGGGAACCTAACCGAGCGATCCGCTAGTTGGATGCGCATATTGGTAGGAGCAGGAGTACCCAAACCTAAACGCAGGAAGAGCGAGAACGACATCAAATTAATGCTCGCGCCTAAGTCTGCCAAGGCGTATTTTACTAATACATCGCCAAAAAAGCACGGGATGGAGAACCTTCCCGGGTCGTTTTGTTTTAAGGGCAATTTACTAGTAAGAGCCGCCGAGCAGACAGCGTTGAGAGATATATGCGAAATATCCTCGAGTTTGCGTTTATTAGAAAGTAGTTCTTTTAAAAATTTCGCATATTTAGGCATTTGCGAGATATCCTCGCAAAAAGGAACATTAATATAAATTTGTTTAAGTAATAAAATAAATTTTTCATATTGCGCGTTTACTCGCTCGTTATCTAACTTATGCGGGTAGGGCAACGCCTTGTTTAAAATAGTTTTATCGTTAAAAATCGGTAAGGGTTGCGTAATCGAAGAAGAGGGAAGAGGGGTCGGAGGTGAAATATGTACCTGAGGATCGATCCGTTTTGGATCGACCACCTCCTTACCGCTACGGAGGGTTATAGCGTTGGCGGTTTCCCTTGGATTGGGCTCCGTGTTCCCTGGCAGTGCCCCCAGGGCGCGTTCTGACATAAGTCGCGCCAGCTGTCCAACCTGGAGTTCTAAATTTTTTAGCGATCCGGTGATGTTCCGGATATTGGACTCGTTGGATGCGACATAACGATTAAAATTTTCCTCCACCGGGGATGGCTTCATAGGAGGGGGAGGAGGAAACGTTGGCGCAAAAGGAGGGGGAGGGGGACGCTGCGCGTTGTTCGGGTTGCTCCAGGAGAAATTCGGATGGTTCCTCCAACCCGGATTATAGTGGCTACTATAAGGGTTGTTTTGAAATGAGGGACGCACCGGATTTTCCATGTAGTCCACGAATTCGTCGACTACGCAGACGTTGGAGGGGGGGGGGGGGAGAAAACAAGGCGGAGTGGAGGAGGCAACAGACATCTCCGCCACCTGCTTAGTTAGCCTTTCCACTTGGAGGGCTAGCTGAGCAGTGGCATCCACTTCAAAAATGCCCGCCTGCTTAGGGCGTACCCGCGGGACATTCCACTGGTAGGCGTTCACCGCCATTTCCTCGAAAAGGGCCTGGGCGGCCTCGGGGGTCTTATTGTTCAGAGTGCCCCCGGCAGCCGCGTCAATCATTTGACGCGTCTGACTATTCAGTCCATTATAAAAAATTTGTACCTGCAACCACGTTGGCAGAGCGTGGTGCGGGCACCGGCGGAGAAACTCCTTAAAGCGTTCCCAAGTCTCGTAAAGAGACTCGGAGTCGTTTTGGACGAACGAAGATATGTCCGCCCGCAGTCTTGCAGTTTTCGCGGGCGGAAAATACTTCGTAAGGAATTTCTCAGCCAATTCTGCCCAGGACGTGATGGATCCCCGCGGGAGGGAGAGTAACCACGCCTTAGCCTTGGACTTAAGAGAGAAGGGAAAAAGGCGCAAACGAATGACGTCATCAGTGACGCCATTAATTTTAAAAGTATCGCAAATTTCAAGAAAATTAGACAAGTGATTATTGGGGTCCTCATCCGGCAGTCCGTCGAACTGCACGGCATTTTGGATCATTTGAATCACACTTGACTTAATTTCAAAATTATTGTTGGCCACAGCGGGCCGAACAATACTCGACCCCGTATCATCCAAGTTGGGTCGAGCGTAGTAAGACATAGTACGCTCGGCCGGTTGGGCATTATTCGGGTCGGCCATAGAAGAAGAAGAGGGTTCTCCGATAGACTCTGCGGGGTCTAAAAAGGGAATTCGACGGAGAGATCGGATACGCGCAAGAGAGCGGTCGATCTCGGGGTCGAATTCGAGATTTTCAGAACTCGAAGGTTGTCCACGGGTCATACACCCTAAAAAAAAACGAAAGGGGGAAGGATTTTTTTGTATAAATTTTTTTATTTGAAAATAAAGTAAAATTAATAGAGTCCCGGATTCAATATAACAACCGTGCTCCCCGGCAACGACGCCAAAAACTTGATGGCCGCGGAACAGAGACCTACTGTGGTTTGTTCGAAATGGTCAGATTCCGCGGGCCGGTTAGAAGATCGAGTTTTCTAACGAGAGGAGGCAAGCGCACCTATCGCAAGTAGTACTCGGTATTCGGGAAAATACCGAGGTCGTATTATTCTCGGGGACGCGTTGATTATATCTACTCTTCCAGGAACACTATTATCTTACTAACAGTAAGGTGGGATTTTTTAGTTTAATTAAAACGGAAAGAAAGAAAGCAGAATTTTGCTAAGTTAGTTCGATGACGGGTTAACGCTCGGCATCGAATCGGATTAAGACTAAAATAATTCTTAACAATTATTAAACTTTGTTTTTAATTTAATAAAAGGCACTTGGCCGTGGGGGTTCCAAAAATATGAGCGCACTTATCTCTAGGAATATTGCTCACCTAAACATTAAGACTATTCGACCGATCGTTAGAGCGACGAAGGATTCCTCTTAATGCCCGCTTTACGCTAAGAACCCCGCTATTGGGTGGGGAATCCAATCCGGCAGAACTACGTTTCTCCTCTTTCGAGGGGGCGTACGCAGTTCTCTTTACCCAAGGGGGATCGGTCCATACGTGCAGCCTCTCGGCGTCGCGTATGGATAACGGAAATAGAGCCCACACATCGATTATGTGGTCCTATGCGTCGTTAACCCGGGGTAAACCTTAAGTCCTTAAATTAAAATTAAAATAAAGTTTTTTTAATTATTTCAAATCATTTTTTATGTCCCAATGCTCTTCGATGTTGAAGGCTAAAAGAGATTAGCCACTCATCGGTATGGGGACGGCTTTATGTTTTTAGGTGAAACGTGAGTGTTAAATTAAGCACTGAACAATTATAAGAGAAAACACGAAAAATAGGACAATTAGATAAATTGAAGGCTAATTGATGCAGGCACTCACGCACACTTCAAAACCATAAAGAAAATTAAATAAAGCAAGCCCTACTCAAATGAGTAGGCGGAAATAAATGCACACACGCACACACTCTTCTTAATTGAAGAAACGATAAATAAAGCGGTAAAATTATCTCCTACACGCACGCACTCTACATAATTGAGAAAGCGATAAAATTGCAAGTCCCGGCTCAAATGAGTGGGCGGGAGTAAATTTATCTCATACACGCACGCACTCTACTTGAAAGTAAAACACACACACGCACTCTACAGAAATGAAAACACACGCACCCACACAAAGTTTTCCTACTCAAGTGAGTAGGAAGAAAATGAAAGCAGTAAAAAGACAAGTCCCACTCAAACGAGTGAGCGGGAAATGAAAGCAGAGCGCCATTTAATTCTTAACGAGTAGGCGGAAATAAATGCATACGCACACACGCACTCTACAGGAGTTGAAATAAAGCAGTAAAACCTAACTCATACACGCACACACATTTGCAAAAATAAGAAAAACAAAGTGCTCAGAAAATTAAAACGACTGCATTTCTACCGCTAGAATGCGGTAGAAATGCATAAAAAGTGAATAAAAATTAACCGGAGCGAAAAGTTTTGCAAATAAACGCAAAATGGAAGTACTCGAAAAATTAATACAACTGCATTTCTACCGCTAGAATGCCGTAGAAATGCATAAAAAGTTGAAATAAAAAATAAAGGGACTAAAAGTTTTACGAATAAAAAGCTAGAATGAAGTGAGCGAAAAATTATAACGACTACATTTTTATTCATAAGTTTTTATAAAACCTCCAAAAAAGTGAGAATAAAACTAAAAAGGAACGAGAAGTTTTACATTCCTAAGAGCCTAAGTTAAAGAAAATAAAAACGAACACTTTTAGGGGAGTTTTTATAAAACCTATATGAATGAAAATGATAAAGAAGAAAAAGCTAAGGCTAAAAAGTGCGGAGAATGAAAACTAAACGGACGACACAACGGCTAGAAATGCCGATAAATCCTAAATCTAACTAAGTTATGAAAGCTAAAAAGATGAAAACATAAAAGAAACACAAAAAGGGAACGAAAAAATTACTTAAGAAGGGCGCTTCCAATTGAACATTTCAACTTTGTAAGATAGAAAATCTACCATTTTATTGAATAAAAAGGCTATTACATGAAAAAGTTAAAACAAACAACCTAATACAAACTAAGAAAGATAGGGAGAAATTCTCCTTACATAGCTTAAGCCAAACGGGCAGCACCTCCCCTAAGTAAGATGGACCAAAAAAGTGGACAAAATAAGCTTCCTGGAAGCTCTTATTTATAGACAAATTTTCGGGTTGGTCACGCCCGTGACTAGGGCGTGACAGGGGGGCGTGTCGACACTATTCATGAGCTGATCGGGTGACTTGACTGGAAAGTTGACTTCGGCTGAAAACGTGGCGGTCACGCCCTAGGTCACGGGCGTGACATGTGTCAGTCACGGGCGTGACTGGGGCGTGTCGGGGAGGTCGATCTGGGCGCGGTCCGGCCGCAAAGTCGCGCGCGTCACGTCGGGCCAGGTGGCAAGGTCACGCCCGTGTCACACCTTGATACGGGCGTGTCGAAGGGCGTGTCGAGCTGGGTTTGATGATCGCCGATCGTCGAGCTGGCACCTGTGGTCGGCGATTGTCGAGGGCATGACACGGGCGTGTCGGTCATGTGACACGGGCGTGTCAGTCAACTTTTTGACTATTTTTGGAATTTTTCTGGAAATTTTCTGCAATAAAAATAAAGCTAAGTTAGAAATAATATTTACAAAAATAAACAATTTATGGGATAAAACAGATAAAAAAAGACAAAAAACAAACAAAATTGACTTAAATAAAATACGAAAATATAGGTATATTTACAACTCATCAGCAGGCGATACCTTCATTGGAGATGGAGGCGACAGAGACAACCGAGGCCGGCGGGCGGCTGAGCAGGCCATGGAGATGCTGGAGCTGAAGGCGAACCTCGTCGAGGTCAGTACGAGTGGGAGAGGAGTCGGTGACAACAACAGAGGCCTGCGGACGAGGAGGACGTCCATGCTTGCGATAGCACGTGGCTTCAAGATGCTCTTCTTTGCCGCAAAAGGAACACTTAGGCCGCGGCCGCCGGCCGGCCACCCCGACCACGGCCCCGAGAATCAGAATGGCCCCCACGACTTGAAGAAGGGAGAGGTAGTAAAGGTGCAGGGGCCTGCTTGACAAGAGCCGGAGAAGGAGGTCCAGAAAAGTCCGGAGGCGGGGAGACCTTGATAAGCATCGAGAACACATCCGAGAAGGACGGAGTAACTGTAGAGGAGAGAATCCGAGCCCTCACACTGTGAAGGTGATGCGGGACCTGAGCTATCATCATGGTGATACCAACAACTTCTTTCTAGGCACGTTGGACATCAAGGTCCACAGTAGGAGGCTGATGTTGGATCCAAGCTTCGACCAGAGACCGAGCCTGGGCAATAAAGGAGGTCAGATCGGCCGCCCCACCACTATTAAGAGCCTGAAGAGCAGTGATGATGTCATACAAATGATGGAGACTATCTTTGCCGGAGTAGAGGGTATGGAGCTCGTCCCACATACCCTTGGCCGTCTCGTGGTACATGGCCAGACGATAAGGCTCGCCATCAAGAGAGTTAAGGATCCACGTCTGAACCCGACCATTGTTGTGTAGCCAGTCGTCAGTAGGAGTACCGGTAACGACCTGGGTCAAGTGATGAAGAAACCCCTTCGACTGCAGGACCCGGCGAACAGAGTGCGCCCATTCCACAAAATTTTTCTTACCGGTCAGAGAGATAGTAGTAATCCGTAGCTCATCACGAACATCCGGAAGGGAGGCCGGGCGGTCTGCAGGAGAAACCGCCGGTCCGGTAGAGTCAGCAGAAGACGTCATGAAGACGAACTGCGGCTAAGAGAAGGGACCTGCAATTAGAGTAGGCCGCACGGATAGGGAAGTCGCGCGACTAGAGGGGAGACCGCACGGTCATGGTGTGAAGAAACCAGCGGCAAGGAGGGGGGGGGGGTGCCGCGACCAAGGTGCGGAGGCCGGGAGAAGGAGATCGCAGCGGGCAGAGCTAACCCGTTCGAGGAGACCGCAGCGGATAAAAAGAGGTCGCGCGGATAGACTGCAGCGAAGACAGACGAGTGCTGCAGCGGTCACGGTGATCAAGCACAAGCGACAAGAGATGCCACGACCAAGACAACGGAGTTCGCACCGACCAAAAGGAACAACCCTCGAGAAGACCGCAACCTAAATGCGGGAAGGCAATAGTCCGCACGGTCTGGGTGAGCACCGCAGCGGTCAAAGCAAGGGAGGCCGCAAGAGGAAGCGAGCGGACAGGGAGAGGAAACCGCTAGTTTAATACGAACTCGAGCGAATAGAGAAGGCAGCGGGAAGAGAGGCCGCGAGAAGAGGTCGCGAGTAGCAGGACTCCAGCGACAAGAAGGCAGCGGATCGGAGAGGCTGATCGCGGCGAGCAGGAACAGTCCGCGGCGACCAGAAGCAGTCCACGGCGAGCAGGAACGGAGAAGCTGATCGTGGCGAGCATGAACAGTCCGCGACGAGCAGTAGCAGTCCGCGGCGAGCAGAAGCAGGGAGAGACCGCGACGGACAAGTAGAGCCAGCAGCGGACAGGAAGGAGAAACCCGCAGCGGGCAGAGCGAGAGCAGGAGGGAGAAGTGGGCCCCACTGGTCAGAGCGGAAGGAGGCTATAAGAAGCCCTTGGAGGAGGGTGGAACCACGGAGAGAAGAGGAAGTGGGAATAGAAAGGGAGGTCGCAGGAAGTCGAGCGGCAAAGGAGGGTAGCGGACAGAGGAGGCAGGCCGCAGCAGGCCGCAACAGAGGAAGGGGACCGCCCGAGATAGGCGGTTAAGACAGGTTAAGCCGTCCAAGGAGAACCTGGCTCTGATACCATGTAGATGTGAAAAAAGGAACCTTGTATATATGTTCACTTGTATCAAATACAAAAAATGAGTACATATTTATAAGAGGGAGAAAGAGAGAGGAAGGTCCTATACATGATGTGGGACTAAAGAGAAGAGAAAAGAAACAATAAAAATACATAATGAGCCTATGTCAAATGAACTTTTCTAACACATGACAATCAATATCGATAGAAATAAGTCTGAAGCACATAAAAACTAAAATGTCTATATCCATTCTACAACTCCAGGGCATGGGAATGGGGCTGTCAAAGTTGAATTTTAGAAGGGGATTCACGATTGCCAACCCATATACTTTCCTTATCAAATGCACAAAATAATTGTTAGAAGCAAAATTGTAAATATTGTCAGAAACATGTTAGATTGAGTTTTTAAATGTCGTAAGTAAAAAAAATGTTAAAAACTTAATATAAAGTAGTAAAAAAAACATAATATAACATTAGTAAAAAAAGTTAGTAAAAAATTTATTTTTATGCATACAAATTATAATTATATGTTCTAAAAGTAAAAAAAAACATAATATAACAATAGAGGAAGAATGAGTCATGTATATCCCAAATAAATTCAAAAAGTAATACTGATAAAATATTTTTAATATTATATAATAATCTTATTTTGATAACACTAAGTTTATAACAAATAAAGAAGAATCAAAAGCTAACTATCCTTGATTGATTATAAGTCTTTCCATGCTTATATATTTACATGAAAACCATAAAAATAATCAACAAATAAATGTGTTAAACTGTTTCACATGAAATAATTATACAAAATTGATTGTAAGAATAAACCATAAAAAAGAACAAAAAAAATCTAATTGATTTAAATATACATAATATAATACTGTTGAAACTTCACAATATTATATAATTACGAAAATAAAAGAGAAAGTCTATTTATAGTAGAGGATATTACAAGGAATTAACATTAAACATTAAAAAAGTAATGGCTAATTATTTCTAATACCTCCCTCAAGTTGGGCATGTAATGTTCTTTATACCCAACGTGCTAATAAGGGTCATAAATGTTTTTTTGCTTAATGCTTTAGTGAGGAAATCTGCAAGCTGTCCCTCCGAGTGTACGAAAGAGGTACATACAATCCCTTTCATAATATTTACTTTAATGTTGTATTGGTCAACTTCAATGTTCTTGGTGTGGTCATGCTGGATAGGGTTATGCGCAATGTTGATTCCAGCCTTGTTATCACAATACATGTTAAAGGGTCCAGTTTTTTAGTAAATCAAGATCATTCAAGAAAGTACAGTCACATCCTCTCACATATACCATGAGCCATAACTTTAAACTCAACTTCAGTACTAGAGTGAACCACTATATGTTATTTCTTACTTCTTTAAGTAACTAGATTATCCCCAACAAAGGAACAATATCCTGTTGTATATCTCCTATCACCAATTGATCCAGCCCAGTCTACATCAGTATATACTTCATTTTTTAAGTTATCACTGAGTGAGAATAGAATGCTCCTACAAGGTGAGGTTTTCAAATAACTCATAATTCTGTGCACGACATTGAGATGTCTGACCTTAGGAGAATGCATGTATTGACTTACCACTCCCACTGTGCATGAAATGTCAGGACGAGTATGAGATAAGTAGATCAATTTTTCTACCAACTTTTGATAACTCCAAATATCTTCTACCGACTCCCCATCATCTCGTCCATGTTTGTGGTTGACAATAATTGGTGTATCAACAGGCTTGCAACCATTCATTCCTGTCTGTTCAAATAAGTCAAAAACATACTTTCGCTGTGAAATATGAATCTCATCATTTGATCTTGCTACCTGAATCCCTAGAAAATATCTCAATTTGCCCAAATCTTTCACTTTAAATTTACGAGCAAGTTTTAGTTTAAGTGCACGAATCTCATCCATGTCCGCACCTGTAATAATCATATCATCAACATACACAATCAAGAGAGTCACCTTCATCTCTTTCCGTCTGATAAAAAGAGTGTGATTGATATGACCCAGAGCCGGTTCAGAGTGGTCTATCATCGGAAGGGGCCGAAGACCAAGGGGACTGAACCATCCGGTTCAGTCTCCCCTCCTCCTAAGCAAACCAGACGAGCCTAGCTGGTTCAGCGGCTGGGTATTTGGGGTGATGGGACGGCACCCCCTATGGCATCGACGAGTATCTCACAGGTATTTCTGTTCTTTTTCTTCCGTAGGAGTATCAATAGTTATCATTTGGTATCAGAGGGACGATTCTCTATTGTCGGGCATGACAACCCATGATATACGCCTCACGGCGCTGGAAGAGCGGCAGCAAGGACTACAAGATCTCATGGAAGCGTTGAAGCAGGAACTGGCGCAGAAGATTAACAATGAGGAGGAGCGCTCGCGTGCGGCTGTTCTGGAAGCAACAAAAGCGTTCGAGGAGTAGTCAAGCCACATCGAGCGGGCGTCTGATCGCGACAAGGGGGCGGCAGCAGACGGCGCTGTCGATCTCAACGACGTTGGGGAGCCTTCGACCGATCTGAGGAATACGGGAGGAGTCCCACTGATTGCAGTAGACGGCGGGTTCGATAAGCTTAACGGGGCTAAGGGGGCCACTGTTCCGGGCCAGTGCGCGCAGGGACAGCAACTGTGGGGCTTCTGGGGGGGCAACGAAGGTTTTGGAGGCTCCTTTGGCTTCACCAAGGACCCCAGGGGATTTCGACAACAGCGACAGCCGCATGCGGCCTGACGAGAGTTTGAAAGGAGTCAGTGAGAGGTGGATGCCGGAAAAGGCGGTGGTCAGCACTTGCGGCAACCTCAAGTGGGTTGGCGGGAAGGAAAAGGAAGCAATGGAATTGACCTAGGATAGCGCGGGGGCGCATGGGCCCCACACAAATGGGAAGTAAAAGCGCTAGCGGAGGACCATTGGGGCCGGGGGCCCATTATGCAAGGCATGGGATGGCCATGGGAGAATGGAGGACCGTGGAATCAAGGCTGGAGACAGCCTCCGGATTTTCCAGAGGTGCGGGCACCGCAACAATACTGCCCACCAGTGTATCCCCGAGTGACGAGGATGCAATTCCCTAAGTACAAAATCGGAGACCCACTTAAATGGATCGAGAGGGCTGAGATGTTTTTCGAGTACCGGGAGCTCCCCAAGCACCAATGGGTGCACATCTCTTCTTTTCATTTGGAAGGGGATACTTATCAGTGGCTTAACTGGTTGAGGAAGCAACAACCCTACCCTACGTAGGTGTAATTTTGTAATGGGCTCATTGCGAGATTTGGACCGACCAAATATGAGGACTTCGATATGATGCTGACTAAGCTGAGGCAGACGGGGACTGTCAACAAGTTCAAAAAGGAGTTTGAAAGATTAGCTAACCAGGTGTAGTGGTCGAAGAAGGCGCTTTTGGGGTGTTTCATGGCCGGACTCAAGGAGGCAATCACTGATGAGGTGTAGACATATCAGCCTAGGAGCATATCACTAGCCATTGGGATGACCCAGTTGTAGGAGGAAAAACTAAGAAGACGCAAGGTGACAACGACTTACTTTTGGAAATATTACCCACAAGATTCCTGATTTTAAGGTCTCAAAATGACAATAAACATCTTGTATTTGATGTGAGTGCTAGTGCTGTTGTGACAAGCTTAACTGAAGTGCTTGGCTAATATAGTGTTAGGCTCATGGTCACCCAAACAGGGTTTTGCCCTTGTAATCCCTCAATGTGCAAAACTCATGCTGACCCCTGATCTAATCCTATATTAGACATGTCACCACCATAAGAATAAACAAGGAAGTTACAAGAATTTAGAGGCAGAAGCTCAAATTAGTTCAAGTCAAATGTCGACTGCATCGACTTGAAAATGTGAATTATATATGCTAAAGCTAAGTATTTTGTCGACTGCATCGATTGAATGATTAAGGAAAAAGCCGACTGCATCGACTAGAAGCTAAATCATTTATCGACTGCATCGACTGAATGACTAAGTAAAAAGTCGACTGTATTGACTAGAAGCTAAGTCATTTATCGACCGCGTCGACTAAATGACTAAGGAAAAAGTCGACTGCATCAAGTAGAAGCTAAGTCATTTATCGACTTCATCTACTGTAAAGATAAGCAATTTATCGACTGCATCGGTTGGACAGTTAAGAAAGTTGTCGACTGCATCAACTGGAAGAGTACATATTTATCGACTGCATCGACCAGACTGTGACAGAAGGATTTCTTCTAAGTTAAATGCTTAAATGTTGCTTTCAATTAGGTTCTAAAAGTACATCATGCCGACTATATAACATCTATAAGAGCTAAAAGACTTTGTCGACTGCATAAAGTGAAGTTTTACTTAAAAGTTTTTACCGGCCTGAAGTGTGGTCTAACGGCTCTCTCCTGTGATTAAGCCGCAGATTGCGCGATGTATTTGAATTAATTCAAATCCCGCTACTGCCATAATCAAGGTGCTGCTTGAGAAAAAAGGTTTATTCTCATTAATTTCTGAATCTTTCCAATTTCAGAACTTTCCTTAGGCAAATTCTCTAGTCGTTGTAGCTTTTCTTTTCGAGCATCTTGCCTTATGTCGATCCAGTGCTCTATAAAAGGGTACTTGAAAATTTGACATAAACACAGATCTACACGCGCATAGTCTTCCAAGTTTTCTGTAGTGCTCAAACTTTAAATGTTCTTCAAGTTATTCAGCCACTGCAAACTCTAGAGAGATTTTTCTTCAGAGGGTCAACTGATCAACATCATTTTAGAAGATTTTTTCTCTGGAAAAGTGTCGTTGATCTAGCCTAGTTCATTTCAAGCAAAAACATTCAAGAGTTGTTCAAGGAAGAAGAAGCTAACACAGTGTTTCTACTGAAAACTTAAGTTTTGTCATTTGAGTCAAATTCTTTGTAACTCCTTTGTAACTTTAGGATCCTTGTAAGATCTGAGTTTTCTGTATGATTCGTTTGAGAATTTGTGTTGTAGGATCTGTGGAAAAGATCTGAATGTAGATATCTGATTGTAGAGATTGAGGTAGGGTTGTGTTTGTCCTGTGTAGGATCTTGTGTTAGAAGATCTAAGTGATAGGACCATGTGTTGAAGGTCTGAGGTAGTGGGCTGCTGTTTCCGAGTTATAGGATCTTTGGATCTGAGAATATTTGGAGAAGTTGACCTAAGTTAGCACTCTGCTAGATAGGCGAAGGGGGAATGTGAATTCACCCATAATTGGGGAACCACTATATATCTTTGTGTCCTGTGCTGTGACTGTGTTGCGTTTGTGCTAAATTATTATTCTGCTGTGTTTAGCCAAAGAAAACACTAAGAAAATCTAAAATCAGTAAAACACCTATTCACTCCCTCTAATTGATTAACAACCCTTATCTTTCAAGTGGTATCAGAGGTAGGTTGTTCAAAAAAGCTTAACAGTTGAACAAGATCCTTAAGGGTTGAAAGATCTAAAGCATTATGGCTTTTGGAGAATGCTATACAGAATTGAACTCAATGAAACTTTCTATATGCAAGAAAGAGAACTTTGGAATATGAGAACAAAGGGTTAAACTCTTCATGGAGGCCTCTGACCTTATGATCATCACCACTATTGAAGAGACACCTTATCCCCATGAAGACCTCATCTGTTGATGCAAATCTGCAAGTTCCAAATAAACTCTCATATATGTCAAAGGATGAAGTCATCTTAGTCACCATGGATAAAAAAGGGCTAAAAACATTATTGTTAGTGTCATTGATGGCTCCAAATTTCAGAATCTCATTCATTGCCAAACAGCTAAGAAAATGTGGGAGACTTTGATAGTTTACATGAAAGGTACATAAGAAGTAAGAGATGACAAGAAGTCTCTATTGAATCAAGACTATGAAACCTTCAGGCAAAAGAAGAAGGATAGTATAACAGACTGTTATGAAAATTTTTTCAAGATAGTGAATGGAATAAAGAACTAGGGAAGGTCCTTCAATAACTATGAGCTAAATCTTAAATTCTTAAGATCCCTCAACAAGGAATGAGGCATTAAGATTTGTGCTATAAGAGAAATGAGAAATCTGAGCAACATTCAGGCTCAGAATCTCTATGGGAAGCTGCTGTCTCATGATCTGCACCTGAACACCAGAAAAAGTGAGGAAGGGTACAACAAGGAAAACTCAGCGGCTCTAAAGACTGAGAGCTCCAGAAGAGGCAAAGAGAAAACCTCATTCCCTCCAAGAAGACCAGCTGAGTCAGAGGAATCTGAACCCAACACCTCTGGAGATGAGCTGTCAGTTGGAGATATGACTTTGTTCACAAGGCAACTAAAGAAGATGCTGAGAAGGAGGAAGTAGTGGAAGAACAAATCTTCCTCCTCCAACTCCAAAAAGCACTACAACAACTCTGAAAGATCTAGAAGAGACCCCAAGAGGGACAGGTATGACACTAAATAGAACAAATTTAATTCCGATGACACTATCTGTTTTGGGTGCAGAAAGACAGGTCATATGATTGCTGACTGTCCATCCAAGAGAAGGAGCAACAACAAATCTGAAGAGAAAAGACATCATCCAGGCAAGAGATCTGAGAAGAGCCTTCTGGATAACAAGAAAAAGACCTTGAGTGACAGTGACTCAAGATCTTCTAAAACTGAAGAAGAAGAAGCCTATGTCGGGCTAATGACACTGTCTGAAGAAATGGAACCTATTGCTGCCATGATAGGCATCAGAGCCCCACTGTCACTGTCTGATAGTGGCACTGAGGAAGAAGAGGACAACTATGGATTCATGGCTTTGAATGAAGGGGAAGATCAGGATGACTCTCATCCTGATGATGTACAAATCAAAACTTTTCTTTCTACATCTGATTATGAGACCGGTGCTGAATCAGAGACAGGCTCATCATCCAATGATGAGGATAACCTTGAATCAGAGAAAAAATTTGATGAGATGGTTGAAAAGTATGATGCTCTACTTGAGGCATTGAAGAAAAGCAAGACACTTACTAAAAAGCAGGCTGAAGAGCATAAGCTTCTTAAACCCTTGAAAGCTCAATTTGACGAGAAGATGAGCAAGATCTACCAGATGAACTCTAAGATAATGATGGTTTGAGTTCATAGCTGTTTGAGTTCAAGAAAATCGCTGATACTCAAGCTGACATGCTGGTTCTAAAAGAAAGAACCATCAAGAGTTTGAAAAGGGAGCTCCTCAATGAGAGTATGCTGGTGTCTTAATTCTCTAAGTCACAAACAATTCTTCCAATTATTGAAAGCTTCTCTGCACTATACATAAGTGGTGTAGGGTATGAGAAAGGTTGAAAAGAAGATAGATGCCAAGGGGAAGACACCTCCAAGTCTCCAACCAACTGTCTTTCAAATGATTCTTCTAAGCCTCAAACAACTATGAACAGGAAAGTGTCTTTGGGCACTAGAAGAATGAGTTCCACTACTACATACTATCTGTCCGCCAGACTACCAAGACCTATCCGCCAATGCTGTTCGCCTGACCGCTCGGATTAATACTTTGACACTCCCCCTCAATCTGGAACATATATGTCAACCATGCCCAACTTGTTTCAGACATCTGAAATGAAATACACTGGTTTGGTAAAGATATCGACAAGCTCTTTGTCAGAGATGACAAACAAAATGCAGAACTGATTCTTCAACACCTCTTTTCTGATGAGATGACAGTCTACTTTTATATGCTTCGTCTTATCATGAAAGATTGAATTCTTTGAAATATATATACCCGTCTTGTTGTCACAGAATATTGACAGAGGATGATCATAGACTTCTCCCAAATCATGCATTAGCGTCCGCAACTATTTCAGCTCACATGTTGTCAAAGCCATGTTTCTGTATTCGGCTTCAACACTCGACCTTGAAACTACAGCCTGTTTCTTGCTCTCCCAGCTGACCAGATTTTCTTCTACGAAGGTACAGAAATCAGACGTATACTTCCTATTTTCCTTGTCATATGCATAACTAGTATTAGAATAAGCCTCAATTGACCATTCTTCTGAAACAAAAGCCATTTTCTCGGAGCTCCTTTCACATATTCCAAGATTTTTAGAGCTGATTGAAGATGATACTCCTTAGTAGCTTTCATAAAATGGCTTACCCTTCTTACAACATAACCGATATCCGGTCTTGTAACTGTCAGATAAATGAGTTTTCCAACAAGCCGTCTGTATCTGCTAACATCTTCAAGGAGAGGTGGATCCTCATTCTAGCATTTGTCATCACCAACAACCATTGGACACCGGATAGGTTTAGCTCCAAGAAGACCCGTCTCTTTCAAAAGATTAAAGACATACTTCTGCTGCAAAAGAACTACAGAATTGGGCTTTCGGGAGATCTCAATCCACATGAAGTACTTGGGAGACCCCATATCTTTTGTAACAAAATACTTAAGAAGATGCTTATTTGTCAGGTCAGTGCTCTTTTTATCATTCCCTATAAGAATAATGTCATCCATATTCACTGCAAGAACAACTAGACCAGCCGAGGTCTTGCGAATGAACAAAGAATGATCTGCAGCACTTCGAGCAAACCCAACAACAAAAATAACTTCGGTGAATTTCTCAAACCAGACTCGCGGACTTTGCTTAAGTCCATAGATATTTACACACTTGAGACTCCCCTGAGCAACATACCCAGGAGCTTGCTTTATATAGACAGTCTTCTGTAAATCACCATAAAGAATGACATTTTTGACATCCAACTGAGACATCTCACAGTCTCTGTTAACAGTCACAGAAAAAAGAATGCGGATTGTAGTAATCCATGTAACAGGAGAGAAAGTGTCAAAAAAATCCATACCGTAAGTCTGAGTAAAACCCTTGGCGACAAGCCGAGCCATGTAACGATCAATTGTACTATTAGGAAGAAATTTGATCACAAAGACCCAGCGAAAACCAACCACATCAACACCTAGAGGGGTAGAGATAAGAGTTCAAGTATCCCGCTCAGTTAGATTTTTCATTTCTTCATCCATGACGGCTTTCCAATGAGGAACAAAAATAACCTCTTGATAGGTAGCTGAGAGGACATTTGCTGAGAGAGCGAGAGCAAAGCTATTGGAGGAAGGGATAGCCGAGCATAAGAAACAACATCATGAACAGGATGTTGAGTGCATGTCTGAACTCCTTTTCGAAGAGCAATTGACAAATCAAGATCTGTCTTTGCTGGAGCATCAGATCCTTCCATTGGAGCGACTGCTCGCCCGAGAACTGTCAGTGGTGGTTCATGGAGAGAAGCAGAAGCAGGAGAAGGAGACTCAATGATAGTTGTTGAAGGGAGAGACACTGGTTCAGGTGGAGGAACAGAGACAATGGGTAGAGAAGAGACATCATCAGAAGGTGGAAGCGTAGTAGTTTGGGAAATGTAAGGAGTATCTTCAAAGAAAGTGACGTCTGCGGAAACATATTGTTTCCGGAGAAGAAGATCATAACACCGATATCCTTTATGTGTCGGACAGTAGCCCAAAAAAATGCATTTAACCGAGCAAGGAGAGAGTTTGTCACGCCCTGAAGAAGGAGAGTGAACAAATGCTGTGCATCAGAAGACACGTAGGGGTAAAGGAAACGGTGTCGCATCAGGATACATAATAGAGAAAGAAATTTTGCCGTTTAGAACCTAAAAAGGGATTTGGTTGATGAGGTAGCAAGAAAGAAGAATGACATGTCCCCAATAGGACCGAGGAATACTCATATGAGTGAGAAGGGAACAAGCCACATTAAGGAGATGACGGTTTTTGCGTTCAGCAACGGCCTTCTGTTGAGAAGTGTAAGGATAATTAGTTTACTGTATAATGACACGATGCATACAAAACACAGAGAATTGATTACTAAGATATTCTTTGACATTATCTGTGTGTAGAATTTTAATAGTAGTATCAAACTGATTACACACCTCATTATAAAATGTACTGAAGACAAAAAGTTCAGAATGTTCTTTTAGTAAGTACAACCAAGTACATCTTGAAAAATCATCAATAAAACTAATAAAATACAGACTAACCCGCCCAATAGATTTGGTCGGAGCAGGACCCCAAATGTCAGAATGGACAAGCTCAAAAGGACGTGAAGAACTACGTCCCTACTTTGTTGGGAAAGACGCACGATGATGTTTACCAAGTTGACACGCTTCACAACTGAGAGAAGAGTCTCCCCGAGGTAGATTAGGAAAGAGTTGATAAAGAAGACGAGTAGGAGGATGTCCAAGGCGAAGATGTCATTGTAGAAGAGTAGTCGAGGTAGAAAAAGCAGAAACATTGTCGAGGTAGAACAAGCCACCACTTTCAGTCTCACAGTAGCAATCATCTCCTTGTACCGTGGATCCTGAAAAGAGGAAGTAGACGGTGTAAAAGTAGCCGTGCAATTTAATTGTTTACATAAAGAAGTAACAAAAAGAAGATTGCACAAAAAAGTTGGGACGTAGAGGATGTTCGTAAATTGAAGAGGAGTAACATTCACTACTCCAGAGCCACACATAGGGGATGGAGAACCATCCACAATAAAAACCGGAGGTAATCGATTGTGCTTGTCCAGCCAAGAGAAGAGATGAGGATTGCTTGTCATATGATTCGTAGCACCAGAATCAATAAGTCACCTACCCGTAGTCGCCACATTAGCACTACTCGAAGAAGTAACAAGAGAAGTAGACTTCTTTGAAGTAGGAGCAGGGCGAAGATGATGATGCTTGACCCAACAATGATCAACAAGGTGACCGGTCTTGCCACAGTGAGAACAAAGATATCTAGAGGGGCCACGGACACCAGCGGCCTCCACGACTACTGGGAATAGCATGACAGACCTAATGAGCAACAATGTCTGTAGAAGGTGGAAAGGTAAGCAAAAGTCGCAGGAGTAGAGTAATAACAGAGGAAATACGCACAGTAGTAACATATAGAGTAAGAGTATCAACTTCTCCAAGTATTTGCTACCGAATCATATCATAAGAGTTAGGTAAGCGAAGTAAATAACAGACAGCCAGAAGCTCCTGAAAATGTTTATGTTGCTCGGTAAGATCAGCAAAAAAGGGGCGATGTTGATGAAGCTCAGTACCAAGTGCTTGCACTTCCTGATAGGCAGCAGCAAGTGTCATGACAGGTCGGGCAAAAAAATCCGCATACAATGTATATATGCGGGAAGTTTGAGCTCCTTTGGAGTATATGACAACAAGATGTTTTTAGGTAGCCTTAACCGTCGCATCTTGTCGAATGACGGGAAGACACTCATCAGATAGACTGTTGGCAAGCCACGTTCTTACCAGAGCATCACTGACATCCCAGTCGTTAAAAGCGGTAGACCCATAGACAGGAGGGTCATCAGTAAGATGATGACGCTTACACTGAGAGCCTAGCAGAAAAACAAAGGAAACACTTCAATCTGGATAATTCTGTCCAGTGAATTTGGAGGAAGTACCTAGATTGCCAGAGACAGACAGAGACAGAAGCAGGTAGAACCAGAGGAGCGGATATGGTAGAGGATGAGAAGTCTGAGTTCTCCATAGAAGAAGAGAAGCCAAGAAGAAGAGGCAAGCCGCACGGTTAAAGAAGTGAAGCCGCGCGGTTAAAGAAGAGAAGTCGCGCGGACACAAACGACAAGCCGCGCGAAAAAAAGAGGACCGACAGAGAGACTCCAACCGTACGGTGGAGAGGAAGAGGTCGGAAAAGAAGAGTCCGTAGAAAGCGAACAAAGAAATGGAGGGAGGGAAACCACGACAAGACAGAAGTAGAGGAGACCGCGGTTAAGAAAAGAAATTGCGGGAAAGAAGAGGAGACCGCAGTTAAGGAAACTGCGGTAAGAGGCAAGAGAGAAGAAGAGGAGATCGCGGTTAAGGAAACCGCGACAAGAGAGAAGAAGAGGAGGCGGTTAAAGAAATAGTAACCGCTTGTACCGCTGCTTGCCCAAAAAACATAAATCGGAGCAAATGGACCAAAAACATTGATACCATGTCAGAAAATAGGTAAATAACATAATTTTATAGCTCTAAAAAGCTACACAATACATGAGTATGCCCCCTATTTATAAAAAAAGGGGGAAAAGAGAAAACAAGAGAGAAAATAAATAACGGCTGCCACAAGCTGACTAGGAGGTTACACAAAAACTTAACCGCTCAGACTATAGGGTTAAAAAAAGACTAGCTATACAACTACAAAACTCCAATGCTAGATTTGTCGTCTGTCCGCCTTCATTGCTATAGCTGCGATTAGCACAACCTAACCGCTAGATAAAGCCACGGTTAGACAAAGTCTAACTGCCAAACCGCACCAGAGGTTGGTTGAGAACTCCGAACACCAGGCATGCCCGCCAACTAGATCTGACCTCAGCAGTCCGCTCAGCTTCCTTAGAAACATTGGTAGACCGCCAGGCCGGTCTGCCTATCCAGACTGCCAAGACTGAATCTTCACAAAGACAGAGCGCCATTCAGAGGAATAACCGTAAGGGCTCTAGTCAATAGACCGCCAATCCTGTCCTCTAGTGCTAGCCACCAGGCCGTCTAACAGCACATGCTCCAACACTGCCAAGCTGCCAAGGACAGACCGCTACTACATACTGTCTATCTGTCGGTACTGTCCGCCGGACTGCCAAGACCTATCTGCCAATATTGAACTCCTGACTGCTGGGACTAATACTTTGACAGAAGTAAAAGACAAGATTCTGCTGGTGCAAATCTATATAGATGACACCATCTTTGAATCTACAGATGATAACCTTTGTAAAATATTTGCTAAATTTATATAAGAGAAATTTGAAATGAGTAATATGAGAGAGCTGAAATACTTATTAGTACTCAAAGTGAAAATAATCTGAGGATGAAATCTTTATCTCTCAGACAAAATTCACAAAAGAGTTCATTAGGAAGTTTGGAATGAACAGTGCAATCTCAATTTGGACTCCAATGGGCTCCAATGTATCACTGAACTATGATGAAAAAGGAAAACCTTTTGATTAAACCATGCATAGATGCATCATTGGATTTCTGCTCTATCTAACTACCAGTAGATCAGACATCATGTTCTCTACATGTGTTTGTGCCAGATATCAAGTGAACCTTATGAAATCTCACTATTTCTCTGTCAAGAGGATTATAAAATACCTTAAAGGTACATCAAATCTTGGCTTATAGTACCCTTAGGAGTAATGATTTTGAGCTGACAGGATTTTTAGATGCAGATTTTGCAGGGTGCAAGGAAGACAAGAAAAGTACCTTAGAGACTTGTCAATTCCTGGGGAGGAGGTTAATTTCCTGGAGCAGTAAAAAACAGACCAGTGTGACTCTCAACAGCAGAATCAAAATACAACTCGGCTGGAAGTTGCTGTGTTCAATTGCTTTAGATACATCATCAACTATAGGATTACAACATCCAGCTAAGTAGATCTTTTTTTTAATTTGTTATTCTTCGAGTGCAATCTCAATTGCCAAAAATCCTGTTTCACACAGCTGAACCAAACATATTGAGATTAGATATCACTTCATTAGAAAGCATGTTGAGAAAACAAATATCTGCCTTTTGTTTGCCCCCACTGACAAATAGGTGGCAGATTAAAAACTCAATTTCTTCAAAATTGAATTGAGCATGTTAAATCAAGAGTGATTTTCATGCCTAACTTCTTTTACATTATCTATCCTTGCATAGCTCTTTAGTTTATTTCTTACAGATTATTTGTCCTACTGCTAGTAGATATTAAGACCCTAACAAAGTTGCAAGGGATGAGCTTCATAAGGAAAAATATCAGCTTGACAGGGAGACATAAAAACAACTTGTCAATGTAATGTAGTATGCCACCCTGGTAACTGGAGTGCATACTGGCAGAGTTCACACCTAAACTCACTCCTGTTCAGGAAGAATCTGAAGAGTTCATCCCTACTGGTAAAAAACAGTCATGTAGAAAGGAAAAAGTGTGCTGGAAGAGCCAGACACTGACATGACCATCTCACAGAAATCAACTCCTGATTGCCCATATGAGGACTATGAGCCTCACACTGGCCCAACCCAAAGTACAACTACAGAAGAGCTAAAAGCTCTATCTCCACCAAGCTCAGAAGAACCATCTAGTTCTTTTATGGCCCAGCTGCAAGTCATGCTGGACAGTCAGAGAAGGAAGATAGAAGATTTTGTGCAGAGATCAGTGCAAAAGCTGAGGAATGAAATGAATGAGAAAATCACCTCAGTGCAGGAAGAGATGCACCATTTAAATGCTTAAACACTGCATTTCTTCATAAAGACTGCAACTGCTGTAGACTTTACTACAAAGCAAAATAATATGACTCATGATGACATAGAAGCAGTAGTGGACAATCAAGTTGACACTATAACAAATCTTCACCAAGCCTTCCAAGCAACCGTTCACAATATGGTTGAACATAAAATGAATGTGTTGGACAGAATTGACTTCTACAGTCAATTACTGGATGGTCATTTACTCCAAACCAAGAACACCATGGTTGCATGAGTAAATATGCTGGAACAGAAGATAGTTGATTCTCAAGAAATCATCTGCAAGCACACATTTGAAGAAATCAGAAAGGGGGAGTGGACTATAACTCAATAATCTGCCCAACATGCTATTTTGATCTCCAATGCCACCAGAGAAGCCCTAAATCTAGAACCAGTGCAGTACTCTCCACAACCAGAAATTCACCCACAGACCCACTGACCCAGCTGTTGACTATGACTACAATCCTCCATAACACTATGAAGAATCATGGGTTGATTATGAGTATTCTCCTCCAGCTGATTATGGGGAGGCATCTTCATGTAGGAAAAGGAAGGCTGTCCAAAGCCAAGAAGAGATAATGTTGGCTAGATAGAGGAGGATTGAAATTCAGAATATGTCTGGTTATGAAGAATGAAATCCTATTTCCAAAATATCATCTTCTACATATGAGAAAATTTTGGAAAGCATGACATCAACACTTCAAGGCACCTATAATTCAGTAGAATGGGATAAACATGAAAAGCAGAAGACAAGGAGAAGGATCAATAGAAGGAATCACCCAAATGGACCTCCTCCTAGATATATTCCCAAGCCACTGAGTTACTTCCAGAGGCAGAAGAAAAAGGCTGCAGAAGAACCATTCTAAGTGCAGAAAGACTAGGGGGCCGAACTGTATTTGTTTTGGGATTTACATGTTATTTATCTTAAATATCAAACTCTAATATTTCTGTTCATTTATATATAATCTGAAGTGATTTGTCCCCTGGGTATTTCTGTTTAATTATTATTTTATGTCTTTATACTTATTGTCATTTGTGGTTTTAACTTCTTCAAATAGGAAGAGATTGTCGGGAATATTGTCCACAAGATTTCTTATTTGAAAAAGGTCTCAAGATGACAATAAATATCTTGTATTTGATGTGGGTGTGCGTGTTGTTGTGACATGCTTAACAGAAGTGCTTGACTAATGTAGTGTTAGACTTATGGTCACCCAAACAGGGTTTTGCTCTTTTAATCTCTCAAAGTGCAAAACTCATGTTAACTTATGATCTAATCCTAGACACGTCACTACCATAAGAAGAAACAGAGAAGTTACAAGAATTTAGAGGCATAAACTCAAATTAGTCTAAGTCAAATGTTGACTGCATTGACTAGAAAATGTCGACTGCATAGGCTAAAAACTAAGTATTTTGTCGACTACATCGATTGAATGACTAAGAAAAAAGTCGATTGCATCAACTAGAAGCTAACTCATTTATCGACTACATTGACTGAATGACTAAGGAAAAGTCGACTGTATCGACTAGAAGATAAGTCATTTATTGACTGCATCGACTAAATGACTAAGGAAAAAGTCGACTTCATCGACTTGAAATTTTGACATAAATACAGATCTACACACATACTCTTCTAAATTATTTGTGCAAGTTTTCTACAGTGCTCAAGCTCTAAAAAGTTTTCAAGTTCTTCAGCCACTGCAAACTCCAGAGAGATTTTTCTTCATAAGCTCAATTGATCAAACATCATTTCAAAAGTCCTTTCTCTTTGGGAAAAGTGTACTTGATCCTAGCCTAGTTCATTTCAAACAGAAACATTCAAGAGCTGTTCAAGGAAGAAGCCTTCTACTAAAAACTCAAGTTTTGTCATTTGAGTCAAATTCTTTGTAATTCCTTTGTAACTTAGGATCCTTGTAGGATCTGAGTTTTCTGTAGGATTCGTTTGAGAATCTGAGTTGTAGGATCCGTGAAAAAGATCTGAGTGTAGATCTTTGATTGTAGAGATTGAGGTAGGGCTGTGCTTGGCCTGAGTGTAAGATCTTGTGTCAGAAGATCTGAGTGATAGGACCTTGTGTTGTTGAAGGTCTGAGGTAGGGGACTGCTGTTGCTGAGTTGTAAGATCTTTGGATCTGAGAATATTTGGAGAAGTTGGCTTAAGCTAGCACTCTGCTAAATAAGTTAAAGGGGAAAGTGAATGTACCCATAATTGGAAAACCACTATATATCTTGATGTCCCGTGCTATGACTGTGTTGTGTTTGCGCTAAATTATTATTCTGCTGTGTTTAACCAAAGAAAACACTAAGAAAGTCTAAAATCAGTAAAGTACCTATTCACTTCCCCCCCTAAGTGATTAACAACCCTTATCTTTCACTTATCGAGGGAACAGTAAGGTTGGAGAACAAGGTACGTCCAAAGGAACCAGCAGCCCATCACAAGGAAAGAAGCAACTGAGATGCATGATCGGCAAACCAAGGGGCTGCGCTACACTTGCAACGAGAAATTTTCTCCCGGACATAAGTGTAAGGTGGTTCTGGTATACATGCTGCAAGAGGAGGATGCCTCAGAGGCCAATGAGGACAGCTCACCCGAGGAGGCGAAGGTCCTTGAACTGGAAGAGATTGAACTTTTCGTTCATGCTTTAGAGGGGGAGGACAACCCTCCACGATGAGGATGACAGGAAGGGTGTCAGACCAGAAGGTTTTCATACTGGTTTGACAGTGGGAGCACCCACAACTTCATAAACACTGAGGTAACCAAGAAATTAGCCATCACGCCAACGGAGGATAAGGTGTTAAAAATGCTCGTGGCAGACGGGAACCTTGTGCAGCGCACGGGGGCCGTGAGGAAGGTACCCCTCATGATTCAGGTGTCATGTGGATTTGTATATACTACCGGTTCGTGGATTAGATGCAGTGTTGGGGGTGCAGTGGTTGAGGCAGTTGAAACTAGTTACAAACGACTGAGAAAACATGACCATGGAGTTCACACATGGTGGGAAGACGCACAAGCTGCCGAGTAATACAGGTCCCCTGGTGAAAGAAGCCACTATTTTGTCGCTGGAGAAATGGGTCGAGCAGGACTACCTAATGGCTTTGGGTCCTAACCAAAGGAAAACCTGGGGAGCAGAAGGAAGGGATCCCAAAAAATTTGCAGGAGGTCTTAGGAAGATTCGAGGGGTCTTTGAGACATCGAAGGGGTTACCACCGCAGTGTGAATGCGATTAGAAGATCATGATTAAGGAGGGAGCAGAGCCCACCAGTGTTCGACCATACAGGTATCCTCACATACAGAAGGAGGAGTTCGAAAGATGTGTCCGGGAAATGTTGCGAGAACGGATCATTTGACACAACATGCTCCTTTTCTTCTCCGGTGTTATTGGTGAAAAAGAAGGATGAAACTTGGAGATTCTGCATAAACTACAGAGCGCTCAACGGGGTTACAGTCAAAGACAAATTTTCGATCCTAGTCATCGACGAGCTCTTGAATGAATTGCAAGGAGCTCAGTATTTCACGAAGTTGGACTTGCGTTCGGGGTACCATCGGATCCGCATGCAAGAGGGGGACTTAGAAAATACAGCTTTCCGAACACATGAAGGCCACTACAAATTCCTAGTGATGCCTATCGGGTTGACGAATGCGTCGGCAACCTTTCAGGCAGTCATGAACGAAATACTCAGGTCGTGGTTGCGGTAGTTTGTGCCTGTCTTTTTCGACGACATTCTCATCTACAACCCGAGTTTGGAGGCACATGTGGAGCACCTGAATATGGTGCTGCAAGTTCTCAAGGAACAAAAATGGTACATGAAGAGGTCAAAGTGCTCATTCGAACAATAGGAGGTGGAGTATCTGGGTCACCTGATGAATAGAGAAGGGGTTTGACCGGACCCAAGATAAATCCAGAGCATGAAAAATTGGCCCACACCCACCAACATTAAAATATTGAGGGGTTTTTTTGGGCTAATGGGTTACTACAAAAAGTTCGTAAAGGACTACGGGAAGATTGCTAAGCCGCTGACGACATTACTTCAAAAGGGGATGTTTGATTGGGGGAGGGATGCTGAGTTAGCGTTCTAAGCACTGAAGGAGGCTATAGTGACAACCCTGATGTTAGCATTGCCAAACTTCTCCAAGTTGTTTACGCATGGAGCCGGCTTGGGAGCGGTGTTGATGCAGGAAGGGAGTTCGTTGGCATACTACAACAGGGCAATTCAGAGAAAGGCGTTAGGACTTTCGGTGTACGAAAAAGAAATGTTGGTGATCTTGCATGCGGTGGGAAAATGTCGGCCGTATCTCATCCGGAGGCACTTTAAAATATGAACCGACCACCACAGCTTAAAGTTCTTCCTGGAGTAGCGGGTCTCATCGCTAGAGCAACAAAAATGGATGACAAAGCTGCTGGGGTATGATTATGAGATAGAATACCACAAAGGGAAGGAGAATATGGTCGTCGACTCGCTTTCGCGGTTGCCTCCGACGAGTTCTAATTTCACAATCTCAGCACCGATCGTGGGCATAGTGGAGGATATCCATCGAGAGGTGTTAGCCGATGAGGAGCTAAGTCAAATATTGGCAAATATTGAAGAAGGTAGGGGTTAGAAGCGGGCTACCATATCATTAATGACCATTTGTATTACAAGGGACGCTTGGTGGCGGCACCAGGATCCCCACTGAGACAGCAATTACTCCATGAGTTTCACGACACCCCCAGCGGCGGGCACTCCAGAAGGTTGCGCTATCAACGGATCAAACAGAATGTGTATTGGAGGGGATTGAAGGAGGATGTAGCACACCATGTGAAGTACTGTAGGGAGTGACAGAGGCAGAAGTACTACACGACCACTCCAGCAGGGTTACTGGTGCCACTGGATATTCCGGAGCTCACATGGGAGAGCATCGCGACGGACTTCATCGAGGGGTTACCCAAATCACAGGGCAAGACGATCATCCTGGTGGCGGTGGACCGCCTCTCCAAGTATGGACACTTCATTGCGCTTGCGCACCCTTGCACCGCAGAGACCGTGGCGGAAGCCTTCGTCCGGTAGGTGGTGAGACTGCATGGGATACCGACTTCCATTATTTCCGATTGTGACCCTGTGTTCACTAGCAGGTTTTGGAAGGAACTCTTTCGTCTCATAGGGACGTCCTTACGCATGAGTACGACCAACCACCCCTAGACAGATGGGGAGACGAAGGCCCTAAATAGAAGCGCAAAGACATATTTGAGGTGCTTCATTGCGGATAAACCCCAACAATGGAGTAAATGGCTTCCATGGGCATAGTACTGATATAATACAACGTACCAAACGACGACAAAGATGACACAGTTCGAAAGCTTGTATGAGAGAGCACTGCCGACACTTAGGAATTATGAGAGTGGATTCTCCGTGGTGCCGAAGTGGAGTCTGCATTACAAAAGCAGGTCGACATCTTAAAATAGTTGAAGGAGAATCTTCAGAAAGAACAACACCGCATGAAGGCCCAAACAGACAAACATTGGCAAGAGCAAAATTTCGAGGTAGGAGAGTGGGTGTACCTAAAGTTACAACCTTACCTACAACTGTCAGTCACAGGAACATAGAACCAGAAGCTTGCACCCCGCTACCATGGGCCTTTCCGAATCCTGTGTAAGGTGGGGGCCGTGGCGTACACTCTGGAACTTCTGGTGGACCCCCGTATCCAGATAACTTTCTATGTGTTGTTGCTCAAAAGGGCTATACAAGGGGACAATCCAAATATTAGCCCCTTGCCAGATGTGACGGAACTGGGCGAAGTTCGGCTGATACCGAAAAAGATTCTTGAAGCGAGGATTAAGACAGGGCGGGGGAAGTCCATCGTACGACTGCTGATCCACTGGAGGGGCATGGGTGAGTCCGAACGGATTTGGGTGGATTACGATGAGATCAAGGAGATATATTCTGAGTTTCAACTTGAGGAAAAACAATTTTTCGAAGACGGCGAGAATGATATGACCCGGAGCAGGTTCAGAGTGATCTATCATCGGAAGGGGCCAAAGACCAAGGGGGCTGAACCAAACGGTTCAGTCTCTCCCTCCTCCTAAGCAAACCGGACAGGCCCAACCGGTTTAGTGGCTGGGTATTTGGGGGGATGCGGTGACACCCCCTAGGGCATCGACGAGTATCACGCAGGTATTTCCATTTTTTTCTTCCATAGGAGTAGCAGTAGCTATCAGTGATCGATATGACTTTGGATATAGCCTAACGAGGTCATGATTTTATGAAATGTCCCAAACTAAACTCTGGGAGATTGTTTTAACCCATAAAGAGCTTTCTTCAATTTACAAATCTTCCTTTTTGACCCGATAGGGACAAAGACCAGGGGGCATTGATATATATACTTTCTCTTCCAACTCACCGTGAAATAAAACATTCTTTACATCTAGCCGTTGAAGGTCCCACCCTTTACCGGAGGCACATGATAACACGGCAGATTGAATTCATTTTTTACACCAAAGCAAATGTTTCTTGCTAGTCAATACCATAAGTTTGAGTGTAGTCTATTTCTACCAACCTTGCCTTGAACCTCGCCATAATACCTTAAGAGCTCTGCTTTACTGTAAAGATCCATCGACATTCAACTATCTTCTTGCCAGGAGGGAGATAGGTCAGGTCCCATGTATGGTTCTTTTCTAGAGCCCGCATTTCCTCCATCATTGCCTTTGTCTATTTTGGGTGGCCAAGTGCATTCACACAATATAGAAAAGAAAATTGGGTTAATGATATGAGTTGTAAGACATGATATCTAGGCCCTTTGAATTCTTATAATTGATAAATCGTGTAGGAGATGACATCACATGGAGGGAATGGATAACGACCCAAGGAAGGACAAAGGGAAGAGTAAAGTTGTGGTGAGTTATTTCTTCTTTAATTTACACTCGACTATATACTTTTTATGTAACTATAATTAGAAAGATTATTTATATGCATTATGCTTTATTCAGATTTAAAATCACTGATTATTGGAATCTCTAAAAAGAATATTATTCATTATGCCATGATAGCACAAGCCGTCTGTAGGGAACTTGAATAAAGTGGAAAGAGAGGAAATAATTTGAAGGGAACTATAAAAATAAATATATTTCCCTCAAAAGTAAATAAATGAAAGAAGAATACAAAGGGTAGTCTATATGGTACATGATAAACGAAATGATGGATCAATGCATAAGGGCACTATTAAGGGTTTACCCCAGAGTGGAGACTTGGTGTGAGTTTCGTACCATTATAACGCATTTGATTTAGGTTATCCCACAAGGACTCCATAATAGATGATAGTCCTGGATCAAAGAGCGAGTGTTTAAATGATTCAATTCAGGTGTCTTGACATGAAATGAATGACTGGATTAATGAATGATACAGTTTATCCTTAACTTTACCCAATGAATAATTATTAAAGTATGCTTAAGGAAAAACTACAGAAAGAATGCTAAAGTGAAGAAAGTGAGTGAATACTTAAGCTATTAAATAAAACATTTCTAGTTGAATTTTCTCATGAAGGTTATTTTGCAATCATGCTCTTTTGATATACGTCTTTTTGCTTATACTGTTGTTCATTTGCTTATATTGTTATTTATTTGCTTTTAGTGTTGTTTATTTTGCTTATATTGCTAACTTTGTTTTCTTTGGAAGCAGTAAAAAAAAGGTAAAAATTCACTTAGTCTTGTGACTAACCCTATTGTAGAATAATATGAGAATTTGAGAGAAATGAAATATAATTTTATTATATCTCCAATCAAACTTTACATACATGTATTTGTACATTAATATAGGAAGAGAAAGTGGTTGAACACTCCCAATCTAAGATGTGGGACTAAAGCATAAGGGGGAGGAGGGCCCTAAATGGGCCTCGCTATGGGCTTTTACATATTTTCTTCTAACACTCCCCCGCAAGATGGAGCATACAAATCGTAGGCACCAAGCTTGGATAAGAACTAATAATATAACACAGGTGGTCAGATCTTAGTGAGAATATCAGTAACTTGATGAACAACTGGAACGTGTCCTAATTCTAGCCTTTTCATTTGAACTTTTTCCCGAATGAAGTGACAGTCTACTTCAATGTGTTGTTCGCTCATGAAAAAAGGCTTTCTAACCATGTAAGCTCAGATACTATAGATGCCATCGAGCGGTACTCGGCTTTGGCCGAAGAGAGAGCAACCACAGATTGTTTCTTGCTACGCTAGTTAATAAGGTGTTTTGCGAAGTAGGTACAAAATCCACGTGTTGAACGTCGATCATTTAATGAGCCAGCATAATCGGCATCAGAAAAATCAATTAACGACAAAGTAAAAGAGGAAGAGGGTTTGTATGCTAGCCCTTGTCCAGGGGCTGTGTTCAGATATCTTAGGATGCGCTCGACAGTCTGAAGGAGACGTTCGTGGAGAATGCATGAATCCGCTGACAACACCAACATTAAATGAGAAATCTAGTCTTATAACTGCCAGATAAATCAACTTTCCTACGATACGTCGATAATACTCTGGGTTATAAAGAGGTAGATCAGTGTCAGAGACATGAGTACAGTGCTTGTGATTGACATCCATACGAGTATCAATAGGCTTGCATCCAAAATAGCCAACATCTTGAAGAAGATCAAGACAGTACTTCCGTTGAGATATGACAAGACCATCAGGGTGCCGTGCAACTTCTAGGTCAATAAAGTACCGAAGATTGCCCAAATCTTTAGTTTGAAGAACTGAATTCAAGTGCTGCTTGATCATCTTCATTCCTTTGGATTCATCTCCTATAATTAGAATGTCATCGACCTAAACTAAGAGAATCACTGTGATTGTTGTTTGATCACGAGTAAAGAGAGAGAAGTCCGTTGAACTCCAAGTGAATCCTACCTCATAGACAACCTTACTAAACTTATCAAGCCATGCACTTGGAGACTGTTTGTAAAAATAAATTGATTTCTTGAAATGACAGACAAGTGACTCCCCCGTGGTCTCAAACCCGGGAGGTTGGTGTATGTAGACAGTTTCTTGAAGGTCGCCATTGAAAAAGGTATTCTTGGTATCTAGTTGATGTAATGGCCACTAGCGATGCACAACCAAGGAAATTAGGACTTGAACAATGTTCAACTTGACAGCGGGAGAGAAGGTTTAATCATAATCGAGACCTTGTTGCTGAGTAAACCCACGAGCTATAAGACGAGCCTTGAGACGATCAATGATTCCATCGGGAGCATGTTTGATCACGATTCATGAATACCCATTTACAGACAACACAAATCTGCCCCTGAGAAAGAGAGACCAGATCCCATGTCTGATTAGCACAGAGGGCAGTCTTTCCCTTATCCATTGCCGCACACCACCCCAGATGTTGGGGAGCCTCCTGCATAAAGTTAGGTATAGAAATGAAGGATAAGAAAGTTGCAAATTTGAGAAGCATCGGGGAGAGGCGATGCAAGGATATACTAATTCGCTAGGGGATGAGCTGTTTGAGATAGGAGCCGGATCAGCAGACCGCGAGGTACCAGAGGTAGAGGGCGACTGTTGGGGAGCGTCCGAGTGAGGAGGGCGACGAGTGTAGACACAAAGAAGTGGTGGCTTGTTCAGTGCGAGAACTGGTGTTGGAAGGAGAGGTGGGAGAGGAGAAGTAATATGGGCGGCAGGACGTGACAATAATGGCTGTTGAAGAGTAGAGGAAGGAGACGAGTAAAATGGTTGATCTTCCAGAAAGGTAACTTCAGCAGACACAATAGTCTTGCGATCAGTAGAGGAGTAGTACACATAGCCTTTTTGGGTACAAGAGTAACCAACGAACATATATTTGGTAGCCCAAAAAACAAAATTGTCAATGGAAGGACCAAAATTATGGACATAACAGGTACAACCAAATACTCAAGGTGTGACGGAGAAAGACGGTGTGGATGGAAAGAGAAGACTAAACAGAGTGACATAGTTGAGAGCGGAGGAAAGTAGACGATTGATGAGATAACATGCCGTTGATACTGCAAAATGCCAATAGGTCTTGAGAACCTGCATTTGAAATATAAGGTAGCGCGCAACATCAAGAAGATGCCGATTTTTATGCTCAGCCACACTATTCTGTTGGTGGGTATATGCACAAGAGGTATGATGGATGATCCCAAACTCAGTACCAAGATCATCGAACGCATGACTGGTGTATTCAAGGGCATTGTCTGTACGGATAATTTTAATTGTTCAGGAAAGTTGAGTACAAGTATCAGTAATAAAGGCCCGAAACACATGAGTTATATCTGATCGATCACATAGTAAATACAATCATGTCATGCCATTAATAAAAGTAATGAAGTAACGATAACCAGAAATACTTGGAATCTTATACGGGCCCCAAACATCAGAATGTATTGAATCAAAAGAAACAACGCTCTTAGTACAACTAGGAGGAAAAGAAGAACGATGTTGTTTGCCAAAGATACATGATTAGCAGGTAAAGGAAGGAAGAGGTAAATTAGGAAGATGCTTCTTGAGAATTGTTCGAGAAGCATGCGAATCAGATGATGGGATTGGATCAAGCTTTACAAAATATGGCATACAAAATGCGTAGGATCAATCCTATGACTGATTGCGATCCTGATAACTATGACTGCATAGAGAATGGTGGGAGACACGTCTAGAAGGTAGAGCCTGTTGCACAGTCGTCCTTTACCAATGATATTTTGCATCCGGTGATCCTGCACCACAAAAGAAGAAGATGTGAAGGTTACAAAGCAGTCAAGATCTTCAGTAAGGCGACTATCAAAAAGAAGATTGAAAGGAGAGCCCAGGACGTGAAGAATCGAGCGAAGGGAGATAGAGGGGCTGAGAGACATATTAGCGGATTCAGAGATAGAAGCGGTGTCACCACTGACCACTGTGATAAACTTGGAATGAGGAGATGCCAAGTACCGAGGGGGTTTTTGCGAAGTGATATGGTGGGTGAAACTAGAGTCCACAATCCAATGTGGATTATGGGTGAGACAGATGATACCTTCATTGGAGATAAAGACAACAGAGCTAGATGGACGATTGAGTAACCTTTGGAGATGTTGGAGCTGGAGGCGCATGACGTCAATATCAGCCTGAGTAACAGAAGATGTGTCAGCAGCAACAGGGACATTAGGCAAAAGAGGCAGACCATGTTTACGATAACAAGTGGCCTCAAGATATCCTTCCCTGCCATAGTGAGTACACTTGTATCTATGCCGGCCATTGCGACCTCTCCCTCGACAGCCAGAGCGACCTCCTCGAGTAGATGGAGGAGGAGAGTATCTGAGCCCGGACACTGTGGAGATGATGCGGTACACTAGCTATCATCATTGCAATACCAACAACCTCCTTTTGAGCACGCTGCGCAACATGGGCAGTAGTAGGTGGTTGATGTTGAATCCATGCCTCAACTATGGTTTTGGACCGCACAACAAAGGAGGTTAGGTCGCCAGCACCTCCTGAGTCGAGAGATTGAAGGTCTGTAATGATATCAAACAGATGTTGAAGGCTGTCCTTGCCTGAATAGAGGGAATGCAATTCCTTTCACATACCCTTGGTCGTTTCATGATACATGACCATACGATAAGGTTCACCATCCAGGGAGTTGAGGATCTATGTCTGAACACGACCATCATCTCGAAGCCAGTCGGCGCAGTCATCAGTGGGCGCAGAAGGAATTTCCTTAGTTAGATGGTGCAAAAGACACTTTGTCTGAAGAACACGACGAACTGAGTGTACCCAATCAACAAAATTATTCTTCCTACTAAGTGAAATAGTGGTAATCCGAAGCTCATCATGTACTTTGATAGGAGGAGTCGCATCACGAGCCGGATGAGACGAAGTATCAGTCGATGCCATGATGTTTTCGCAGGCTTCTAGAAGAGCAGTAGAGAAAAAAAAGGAAAGAGCAGTTAAACTACACTCTGTAGCGGCTAGACAAAGTAGGGTCTGCTGGCGACAAGAGATGCACAATAGAGCAATGTTGATCCTGCGGACTGGGGGCACCGTGTTGCGGCTTGGGAGAAGAGAAGCAGGGGTCAAATCCTTGTAGACAGAGCAGACCGTCGGGGACTAGGAACTTGCGGCAAATATGCTGGCAAGGACTTGCGACAAGAGGTCACTGGTTGTGGTAGGAACTTGCTGCGGCGGCGAGCAGATGCTGGCAAGAGAGCAGGCAGCAAGAACACAGTGCAGCTAAACATTGAAGCCGTGGTTGAGCGGCGGTAAGAAGGATGCGGTAAGAGCTGCGACGACTGCGATTAGCGGCAATTACTGCGGCAAGAGTAGGGCAAAAAAAAACTGTGGTTTTAGGAGCGGCGACGAGTTGCGATTTTCGGAGGCACTGAAGCAGTGGCAGCGACTTGAGTCTTTGGCAAGGAACCAATGTCTAGTAGAGGTAGCGGCGAGTTGCGACAAGGAGACAGCGAGAAGCGGCGACTAAAAAGGACAGCGGTAACGAATCAGTGGCTAGCAGAGATAGCGACGAGCTGCAATAAGGGAAGGAGGCAAGGCGAGCTGGATGGGAGAAGCAGGAGCCAGTGGGCCCCAGTGAAGTAGTATAAATGAGAGGAGGGAGGTGGGGGGCAGAGGAGTAATAGAGAAAGGGAGCAAAGATGCGGTTATAGTAAGTCTAACCGCCCAGGGCAGGCCAAAGAAAAAAAAACGCGGTTAGAGAAACCCTAACCGCCCGGAACAAGGAGCAGAACAGGCCAACGCACAAGTAGGACTGAATTTCATCTCTGATACCTTGTAGAATAATACGAGAATTTGAGAGAAATGAAATATAATTTTATTATATCTTCAATCAATCTTTACATACATGTATTTGTACATTTATATCTTCAATCAATTTTATTATATCTTCAATCAATCTTACATTAATGAATCTAAGATGTGAGACTAAAGTATAAGGAGGAAGAATACCCTAAATGGACCTTGCTATGGGCCTTTACATATTTTTCTTCTAACACCTATAAATAAATAAATGTTGTTAGGTGAAGGACGAAGTGGTGGATGACAATAGTAAGAAACACATGGAGGAGAAGAAACGGTAGGTGAAGAGGAAGTACCGACTCTGGGTGGAGGTGATCACAACAGTGTTTACCGGATGCTCATTAGGAGAGATGCAGGGAGCCAGACTGCAAGCACAATAACTTTCATTTCTACTTAGTCTACTTATATATACATGTTAGAAGCTTTGTAGTTTGTTATAGTAGTGTATGATAAACCTATTTTGTGCCCACATTTTATGTTTTTATTTCGGGCATTTTGTACAGGTAAACTTCTGTACTTAAAAGAATGAAATGAAAAAAAGTTTTCTTTTGCACTGCATTTTTATTTGGTACTTTGTCATATGAATACACACTGAAAGTTCTTTTCTCCTAAAATGTGAATGTTTAATTGTGGTGGATACCCGAAATGGGGCCATTACAATTTAGTGGTTGTCATATTTAATTCTTATTCATTTTTTGCATTCTTGTATTCCCTGCTTATTTTGACAAGGTGGATTGACACTCTACAGTTGTCAATGGATTGATTTCTAGGTATTATATTATACTTAAACTATTTAAGATCTTCTCATTCAATTTCCGTTTACCTTAAACTTTCGTATTCAATATGCAGTCATTGACTAATCACACTTTGAATTTCATTGGGAGGAAATGTTGTTAAGGATTTAGTCTTTTGAATTATTTATTATTGCTTTATATTTTTGTCGTAGTTGTGGTAATTTATGATGTATCTTGTTATCCTTTTCAGGGAAGGATCTGCAAGTGGCCATGGCATTCGTCTTAGTCATTCCGCCCAAGGTTCAGATTCTTGGATTGATGATCCTATCACCCAGCACATTATAATGCTTCATATAAAGAGAGAGGATGAAGATGAATACATGCTGTGGCCATTGGTGTTACATGTAAAGGGATTTTTTTATATTCTCGTTTTACCTTTGGTTGAACCTCAACAACACAAATCATATGAGAGAATGTGCAGAAGATTGGATTGTGGAAATATTGGTCGAATGGAAGATGGCATATCTTCTCTTCTACTTAATCTTCCTTGCATCACAGGGTATGGTAAGTTAATCGTAGATTCAGAAGTGCTTGCAAATTTTTTCCCGGATTTTGAAAGTTTGTAAACATCAAAGTCGTCGAACAATAGTCCATGATTTAGTAAGAGGCAAGTAGATATAGTTTTATGTTCCATTTTTTCTCTTTTCATTAAATTGTTTTTGTATACTATATGCGATCCATATATAATTGATGTAGGGTAGGCTAAGGGGTGCACAAAACCTAGGACTCTAGGTGTAAGGGCAAAGGTGACTCTCTAGAATGATCCTAAGTGTAATGCGGCCGTCAGTTACGGCGACAAATAAATTTGAGCAATGAAATTTTCTAACACCACGCAAGTATTTAAAATTGAGAACAATTATTTAATTTTTCAACTTTATAATGACTTTCCTCCGCTCGGAGGGCCAAAGCAAAGCGCGCGGCGAATAACTCTTACAAATTAATAGCGTACCGAAAGCAATTTTCTACTAGCAAGAATCACAACACATATAATAATTCATCAATGAAAATGTCACATCAAATAAGCCAATAGCACAAGAAACTCACAAAGTAGCGGGTTGAACCGAGAAACTTAACAATTTGGGTCCGGGTGTGTAGATCGGCGATCGGAGGTGGAACTAGCGACGTGAAAATGAAGGCGGTGGCTGTCCTCGGCGGTGAATGATGAGATCAGACGAGAAATGGGTATATCCGGCTACATACAAGTAAATCCGGGCCGGGGAGGGGTGGATCCGCTATTTAGGGTCGGATCCGGGCTAAAATGACAATATGAGTGGTTTGAATGACAAATCGGGGATGCTGAAATTCTCAGATCTAGATTGATCTTGAGAATAAGGGGTGTAGGAAGGTGAATCCACGTGAGGGGTGGTTAGAGGAGGGGTCGGCCTGGTCTTAGGGTGGCCGGGTGGTGGTCGGCTGGAGGAAGGCTGTCCAGCGGGCTTGCTGGAGGGTGAAGGAGGGTTCGGTGGCAGTGTTGGGGGGTGGAGGAAGGGGCAGAAGTGGGAGGCCGGCGGCGGCCGGTTCACAACAGGGCGCCGCTTTAGGGATGCAGTTTTTTGGGGCTGCGATGGCTGAAAGTGAGGGATTAGGGATGTAAAATGATGGCAAGAGGTAGGGGAAGGGTTAGGGGAGGAGAAACCAACCTAGGAGTCGTCACCTAGAGCTCCACGACGTCGGCACCGAGGGGTGATCGCTGGAATCCGGGAATACTTCTCCAAAATTCTGCAATGACCTCATTTCAGCTCCCTCTCTGCTCCACAACGACCTTGGATGCCCGCACCCAACCGTCTTCCACCTCCGCCTGCACGTGTAAGTTATATTTTGAGTTTTATTTTACTACTGTTGTGTATTTGGCAGCCTTATCTGTAGTTGATGTCTCTGTTGTTTGCTATTTGTATTTGGACCCTGTTTGATTTGCAGGGTTTATTCCACCCGCGCTTAAAATATTTGTGCCTCGGTTGTTTCGTGAACAGAACTTATCTTTAATTAAAGTTTGTGAATGCTTGTGCCTTTGCAGTTTCATCACAACACATTGCATATAGGGTTGCATTTAGGATATTCATCCCGAGTCGACCTACCACTGCATCATTAAGGTTGTGGATTATGGATAGCTAGGTTATAAGTTCAGTTCTTGGGAATTAGGTAAGACATTATACTCATTCTAACATCGATTAATTTTGATTATGTTCATTATGTTGCAAGCAGTAGTGACAGAAAGTAGGGAAGGTGTGAATGTGCTCTAAGCAAACTAAACCCTAGGTGTAGTGCCGGGGAAATGAACCATATCTAATCCTATGATGATGCGTGTATGTAATGGGTGATTCAACAATAAATTGCAATTAATAATAAACATACAACACTAGCAATTAACGCGCAAGCGATGTGCATACAATTTTAGCAAGCGCACAAGTTATGCCTTCCTTCATTTGGAGGGCTGTTAAGTGCGCATATAAATGGATCCTGCAAGTTTCAATTAGTCTCAAAAGCAATCTAATTAACATAACAAAACATCCATTAGAATATAAGCATTTATTTCCATGCAGTAATACTGAAATCAGTAACACTAAACAATAAAACTCACGAGGGGCCGTAGGAGAGGGAAGGGAGATCAGGTGATCATTGGGGTAATGGTGGCTCTCCGGATAGATGATGAGCGGTGTAAGGTTGCTGTTGAGGGAGATTGTTACAACTAGTAGAAACGATGCACGAACAAGAATAAGGTTGCATTAATTGAAACACACAGATACAAATTCGAAGGGTGCTCCGACCAAGATCACGGTGGCTGGGTCCTCCTAATGATCCTTCTCTCTAAAGAGAGCCCAAAATGACTAACACTTAAGAAGATTCTCAAACACCAACCACTCCCCCTTATATAGATGAGGGAGGGGAACATAAAATACAAATCCATTTAATTAATTAATTAATCTAATTAATATTAAATAATTAATATTAATCAATTAATTATTATAACTTAATTACAAGAAATAATTATGGCTGTTTCCAAATGCGCGCTCCGGTGGTCCCGGCGAGGGGTGGCTCCTCCGGCAAATGTGTGAGGGTAACATTATGCCGGTCTTGAAAACAGGTCTTGCCCGCAAGACTGAGTTTTAATTTTTTGTCGGGATTTTTAAGAATAACAGCGATGTGACCAGAGAGGGAAGGGAAAAAAAGGTGAGAAAATGTGTGCAAGAGCTGGTGTGATTAAAGGGGGTAGACATGAGAGGAAAATTGGCAGCTAGGGAAAAGGAAAAAAGGAAAAAGAAAAAGGGGTATAAGGACGAGTGAAATGCATGGGATGTGATTATATTTGGCATTTAGTGGGGGCAGCTGTGCATTTAAATAAAAGAAGGGAAGATAAGGAGTTAATTGAAGCGTGGCCCGCGGGAAAGAAAGAGGTATGGCTTAGAAAAAAGTGCGGCTGGATAGGATGGGGAGGTAGGGCGTCGGGCCGAGCGATGATTGCAGCGCTGGGAGAAATGCCGGAGGGGCGACATGCTCGATGGCAGGGGAGGCGGGGAGGCACGTCGACAGACAGAGCTGGTCTCGTTCGGTCCCGTCTGCTACATGGGCGGTCACGGAGGCTGAGTTCGTTGGCGTAGGTGGGGCGACAACACGCCGTGGGGTCGGAAACTGCAGAGCGCCGGAAAGCTGGCCAAGGGGCTGTGACTGCAACTGTTCTGGCGAAGACCAGAGGGCTGGGGAGAGAATGTCAGGAAGCAACGCCGATGGAGATGGCGACGCCAGCATTGGTGATGAATTGTCTGCTGCCGACGGAAGAGGGATCCCGATAGAGGTGCGGGCTGCTGATGCAGGAATCAATGCGGGCTGGAGCTGGATGACGACGACAGAAGTTGGATCCTGAATGACGACAATGGCGAGAGAGTTGCGGGCTGCTACTGCGGCGGCCAGCCTATCGTCATGGCGCTGTAGAAGTGCCCGCACGGAGGAATACAGTGAGGCGAGGAAGGCAGACTGACTGTTAGGGCGCCGTTCAATGGCGTGGAGGAGGGTGTCTACCGTGGAACGATCCCTGACGGCGTGGAACAAGCGGACGGGGGCGACAGGTCGGACCATTGTTACAACAAGAAGAAATGATGCACGAACAAGAACAAGATTGCATTTATTGAAACACACATACAAATCCGGAGCAAGCTCCGACCATGATCACGGAGGCTGGGTCCTCCTAATGATCTTTCTCTCCAAAGAGAGCCCAAAATGACTAACACTCTAGATGATCTTCAAACACCAACCACTCCCCCTTATATAGATGAGGGAGGGGAACATAAAATACAAATTCATTTAATTAATTAATTAATCTAATTAATATTAAATAATTAATATTAATATATTAATTAATATAATTTAATTACAAGAAATAATTACGGCGGTTTCCAAATGCGCGCTCCGGTGTGGGGTGGCTCCTCCGGCAAATGTGCGAGGGTAACAAAGATAGTGGGCTGTTTGTGAACTTGTTTGGTAGGGAATGGTGTTGGGGGTTCTGGGCTAAGTTTAGGATGCATGTGGGGGTGCTTGGGGGCGGCTTTGAATGATGTGGGATTAGGGAGGTGTGGCTTCCGTTGGGAGAGTCCAGCTGTGTAGTTTTAGAGCTGGAAGCTTTTTGATAGAGTAGGAGAGGGCCAGGTGGGGTGTTTTCTTGCAGGGGAATGATATTGACGGGGATGGAATTCTTTGGGGTAGAGGTCTTGACGCATGGTAAGGTTCTATTGAGAATAAGGTATGACTTCTAAATGCAAATACTAATGTGACGTTGTAACTTGCAATAATAAGCCGTCATAAAAAATGCTGCTAGATAAATAGCCAAGGAAAATAAGAGATATAAATGCAAAAGGGCATGCGATTAAATTGCACAAGTAAATAAGAACATACAATGTTACAAAAATTTGGTAACATAGATTACAAGTTGATACACCTCAAGTAGAGAATTAACACGAATTTCAACATAAAATAAATGACCACAAATTAGAAAACTTACACAACTAAGAAGGTGGTGGGTGGTTATCCGGTAAACTTTGGGTGGCCGGAAGTGGGCACGGGGTTTGATCTGGGCCTCTGGTGGGATCTAAAACTACTGAACAACACAAACCAAGACTGGAATTGGTCTCCTTGATGGCTGGAAGAAGGTGTCTGCAACTGCTGGTATTGATGGGGGCTGTGGAGGAAGAGGGTGGAGACCGGCAGGGGACTGGTGGGGCTCTGGATTGCATAAAATCAGTGGAGGATGTGCTGGGAGAGGAGCTGGCATACAGCAGAAATTACTGGCAGCAGCTGGGAGGTGTTTCGGTGGGGAGGAAGGGGGAGCTTTGAAATCCAGGCTGAGGTGAGACAGTGAAGAGTGAAGAGGAGGCTGGGAGGGCTTTGCTGTAGATCAGGGAGGTCTGTGGAGCAGGAAATGGCTGGTTAGGAGATGATTCCAGCAGCTGGTGGCAGTACCGACCTTTCCTGGACAGAATATGGGCAGTGGGTTGTTGGTTGGAGGGAACCGGCTGATGTAGAGAATGGGGGGCTCGGTTTGGTTGAGGAGTGAGGGGGGGGATTGAGGAATGGGGGAGGGAATTGTGGGTAGTGGAGAAAGGTGGTTTGAAGGAATTTTAGGAGTGACCTGATATTTAGGAAATGGTTGTAATGGGGTAGTGGGTAGTGGCTAGGGAGTGGGGTTGATGGTTGGAGGGTGGTGGCCAGCCAGAGGTTGCCGGAGGGGATCACCTGTGGTGATGGCTGGAGTTGTTTTTCAATGATCCCCAAAAAACAGAAAATGAAAGGATTTAAGTGGTGGCGGTGGAGAAGTTTTGAGGACACAGTCACGGCTTAAGGGAGGTGGCCGGAGGTGATTTCCGCCAATCATCGGAAAGTTGAAAATGGATGAAAATGAGGGAGAGGTATAGGGCTGGTTAGGAGGAGAATGTAGAGGAACTTGAGTGGGAAGTCAATTTGAGGTTGTGGAATGGATGGGAGTGGCCGACTATTGGTGGTGGGTGGGGGAGGTTAAGTGGCTGGCTGGTGGTTGTGGGGGGAGGGGAGGAAATGGCCGGCTAGTGAAAGGGGTGAGGGTAAAGGAAGAAAGTGGGTGATCGGCTGAGAGAAGTGGTGGTAAAGAGGGGGGGGGGAGTGCCCTCCTGGTGTGGGAAAAGAGGTGATGGGAGTAGTGTCCAAGTTTCACGACTGTGTAAGGACCTATTCTTTTGACATTTAACTTTTTAGCAAGCCCCTTTGTGAGCCTATCAACACATATTCGAATCATCACATACTCTCCTCGAAAAATCTACTCTCGCTTGTGGCTATCTACATAATTTTTATACATTTCATTACTAGATGCAATTCTACGTTGGGTCAACTCATGTAACTCATGCAAATGATCATGAACAAAAGAGCCCGAATTCATATAGAGGATGAAAGTGAAGAGCAACAAATATGACACTCTAGGTGGTGGTCCAACAAGGCACAAAATATATCAAAAAAGGGGTGCGACCTATTAGGAGGCTCTTTAGGTGAGGTGTGAACGTATTCGTCAAGTGTGCACCGAATATCTAAATGATCAAATGATACTTCAACACTAAGGTACAAGTACACGGTATTCCGAATGTCTCTCAAAAGATGTGACTCGTCAGGAGGCTCACCAAATGAATGTTGGAAAATTTGTTGCGCATGTGACAATTACCCTAATGAGTTCTCGTGATATTGACAGAATGATGTGACTTTAGAGTGTTGAGTGTCTCCAAGAAGGAAAAGCGCATCCGGTGGGTCAGAAGGAGGGATGTCCAAAAACTCATCAAGCCTGCAGAAGGCAATAAGGTAGGCTCTCGAAACACTTTACCTTCTAATGTATGTAAAGAAACTTTACGCATTCTCTACTAAGCTCAATGCCCTTGCTTAGGGGAGAAATCTGGGATAGGATTTGAAGATTGATCTTATACTCATAAACGAGTCGCTCACCTGAATCTCATTCTCATAAGGAAGCAGTGGTTCATCGAGAGGTTCTTTGGGAGGTTCATAATTCATCAATTGTGTGATAATATTCCAGATGAGTATATCATCGACAAAGATAGTGTCCTCAGAAACGTGTGAGACAACCACTATGAGGTCCACATCATGAGGTGTCAAGGTTCACACTAGGCTCTCGACTCTCAGTAGTGATAAAGCTCAATAAAACATGGGTTGAGTGGGAAGAATCTATAGTCAAGAATGGGTTTATGAGCGAAGTGCTAAAGAAATGATCTATGGTAAGGGCACGAACTAGTCCTAGATAAGGAGTAAGGAGAGGGATTCAATTTTGGGGATATGATTCTAAGATACTTCAATGATCCAGTACTCATAAATGGGCTGCTCACTTGAATTTCATCCTTATAAGGAAGTGGTGGCTCGTTTGGGGGTTCATCAAAGAATTTATCAATGGCGGCATGATCCTCCAGATGAGTATCATTAATGGAGGTAGTATCCTCAAAAACTTGTGAGACAACCACTACGAGGTCAACACTATGCTCTCAGCTCTCAGTAGTGATAAGACTCGTGAAAGCAATGACTGTAGAATGAGAAGAATCTATACTCAAGAATGGGTCTATGAGTTGAGTGCCAAGGATTCTTTGGTAGGGGCACTAACTACTCCTAGGTACAAAGTAAGGAGTGAACATCACACTATTTAGGGGTCACTAGGTTACATATGATTGTTCTCTGCAGGTGCCATAAAGCTTATATCAAATTCAACCCCATCATCAAATGATAAATCACTCATCAGACACTGAACCTCACTGGTCTGAGATAACTTTGTATCATCAATCTCACCTTTCGTGTCCTTGAGGACAGGAGTAAACACAGGGGAGGACTTGGTCAATGAGTGCCTCATGATGTGCCGACATGGTGAAAGTCTACTAAATTAACTCTAACGTATCTCAAGGATTACTCGAGGTGGTGGGAAAGTTGAAATACCTTATCAACAGACTCTTATTTGGTGGAGAGTCAAACTCTCAACAAATGGTTGTGCAGAGCCCAAATCGAAACCAGGAGGCAGACACGATTGGCTCCTCCTTGAATATCGCTTCTCATAACAAGTATGCCAGGTCGAGTCATATAATCGACAACAAACAAAGTCCCTTTTCGTAGGGTGTATAACTGATCAAGGAGTCGACATATATATGATGTTGAAGTATATTCTCCCATTTCATATTTGTTCATCGAGATATGAGAAGAATTCCATCATGATTCAATCCTACGCTCCAGTCCAGTCCAATAATCATTAGCCCGATCCTGAAGTCTTAAAAAGTCTAACAAGACGCTCTTTAGATCTCTCACACTAAGATCCAATCCATAAACCACTTTGGAGTACATATTTGATTCTTCAATATTTCTTCTCTAATAAAGTGTCAGTCAACTTCAATGTATTTTGTCCTCTCATGAAAAACTGGATTCTTGGATATTGTTGGGTATTGTATCCATAGTAACCCTGATTTGAAGAAGGGTCTCATTAAACTAAGATGAATTGAGTTTGTATTTGATGTTGTATTTTCAGTTATGTACTTGCAGGTCTACTTTGCTAAGTACACACCAATGTCAGGTTACAGTGAGTCAGTAAACACGGGACTATACAATGTGATTCTTCATTGTGTAGGCCAATGTGTTGACTCACATGTAATCTCTCTATTGGGGTGTACTTCTATCCCAAGTACATGAGAAGGATCAAAGAAGGTCAATGAATGGAATTCAGAAGAAGAGGAATTTTACCCAAGTAAAATTCGTCGAGTATCGTAAGGCATACACGTCGAATTCATCGAGTTTACTCGTTAATACTCGTCGAATTCGTCGTATATACTTACTAGCACTCGTCGAATTCATCATTTGTACTTAGGGTAAACTTTCTGTAAGTTGGAATATCGGTCAAGTAAAAATCGTCGAGTATCTTCGTGTATACTCGTCGAATGTATCTATCGATACTCGCCAAATTCGTCGAATATACATGTCAATACCCGCCGAATTCGTCAAATCATTTCGACTTTACTTCTCTGGATTTTCCAAGTAGGATTCGTCAAATATCACTTGGTCAGGCGTCAAATGCGTCAAGTGAGCTATCCAGATACTCGTCGAATTCGTCGAGTATACTAGCCTGATACTCGTCGAATTCGTCGAGTATGACTTCTGCATGGCGTTGAGTGTTAAGATTCATCAACTATCACTGGGTCAGGCGTCGAATGCGTCGAGTGAGCTAGCCGATACTCGTCGAATTCGTTGAGTATACTAGCCAATACTCGTCGAATTCATCGAGTATGACTTCTGCATGACTTTGAGTGTTAAGAATCAATTGGGTTGAATTTCTTGAAGTTAAAATTCGTCGAATTTCATTGCTGTTCGACGAGTATCCTCAATGATACTCGACGATACTCGACGAATATTACTTAGGGTTATTTCTTCTTCCCGATTTCAAAATCCGGTTCGCTCTTGTCGACAGCCATGTACAGTGACCACGCAAGTTTTCCGGCGTGCATTAACTTTTCTAGCCGTTGAAATTGAAGATCTCTATATATATTTAGGGTGAGTTAATCTCAAACCCTAATCGTGCTAATCAAACTTTTTCAAGACTTTCCCGATCAAGAAATCCCGTCGGCTTTCGTACGATTTGCGCGACAACTCTCGGCCGACGCAAGTGCGATGCACGATTCGATCATCCTCCACCGAATCGACTAGATCCTTGCAATCTGAAGGTTCCTATTCTCCTAGATCTAGTCGATTCAAGATTCAAAGTCTTCAAGATTTCTGATTTTCCGTGTTCTCCAAGTTATTCAAGTTCAACCTAATCGAAGAACGACAGATAGAAGACTTCAGATCTTGTCAAGATTGTTTGTAATACTTTTGTGTAATTTTCTTTTCCATTTTGTAGGAGATTTTATCTCCTAGTTGTAGATCCGTTTGTGGATTGAGTTGTAGGAGAGGTTGTTCTCCGTGTGGTAGGAGCGTCGTCTCCGAGTTGTAGGAGTTGAGACTTCGAGGATGTAAGATTTGTTGAAATCTGAGAAATGTGAAGTAGCCAAATCTAATCATTCGTGGTATATAGGCGAGGCGGGACAGAGGACGTACCCAACACGGGGAACCACTTTAGATCTCTGTGTTCTGTGTGCTTGCATTTTAAGTAATTTTTATTCCACGTGAAAAGACACAGACATCACCCTATTTATCCCCCTCTAGGTGATCTAGGTTGACTCTAGATACTTTCAATTGGTATTCAGAGAAAGGTTTTGTTCGATACAAGACAAACTTTGAACAAGATCCCATATCTAGCGTCAAGAGATTCCACTGAATAGCCATGGACAAAAGCAAGGATATGCCGTCTATGAAGCTACCAATGTGTACTAAAGAGAACTTTCCTATGTGGAAAGAAAGAGTGAGATTCTACATGGAGGCCGCAGATCCCAGAATATTTCAGATTGTTGAAGAAGGACCTCATATTACCTTCTCAGCCTTCTGCTCTGAATTCAGCCGTCAGATCCCTTAAGAAGATGATAGATCTGACGAAGGATGAAATTGCTTTGGTCTTCTTGGATAAGAAAACAAAGAATATTATAGCAAGTGCAGTGAACGATTCTATGCTTCAAAATTTATTCCACTGTAAATCTGCCAAGGAGATGTGAGACTGTCTGGTTGTGGTCATGGAAGGTACCGAAGAAGTTCGAGACGATCGCAGATCGTTGCTCAATCAAGAATACGAGGCGTTCAAGTAAGGATCAAATGATACTATTGCAGACAACTTCGAGAAATTCTTCAAGATCGTCAACGACCTTAGAAACTATGGTCAAACATTCACTAATGGTGAGCTCAACGACAAATTTCTGAGATCCCTGACAAAGGACTGAGACATAAAAGTTGTAGCCATTAGGGAGTTTGGGAAATTGCCGGAGATTGACCCTCAGAACCTGTTTGGAAAATTGATCTCCTATGAACTCCAGATGAATACCAGAAAGGAGGAGCAAAGCAGTCAGACTTCAAGAAAAGAGAAGTCAGTAGCTCTGAAGGCTGAAGGTTCGAGAAAGTCTAAAGTTGAGTCACCAGTAAGGACACATGCTACAGACATCCCAGAAGGACTCTGTGCCAAGCACGTCAGGCTCAAAGCTATCTGATGGAGAGTTCTCACTTATCTCTAAGCAGTTCAAAAGATTGCTCAGTAAGAGGAGATAAATGAATAATCAGTTATCCTCCTCTGAGTTCAGAAGATCACATCGTGATGGTGATCGCTCCAAAAAGAACTACAACCAAGAGGACATGTATAAATCTAAACAGAATAAACATTCTTCCTCTGATGTTGTGTGCTATTATTGTAATAAGACATGACACATGATTGTGGAGTGTCCGTACAAAAAGAAGGAAGGATCCAAGAAAGAAGAGAAGAGATCCTTCAAGGGCAAGAGGAAGGAAAAGAAAAGTTTCGTCGCTAAGAAGTCAAAGACTCTTAGTGACAACGACTCAAGCGAATCCTGTTCAGAGAATGAAGAAGCTTACTTCGGGCTTATTGCTCGATCAGACGAGGAAGTTGGCGACTCCGAGTATCACGGGAAGGTAAACTCGCACACGATACTCTCTGAATCGAAAACGTCAACTACTGGTCATAAAAGCTATTCTTCTGAGGAAGATGATTCCGACTTGATGGCTCAACATCAGGAACTTTTAAAAGCTTTGACAAATGTCGTAAGATAGTCAAAAAGCAAGCAAAAGAGATTGCCTCCCTCAAGGCAGTGGAAACAAGCCTGGAGGAGGAACTTGCAAAATTACTTCCTCTCAGGGATGAAGTCCACTCCTTGAAAGAGGAATTAAAATGCTCGGCTGAGACATTAAGACTAAAAGAGAAATACTTAGATGAGTCTAGAAGAAAAGCTCTTGGTGGAGAGGAAACTTGTTGAAAGCTACTCCAAGTCGAGAACTATTTTCCCTCTCATTCAATGAATTTTCCGCTCCAAAGAAGGGTAGTGGTCTTGGCCACAGCTGAAAAAGGTAAGACTGCTAAGAGAGCCGCCGCCAAAGGTAAAGGGAAGGACATTTCAGAGTCAACCCTCCTTTAAGAAGGTTATTCTCCCCACGAACAAATATGACTCTGAGACGTCCTTTGGGCACTTCGCTAGGCCTACCTATGTAGAGCCTAAGAAACGCTATTAAGGATGGACCCGTCCCCGAGACTTTGGGGCAAGTATTTTCAAGGCTCCTTACGAAGAGATAACTCTAAAAGAGTATGATCCTTATGTTCACGGACCTAATTATAAGAAGGCACCAAAAGCCAAACCTATTGTATCCAAGGCTAAGGAGACTAGGAAGCCTTGTGTTTGCTACAATCAGGAGGCTTTCACCTCCAAGTCTGTAGCCCCTGCTTGACCTCAAGTTCAAAAGGTAAAACAGGAGCACAAGAGAAGGTACAACAGATTTGACTGTTGATGGTGCGACAAAATTGGATCATTTTGACGCAGATTATTGGTTTAATCCTGCTAATTTTGAAGCTCCACGAGTTAACAGTGCGAGACTGACCACTCACAACGTTAATGTTTCTAGTGGTGTCAAACTAACAAAGAACCCATGATCTAAATATGTTTGAGTTTCTAAGGTAAAATGATTTATGGTTGCAGGTATGTTCAAAGACCAATAAAACTCCGATCTGGTATTTGGACAGTGGATGCTCTCGACACATGACTGGGACAAGAAGTCTACTGCGAGAATTCACCCCAGTTGAAGACGGTCCAAAAGTTATCTTTGGAGGGTCTGACAAGGGAATTACGAAAGGCTACGGTTTGATCTACAATGACATAGTCTCTTTCACATACGTGACTTATGTTGAAGGATTACACCATAATCTGATTAAGCATAAGTCAATTATGTGAGAAAGGCTATATCGTTGAGTTCTACAAGGACAAGTGCCTGATAAAATCGTCTACAAATTTCGAGACCGTCTTAACAGGCACTCGGAGTAGAAATGTCTTTTGTTTAAATTTTCTATGTCTAGACAACTCTACACCAGTGTGCTTTTTGGCTAAAAGTAGTACATCTCTTTGTGACCAATGACACAAGAGATTAACACATTAATTTCAAAATTATAAACTTGTTATTTTGTCACAACTTAGTGCGTGATGCCTCCAACATTAAGTGCCTTAAAGAGAGTCCATGTCACGCATGCCAGATGGGCAAGCAGACAAGGGCTACCTTTAAGGGCATTTCTGAAAAAGATTCTTCAAGTAGTTTATACTTACTTCATATGGACTTATTCGGTCCTATGCCAATTCACAGTTTAAGAGGTAAAGTATATACGTTAGTAATTGTTGATGATTACTCTCGTTTTACTTGGGTGTTATTTCTGAAACACAAGTCAGACACCTTTGATTCTTTCACTAGTTTTGTCCGACAAATTCAGAACGAATTGAACTGCTTAGTGGTCAAAATCAGAAGTGATCACGGAACAGAATTTGAGTCTGGTGCCATGACAGAATTCTGTGAAAGTCAAGGTATCTTTCATGAGTTTTTCTCCCCGCATACTCCACAATAAAATGAAGTTTGCTGAGAGAAGGAATAGAATCCTAATTGAAGCATGTACAACTATGCTGAATGACGCTTCACTACCAGAGTACTTCTGGGCCGAAGCAGTCAACACAGCTTGTTACGTGCAAAACAGAGCTCTAATCAACAAAAACCATCGTATGACTCCCTATGAGCTATTGAAGGGTAGAAAACTGACTGCGTCCTACTTTAGGATCTTTGGCAGTAAATGCTTCGTACTTAATAATGAGAAGTACTATCGTACGAAGTTTAGTGATAAATGTTTTGAAGGTATTTTTGTAGGCTATAGTAGCCATAGTAAGGCGTATAGGATTTTCAACAAGAAAACCCTTGTTATAGAGGAGTCTATTAATGTTGTATTTGACGAGACAAACATGCTCCATAGCAGCTCGTCTAGTGTTGTTAATGCAGATGTTGGTACCAGGTTCAAGGAACTAAGCTTGGATGAAGCAGTCAAGGAAGTCACTCCAAGCTCAGTCAAGGAAGACACTCCAAGCTCAGTCAAGGTTATCGATCCAAGTATGGTGAATGAAGAACAACTAGATGAACCAACCACAGAGGATGCACCTGATGCGACAAAACCTGCTGGTGGAAGAGGAAGAAACCTAGTGTTCAGACACCTCAGAGATCACCCTGCTGATCAAATCATTGGAGAGCCAGACGACGTTGTTAGAACCAGAAGAGGTACAACTAATGAGATATTGCATATTAGTTTTCTGTCTCAGGTTGAGCCAAAGAAAGTTTGAAGAAGTAAATAAGGATGCCTCTTGGATCATAACAATGCAAGAGGAGCTCAACCAGTTCGAAATGTGTAAAGTCTGGGAGTTGGTGCCTAGACCCAAATGACAAAACGTGATCGACGCCAAATGGATTTTCAGAAACAAGCTGGACGAACATGGATTCATTATCAAGAATAAAGCCAGACTTATAGCTCAAGGGTACAAACAAGAAGAAGGGATCGACTTCGATCAGAACTTTGCTTCAGTGGCCAGACTCGAAGCAATCATGTTGTTTCTTGCGTGTGCTGCCCTCAAAGGCTTTAAGGTATATCAAATGAACGTAAAATCAGCATTCCTCAACGAGAATCTGAAAGAGGAAGTATACGTAGCATAACCCCCAGGTTTTGTCAACTTTACTTTTTCTTAATATGTTTATTTTCTTAATAAAGCTTTTTATGGCTTAAAACAAGCTCCCCGAGCTTGGTATGAGACGTTGTTTAAGCTTTCTTTTTGACAACAAGTTCACAAGAGGAAAGATAGATAAAACATTATTTCTTAGGGAAGTAAAAAACAAGATTTTACTAGTACAAATCTATGTTCGACGACATTATATTTGGCTCTACGGAAGACAACCTTTGCAAGAAGTTTTCTAAACTTATGCAGGGGAAGTTTGAAATGAAGCAGTATGGGAGAGAACTGAAGTATTTCTTAGGACTTCAGTGAAACAATCTGAAGATAAAATTTTCATCTCTCAGACGAAGTTCACTCAAAGAGTTACTAAAGAAATTCGGAATGGAGCAACCTCGATGAGGACTCCAATGAGTTCAACTATGCCTCTGGACAAGGAATAAGATAGGGAAACCTTTCTGATGAAATCAAGTACAAAAGCATATTTGGATCCTTACTGTTCCTCACTGCCAGTGGACCCAACATAATTTTTTCAACATGTGTGTGCACGCTAGATTTCAGGTGAACACGAAGGAATCTCATTACGTCGCTGCAAAACAAATTTTAAGATACCTTAAGGACACACCTAATCTTGGCTTATGGTACCCAAGAAGTAATGACGTCGAGCTAATTGGATTTTCAGATGCAAATTTTGCAGGTAGCATGGATGATAGGAAAATCTTTTCCAGGACGTTCCAATTCCTCGGAAGAAGGCTTATCTCTGCTAGTAGTTGTTGCGCACAGCTTTTAGGGATCAGGAAATCAGCTTGAGGACTGCAACCTGAAGTTTAAAGAGATTCCGGATGTTTTGCGACTCCTCCAGTGCAACAGTGATCGCAACTAATCCAAGTTTCTCACAGCCGGACGAAAGCACATCGAAGTACGATATCACTTCATCCTGGGAGCATATGGAGAACAAGGACATAGCTCTTAGCTACGTCTCGACGGATAAGCAAGTCGCAGACATATTCACGAAGCCACTGGACGAGGTCAAGTTCTCATTTTTCAAAACGTAATTGGGGATGCTAAACACAGACTCGTGAAGATGGCTAAGAAGACAGGAAGTCACTCAGGAAATTCTTCAAAGCAGGAAAATTTGTCCAAGACAAATTCGTCGAATATCGATCAGCAGAACTCGCCGATTCGTCAGATATACACGCCTAAACTTGACGAATCTTACTCTGCTTCCGACGAACCTCGCCGAATTTCACTTAGGTCAAAATTTTTCTTTCTTATAATTGGATCCGAAGAGTTACGTCAAGTCAGGTACGCGCCGTTTTACCTCTCAAAACTTTAACTATATATATATATAGAAATAATTTAGGGGCAAACAGTCTACTTTCGCCGAAAGAAACCTTCAGAGTCCGCCGAACTCTTCATCTCGACTTTTCGGATTCCGCAATTGCTCATCATCTTCTTCCCGTCGATTCGGATACCGCGCCCCATTCAATATCTTCTTTTCCGTCGAGTTGACTCCGCTCCTCGACGATTCTTCCAGAAAGTTAATCCCGACAACTTGTTCCCGAAGATTCATCGAGAGAAAGCTGTTCGGTTACATAGCCGAGAGTCCTCCAATGCCGACTCTCTAAGCTATCAGTTGTTCGTCATGGCTCCTAGAAGCACCAGCGGGTTGCTAGGTGGTGGTGAAGTAGTTCGAACAGGGTTTGTCTCTGCTTCAGACGAGTTCAGGAATGTGATTCTCATGTTGGAAACAACAAGCCTTTCTTTTGTCTTAGAATACCCATGCAAGATTTTGGATAAAGAAGTCCTAGAGCTCTTTCAGAATGCTAAACTCCGCTGGGAGGATACTGTTGTTAAGAGGAAAGTTCGTCAGACCAAGGTCAAGGTGAAGGCATCCCTCCTGACAAGGTATTTGCGGCTTCCTACTTGTGAAGAGGTCGATCAGCTTGAAGAGGAGAACTTTACTAGAGCCATGCTGTTCTGTGGACTGCCCAGGGGTACTAAGGCTGTGAAGCGCAAATGCATGAACGACGAAGGCAAGCTTCTTTCAGATATCATTGGTAAAGTGCTGTTCTGCAAGACAAGATCTCATGACTACCTCTCCTCGGAGATGTTAAGATACTCATGGCGATCATCTGCATAAAGAGATTGAATTGAGGAGCTATGTTGTTTGAAAAGATAAAGGTATGTCTGCTCACATCCAATTTTGGACGGATACTCAGCTTTTATCTGAACCAGATGGACATGGACAAATTTGATATGTCCAAGGGAGTACCTATCCACCACTTGAAGAAAATCGATTCATCAATCTTCTCGAGGTGGGATAGGAGGATCCTTAGGCCAGGGGGAGCCAGAAATTTGCCTGTGGAGGAGGAACATGTTCCTGAGGATAGGATTCCTTCTCCATCCCCAAGCGAGACTCCTGATAGTCTGAGTGCAGGAGTTGAGGGGGAGACCGTTGATACACAAGTGGCCACTCAAGAGTGCCCTTGAGTGTTCCTTCAGAGATTGTTTTAGATGTCCCAGCTGCAGTTGTTCCAGTCAGTATAGAGACAGAGGCTTCAGTTCCAGTTTCAGGTTCAGTTCCAGATGCTCCAGAGACAGTTAAAGATTCAGTTGATCTGCTATCTGAGGTTGCTGCTATAGGCCAGGCTTATGGACATGGCTGTACCTATCCACCACTTGAAGAAAATCGATTCATCAATCTTCTTGAGGTGGGATAGGAGGATCCTATTTGCCTGTGGAGGAGGATGTTCCTGAGGATGATTCCTTCTCCATGACTCCTGATAGTCCGAGGTTGAGACTCCCAGCTGTATTCCAGTCAGTATAGAGACAGAGGCAGTTCCAGTTTCAGGTTCAATTGATGCTCCAGAGACAGTTAAAGATTCAGTTGATCTGCTATCTGAGGTTGCTGCTATAGGCCAGGCTGCTGCTGCTGAGATAGTGACTGATGTGCCCGAGGTTGATACTACTGCTGCTGATGATGTTCCAACTCCTTCTGAGCATGAGATTGATGATGATTTGGATGCTGCTGCTGAGGATGATTTGAATGTTGATGATTATGAGATAGATTATGATGAGGTAATGGTTGCTGCTGATAAGCACAAAGCTGCTTATAATGCTGAAGATGTCTCTGTGCAAGATTCAGCAGAGCACATGATCGTCCCTCTTCCATAGATTATTCTTGCTTTAGCTTCTGAGGGGGAGACAGTTCAGTCGTTGATATCCGTCTCTACACAGGTTGACCGGTTTATCCGCAACCTTGAGAAAGGGATTGACAAGATGCCAGGTGCACCTCCGGCTGTTCAAGAGGAGGTAGTGAATATTTCTGACGAGGAAGGAGATGCAGAGGAGCATGCTCCTGTCCTACCGGCTACTGAAGACCCAATATTGATTTCAAAAGCTCACTTAGCTTCGATCAATGAGTCTTCCGGTGACTCGGAGATTCGTGTAGATGTCCCCTCCCCTCCATGAGCGCAGCTTGAAGATATTCCCAGTACCAGTGCTGATAGTTCCGTCCTGAAGACAATAGAAGCCATGTTGGCCAAACCGCAAGCCCATTTTGATCGTTCCTTGAGGAAAGTGATGAAAAAGGTTAAAGAAACTGAGAAAGATTTGAACAACGGCCTTGCAGCTATCAAGGTGCGTTTTGACAAATTAGATGCAAGGTTGGATTCCTGGTTTGTGCAGGGTTGCGAAGCACTTGTTCATAACATGGCCACCTTGAAAAGTTACTTAGCGGTGCTTCAGAATGTTGACACAAATGCACAAACAATTATTACTGCTCAGAATGCATGCATGGATTACTTTGACAACCAAATGGTTTATTATTCAAATGCCACAGCAAACGCGATGCTGGAAGAAGTCAAAAAGGGGGAGGATGCGCTGAAAGCTAAGGTGACAACCCTTAAAGCTGCTATGGTGGATAACTTCAAGGGGGTCAATACCTACAGTTTTGATAACTTTAGGTTGCTACACAATGAGTTGTTTGGTGTCAGCCTCAAACTAGCATTCTAGAAATTAGATGCTCCTGTAAAAGACTGGACAGACACCAGGATCTCTCACCAGATACTGCTGCTGCGAATCCAGAAGTTCATATAGCTGAAGACATACCTCAACCAGCGCAGGAGAGTACGGTGAAGGCCCGTCAGCTGTCAGGTCGGAACCAAATAGAGAAATGGCTGAGGTGTGGACGATCTCAAAGAGTATTATTTTGGACACTTTCAAGATCGTGGATCTGGCTAATGAGAACATGTGGGAGTACTACAGTTCAGATGAATGAAAAAAGTATGAGGTTGTTTCCTAAAAGAATATTGCATTTCAGAAAGCTCACTTTGATCTCCGATCCAAATGCGCCTCCAGCTCCGCCAAGATATTATCCCAAGCCGAAAGTTTATTTTGACTCAGAAGAGCGAAACAGACTTGATTCGATATGTAGATACTGTTTGCCCCTTTATCCCCTCCATGATGCTTTGTCTAAGATTGAAGATTTCTTAATTCCCAGTACCAGTGCTGATATGTCTTGTTCCGTCTTTGATTAAGTATTATTATGTGTGCAATTCACCTTAGCTTGAAGGGTCCATGTTGGCTTCAAACATGGGGCAAGCCCATTGTTGTATCGTATACACTTGAGGAATAAGCCTGATGAACAAGAGTCCCATTAAAGCTAACTGATGAATTGAGTTTGTATTTGAATTTTCATGTACTTGCAGGTCTACTTGCACACGAGACTATATAAGGTAATCGCGTCATTGTGTAGGCCAATATGTTGCACCCACGTGCTATTGACACGGTGTACTTCTATCCGACACGTACACGACACGCGACTCAAGGAAGGTCAAGTAATGGAATTCAGAAGAAGAGGAATTCGTAAACTAGTAATATTCGTAAGGCATACACGTCGAATTCGTCGACACGTTTACTCGTTAATACTCGTCATATTCGTCGTATATACTTACTAGCACTCGTCGAATTCATCATGGCTACTTAAGGTAAGCTTTCTACTAAGTTGGAAATAGTCATGTAAACAATCGCTGAGTATCAAACTTGTGCATATACTTGTCGAAAATGTATCGATACTCGCCAAACTTACATGTCGAATATACATCATACCCGCTAATTCGTCGAAATTTGGACAACTGGATTTTCTAAGTAGGATGAATATTACTTGGCTCAGGCGCCGAATGCGTCGAGTGAGAGATGCTCGTCGAATTCGTCAAGTATGAATTCTGCATGGCGTTGAGTGTTAAGATTCACGACTATCACATCTTCGAGTGAGCTAGCCGATAGTCGTCGAATTCGTCGATTAACTAGCTGATACTCGTCGCCAATATCCCACATCTTTGAGTATGACTTCTGCATGACTTCGAGTGTTAAGAATCAATTGTTGGAATTTTTCTAAGTGAAAGCAGTCGTAGAATTTCATTGCTGTTGTATCCTCAATGATACTCGACGAATCTTCTGCACATAAGGTTATGGTGTCATTCTTCCCGATTTCAAAATCCTTCATTGAGCTCTTGCCGACAATCTAAGCGACCTGCGATGCATTAGCTTTTCTACGCCGTTGAAATTGAAGATCTCTCTGCACATGATGATGAGGATGAGTTAATCTCAAACCCTAATGTGCAAGAAGCTTTTTCAAGACTAAGCTTCTCGATCAAGAAATCAGGAGCACTTCCGTACGATTCGCGCATGAACAACTCTCGGCCAACCAAGCCTTGCACGATTCGATCATCCTCCACCGAATCGATCTGGATCCTTTGAATTGAATCAAAAGTTCTCTAAAATCTTCCTATTCTCCTAGATCTAGTCGATGCAAAATTTGCATACTCTAAAGTTTTCAGGTTTCTGATTTTCCGTGTTCGCTCCAAGTTATTCAATATCAACATAATTTAAGAACGACAGTATTTCCTCAAGATTGTTTGTAAACATTTTTTAGTTTCTTGAATTATCTCACTATCCTTGTATGAAGATACTCTTGAGTCTTGAAGGATCTTCATTGAGCCATTGTTCACTATAATACCTAATTTAAAAGGAAACACAAGTATTAGGAACATAAAAATTTAACATTAATATAAATATAAAAAACACTTGAAAAGTTAGAAATTACTTTGGATTCAAGGCATGCGCTAAGCAATGAAGAGGAGTGTTGTTCTTTGACCAACGATCAAGTAATATCTTGCTTGAACATCATAAAAAGTTGATGGTTCTCATCTAACCTTTTAATGCCTCACGATCATAAATAGCTCATCCTTTCTGCATCAAATACTTTTTCAATCAAATAGAACCCACATGTCTGAAAGAAGAGGAGATAGTCCAACACTAAGTGAAGGCAAGGTTTATTCGTATCACAAAAGGTCCAACGCATACTCAGAACTACAGCCCTGTTTTCGTGAGATCATCCCCAGAAATAGGAGCTGTTGCCGAAGGATAGAATATAATCAATAGAGTCCCACCATGAATCATTTAGTAGTCTTTTTCTGCCTTCGAGCAAACCTGTGCTCTTCCTTTGATTGTGCATCTCGATAAATACTCCATTTCTCACAAATCACCATGGTTTGGAGACCAGCTTTTAATGAGCTTAAATTTTTTCAGCATAACAATCATTGAAGCAAATCTTGTATCAGCAATGAATAACAATTTCAAGTTAACAAACTTATTGTAAATTGCAAGTCTCATGGAATGATTCATGATAAAATTCTTTACCTATAAAACATCAAAAATAATATCAAGTTAACAAACTCATTATAATATTGCTAACCTCATGACATGATTCATAATAAAATTCTTTACCTGCAAAACATCAGAAACAATTTCTGATATCCAACTGCATTCCAAATAAACAAGAGAGAAGAATGACATGACCCCAATATGATCGGGGAACGTTCATCTGTGTGAGAAGAGTGCGAGCAATATCCAGGAAATGAATATTTTTGCGTTCAGCAACACTATTTTGCTGAGTAGTGTAAGGACAACTGGTTTGATAAACAATGCCATGGTGCATGCAAAAATCCAAGAATTGATGACTAACATATTGCTTAGCATTATCAGCACGAAGAATTTTAATTCGCACACTAAACTTAGTATGTATTTCATTTTAAAACGCAGTGAATAAAAAAAAAATTTAGAACGATCTTGCAAGAGATACAACCAAGTACATCTTGAGTAGTCATCAATAAAAATAAAAAAAATATAAATTTTCCCTACCAACAGACCTAGTAGGAGAAAGTCTCCAGACATCAGAGTGAACAAGATCAAAGGGACGAGAAGAACTACGTCCTTGTCTTGCTGGATAGGAGGAGCGATGGTGTTTGCCAAGTTGGTAAGCTTCACAGTTTAGAGAAGAGTTCCCTTGAGGAAGATCAGGTAGGAGTTGGTAGATGAGGCGAGGAGGAGGATGACCTAGACGAAAATGACTCTGGTGAAGAGAAGCAGACGCAGAAAAAGTAGCAACATTGTCAAGGAAGAAGAGACCGTCTCTTTCAGTTCTAGTAGCAATCGTTTCCATAGAGTGAGGATCCTGAAAGGAACATGTAGAGTTAACGGTAACCGTGCAGTTTAGTTGTTTGCATAAAGCAGGAACATAGACCAAATTGCACGGAAAAGCGGAGACATAAAGAGTATCCTGAAGCTGTAGAGATGAAGTGACATGGACTGTTCCAGTCCTGCACACATGAGGCAGAGTACCATCCGCAACAAAAACCGAAGGCAACCAGTTATGCTTGTCCAAAAAAGAGAATAACCGAGGATTGCCTGTCATGTGATTAGTAGCTCCAGAGTCAATAAGCCACTTACCCTGAATAACCATATTGGCACTTCCTGAAGAGGAGGTAAGGGATGTGGACTTTGTTGTGACATCACCCGCAGAAGGGCAAAGATGAGTATACTTTGCCCAACACCGATCCACAAGATGTCCTGTCTTGTCGTAGTGAGAACAAAGATAGGAAGATGGACCACGCCCACCAGAGAGACCCCCATGTCCACTAGAATTATCAAAACAAGCTGGCTGAGCAATGGTGCCGGGATGGGGTAGGGTGGCAAGCAGAGGACGCTGAAGAAGAGTAGTAACAACAACGATTGGTGCAACAGTAGCATCCAGAGTGGGGGAGTCAGCTTCTCCAAGAATTTGTTGTCTAATCATGTCATAAGACTCTGGTGGGCTTAGAAGATTACGCACAACTAGAAGTTCCTATAAGTGTTTGTGTTGTTCAGCAAGATCAGCAGAGAAAGGGCGGTGATGAAGAAGCTCGACATCAAAAGCCAGCACCTCCTGGTAAGCAGCAACAGGAGCCAAGATGGGACAAGAAAAAAGATCAGCATACAACGTGTATATACGTGAAGTTTGCGCTCTTTTAGAGTATAGAGCAGTGAGATGAGTCCATACCGCCTTAACTGTTTCATCATGACGAATGACGGGCAGACACTCATCAGAAAGACTATTTACAAGCCAAGTTCTGTCTAAAGCATCACTGGCTTCTTAGTCATCATAGGCAGCAGATCCCCGAACAGGAGGGTAATCAATAAGATGATGACGCTTGCGCTGAGAGCGCAATAAGAATATAAAGGTAACACTCCAATCCGGATAATTTGGGCCAGTCAGTTTGGAAACAATCCCAAGATTACCAGAATAAGTGTTAGCATAGATTGCAGTCTGAAGATAGGGCATGAACTTGATAGAAGAAGAGAGAGCAGAGTCTCTGTGAAGACCCAAATTTTCGGGCTTCTCAAATGATTTCGAGAATCAAACAACATTTTAATAAAAGAGTCGCAACATTTGAAACCACAGTATAAAGAACATAAACACTAGTATTTTTATTCATTTTTTTCCTTATTTAATTACATCATTTGAAAAAAGAAAATATGAGTATCTATTTATACTCAATACAAAAGTCACAAAAAGGATCTCTACAAGAGTCCTTATGCTTTTTATGAACTTCTTCAATGTCTAGAAAGATCTTTAGCCCTACCTTCGCCAATTCTTCCAGCGGAATTCTCTTTGGTGCACTGGGAGACGTTACTGTTGTCTAAAAAAATGGGTGCACAATGGGTTAGTCATAAAAATTATGACTATGTGAGAAAAGTATTTCATGAAGCGTTATACATGCAAACAATGAGGATAATAACAATATGCGTACAGTACAATAAATTATTTAATTCAATTATTCTCAATACTGAATCTTAATTTGCCCCTTAAATTTAGTTACATAAGATAGAAAATGCGCTGGTATGCAAACTTGAATTGGACACCCCCCGAAGTTCGAAATTGTAGGCTCACCCCTACCGGTGAATCCATCAGTAGATGCCTCTACATCATAGGATTCAAAACCATCACATTTTCCTATGCAGAGTTTTAAATTAATTATTATCTTTTCGTGAAACAAGAGTTTTTAATAAAAGTAATCCCCTCAGAAATATGTGTTGCTTTCATGTTTTTCTCCCGCTCACATTTTATTCCATAGCGATATCTTATTGAGTAAACTCATATGCAAAGACATTGTTTATTTCAGAAAGTAAAACAGTAATATCAAAGAACATACTGGAATAAACATAATCCAAGAAATAAGAAACTCACCACGACCTTGCCTTTATCTACATTCTTGTTCGCATTGCCGCCACTGTAATCTTGTGACGCCATCCTCTTATTTTTGGGCCTCGGGAACCACTGAAATTCTACGCACTTTTTATTTGGGTTGCGTCACTTGATATTTGTAGCATTAATGTTTTTAAAAGATGTTTAAAATCCGAAAATCAAAAGAAACGTCAAAATAAATGTCTGAAAGAGTTATCTAACCATAACAGTCCTCAATCGAGACTATGAATCTCAACCTTAGCTGTCCAAACGACACAAAATACCAAAAATGGCTCTTAAATAGCTTTTAAAAATATGCAAATCAGCCCCAAAATGAAACAAAGCTTAACAAGCCCTCACTATGGCTAACCAGCATAAAATCGACACAAAACTATCTTTAAAAAGGACTAAAAACATTTGGCTATTCAGCCCCCCTCCAAAAAAAAAACTGTATTTACTATAAAGGAAATCAGAAATTTCTTCAAGGCAATTAACACCCCAATAATCAAAAACAACCCAAAGAGTGAAGTAAATAGCCAATTTAGAGAGAAAATAACCAAACCAGTCAAGGGGAAGGAGAAGATGGTCAGCTACAGTCAGCAGCTACACAGAAGTAGCTCGAAAGTAGTAGCAGGGAGGTAGCAGAATCAGGGCAGCAACAACTACACAGGAGCTGTTTGGGAGAGAACAGTAGCTCGGGGCAGAAGAGAGAAGGTAGTTGCATGAGGGAGCAATAACCCTAACAGCGGCTCAACAACTTTGTCGGCACAACAATGTCGTCGACACAGTAGCCAAGCGGCGATGGCACAACAAGATTGACGACACAGAAAGATCGATACAACAGCGAGAGCTTAGAGGCATAAAGAGAGAAGGAGAAGAAGAAATAGAAGTAGAAGAAGAAGGAGAAGAAGGTAATCGCAGAGGCAGTGCAACGACAGAAAGAAGACGATGGAATCACAGAAGCAGAGCAACGCAGATTTGGAAGTGCGGGAGAAGTAGCGACTCAGGCTCATTTTATAACAGAGGAGTAAGCGGCCAGCGGCAAGCAAACGCCAAGCACCGCTCCAGATGCCACCCAACTAAACCCAATTCTCGATCCAGCCAAGACCTAAACAGCCAGCACATGCAATTGGCTAACACAACACAACACAGTAAATCCAACCATCACACTTGTTTTGGCCAGCAAACAAACACAGCCAACACACTTACACAAGCCCATATAAAATAAAGGGCAACCCAATTGAAATGGCTATTGACACTCCCAAAATAAAAAAATGTAACAATTTATCAAATACACTGAACGAAACTGTTAGCATAGTTTACTTTATTTTTAGGGTGTGCAAATAACATGTTTGTACCCTTGTATCTTTTTGTCTCTCCTCTATATATAAAGGGAGACTCTTATTGCATAATATATAATTTTTCCCCATCTAACATGGTATCAGAGGGAATACCCTAATCCCGCTTTCCGCTCGTCCGCCCGACCGCCGTTCGTCTGTGTTCCGCCCGACTACGCTGTCCGCGCTCGCCCGGCGATCTTCCGCTCGCTGTTCTTTCGCTTCCGCCTCGCTTCGCTCGGGAGCCCTCCCGCTCGCATCCGGCTCCGCCTCGCTTCGCTCGGCAGCACTCCCGCTCGCTTCTGGCTCCGCCTCGCTCGCCTCCCTCTCCTCCACCCGCCTCCTCTTCTCCGCTTCTGCTCTCTTCTTATGGCGCCGGAACAGTGCTCTTGATTTCTCCGGCGCCACCGGCTCTTTCTGGTGGTTCTCCTTCCCTCTCTACCGGTGTTCCTCCGGCTCTTTCTGGTGGTCCTTCGCCGGCCTTCTACCGTGGAACCACTGATCACAATACTTCTCAGATTACTACCATTCGGCTAGATGAATCCAATTATCTCTCGTGGTCCCGTTCTATCACACTGGCGCTCAAAAGTCGGCGTCTCTTCGGCTATGTCTCCGGTCACACAACGGAACCCGATAGGACTTCTCCAGATTGGCTGCAGTGGGAGTCCGAGAATTCCTTGGTCATGTCTTGGCTGACCAACTCGATGCAAGAGTCCATTGCCCGCAATTATCTCTTCCTTGATAGTGCTGCTGATATTTGGCGTCTTGCGGAGTCTACCTACTCTCGCCGCGGCAATGCTGCTCAGATATTTCAGCTACGCCGCCGGACTAGCTTACTCCGGCAAGGTGACCGTCCTCCTTCAGCGTATTACTTGGAGTTCACCCAGCTTTATCAAGAGTATGATCACTTTGATCCTCTTGTCTTTGTTAGCCCTATTGACGAGGCGGTAGTACGGGCTAGAGATGACCGCAATCGCATCTTCGAGTTTCTTCATGGATTGCATCGCGACTTCGATCAGATCAGTGTTCAGATTCTCGGACGTCCTCAGTTCCCTTCCCTTTCTGAGGTCTACAGCATAGTGCAGCAGGAGTTTGATCGTCGCCAGACCCTCCTTCCAGACCCTGTGCCAGAGAGCTCTGCTTTGGCTGCTTCCATCCCCTCCCTTCTTGGCACTCGTCCTTCTCGAGATACCAAGCATCGGAGCTCCGATAAAGATCATCTCGTATGTGATTATTGTGGCAAGAATCGCCATACTCGGGATACATGCTTCAAGCTTCATGGGTTTCCGACCCAAAGAGGGGGTGCTTTGCCTCGTGGTGGTCGTGGTTATGGACGCTCCTCGGGTCGTTCTGTTGCTCCCCGTGCGGCCCATCTGACTGATGCTACTACGGATATGTCTCATGGATACTCTGGTACTGATGGTTCTGCCATCGTTGGTGGTTTTTCTGCGGACGAGATGCTTGCCCTTCGACGCATGATGCAAGGTCTTTCTACTGAGCCTTCTGCCTCTTCCTCCTACGCTCATACAGGACTGCCAGGTGCTCATTCTGCCGTTTCTTCTCCCTCCACTCATTGGGTCATTGACTCCGGGGCCACAGATCATATGACCGGGTCCTCTACAGGTTTTGTTTCCTATACTCCTCTCTCTGGGCGTGATAAGGTGAGCATTGCTGATGGTTCCCTTTCTCCTATTGCTGGGAAGGGAACCATCCCCTGCTCCTCTCTCACCTTGTCCTCTGTCCTTCACGTCCCGTCCTTTACTCGTAATCTACTTTCAATTAGTCATTTAACCAACTCCATGCATTGCTCTGTGACATTTCTTCCGTCTTCTTGTGTGTTTCAGGACCTGACGACGGGGAAGGTGATTGGCTCTGGTAGCATGGTGAATGGCCTCTACGTGCTTGACTCTGGCGCTGCTACATCTGCTCTTGCTCTTCATTCCAGCACTGTTCACCCTCTGTACTCCGGGCACTGTGGCCTGGGACATCCCTCTCTTTCTGTTATGAAGTCCTTATTTCCTGCAATGTCTGTTGATGTTTTTGAATCTTTTGTTTGTGATGTCTGTAGTGTTAACAAACATCATCGTACTTCTTTTAAGCATGTTTCTTTACCCAGTTCTATTCCTTTTGCTGTGGTTCATACTGATATCTGGGGGCCATGCTCTCCTCCGTCTATCTCCGGTTGTACTTGGTTTGTTACATTTATTGAATGCTTCTCTCGCACTACCTGGTTATATTTGATGCATCAAAAAAGTGATGTGTTCTCTGTTTTCCGGCAATTTCACGCCATGATCTCTACCCAATTTCAGTCGAAAATTCAAATTCTTCGTAGCGACAATGGTCGTGAATACATGGATTCACAATTTGAGCGCTACCTGGCTGATCACGGTATCATACACTAGACTACCTGTGCGTATTCCCCAGCACAAAATGGCGTTGCTGAGCGGAAAAACCGCCATCTGCTGGAGGTTGCTCGATGTCTATTGTCCACGATGCATCTTCCAAAAATCTATTGGGGAGATGCTGTCCTTACTGCTGCATACCTCATCAATCGTTTGCCCACTCGTGTTCTCGGGAACTCTACTCCCCTGGACACGCTTGGTGTTCCTACTACTCGCCTTCCTCCTAAGGTGTTTGGTTGTGTGTGCTTTGTTCACATCCATCACCCCCGTCCCTCCAAACTTGATCCACAGGCTCTTAAGTGTGTTTTTATCGGTTACTCTCCGACGCAAAAGGGGTACAAGTGTTTTCACCCCCCTACAAGAAAGGTGTTTGTTAGCATGGATGTTACCTTCCGTGAATGCGAATCGTACTACCCTTTGTCTGCTTCCTCCACACCGGGTATGCCTTCCGTTCCTTTACCCATACCTCCTCCATATCCCTCACTTCAGGGGGAGATTCTACCAGGGGAAGTGAGTCCTGTTATTCCAGTGGAGGTGGCCTCTATTCCAATGTCTCCTCCCGTCTCCATGGATCCTCCCTTCTCTATGCCTTCACCCCCGACCTTGCAGGTATATACTCGGCGTACAAAGGGGACAAGCACACAGGAGCCTGCTATGATACCAGAACAGTCAGTGGATCCTGACTCAGGGCCCTCAGAGTTACCGATTGCCCTTCGAAAAGGTATCCGGTCTTGTACTCGCCATCCGCTTTCTAATTATGTTTCTTATGACTCCATGTCTACCTCCTACAAGGCCTTTGTCTCCTCTCTTGCTACTTTTTCTATACCTGCGTCCTGGCTACAGGCTCTTGAGGTCCCTATATGGCGTGATGCGATGGTTGAGGAAATGAAGGATTTGGAGAAGAACCATACCTGGGATCTTGTATCTCTTCCTCATGGGAAAAAACCTGTTGGGTGTAAGTGGGTGTTTTCTGTGAAACAGAATCCACAAGGGATTGTTGAAAGGTGCAAGGCACGGTTGGTTGCAAGGGGTTATACCCAAACCCATGGCATTGATTTTCAGGAGACGTTTGCTCCGGTTGCTAAAATGAATACCATCAGGGTATTGGTGTCCATTGCTGTTTGCAAAGATTGGGACCTTCTGCAGCTTGATGTGAAGAATGCCTTTCTCCATGGTGACTTGGAAGAGGAGGTCTATATGTCTATTCCTCCGGGTCTCACTCCAGCTGGTGCCTCAGGGAAAGTTTGTAGATTGCTGAAGGCTCTATACGGACTGAAGCAGTCTCCAAGAGCATGGTTTGGTCGGTTTCACAAGGCGATGATGTCGTTTGGATACTCTCAGAGTAATGCTGACCATACGCTGTTCATCAAACGTAGGCTTGGGAAAATCACAGTCCTCATTGTGTATGTTGACGACATTGTCATAACTGGTGATGATCATGAAGAAATTCAGAATCTGAAACAGAAGCTTGCCAGAGAATTTGAGGTCAAGGACCTTGGAAAACTAAAGTATTTTTTGGGAATTGAAGTTGCAAGATCAAAGCAGGGAATCTTCCTCTCACAGCAGAAATACACGTTAGATCTCCTTGAGAAGATGGGAATGAGCGAATGCAGACCGGCTGATACTCCGATTGAGGCTAATCATTGATTGGGGCGTGATGGTGGAGCGGAGATCGAAGATATTTCAGGGTTCCAAAGGTTAGTAGGGAGGTTGATATATCTGTCACATACTCGTCCAGATATCTCCTATGCTGTAAGTGTTGTGAGTCAGTATATGCATACTCCAAAGACACGACACGTGGATGCGACACACAGAATCCTTCGGTACCTCAAGTCCTCACCAGGAAGGGGAATCCTGTTTTCCCCATGTACTGACCTAAAGATTGAAGTTTATACTGATGCTGATTGGGCTGGGTCAGTGGACGATAGGCGATCCACCTCTGGATATTGCTCTCTTGTTGGAGGAAATCTTGTTACTTGGAGGAGCAAGAAACAACAGGTTGTGGCACGATCTAGTGCTGAGGCTGAGTTTAGAGTTATGGCTCATGGGGTCTGTGAAGGTTTATGGCTTCGGGCCTTATTGAGGGACCTTGGTCTTGTGGAAGAAGGACCCATTCGTCTGTATTGTGACAATAAGTCAGCTATTAGTATCGCGCACAATCCAGTTCAGCATGACCGGACAAAACACATCGAGGTGGATCGACACTTTATCAAGGAGAATATTGAAAGAGGAATAATATGTACACCCTTTGTGCCCTCTAACGGGCAACTTGCCGATATTCTCACCAAAGGATTAAGTGGGAATTCTTTCGATCAGATTGTGAACAAGTTGGGCATGTTTAACATCACTCGCCCAACTTGAGGGGGCGTGTTAGCATAGTTTACTTTATTTTTAGGGTGTGCAAATAACATGTTTGTACCCTTGTATCTTTTTGTCTCTCCTCTATATATAAAGGGAGACTCTTATTGCATAATATATAATTTTTCCCCATCTAACAGAAGCAAAAAGCAAAAATAATTCGTAAAAATTTGATTTGCCTTTGTTCATCATCGGGGAAAAATTGAATTGAGTTGGTGAAACATTTAGGGTGTTACAGTCTCCATAGAGAAAACAGACAAAAAAACAAACCGCGCAGATAGAGGAAGAAACCACAGATAGAGGAAGAAACCACGCGGATAGAGGAAGAAACCGCGGGTGTTCGCAAGATGCGAACAGAAAGAGTCTGCAAGAGGCGAACAAAGCAAGTTCGCAAGGAGACAAGCTGCACACAGTAGAGGGCAAAGGGCTCATCGGGCGGTTAGAAAACTGAAGTCCGCCGAGACCACTGAAGAGCTCTGTAGGTGATTTGGAAAAAGGAAATCGCAAGGATCGAGTTGTCCTCTGATACTATGTGAGAAAAGAGCTAAATAACAGAATTTTTATTCCTCAAAAACTTAATATTACATGAGTATAACTCCTTATTTATAGGGGAGAAGAGAGAGAAAGAGAATACAACAGACAATGTGAGACTAATACACAACAGACGGACTGAGCGGACACAAAAATATATGCTGCAACAAGAAATGCGGTTAGATAAGCTAACCGCCCACTGAAACCTCAGACCGCAACAACATAAACCTATCCACCAGACATTTCTTTGCTCCACCAGAGATGCGGTCTCACTTGTCCTTCTCAAGACAGCTTGACAACTAAAACCAGTCCGCCAGGACAAGATTTCCACTGCAGTTCGCCAGTCCGCCAAGAGTAGACCTCCACGGAAGACTGCCAGGGCAGACCGCCAGGCCACTAACGTTAGACCTCCACTGCTTACCACCAGACCGCTAAGGGCAGACCGTCAGGCCGCTAAGGGCAAACCGCCACTGCTGATCGCCAGACCGCTAAGGGCAGACCGCCAGGCCGCAAAGGGCAGACCACCACTGCAGACCGCCAGGCCGCTAAGGGTAGACTGCCAAGGCTAGAAGAGTTCTAACATAATGGAAGTGTATCTTGCCTAAATCTTTGCTTGAGATCATCCTCATGGAAATGCTCCCTATGAGCTGTAAGATAATCATCAATTGAAGAATCAATCACAACAGAGGGTTGAGTCAATCTCTACAAATGGAGGACTAAGGACAAGAATGATCATCTGATAGTATGAAAGTCTCTCAGGAGGAGCTTTATGGTGTAAAGCATAAATGAGCTTCACTTTCTCGAATAAAGGAGGAGCGATACGCGGATGGCCTAAATGATACTCGTCCTTATCATCATAAAATCGCGTTGAACGATTACTATGATCATCCATGGATAACTTATAGACTCTCCTACTGTGTCTCACTAATGAAGATCGAACTACACACGAATCCCCTAAATACTCTACCACTACGAAGCAAAATGTGACCTAAACCTTGGGCTTCGATACCAAATCTGAGGTAGGGTAGGGTCGGGTAGGGTAGAGTATGAATGTGCTCTAAGCAATGCAAACCCTATGTGTAGCGTCAGGAAAATGAACCATACCTAATCCTAGGATGATGCGTGTATGTAACAAATGATTCAACAACAAATTGCAAATAATAATAAACCATAAAACATTATCAATTAACACAAATGATATGCAAATAATTTTAACAAGCGAACAAGTTAGGCCTTCCTCCGATTGGATGGCCATTAGTTAAATGTGCAAATAAATGAATCCCACAAGTCACGATTAGTCTTACGAGCAAACTCACTAATGTAGCAAAAATCATTCATAATAATATAAGCAATCATGTCCCTGCAACAATTCTGAAATTAGTAACACTAAACAATAGAACTCATGTGTGAAGAGCCATAGGTGAAGGCAGGGAGATCCGGTGATCGTCGAGGTGGTGGTGGCTATACGGAGAGATGAGCAGTGCTGTATGGTGGCTGTAGAGGGAGATTGGGCTGTTTGTGTACTGGTTTGGTAGGGAAGGGTGTAGGAGGGGATGGGCTTTGGTTAGGCTCCACGTGGGGAGTGGGGGACTCAGAGGGCTGTGAGGGAGGTCGACCAGGCCTTGGGAGGGCCTAGAAGGGGGTGGGTATGTAGGATGTGGGACTGGGGCAGTGTGGCTGCAGTTAGGGGATTCCCAGATGTGTAGTTGGGGGATGCCCAGCTGTGTAGTTTTAGGGTTGGAAGCTTTTGGAAAGAGCATGAGAGGACTGGGTGGGGTGTTTTCTTGCAGGAGATTGATATTAGCTGGTCTGGAATTCCTTGGGAGAGGTCTGTTTAGGCAAAGAATTATGTAGATGCGTTGGCTGAAGGTGGAAAACACAGGGAAAGGGGTGGCTGGTTCAGAGAAGGGAGAAGTTGGGTGCTTTCGGCCTGGATGGGGTAGAATGAAGGGGGCGCACTGCTGTTTGGTCTGCTGGCAGTAAGTTTAATGGGTGAGGGTAGGGGCGAATAGGAGGGGGAACAAAGTGAAATGTTACAGAAACAAAGAAACATATGAAGGAGTTGACACCTTGAGATTTCATGGAGTCAGTACCATGAGAGATCTGCAATTGCTCAAAAACCAGCCCCTTCCCATCTATCTATAATAGAACATGCTTATGACTATTATCCTGGACCATTTTGATTGACGCCACATGATGATTGTCTGATCTCACTAAATAGAACATTAAGAAATAAAAGAAAATACATAAAATTTCCAAATTTTGCTCTGAATTGGACTGCTGAGTCAGACCATCTATCTGGTAATGCCAAATATGGCAGGCGACAAATCAGCCCCGAAAATAGCATCGATCCCCCATCAAGTAGTAGCTGCATATACTTCTCTTTTCTTTATTTTTTTTCATTCATAGAGACGATTACAAAAAGTTGCTATGTATGAAAAGTAATAAATAGATTAGAATACTTTCATAATTTAAATAGTTTGTTATTGGAAATATTTCAACTCACAAAGATAAATTCCATTTATATTCAACTATCAATTTGATTCCTAAGTTATTACTTTAGGCCGGGTGAAAATTTATTTTTGTTTTGCGGTTGTGCTGACATTTGGTGGTGCGTGTGTTATGAAGATGGAAATATGGCGACTCGAAGAGAGGAATGAGCTGCCTGCACTTACTGGCGGAGAAAAAAATCGGTCCTCAGTGCTATTACTCACCAAGACAAACAGAAGACCGAGTCTCTTGAAAATACCAACCATGATGGAGTCTTCAAGAAGGCACGTAAGCCAAAGAAGTCGGTGCTCCGCCAACGACAACATGTTCTCACAATGCTAACTACAAAAGAATCATTCACCTCCAAGGGTGAGATAAATGCTCTCGGTCACCCACCTATGCATAACTTTGATGCAAAGAAAAAATATTTGACCAAGCTATGTAATGTGCAAAATCATGTGACTTCAACAATGAGGGCAAAAGAAAGGAGGCGTCCCCCAACAATCAATATCTACAATAATTTGGAGGCCAACTGGCAACCCAAAAAATAGAGTCAAACCTAAGATGCGACTCAAAGAAAATGAACCGTCCCTCGAAGGGAGAAGTCGACATAATGCTAACTACAAAGCTGCAGTCTGGAGACTACACGAGGATCTGCAAAAGATGAAAAAACAAGTCCTCAAGTCCCGAGGAATTGGATGTGAAAACATCAAAAGGAGGCTCCGCAGAAGATAAAGAATTAGAAGATGTCATGATTGAATTTTTTTAAAAAATCAAGAGACATCCAAACTTAAGAACTTGAATCCAAAGAGTATCATCATTAGAAAGTATCTGGAAAAAGAACCATGAAGACGAATGAAGAGCAGACAGTACTTAGGAAGTTATTCGACCAAATTGTGGCCAGCTGAGTCAAGTCCTTGATAGACCCGATGAATTAAAATATTGAGAATCCCAAAACCCATAAAATTGAATTAAAATATTGAGAATCCCAAAACCCATAAAATTGGCACCGATTTATGAGGGAAAGAACTAGAAAACAGTCCACTTGTGATTCGTACCTCAAAATGCTGTAGCCAATTGTCCTCAAAATCCCTGCCTTGAGCACTGTACTGGATTCATGCTTCTTTTTCTCATCTTCTAAAGAAGGGGGGCCTTGGCGCACCAGTTGTGGTGTTGCCGTGTAGCCTTGAGGTCATGGGTTCGAGTCCTGGAAGTAGCCTTTTGCAAAAATGCTAGGTAAGGTTTTCCTGCATTTCACCCTTATGGTGGGACCCTTTCCCGCACCCTCGCTACACGGGGATGCTTTGTGGACCGGGCTTCTCCTTATCTCATCTCTTAAAATGCCTTGAACTACCACCATACTCTTTATTATAAAAATGAGAGGGATGACAACTAGAAAGGTGTTACAGTGAATAGAGATATAGAGGAAATAAGGATTTCCAAGAAGGAAACCTAGACAAAGAAAGCTAGGGTTAAGCTTACTAACAAAATTACTCATGCTTGATATTTTGTAATCGTCTTCATCCTTGTGTCTTCTCTTGAATCAATAAAATTATAGAACTTAACGTTGCTATCAACACAAAATTTCTTATACTATTTGTGCGTGTGGGTGTGTACACGCAAAGCACTAGATAGGAGTGAAAAAAGAGAACCTCAACTATACACAAAAAAATCCAAACACTAACTTGCTCAAAGCGAATCTTGTTATCACAAATCAAGTTACATCAAGATTTGTGATGCTGCTTCCACTTCCAAAATCATTAATGAACCCATACTCGGTTCCATTTTAGGTCAATTAATATTAGATCACAAAAACCATCATATCATTAGTCCCTGGTAGAGACGAAGAGTGGTGACTACTTTTCAAGCTTCTATAAATGAGCAGCAGAAGAAGGAACCAACCATATTGACTCAGAAGAGGATTAATGAAGTCAAAATGTTGTGGCAGTTCATTCTCTTGAATCAACAAGAAGCGAGGATGATTGAGATGTTGAAGGAAAGGTATTCGACATCCGAAGAGGAGATTAACTGCTCAGAAAGGGTTCATTCTCTTGAATCAACAGGAAGCGAGGATGATTGAGATGTTGAATTCAAAGTATTCGACTTCCGAAGAGGAGATTAGCTACAAAGAAAGACAGTGTTTTCCTGCGAGAGAATCAGAGACACCTAAGACACACAATGCCTACCGTCTACCACATTCTGCACTGAGGTAATAACTAGGCATAAAGTGAAGAATGAACAAAAACTATTTCCAGTTGAATATGCGTATTTTAATTTTTTAGTTTATTATGTGTCACGTGATATGTCATGTGTAAGAATTAATGGAATACAATTTGATTGGCTCTCTACTTGTTATCAGCGCCTAGGGCCCCCGATCCCGCTCACACTTTGCAGCCTCGTGTCGCGCCTCGTCCGCGGCTCATCCGCGCCCGCTTCAGCAACGCCCTCCCTTCCGCCACGCCATCTCTTCCTCGCTTCGCAGCCCTCGCCGCATCTTCTGTGCGTAGGGCTTCCACCGCATTTTTTCTCGGTCTCTTCCTTCGCTTCTTCCGCGCCGTCTCTAGGGCCTAGGCCCTCCAGCGGCATTCATAGCCTTCAGCGCCTCTCTCCGCCCGTTTTACGGGCGGCCTTTTGTCTCTGAATGTTTTGTCCTCCAAGGGGGCTACCGGAAACATTGTGGCCACATCCTCCAATGTCCTCTCCGGCGGCGCGATCTAAGGGGCACTCGTAAGATGTGATTTCTTCCGTCTTGAGATCTTCTTCTTGCTTGTTGCGTTCAGACGGTCATCGATGGGTGATTCCTCCGAAATCTCGTCTTTTCCCCGCACCGATCCCTCTGGAGATCCTCCTAGGAGCCACGACCAATCTGGCTCCTTGAAAATCACTACTGTTGCCTTGGATGACACAAATTATCTTGAATGGTCTAGGGCGGCACTACATGCTATTCGAAGTTACCAGCCATATGGACATATTGATAGAACTACCGTTGAGCCATCTTGTACCGATCCCTTATGGAAAAAATGGAATGCTGACAATTCGTTGGTTGTCTCGTGGTTACTTCACTGTATGTCCCCTTAGGCGTATCACAACTACATGCTTTTCGATTCTGCTCACGAAATATGGAAGTGGGCCCGTGACATCTATTCTCAGGCAGGCAGTTCGACGTAGATTTATGAGCTCACTCGTCGTGTTTTGGAGCTAAAGCAGGGCACCATGTCTGTCTCTACTTATTACTCTGAGTTCGAACGTCTTTATCAAGAATTGGATTACTTCAACACCTTTACTGTTGCATGCACTGCTGATGCGCAGACTCTTCAGAAGGACAAAGACCGCTTTCGTGTTCATGTATTTCTTATGGAGCTCAATATAGAGTTTGATACTGTTTGCCTACATGTCCTCCACCGCGAACCTCTTCCCTCTCTTAGAGAAGCCTTTGGTATGCTCCTCAGTGATGAGAATTGTCGCTGCTCTTTTGGTCCCTCTACCGACCACTCTGCCCTTACTGGGATTGGTCGAGGCCCTCCTCCTTTTTCCACCCTTGTTTGCTCCCACTGTGGAAAGAAAGGGCATGTTAAGGACGCCTGTTTTCATCTACACCCTCAACTTGCTCCTCCTGGTCGGGGATATGGTGCTCATGGGAGAGGTGGTCATCGTGGTGGTGCTCGTCAGACTGGTGCCCGCGCACAGTATTTTGCGCTTTCAACTGAAGTTTATGAGGACCCACTCCCCTCTGGGTGGGTCTTTCTGTTGCGGAGTTAGAGGCCTTCCGCCGTATGCTGCGTTCCCATTCTAACTTTACATCGGCTGATTCCACTGTCGCGTTCGCTACTTCAGGTATCTCCAATGCTCATGCTTTGTCTTCGTCCCATTTCGAGTGGATCATTGACTCGGGTGCGAATGATCACATAACCGGCTCTGCTTCAGGTTTTACCTCTTACACTCTTTTATCTGGTCGTGATAAAGTTATTGTTGCCAATGGTTCCTTTTCTTCTGTTGCCGGCAAAGGAATCATTGTTTGTTCTCCTGACCTGTCTTTTTCTTTGGTCTTTCATGTCCCTTCATTTCCTCGCAATCTTCTCTCCATTAGTCACTTAACCATGTTTTTAAACAGCTAACATTTTTTGCTGATGTTTGTGTGTTTCAGGATCTAGATACGAAGCGGATGCTTGGCAACGGTAGGAATGTTGACTGATTGTATTTGCTGAACCAACCATTATCTCCCAGTGATCTCTCCACCACCCGTGCTCCGACTTTGTGCTCGCATAACACTTTGCATGACATCTGGCGTTGTCATCTGCATCTTGGCCACCCTTCTGCTTTCTGTCTTACCAAACTATTTCCTAGTTTTAGCTGTTTAATTAAATCGTTTAATTATGACATCTGTGAACTATCAAAACTTGCTAGTCTCAATCATGTTTCTTCTCCTAGTCCCTGTCCGTTCGATGTAATTCATTCTAATGTTTGGTGCCCCTCCCTCGTGTTATCTTTATCTGGCTATGAATGGTTTGTTACCTTTATTGATTATCACTTTTGTGCTACTTGGCTGTATTTGTTAAAAAGGAAAAGTGACATGCTTACTTGCTTTTGTTCCTTTCATCAAATGGTTGTGACACAGTTCAATGACACAATTCATGTGCTTCATAGTGATAATGGTGGAGAGTATGATGATCTGGGAGCGTTTGGTGCCTATCTTGTCAAACATGACATTATTCACCAAATCACCTGTGTCCACACTTCTTCTCAAAATGGCGAGTCCGAGCGAAAGATAGACACTTATTGGAGGTTGCTCGGCGTTTGTTAATTGCTATGAACCTCTTCAAGTCCTATTGAGGTGATGCAATTTTGACTGCAACTCATCTCATTAATCCCCTACCATCACGCTCCCTTTCCTTCGATACACCACTTTCCCATTTATCCCAGAAACACATTGTCCACACCTCTGATATCTCTCCTCGCATTTTTGTTTCTTTTTTGCTTTGTTCATGTTCATACCTCGCATCGCGATAACTTGGATGTTCGTTCTCTCAAATGTGTTTTCATGGGCTACTCTCCTACCACCTATGTTATCAAGGCGCGCGCCTAGGCGCGCCTGAGGCGCCAGGCGCACGGGGTGCAAGTCGATGCGCCTTAGCAAGCCCAAGGCGGGCGATGTGCCTCAGGCGCGCCTAGGCGCGCGCCTCATGCGCCTGCAGGGCGCAGTTCAAGCGCGCCTGAATGCATGAACCAGTTTTAAACCGGTTCAGGCAATAGGCGCGGCCTTATATAATATCACGATTAGGCGATTCATTCATTTCCGCAATCTTCTAGGGTTAGCCATCGCTCATCTCGCCGACTGCCCATTCCCGTCCCTATTCCTCCTCTCTTCTCCTTGCTTCTCGCCGGAGTCGCCATCGTTCATCTCGCCGGAGACGCAGAAGGAGTAGCCGGTCGTCGACGTTGTTCTCCTGCACCGATTTCTCGCCGGAAACTCCTTCATCCTCTCATCTCCTCCTTTAATTGTAAGATTCATTCTCCATTTCTCCTCTTTTTTCTTTTTTTCTTCCTTTAAGTGTAAGAACATTCAATAAGGATTTATGGCCTTTGGTTTTGACAGAAATTTATTTCTAAATTTTTCTAAGTAGCCTCCATCTTCAACACCGAGTGCTTTATTAGTAGCCTCCAGTATAAGGTGATTTTTTGTAATTATTCTTGAAGTTTTGTGCTATTCATTAAGCCCATTTCTTGTAATCATTCATAAGGATGAACTCTTCATCAAGTTCACTGTTTTACAGTGAACTGGATGAAACCCAGTTCACTGTAAAACACTGAACTGGATGAAGCCCAGTTCACTGTTTACAGTGAATTGGGCTTCATCCAGTTCACTGTTTACAGTGAACTCCAGTTCACTGTTTTACAGTGAACTGGGCTTCCAGTTCACTGTTTTACAGTGAACTGGATGAAGCCCAGTTCACTGTAAACAGTGAACTGGGCTGTGTTTAGTTTCTGCTTCTCTTTTTCTACCTTCTACTTCAATATATATATATAATATACTATCTTTACTAGCTTATTTTAATCTAACATCATAATAATTAATCTAGTCATCTTGTGTTAACTCAAGTATTCAGATATGTTATTAATTCTGCAAACTTTCAAAATACACAGAGAGGCAATGAGAAACATAACACAGTTCACTGTTTACATATTGCTATTGTTTTCAAATTCTAGGCTTAATTACACCTAAAAGGTTTTGCTTGTTTATGCTTGTTCATATTGTTTTCATATTGCTATTGTTTTCAGAGGCTACCATCACTGTTTACATATTGCTATTGTTTTCAGAGGCTACCATCACTGTTTACATATTGCTATTGTTATACTGTTTACATATTGCTATTGTTATACTTATGCTTGTTAACTCAAGTATTCAGATATGTTATTTTATACTTATGCTTGTTCATATTGTTGTGTCTTGTAGCCATAAATGATACAACGTGATATTATGTCTATTCTTTTTTTTGCTTAATTACACCTAAAAGGTTTTTTTGTTTATGAGTTTGCTTTGTATTATTGGCTATTTAGCTCTGAAAATTAGTTTAGCATCCAACTCTGAAAATGGATGCAAGTGGTTCTGGTTCATCCTCCATCCAATCAAGGATTGATCCATGCTGGAAGTACGTGCGCCAGATTTCTTCCGCCAATAAAAACGACTTGATTTGCATTTTCTGTGATAAAGTCACGAAAGGTGGAATTTATCGTGCTAAACAACATATTGTTGGAGGATTTAGAAATGCAAAAGCTTGTCTCAAAAGCCCCCCACATGTGCGCAACGAAATTAAAGAATATATGGAGAAAAAAGCAAGTGCAAGCAACACGGACAACCAAGCATTGCCTGACTTTGCAGATATCGACACATTTGGCAGTGATGAAGAAATGGAAGCCAATGTGGGCAAGATTCATAAAAGAGAAGGCTTCTCCAAGAAGCCTCGAACTAAAGGACCAATAGATGTGTTCTTTGCTCCAAAGGTTGGCAATGTAGGGGCCAAAAAAAGAGCTGAACAAAAGATGAAACAAACTTCTATTAATGAAGCTTGCAAGAAGGAGTTGAGAGGGCGAACTTGTAAACATATTGCTCAATGGATGTACGATGCAACTATCCCATTCAATACTGTAAAACATCCTAGTTTTGCGATAATGGTGGAATCCATTGGACAGTTTGGAGTTGGATTGAAGCCACCGAGTTACCATGAAGTTCGTGTCCCTTTGCTAAATAATGAAGTCACTGAAGTAAAAGACATGATGAAGACATACGAGGATGAGTGGAGGGTCTTTGGATGTTCTATTATGGCTGATGGATGGACAGATCGGAAACAGAGAACATTAGTTAATTTTTTAGTCAATTCACCAAAAGGTACATTTTTTCTAGAATCTGTTGATGCATCTAACTACTCGAAGACGGGAGAAAAATTATTTGAATTGCTGGATAGAGTGGTTGAAAGGGTTGGAGAGGCGAATGTGGTGCAAGTTGTTACGGATAGTGCCAGCAATAATGTGCTAGCAGGTAAATTAGTAATTATTCATTACTATTCTTAATCATCTTCAATTTTTATTTTTTGTGTATACGATTGTATAATAATTTCATACCTAACAAATACTCTAACAGGTAAATTATTGGAAGTAAAACGTCCAAATTTATATTGGACCCCATGTGCAGCGCATTGTATTGATCTAATGCTGGAGGATATTGGAAAAATGCCCAACATTAGCCGCACACTAAAGAGGGCAATGACCGTAAATGGCTATATTTATGTACGGCCTGGAGTTGTGAACATGCTAAGGACCTTTACGGGGCAAGTGGAGCTTGTTAGGCCCGCTGTGACGAGGTTTGCAATGTCTTTCTTAACTAGTCAACACATTCATAAGCAGAAAAACAATCTAAGGAAGATGTTTACCTCACCTGAATGGTCTTCGAGCAAGTGGGCAAAAGAAAACGGAGGTAAACAAGTGCAAAGTATTATATTAATGATTTCTTTTTGGAGAAGTATAATAGATATTTTAAAGATATTTGGTCCTTTAGTCCGCGTATTAAGATTAGTGGATGGTGAGAAAAGACCTGCCATGAGTTATATTTATGAAGCGATGGATAGAGCTAAAGAGACGATCATTAGTTCTTTTAATGAGAAGGAGGACAAATATATGGATGTCCTAAAAATTGTGGATAAAAGATGGGAAAGCCAACTCCATCGACCTCTTCATGCCGCGGATCACTATTTAAATCTAGAATATTTCTACTATAATCCCACTATTGCAGAAGATGGAGAAATTATGGAGGGCTTATACAAGACAATGCAAAGACTCATTCCAAGTCATGAAGAGCAAGATAAAATTATTGACCAATTAACTCTATATAGAAATGCTGAAGGATTGTTTGGAATGGAGTTTGCTATTCGACATAGAAAAATTAAGTCCCCAGGTAAATTACACAATATTTAAACAAGTTTGTTTTGATTTTTCAATTTTTAAATATTTACTATCTTAACAGCTGACTGGTGGCAATCGTATGTCGCTTCAACTCCAAACCTAAGAAGATTTGCCATAAAAGTGCTTAGCCTTACATGCAGTGCATCCGGTTGTGAGCGAAATTGGAGTTTTTTTGAACATGTAAGCTTTTAAAATTTATTATCAGTATTTTATATTTATATATTAAATATAACTTATTTATACGGTTATTGTTTATTGCAGATACGTAGCAAAAAAAGAAACAGACTAGCTCAACAACGCTTGAACGATTTAGTATTTGTGAAGTATAATCGAGCGTTGAGACGTCGATATGATACACGTGATCGCATAGATCCAATTTCGTTGGCAGATATTGATGATAGTAATGAATGGTTGATGGGTAGAATGGAAGAAGATGATGATGCTGAGGCTGAGCGGGAGGACTTGGTGTTTGACGATGAGTTATTAACTTGGGACACAGTTGCTACTGCCAGTGGAGTTGAAGAAGAAATTTATCGCACACGATTATCGAAAGGAAAAAATGTGGTTTCTACGAAGACACTTGAAAAAAGGAGTATTTCGAAGATGAAAACAACTACTTCATTATTCATTAGAGAGCCTACTACACCGTTAGTCATTAGAGAGGATAATACTCCATTAGTCCTCAGAAATGCTGATGATATCGATGAAGAAGAAGTTGAATACAACGAAGAAGAAGAATATAACGATAGTGGAGAAGATGATGACGACATAGTCTTAGTCTTTTCAGAGGATGAGTAGACATGTGAGTAATAAATTATTTAAATTTCAGAGTACTTTAATAATTTTATTTAAAAATAGTGCATATTTGATTCAAGTTTTATTTATGTTATTGAACTTTGGTGTGTTTGTTACATTGTCCTTCCTTTTGTTGTGATTTTTCAAGCTACCATTTTACTCTCGTTTTGTTCAATATAAATTTGGGTGTGTTATTACTTTTTCTATAGTAAGGGTGTTTGATTCCTGTTGTCTTTCTGATGCCATGTTTTGAAAGAACATTATAATTTTATTTAGAGGTAATCTAGATGTTGGCCTAAATTGGTGGATGAGTTAGTTCAGTTTTTTGTTCTCAATTTGATATAAAAAACAAAAATAGGAAGAACACGTGCTAATTGGGCGCCCAATTCGCTCAATTTCAGCGAATTGGGCGTCCAATTCGCTCAATTTTCTTTTTCCCCACTTTATTGCGCCTCACGTGCCTCAGGCGCGCGCCTGCGCCTTGCGCTTTGCGCCTAGGCTCCAGGGCCCCTTTGCGCCTCGGTGCGCCTTGCGCCTTTGACAACATAGCCTACCACCAAAGGTTATCAGAGTTTCTTTCTCCTACACGTCGCTACTACTGCACTATTGAAGTTACTTTTCGTGAGGGGGAGTCGTATTTTGGTCCTTGTCAGGGGGAGACGAGTAATGATATTGACGGTACCCTCGACTCTCCACTTCCGATAATGGCTTCTCCTCATATTCCTCCTACACTTGCCCCTTTTTCTCTCGGTTTTTCTCCAGTTCCTCCCACTTCTATTCCTCTTATACTATTTACATACTCTCGCAGACCTCGTATCGCTGAGCAAGTACCATCCATGGATGTCCCGCTAGTGTCGGTGCCCGCTTCCGCTCCAGATTCGAATGATGACCTTCATGTTTCCCTTGCTCTACATAACAATAATACTGGTGGCTCCAAATACCCCATTGACAATTACTTTTTTTATCATCACCTCTCATACTCACATAACTTTTATCTCATCTCTTTCTTCTATTGTGATTCCTAAGACCTGACAGAAGGCTGTTCAGATACCTGAGTGGAAATAAGCTATGGAAGAAGAGATGTGTGCTTTGGAAAAAATGGGACATGTTGACTTGCGAGTCTTCCCCTTGGAAGAGAACAGTTGAATCACGATGAGTCAAGATGAGGTGGTGGTACAATATAAAGCGTGCTTGGTCGCTCAAGGGTATAACCAAATCCAAGGAATTAACTATCAAGAAACCTTTGCCCATGTTGCAAAGATGAATTCTATTCGTGTGATCCTCTTGCGTGCTGCATGTATTGGGTGGGGGCTACAACAACTTGACGTCAAAAGTGTCTTCTTTCATGGTGATTTGGAAGAAGAAGTTTACATGACCATCCCACCTGGATTTACTAAAGGAAGGTCCAATGGAATGGTCTGTCACATGCAGAAATCTTTATATAGCCTAAAACAATCCCCTAGAGCCTGATTTGGACGGGTTAACAAACCCATGCTACAATTGGGTTAAACTCAAGGAGAGATTGATCATACTCTCTTCATCCAGAGGAGAGGAACTTAAATATCGATACTCATTGTATACGTAGATGACATCATCATTACAAGAAATGATCTGAAGGAAACCGTGCACTTGAAAGAACAGTTGGGCAAAGAATTTGAAGTTAAAAATCTGGGAAAATTGAAATTCTTGTTGGGGATTGAAGTAGTAAGGTTTTGTCGATGGATCTTCATCTCTCAGAGAAAGTATACCCTTGATCTTTTGGAGGAAATTGGTATGCTTGGGTGTGCTCCTGTGGATACACCTATTGAGGCTAATCACAAGATTGATGCTGATACTAAAGGGGAGAAAAGTTGACATCTCATGATACTAACGATTGGTTGAGAGACTTATATACCTATCTTATACTCGCCCTGATATTACATATGCCGTGGATGTCCTAAGTAAATTCATGCACTCTCCCACAATTTGCCATCAACATGATGCATATCAGGTATTGAGATATCTCAGGAAGTATCCAGGACGTGGGATTCTGTTCTCTGCAAACCAACCTTTAAAAATTGAAGTGTTTATAGATGCTGATTGGGCTTGTATCCAAGATTATAGAAAATCTACTATCGGGTATTGCTCATTTGTGGGTATAAATCTAGTATCCTGGAAAAGCAAGAAATAAAATGTTGTTGCTCACTCAAGTGCTGAAGCAGAGTATAGGGCTATGACAGAAGGGGTATGTGAGGGGTTGTGGTTGAAGACGATTCTCCAGGATATGGGAGTCCAGGTAAACAAACCAATTACTATCTATTACGACAATAAAGCTGCCATCAATATTGCTCACAGTCCGGTTCAACATGATAGGACAAAACATGTTGAAGTTGACCGACATTTCATCAATGATCATCTAGACAAGGGAAATATCTGTACACCCTTCGTAAATTCTCGTGATCAACTAGCCGACGTCCTCACCAAAGGACTAAGCTATGACAACTTTATGGATGATACGATCAAGTTGGGAATGATTGATATATACTCTCAAATTTTTTTGTGAGAGTTGAAAATGTGTATTTTAATTTTATAGTTTATTATGTGTCACATCATGTATTTGGGTCTTATATATGCATCCTTGTCATGTGTTAAAATTAATGGAATACAATTTTCTTGTCTGTCTACTTTTCCTACCTCAAAAAATAGGACCAACAATTTGGGGGGAACAATGGCCTTGAGTGAAAGAACTTGTACAAGTTCAACAACATGCTGAAAATCTCACCAAAAGCATGTCCGACCATGATTCTTTCCTGAACAATATCGTAATGTTCATCTTCAAAAATCTTATCCAAACTATTTTAGTGGCTTTATGAATCATGGTTGTAGATGTCAGATGTCGGGGACACGTCAGTTTGAGTTTTTCATGTTGGTTTTAATATGTCTGGAGATATATGAGTGATATTTTATATATCAGACTTTAATATTTAGTTAATTATATATATAATTCTATATACATATAATCATTTCTTAAATATATATATATATATTTATATATTAATAATTAGTCATTTATGAACATTTTAAAACTATCAAATTAGTATGCATTTTATGTTACACAAGTAATCACAGTATTAACACGGGAAAGAAAGTCGGGGGAAGCAAGAACCCAGGAAGTCATCAATGATGATCGAAGATAAGGTACCCTCTGTCCAAAATTCAAGGACCAAGTAAAATTGAGGTTGACGATAAACGAGCACATGAAAGAAAGACAGAGGAAGTATGAAGAGAATCGAGAGCTAATGCACAAAAGATCATAGATAGAAATAATTTCTGTTTGTTGTCTATTAAACCATGTACGCTATAATAAATTAAAATTTAAAAAGTCAATCAATATACAACCAGGATATATTGATTGATATATCAGCCAATATATCGGTCGATGCTTGTATATTGACCAATATATGTTAAAAAGATATTTTGCAAAATAAGTATCAGAAACATGTCATTTTCCATGAAACCTTTACGTTGGGCGACATGTCGGCCAAGTCCGTTGATATCCACAACACTTCCATGAGCCCTTATATTCCTTAAATTCTTGTTGAGATTTACTCAAGGTGTTATGTCTAGTTCTAGTCTATGCAAATTATCTTTAACAACCTTGGTCCAATGTTTTATTGGGTCTACCCCTTCTCATACATAATCCTTATTCACTAACTAGACCACTTCTAATACATAATCCTTATTCACTAAATAGACCCCTTCTCATACATAATCCTTTGTCACTAACTCCATCTACTTGCTTACTTTGTACCTATGAAGCACAGATACTTCTCCGAAGACAGCGTACCCGTACCAGATACGTATCCGGTACCGGTACGTACCCGATACTCGACGGATACACCTATGTGAACACATTTGTAATTAACACATCATTTTGCATATTGTGAGAGAAGTTTGTTTTCTAGAGTAAACTAAAGGTTTCTCTATGCTAGAAAGCGTTGGTACGTCCAATTAAGTTGTGTATCTGTACCGAGTACGTTACAAGTACGTGTATTGAACGTGTTGATATGACACAAGTTATTAATAAAACAGTTAACTTGTTTGTTGATTAACCGGAGATTGAAGATGTTGATCTCCAACAATGAAGTTGATCTCTAACAATGAAGAAGAAGAAAAAGACTTATGAGTAGACTTAAGTCTAATTTTATCTCTTTTGGTTAAACATAGAAGATGTTAAATTTTGTAATATTTACGAATGCTTAATGTTTGAAAACTTCATGTTATGTTGCATTGATTTGTGGACTTTTACTTCAAGTTATGATTTATGTTTGATGTTTCGATGTTTTGAGAACTATTTAATACACTTGTGATACACACACACACATATGTATATATATATTATATTTGTTATAACGTATCATGTCGTACCCGTATCCATGTTTTTTAAATTTGGTCGTACCGACGTACCGGGTACGTATCGTACCCGGTACCCTTACCAGTACCAGTGCTTTATAGCTCTGTACATACCCAAACCACCTAAGTCTATTTTCTAACATCTTAGCTTCCATAGATATCACTAATACAAATTTCAAATATATTAATTCTCTAATATATATATGTTTGACGTTTTCCACACATCCATTCTAACATTATCATTTTTACCACACCGACTTAATATCAATGTCTTTTTTACTGATGAGTATTTAGATTAATACAATTCATCATGTTATTAACAATTTTATAAAATTTGTCTTTAATTCTTCAATGTACCTCTCATCATACAATATTCTTGACTCATTTTTCTTTTTTAATTACCGAACTTATGTGAAGACCCTTTTCCGGGCTTCCCAAATGATACGAGAATCGAACATGTTTTTAATAAATAAGGTCGCAACATCACAGTACGAAGAACATGAACATCATAAATTTTATTCATTCGTTTGTTTATTTACATCTGACGATTAAGAGACTACAAGTATCCATCTATACTTAATACAAAAATCACAATCTGGATCAGTACACGAGACTTTGTGCCTTTCCTGAGCTTCGCCGATGCCTGTAAAAATCTTCAACCATACCTTCGCCAACTCTTCCAGCGGAATCTCTTTCCGAGTACTAGGAGTGGTTCCTGTTGTCTAAAAAAATGGGTTCACAATGGGTTAGTCATAAAAATATGACTATGTGTGAAAAGTATTTCGTGAAACAGTTATACATGCAGACAATGAGGAATAACAATATGCATACATTACAATAAATTATTTATTTCAATTATTCGCCAGACTAAATCTTAACTTGCCCCTTAAATTTAGTTACATATGATAGGAAATGCTCTGGTATGCAAACTTGGATTGACCACACCCCCTAAGGGAGAAATTGTAGGCTCACCCCTACTGGTAAATCCATCAGTAGATACCTCTACATCATAGGGTTCGAATCCTTCACATTTCCCTATGCAGAGTTTTAAATTAATTCTTATCTTAACATAATTTACATAAAACATGAAATTTCTCCTCAGAAGGTTGTATTGCTTTCAATTTCCCTCGCCCACATTTATTCCATAGCGATTTATCATTTAGTGTAACTCATATGCACATGCAATGTTTATAAACAGTAAAACAGTAATACCAAAGAAAATAATGGAATAAACATAATCCAAGAAGTAAGAAACTCACCAAGGTCTTGCCTTTATCAGTATTTTTATTTGAATTATTGTCACGATTATCTTGCGACACCTTCCTCTTGTTCCTGGGCCTCAAATACCACTGAAATAGTACGCACTTATATTTGGGTTGCGTCACTTGATATTCGTAGCGCTGATGTTTTTAAAAAGATTAATTAATAAGCGTTAAAAATCCGAAAGTAAACATAAACGATAAAAGAAATCTTAAAACGAGCTGTCCAACCAAAACAGTCCTCAACCGAGACTGTGAATTTCAAACTCAGCCGCCATACGACACAAAATAGCCAAAAATGGATCTTCAATAGCTCAAAAACAGTCTCAAAGTCAGCCACAAAACATCGTCTAAATAGCGCAAAAACAACAATCAAATAGCGCAAACTCAACTTCCAAAAATAGCTCAAAATTAGTCCAAAAACAACAAAGTTTAATACTAATATCAGCCCTAAAATTATGTATAACAGCCCACTAAAAACAACCACAAAATCAGCCACATAAAGGTCTTAAAATCAGCCATAAACAACGTATAAATAGCGTAAAAATAATCGCAAAACAGTCCCAAAATATGCATATCAGTCCTCTAAAATCAGCAAGGTTTGAGTACGAAAACAGCCCACGAAAATAGTCACAAAGCTGTCTGAATATAGCTACTATAGTAGAGTAGGAATGGCCAAACCAGTATAGGGAGGAGAGGAGAAAGGGAAGCTCACAACAGCTACACAGATGACAGCACAACAACAGGGATCAACAACAATTCAGGAGCAGTAGGGAGCATCAGAGAGCAGTAACTTGGGGGCAGCATCAGTTCGGGGCAGCAGGGAGCAGCAAGGGAACAACAGCAGCAAGGAGCAGCAAGGGAACAACAACTTGGGGCAGCAAGGAGCAGCAAGGGGACAGCAGCAGCTCGGGGCATCACAACCACGCAAATGGCAAGAGAGAAAGAGAGGAGGGAGTGAAGAAATGAAAGAGGTTCAACTCTTTATAACATGAGATAAGAGGTCACAAGACCAACAAGTCAATCAAGAGAGTTATTGCACCGCTTAGAGGTGTCACCAAATCAGCCCCAAAGCAAATATTAGCCAACACTTGGCTAGCCAAGTGTCAAAACCATTCAACACACATAAAAATCAGCCAACACACTAAGTCAAAATTCAGCCAACCCACCACTAAAGGCAACCCACTTACAAGCCCACTTAGCTCTTGACACCCAAAATGAATAACTGAAGTAAATGTAACCAATTAAATGAAATGAAACGTAAATGAAAACACGAAAGTTATTCGAAAAAAATTCGATTTGCCTAAAATTATTTGGCGCATTTTTGGGTTGTTATAATTCTTCCCTCCTTAAATAAGTTTTCGTCCTCGAAAACAAACGTTATAAATTAAAAGTTGATAACGATGTCCATTATCACTTTCCTCGGATCTTGATCCTAGCTGAACTTCACGTTTTTCTTGAATCTCTTGACGACGTCGACTGGAATAAACTTAGAGGTTCTTATACGTGAGTTTTAAATTAATTATGTTACATTCTTAACTTATGTTATGACTTCATACTGCCTACGACAAATTATTGAAAACCGTTTCCTCTGATACCAAGTTGTGAAGACCCTTTTCCGGGCTTCCCAAATGATTCGAGAATCGAACATGTTTTCAATAAATAAGGTCGCAGCATCACAGTACAAACAACATGTATATCATAAATTTTATTTATTTATTTATTTAAATCCGACGTTTGAGAGACTACAAGTATCCATCTATACTCAATACAAAAATCACAATCTGGATCGGTATACGAGACTTTGTGCCTTTCCTGAGCTTCACCGATACCTATAAAAATCTTCAACCATACCTTCGCCAACTCTTCCAGTGGAATCCTTTTCCGAGTACTAGGAGTGGTTCCTGTTGTCTAAAAAACATGGGTCCACAATGGGTTAGTCATAAAAATATGACTATGTGAGAAAAGTATTTCGTGAAACAGTTATACATGCAGACAATGAGGAATAATAATATGCATACATTACAATAAATCATTTATTTCAATTATTCGCCAAACTAAATCTTAACTTGCCCCTTAAATTTAGGTACATAAAATAGGAAATGCTCCGGTATGCAAACTTGAATTGACCACACCCCCGAAAGGCGAAATTGTAGGCTCACCCCTACTGGTGAATCCATCAGTAGATGCCTCTACATCATAGAATTCGAATCCTTTATATTTTCCTATGCAGAGTTTTAAATTAAATCTTATCTGAACGTAATTTACATAAAACATGAAATTTCTCCTCAGAAGGTTGTATTGCTTTCAATTTCCCTTGCCCACATTTATTCCATAGCGATTTATCATTTAGTGTAACTCATATGCACAGACAATGTTTATAAACAGTAAAGCAGCAATACTAAATAAAATACTGGAATAAACATAATCCAAAAAATAAGAAACTCACCAAGGTCTTGCCTTTATCAGTATTTTTATTTGGATTATTGTCACGATTATCTTCCGACACTATCCTCTTGTTCCTGGGCCTCAGAAACCACTGAAATAGTACGCACTTATATTTGGGTTTCGTCACTTGATATTCGTAGCGCTAATGTTTTTAAAAAGATAATAAGCGTTAAAAATCCGTTAAAATCCGAAAGTAAACATAAACGACAAAAGGACTCTTAATACGAGCTGTCCAACCAAAACAGTCCTCAACCGAGACTGTGAATCTCAAACTCAGCCGCCAAACGACACAAAATAGCCAAAAATGGTTCTTAAATAGCTCAAAAAACAGTCTCAAAGTCAGCCACAAAAACATCTAAATAGCGCAAAAACAACAAATAAATAGCTCAAACTCAACTTCCACAAAACTAGTCCAAAAATAACAAAGTTTAATACTAAAATCAGACATAATATTATGTATAACAGCCCACTAAAAACAACCACAAAATCAGCCACATAAAGGTCTTAAAATCAGCCGTTAACGTCTGAATAGCGTAAAAATAATCGCAAAACAGTCCCAAAATATGCATATCAGTCCTCTAAAATCAGCATGGTTTGAGTACCAAAAGAACCCACGAAAATAGTCACAAAGCTGTCTGAATATAGCTACTATAGTAGAGGAGGAATGACCAAATCAGTAAAGAGAGGAGAGGAGAAAGGGAAGCTCACAGTAGCCACACAGAAGGCAGCATAGCAGCAGGGAGCAACAACAATTCAGGAGCATCAGGGAACATCAGGGAGCATCAGGGAGCAGTAGCTTGGGGGCCGTAGCAGTTCGGGGCAGCAGGGAGCAACAAGGGAACAACAGCTCGGGGCAGCAGGGAGCAGCAGCTCGGTGCAGCAAGGGGACAGCAGCAGCTCGGGGCAGCACAACCACACAAAGAGCAAGAGAGGAAGAGAGGAGGGAGTGAAGAAATGAAAGAGGTTCAGCTCTTTATAATAAGAGATAAGAGGTCACAAGACAAACAAGTCAGTCAAGAGAGTTATTGCACCTCTTAGAGGTGTCACCAAATCAGCCCCAAAGCAAATATTAGCCAACACTTGGCTAGCCAAGTGTCAAAACCAGCCAACACACATAAAAATCAGCCAACACACTAAGTCAAAATTCAGCCAACCCACCACTAAAGGAAGCCCACTTACAAGCCCGCTTACAAGCCCACTTAGCTATTGACACCCAAAATGAATAACTGAAGTAAATGTAACCAATTAAATGAAATGAAACGTAAACGAAAACGTGAAAATTATTTAAAAAAAATTCGATTTGCCTGAAATTATTTGGCGTATTTTTGGGTTGTCACAACTTAACTCTCGATGTTTTTTCCCTTAATCTTCTGAATAAGTGCTCCAAGGTACTTAAATATAGTTGTAGAGTTTCCGGTTTAATTTGTTTGTATTTTGTATTTGTCACTCGTATATATTAAGGAGTGATACCTGAGTAATGCTATAACTCATTATATTCTTGCAACATGGCATCCGAGCTGCAAATAACCTAAGCACGCTATGTTGGTCTTGCTCGCCGCTTCCGTTCGATCTCGTTCGTCATCCCTTCGGCCGATCTCACTTACCAGCGTAGCGCTTGCCCTTCCCCAGTGCAGCGCTTGCCCTTCCCCAGCGCAGCGCTTGCCCTTCCCCAGCGCAGCGCTTGCCCTTCCCCAGCGCAGCGCTTGCCCTTCCCCAGCGCAGCGCTTGCCCTTCCCCAGCGCAGCGCTTGCCCTTCCCCAGCGCAACGCTTGCCCTTCCCCAGCGCAGGACCTCTTTCGCTCATTCCAGCGTAGTGCAACGCCTCTCCTTCGCCAATGCAATGCCTTTTCTGCTCATTTTGTCCTTCCACCCTCCCCTTCTCCACTCGCTTCTCCTTGTCGACGGGCTGTTTCTAGGCGCGAGAGATGGTGCAGTAAATCTTCTTTCCGACGTTCGTTTTCTCCTCCTTTTTGGGATGAATCCTCCTCCATTGTTTTTCTGATTTTTTCCTTAGCTTGTTTCATTGTCGGGATCGTCTGTGGCGGCTTATCTTTTTATGAGAAACAGTTAGGGTTGCGCCCATTTCCTCTGTGCTTTCCCATGGTTTCTATTCTTGGGTTGCTATGGAAGGGAGTGTTGATTCTCCAAATATGTCCTTCGACGTGCGTGCTGAGTCCGCCCTGATGCCGATATTGGGCTCCAACCGCGCAATCCAAGACCATGAGACTCCCTTGGGCTCGTTCTACCCTGAAATTTGATGGCACCAACTATCTCCCATGGGCTTGTTCTATCAGTCTTGCCCGCTGCATGTTTGGGTATGTTAGTGGCACAACGAAGGCCACACCACAAACTTCTACAGAGTGACCTCAATAGCAGTCTGAAAGGTCCCTGCTGATATTGTGGCTGCTCAACTTCATGCAATAATGCATAGATTGGAATTATCTTTTCCATGGCACTACCACTGATATTTCAAAACGAGTTGAGGTTACTTATTCTTATAGTGGGAATGTCGTTCAGATTTTCCAATTCCGTCGGCGGATATTCCTCTTGTGGCAGGACGATCGTTCCCTCTCCGCTTATTACTTGAGTTTACTCAGCTCTACCAAGAGTATCAATTCAATGCTCTTACCCCTGTCTCTCCTGAAGTTGAAGTGCTTATTCGGGCTCGCGTGTAACACAATCAGATCTTTGAGTTTCTTTATAGCCTGTACCGTGATTTTGACTCTATAAATGTTCAGATTCTTGGGCATTCTCCTTTACCCTCTCCGCCTGAAGTCTACAACCTTGTTCAACATGAATTTGATCGTCTCCAGATTCTTCTTCCTTACTATGGCTCTGAGTGCTCTGCTTTTGCTGCTCAGTTCAGTTTTGGTAGGCGTCCTTCTTGTGACACTTGGCCCAAGTATGCTGAGAAGGATCATTTACTGTGTGATTATTGCTGGAAGACCCGTCATACTAGGGACACTTGCTTCAAGCTCCACAACTTTTCCCTTCTAAGAGATGGCCCCTCTTGTTTTGGTCGTAGCTATAATCATTCTCCAGGACGTCCACACCCATCCAGATTTGCTCATCTCTCAGATGTGTTTGACGATACTTCCCATGGTTGCTCTGCTACTCCCGATGCTACCTCTACTCTTTTTTGCGATGAGATTCAGGATTTTCATCGTCTGATGCATGGTCAAACTTCCGAAACATCTACTCCATCTTCCTCTTTTGCTCACTGGGGGATCCCAAGTGCTCATTCAACTACCACCCGCTCCTCCAGTCAGTGGATCATCGACTATGGTGCCACCAGCTATCTGACTGGCTCCTCCTCATATTTCATGTCCTAATTTCCTCTGTATGGTAGGGACAATGTTAACTCGTAAGTGTTTAGCAGTCAGACGTGTGATGCGATATGATTTACTGATTCCACAGATCGATCATGCTTTCTCCCTACTTTGTTTCCTCTTTCTATTTTCTCTTCTACTTTGTGATTCTTATCTCTTTGATGCTCTGATTTTTATTGGTCATTAAAATATTTTGTATAAAATTAAGACTAACAATTTGCTAGCATTTTCAAAAATCTATAATTCCATGGTTGATTTTATCACCAGGGATTATATTTTTTTGAAGAAGATTGATTTCTTGTATATTTTAGGAGAGTGGTTTTGTTTACTGGTCATAAGTTGCAGTGAATGATCCTTCTTTTGCCGCACATTCTATTGCAGTAAGGCAGTGACACATTATTTGTCAGAGCGATGTTTAGACTGTCTACTAGCAGGTCAAATCACAGTCTCGTCGGGGCCAAGCTCTTTCAACCCAGGGAGAATTGATGAACTCTGAGTCGCATCCTAATTTTTCTTTATTTCCCGCATTTTATTTTGTGTGTCGCGCACTTTATTTCTTTTATTTTCGCGCATGTTTATCGCACACATGTATCTTGTTCTGTGAATGTCACTCGCGCATGTTTGTTCCGCTTATTGGCATGAATGACCAATAAGACCTTGAATTAAAATGGTCCATCAAACTAGGCTAGGTAGTGATTAGGGCAAACTTATGAAAATATATTAAAATTAAGTATTTTATATTAATATTTTGGAATGAAATACTAATATTTAATTTAATTTCTGCATTATTAAAACATTTGTGGATTCCTGTGATTTTTAATCAAAACCTTATTCAAGAGTTTAAATTCCAGGAGCCACTTCTTTGAAACCTTTAAATGTCCCCTTTTTATACCTATTAAAGTTATGCATTAAATATCCAAAAGAGACCAATTTCTCGTTAGTATGGCCGGATCACCAAACCCTTGACATTCCCCCCATTTAATCTCTAATTTTGTCATGTAAAAATAACTCTTTTATTAATAGAAAATTCTTGCATTCTCTTCTTCTTAACCATTGATATTCCATCCTTTGGAAAACTGGAAGATCATGCCGATGAATTCTCTCTCCTGTCAGCCAAAAAAACTCCCTACCTCATTTAATGTTTCTTAATTGCAATTTAAATCATATTTAGGCTGCGTTTGGCGCGGCTTATCGCAGTTTATTTGCTTCCGTGAGTTTGGACAAAAACATCATTGTCATAAAATATATGTTTGGTATAGCAAATGTTACAACTATAACAAAAAAAACTACTTTGAGGCATAATTGCATAAATTTTGATATGACAATTACATTTTTGTCCAACCTCACTGGAGCAAAAAAGCTGCACCGGACGCAGCCTTAACCCGTACTTCTATCTTTATAATAATCTGCCAGCCCCACATGAAAAGTCAGCTTGGACATATTTGGGAACAGAGAACGCCTTTCTCTGTTTCCCAACGGTCCAACCCCGTCACCTCGCCGCCGCTGACAGAGGCCCTCCCTGCTTTCGGTGAATCTTTCCCCACCTGCTGCCACGGCTTTGACCAGACCTCCTCCTCCAATCGGCCACTATTCCACCTTCCTTACCATTTCGATCAGAACAATGGATGATTCCACTATTTCTGAGCCTGCTATGTTTATACTTGGTATACCTTTTTAACTGAAGACTCACTTATTGTTATCATAGCTTTATGCCTAATTTTATTTGATTAGCTAAATTTCAGAGCTTGCTTAATTATTACCTACTTGTTTATCATCAATTTAAATTCTGTTGTTTCATTTTTGTTTCCTATCTTACTTATGGATATATTATTGTACAACCCATATTCGACGAGAATGGGCCCTACCGCAGCCAGCTCAGCGAGAGTCAAAGTCAACCAGTCAAGACCGAAGTCAAGATCAAGCCGCGAGCCAGCAGAAGGCCTGAGCGAGTATGGTGAGATTCCCCCGCATACTAGCCAGGTTGGCGACTAGGCGAGCTACTCGCTCAGCCCGTGCGAGCTCTCCAGGAAGTCGCCTAGTCTCCAGGGTGGGGTGTATAAGTATGACCCCCCTTCCCTTTGGATTTTCCTATAAATAGGACCCCAGGGGTACGAGAGAAGGTGACCAAGAATCTCGGATAGATACCTGCGAGCCCTTTGGATTTCTTTTCCTTAGAGACCCAGTCGCGACCTGCGACTTAGTTGCTAGCTCATTTCCCTCGTACCTAGCTCGGCCATTCTGGTTGTGGAGGGGATGCTTCTTCCAAGCAGCCGGGTACGTGGTGGGACCTTCCTGCCGCAGCAACCTGTGGTCTTGTTCCTAGCTCATTTCTGTTCTTGCTTCCGTGGGCCGTCTAACTTCACCACTTGACCAGTAGCCTTAGGCAGCCTAATCCGATCTTGAGGCAGGAAACTTTTCTTGGCTTCAACACTTGGTGCGGTGAGCGTGGATAACAGCCAAGGAGGAAAGTTTCGTGGTTGAGAACGATTGTCAATGGCGGCGATCAGGGCGAGTTGGCGGACAACTCGACAGGAGTTGGCACCTCGGAGCGAGGTGGTGGGTTTGTAACAGTAGTTGCTTTTGAGGAGTTCGCGAAGAGGATGGAGAGGGCGATACTCGTCGGGTTCTCCAACGCCCCTGAGGTCACGACGACCTCTCCCCGTCGCCTGACCCCACCGGGCGAGGAAGTCCCGACCCGGCGAGCAGGAAAGGAGCCCGCTTGGGCAAGAGAGGAGCGGCCGATGCCGTCGCGTCAGCACCCTGCGAGCAGCCTGGGCATCAGGTTCTGAGATCCTGAACTCTCGGCGAGGTGTAGGGATACTCGCCGATGGAGTGAGTATGATTACTCAAGCGGGGAGGATACTCGCCGCCGCCAGGAAGGGAGGAGCCCCTTCTGCGACGAGATCCTCGCGGATCCCGTCCCCGACAATTTCCGAGAGCCCTCCCTCACCTACTACTCCTGCAAAGATGACCCGATAAGGCATCTTCAGTGGTTTGAGGACGTGGTCTCCATCCGCAACATGTCCGACGCCTTCAAATGCCGGTTCTTCTCAATCAACTTCAAGGGTAGTGCGAGAGACTGGTTCCACCAGCTGCCAGCAAGTTCCATCTACTGCTTCTCCGACCTTCGTCGGGGCCTCGTGACGAGGTTCGCGACATCCAAGAAACGGAAGAAGGAAGTGACGACCATTTTCAAAATCTTGCAGGGGCAGCACGAAAGTCTGGGTCATTACATCGACAGGTTTCAGGAGGAGGTCTTGGAGGTGGAGGAGGTGGATGGGTTCACCTTGATGGTAGCCTTCAAGTTTGGCCTGAAGCAGGGGCTCTTCAAAATGGAGTTGGGGCATATGCCGCCTAGGTCGTTCGAGGAAATGGTGGAGAGGGCGAATGTCTTCATTCAGGGGGAGGAGAGGAACAGAGAGTTCTTGGCAAGGCTGGACGGGGATAAGCCGTTAGGGGAAAACAGGGGAAGATTGCTGGAAAAGGAGAGGCGGCCAGAGAAGCGTGATGATAGAAGGCGGGAGGAGTCAAAGAGGAAGGAAGAACGGAAGAGAAGAAAAGAGCCCAGGAGGGTGGAGGAGAGGAGGCAGGAGAGGCCTTGAAGGCAGGAGGAGAGGAGGCCTGCCGAGGCTCCAGAAGGAAGGGGGAGGAAAGAAGATTGCAGTACCCGAGAGATTGCCCCCAGTGGAGGCGATCGGTCCGGCAGGAGGAGAGGAGGAATAACAATCCGAGGGGGCAAGGTGGAGGAAGAAGGGAGACGATGGCTGTCGCGCGACAGACCAATAAGCGTCGGCGAAGGGAGGAGCGTCAGGAGAGACGATAGGAGGCGGCTATTCCCCTCTACTGCAATATCCATCGGGTAGAGGGGCATGGGACCTTGACTTGCCCAGAGTTTTGGGAAGCAAGGAGGAGGTTAGAAGCAACGGAGGCGGAGAGAGAGCAGCCAAGGCAGGAGGCCTCGGTGGGGCAAGTAGCATTCCAAGCTCCGCTGAGGAGGAATGCGGATAGGGTCGAGCAGGGAGGTCGAGGAAATGTTATTCCCGGTCCACGAGGCGGGCACGTTGGGGTGATCAATGGAGGTGCCGGACTCGGAGCTTCCCGCAAGGGTACTCTCCACCAGATCTACAAGAGGAACGTCGCCTCGACATCACAGACTCCGCTTCTGAACGAGATAACCTTCTCAGAGGAGGACATGCTGTGGAACGAGAACCCTTTCCACGACGCGTTGGTGATACAAGATGCAATCGAGGACTTCACCGTCGACCGGATCCTCGCGGATAACGGGAGTTCGATGAATGTCATCTTCAAGAGAATCTTCGTCGGGCTTCAGGTGGAGGCATCCAGGGTCCAGGCTGCGGATGGACCTCTTTTTGGTTTCTCAGGAGAGAAGAAAGAGGTGGAAGGGGGAGTGGAGCTGCTGGTCACTCTCTGGGGTACTTCAATCCGATGCCGATTCGTCATCGTCGACGCACCCAGTGGTTACAATGCCATCTTCGGGCGGCCCTTTATCAACTATTTCAAGGCCGTCCCGTCGTCGTACCACCAGTGCCTGAAGTATTGCCGAGATGACGTCCAAGTCAGGATCACGGGAGATCCGAAGGCCTCCAGGGAGTGCTACCTGAACGCGGTCAGCATCATCAGTTGGATGGGTGACGCGGAAAGGCTGGAGTGGATGATGGAGCAGGAGGGCCTGCAAGCTGCTGAGGAGCTAGAGGAAGTAGAGGTGATCTCCCCGAGAGGAGAGCCTGAGCTGCTGAAGGTCGGAGGATCCTTTCCCCTTAAAGGGAAGGTGGAGATGGCTGCTTGCCTACAGGAGAATGCTGACATCTTCACTTGGAGCGCCGCCGAGATGCCGGGGATTGACGCCGATGTTGCTTTTCATCGCCTCAACCTAGTTTCCACGGTAGCTCCAGTTCGCCAAAAGCAGAGGAAGAGCGCCACCGCGCTGGCTGGGTCGATCCGGGAGGATGTAGGGAAGCTGCTAAAGGCGGGGTTTGTCTCGGAGATCCAATATCCAGGCTGGGTCTCCAATGTTGTAATGGTAAAGAAATCCGAAGGGGGCTGGAGGCTATGTATTTATTTTTCTACGTTGAATAAAGCTTGCCCGAAGGATTGTTACCCCTTGCCTCAAATCGACGCGCTGGTTGATTCCGCCGTCGGGTTTCTTGTGATGAGTTTCCTTGATGTTTTTTCCGGGTATCACCAGATCCGGATGCTCCCCCCGATTGCCGCGATGTTTCTTTCATCACCAGCGACGGCTGTTATAGCTACAAGATTATGCCCTTCGGGCTCAAAAATGCCGGCGCAACGTATCAAAGAATGATGGACCAAGTCTTCAAAGAGTAGAAGGGGTGGAATTTGGAAGTCTATGTGGACGATCTTCTTGTCAAAAGCAAGAGCGTCGCGGAGCACATAGTGTATCTGACGGAGACTTTTGCCACCCTGAGGAAGTATAAGATGCGACTCAATCCGACCAAGTGTGTCTTCGACGCGGGAAGGGGGAAGTTCTTAGGTCACCTCCTCACTCCCCGGGGGGTGGAGCCTAACCCTGACAAAGTAAAAGCCATCCTGAAGATGGTCTTCCCGAAAGATTCCAAGGAAGTGCAGAGGCTAACTAGAAGGCTGACAGGTCTTAGCCGTTTTCTCTCCAAGGCCGGAGAGAAGTGCTCCCCGTTCTTCAAAACCCTTCGGGGTAATCAGAAATTTGAGTGGATCACGGAGTGTGATGAGGCTTTCGGAAAGCTTAAGCAGCAGCTGACCCAAGCTCCTCTCCTCCAAGGTCCGCAAGGCGGCGAGGACCTCTTATTCTATCTAGGAGTAGGGGCGGAGGCGGTTAGTTCGGTGTTGGTTCGAGAAGAAGGAAGGAAGCAGCTTTCCATCTATTATGTGAGCCGGGTGCTGCGGCAAGCCGAGACAAGGTATCCTATTTTGGAGAAGCTAGTTTTTGCTTTGGTAATTTCGGCTCTGCGGCTACGTCCGTATTTCAGGCTCACTCCATCAAGGTAGTCTCCGGTCATCCCCTAAGGAGTATCTTGGATGGAGTGGAGCATTCTGGCAGGTTGGCCAAATGAGCGGTGGAGCTGAGCGAGTTCGACATCTCTTACTCTCCAAGGGTAGCGATCAAGGCGCAGGCGGTGGCAGATTTCCTGGCCGACTTCTCGACCGAGGTGGAGGTAGACGTGGGCGCTTCCAGCCCAGTCTCTTGGAAGATGTTTGTGGACGGGGCTTCTGGCAAGCATTCCGTGGGAGCCGGAGTCGTGTTGGTTAGCCCCCAGGGAACCAGGATCGAGCAGGCCGTCGAGATCCTCTTCCCGGTTACGAACAATCAGGCAGAGTACGAAGCCATGGTGATTGGCTTGTGTCTCGCCAAGGAGCTGGCCATCAAAGACATCAGAGCTTTCACCGATTCAATGGTGGTCGCGTCCCAGATACGGGGGGAGTTCGAAGTCCATGATCCCACCCTGCAACGGTACCTTATCAAGGTCAAAGGTCTGATCGGGGGATTCCAATCTTTCTTCGTCGAGCATGTACCCCGAGAGGACAATTCTGAAGCTGACTACCTTGCCAAGTACGGTCCGCGGGCCGGGGGAATTGTCACCGAGCTGTTTCGACCGTCCATTGAGGAAGGGGAAATGATGGAGATCGAGCAGCGGCCCTCGTGGAAAGATCCGTCTTCACGTTCTTAACAACGGGTCAGCTACCCTCAGACGGGCAAGATCAAATAAAGTTTCGGTATAAGGCCGCGTACTACCTACTGTAAGGTGGCGAGCTTTACCGAAAGACCATCTCGGGCCCCTTGGCCAGATGCTTATCAGAGATCGAGGTCCCCCGAGTTCTCGAGGAAATTCATTCAGGGGAGTGTTGCAGCCACTCCGGAACTCGTACTCTGGAGCAAATAATTCTAAGGCATGGCTACTTCTGGCCAACCATCCGCAAGGACGCGGAAGTCTTCTCCAAAAAATGTTTCCAATGTCAGCTCTTCGCGCCTCTCCAACTTCATCCAGCTCAACATCTCCGCTCGATCGCCGCTTCATGGCCCTTTGCCATCTGGGGGATGGATTTGATCGACCCTTTCCCTCAAGCCAGTGGGCAGAGAAAGTTTGTACTGGTGATGATCGACTATTTCTCCAAGTGGATCGAGGCTAAGGCTTTGGCCAAGACCACCTCCCAGGTCGTTAAGAACTTCATTTGGGGAGAAATCGCATGCAGATTTGGGATTCCTCTAGCCATCGTCACCGGCAATGGGCCGCAATTCGTCAGCTTGGAGCTGGAGGACTTCTGCAAACAGCTAGGAACGGACTTTCGGTTCGCTTCTGTGCATCATCCTCAGAGTAATTGACAAGTAGAGGCCGCCAACAAGCTTATCATCAACTTGCTGAAGAAGGTCACCAATCTCAAAGGGAACTGGGTTGAGCAGCTCCCCTCGGTCCTATGGGTTCTGAGATCAACTCCAAACTCAGCCACGGGGGAAACGCCTTTCAAGCTATCCCACGGGTCTGAGGCACTCATCCCGGTGGAGTTCGAGGTGCGGAGTCCGAGAGTTGTTGCGGCGGGAGACGGAGGCGAAGAATGGCGCCTGGAGAACGATGATGCCCAAAGGCTCTCTCTGGACTACGTCAAGGAACTTCGTGACTTGGCCTCCGTGCGCCAGGAGGAGATCAAGAGGCGTATGACGAAGCATTTCGACAAAAATGTCCGCCTCAAGCATTTCCTGGCAGGAGATCTGGTCATGAAGAAGGTGGACGCCGCAGGGCGAGGGGCCACCGTCGGCAAGCTACATCCCAACTGGGAAGGGCCCTTTATCATCCAAGAAGCCCTGACCACGGGAGGCTATTACCTACAAGATCAAGCAGGAGAGCAGCTGAATGAAACCTGGAGTTAGGATGACCTGAAAAGGTTCTACCCTTAGCGGTAACTCATGTATCAACTTTGTAAACACATTTCTTGATATACAATGGCGGCCGGGTTTCTTTCTTTTGTGCTAATCTACCTCGAGACTTCTGAGTGCTTCCAGGACCCGCCTCGCAGTTGACTCCGGGAACCAGTGGTCGGTTTGTTCCTCATAAATAGCCCAGGGTGGGAGATCGGACGATGCTTCAGGACTTTAAGCGCTCTTGTAAGACCGAGCCTCTGCATTGTCGGCCGAGGTCAGCTCCCCCCTTGCATGTCAGCCTATGTCTCCCCGAGTGCATCTCTCTTCCAACTGGAGGAACTACTGGGAACAAATTTGTACCCTAAACTCCCGGACTCGAGGAAAGGCCGACCTCGTCAAACAATCGTAAGGAGGAATTTAAATTATTGTCAAAGCAGGATAACCTGCCGAAGAAAGGGTAGGGTTAAGCCCAAAGGTGTATGTTGGTTCCGAGTGCGTCCTAAAGGACCCTCGATGAAACATCACCCTCTGTCCAGACGCTGACACTCATAGCCATTAAGCGTGGACGAAAGCGACCTACGCTGACAGATCGGAATGCGAGTCTTCGATCCGTTTCTCCTAAATAGCCCAGTATGAAAGATAGGATGATGCTTCGGGACTTTAAGCGCTCTTGTAATACCGAGCCTCTGCATTGTCGGCCGAGATCAACTCACCCCTTGCATGTCGGCCTATGTCTCCCCGAGTGCATCTCTCTCCCGACTGGAGGAATTTTTAGGAACGGGTTCGGATGTCGACTTCTCGATCCAACGGGTTCGAGATCGTCCATCTTAAAAGGAAAGATTATCTTCTCACCAAAAACGTCGACGCAATTAACCCCATTATCGTCTCTCATAGCCAACAGGATAGCATTCCACTCTAAGAAGGCCTCGAGTGGCAGGGTAAACGTAAGTCCGTGTCCCTACACGAGCTCCTCTCTTGCATACCGGCCATTGAACCTCCTCGAGGAGATCAAGTTCCTCGTTGGAGCGATGCCGTAGCCCGTTAACTCTGCACGAGCTCCTCTCCTGCAGACCGACTACTTGCCTCCTCGAGTCGACTCCACCCCCGGTCGAGCTCGACTCCCGGCAGGGTGTCGACTCCAAATAGAAGACCTCGAGTGGCAGGGTAAACGTAAGTCCGTGTCCCTGCACGATCTCCTCTCCTGCATACCGGCCATTGAACCTCCTCGAGGAGATCAAGTTTCTCGTTGGAGTGATGCCGTAGACCGTCAACTCTGCACGAGCTCCTCTCCTGCAGACCGACTACTTGCCTCCTCTAGTCGACTCCACCCCCGGTCGAGCTTGACTCCCGGCAGGGTGTCGACTCCAAATAGAAGGCCTCGAGTGGCAGGGTAAACGTAAGTCCCTGTCCCTGCACGAGCTCCTCTCCTGCATACCGGCCATTTGACCTCCTCAAGGAGATTAAGTTTCTCGTTGGAGTAATGTCGTAGCCCGTCAACTCTGCACGAACTCCTCTCCTGCAGACCGACTACTTGCCTCCTCGAGTCGACTCCACCCTCGGTCGAGCTTGACTTCTGGCAGGGTGTCGACTCCAAATAGAAGGCCTCGAGTGGCAGGGTAAACGTAAGTCCGTGTCCCTGCACGAGCTCCTCTCCTACATACCGTCCATTGGACCTCCTCGAGGAGATCAAGTTCCCCGTTGGAATGATGCCGTAGCCCGTTAACTCTGCACGAGCTCCTCTCCTGCAGACCGACTACTTGCCTCCTCGAGTCGACTCCACCCCCGATCGAGCTTGACTCCCGACAGGGTGTCGACTCCAAATAGAAGGCCTCGAGTGGCAGGGTAAACGTAAGTCCATGTCCCTGCACGAGCTCCTCTCCTTCGTACCGACCATTAGACCTCATCGAGGAGATCTAGTTCCTCGTTGGAGTGATGCCGTAGCCCGTCAACTCTGCACGAGCTCCTCTCTTGCAGACCGATTACTTGCCTCCTCGAGTCGACTCCACCCCCGGTCGAGCTTGACTCCCGGCAGGGTGTCGACTCCAAATAGAAGGCCTCGAGTGGCAGGGTAAACGTTAGTCCGTGTCCATGCACGAGCTCCTCTCCTGCATACCGGCCATTGGACCTCCTCGAGGAGATCAAGTTCCTCGTTGGAGTGATGTCGTAGCCCGTCAACTCTGCACGAGCTCCTCTCCTGCAGACCGACTACTTGCCTCCTCGAGTCGACTCCACCCCCGATTGAGCTTGACTCCCGGCAAGGTGTAGACTCCAAATAGAAGGCCTCGAGTGGCAGGGTAAACGTAAGTCCGTGTCCCTGCACGAGCTCCTCTCCTGCATACCGGCCATTGGACCTCCTCGAGGAGATCAAGTTCCTTGTTGGAGTGATGTCGTAGCCCGTCAACTCTGCACGAGCTCCTCTCCTGCAGACCGACTACTTGCCTCCTCGAGTTGACTCCAGCCCCAGTTGAGCTTGACTCCCGGCAAGGTGTTGACTCCAAATAGAAGGCCTCGAGTGGCAGGGTAAACGTAAGTCCGTGTCCCTGCACGAGCTCCTCTCCTGCATACCGGCTATTGGACCTCCTCGGGAGATCAAGTTCCTTGTTGGAGTGATGCCGTAGTCCGTCAACTCTGCACGAGCTCCTCTCCTGCAGAACGACTACTTGCCTCCTCGAGTCGACTCCACCCCCGGTTGAGCTTGACTCCCAACAAGGTGTCGACTCCAAATAGAAGGCCTCGAGTGGCAGGATAAACGTAAGTCCGTGTCCCTGCACGAGCTCCTCTCTTGCATACCGGCCATTGAACCTCCTCGAGGAGATCAAGTTCCTCGTTGGAGTGTTGTCGTAGCTCGTCAACTCTACACGAGCTCCTCTCCTGCAGACCGACTACTTGCCTCCTCAAGTTGACTCCACCCCCGGTCGAGCTTTACTCCCTGCAGGGTGTCGACTCCAAAGAGAAGGGCTCGAGTGACAGGGTAAACGTAAGTTCGTGTCCCTACACGAGCTCGTCTCCTGCATACCGGCCATTGAACCTCCTCGAGGAGATCAAGTTCCTCGTTCAGAACGTTGCCATAGTTTGTTAACTCTGTATGAGTTTCACTCCTACAGACCGACTACTTGCCTCGACGAGTCGACTCACACCACTCTAGTCGGGCCTGGCTCCTGAGAGACGACTATTCATAACCTGCCGAGCTCGGATCCTGATTAGGCAGGTGCGAATATGCTTTAGACAGGTGCAAATATAGCTCGGGCGAGTAGGCGAGTATGCCCCGAGCGAGCAGGCGAGTACGCCCCAAGCGAGTATGCCTTGGGCACGTAGGCGAGTATGTCTCAACGAGTATGCGAATTGGTGTTCAGGCGTATATGCTTATGCGAGTTGATAGAACGCGTACGCGTCACGAGCACTCCTCCCCGAGCCTATGAGCCTAGCGAGCGATATCAACCAGCATGCGAGAAGCAGATAAAATGGAAAACTTGTATAAATATATCAAGTGTATAAGTTACAAAAGGGTCAAAAAATTGTCACATCCAAGCATGACAAATATCGGCGAACAACTAGGATTCGTCGTCGCCAGTATCTGACCGATATTAATCATCTCCGACGTCTACATCCTCTTCCTTTTCCTCGCCGCTGCCGCTGCCGCTGCCGAAACTGCTAGAGCCTGTCGACGGGGAAGGGACGCGATCGGGCGAGATCGTCCCCTCAGCGAGTAGTTCGGGGATGGGTTCGTCGACGGTGAGCTGCTTCTCCCCTTCGACGAGCTGCCCGTTGATCCTCAGCCGCGCGAGCATTATATTCTCCGCCGCCCGCGCTATCTCGCGGCGGACGGACGACCTCTCCTCCCAAAGAAGTCGGGACCGCTTGACGGCCCACTGCGGATCGTCCTCCGGCCGCGGCGCCTCCGGTAGCAGAGCAGAGGAGCTCGCGCGTCCCTCAGCGGCGACCACCCTAGTCTCCATCTCGGTAACACGAACTTGGGCCGCCTCCAGCTCAGCTTGCGAGGTGGCGAGCTTCTCCTCGCACTTGGACAGCTTCTTCGCAGCCTCGATCTCGGCGGCCTGCGAGATATCAACCGTCAACGAATGACCAGTCGAGAATCATCAAATCTCGCCAGCGGATAACGACTTACCTCATAGTCCTTCCAACGGGCCGACTGCATGCCGAGGTCTATAGCCTTCTTGGAGACGATCTTCAAAGCCTCCGTCGTCTCCAACAGCTTCCTGGCCGTGAAATGCCCTAACTCGGCAGACCGCGCAAGCGAGCATTCAGACTGATGGGCGAGCTCCGACGGGCCGAGCTCCAGCATGGACTTGGCGTCGACTCGCCCATACATGGCATGGAGGACGGCGAAGGCCTCCCCCTTGTCCTCCCAATCCGTCGACCATGACGGGAGGTTTGTGCTCAGCGAAACCAAGTGCTCATCTGCCGACCAGGTCACCAGCGGGCGACCATAGGTGTCCACCACCCCTCGCCTGAGATTGTAGTTTAGGTGGAAGTGGGGTGCCCGAGCTTCCAGCGGCGACTCCTAGTCGTCAGTCTGAGGCGACGACACTTTCGCCTTCTTACTCGCAGGCCCCGACGACCTGGCTTTCGCCTTCCCCTTGGCGATTTTCTTCCTCTCCCCAACATTAGGCGGGGGCGGGGGGAGGGGGGGGGGCTTCAGTAAGAGGGGTGACGACTTCGTCGGAGGAAGCGGCTTGTCGGGAAGCTCGTTGGCCACTGCAGAGGTCGCTCGACATGATTAGTGCGAGATTCAATAAATAGAAGCGAGCAGGAGAACATACACCATCTCGCTCAAGTCTTACCCTCGTTGGGATGGATCGCTTCGAGCGAGTTGACGTTGAGCCGCCAGTAGATAACGTCAAACCGACGACCTTGGAAGAATTCAAACAACTGCTCGCGAATACCTTCCAAGATCGGCGGGATGAATGCGACATCGGTGGGTTGGTGCGGCCTTCCCAGAAGTCCCCTGAAGTCGCCGTGAACGACAACCAGCTGCTCGCTCCAGCGGTGGACTTTGTTCGCGGTCCCCACCAAGGTGCAGACATGGCTGCTGAAGTAGACGACCTCCTCCGAAGTCGTGGTGAAGGCGAATATCCGGCGTAATACGGAGAGGTCGAAGGAGATCCTCTCCTCCCGGAGGTAGCAAAGGAACCCCATGATGATCGCCATCCCGTTGGGGTTGATTTGCGCGGGAACGATCCCGAGATATCAGAGGATCTCGCAGAATTCGGGCCAGAAGGGAAGTCGCAGGCCGGTGTCAAAATGGCGCAGCGACAACACCAACGCACCCTCAACATAGGTGTTGAGTCGCTCGCCGCGAGCAGGGAGCCTCGCCGAGTATCCCTCCGGCAGGTGACGCTCCCTGAATGTCTCCAAGTCCTTTTCTGAGGTGATCGACTTCTTAAAAGCCGTATCGGCGAAGTTGATGACATGAGCTTGTCGGCGGGCACTGGCATCATCGCCCACCATCTTTGCGAGCTGACTAAGAGGAAAGAAGCGAGGGGAAGAAGAAGGAAAGAAGAGGCGAGCAGAGGAGTTACTCGCGAGGTGGGTTGAGAAATCCGCAGCAACGTACTTATGTCTTATCTACCCCTCCTATTTCTAGGCAAAGGCAGGGGGGGTATCTGTCTCGGCGAGTATCAGTCGAAATCGCGGCGAGGAAGTACGCCCTCCGTCAACCCACCTCGCACGGTATATCAGAGGATGTCACAACAATCATCAGAATCTGCATAGGGAACTCGGCACACCACAGAATAAACAGGGAGAAACAAACGGCGGGATACAGATACACTTATTAAAAAGAAAATAAGGTTTATTACAAAGTCGCCTATGACGAGTTCAGCATAAAAGAAAAACTATTTCAAAGTCCTAGGAGGTCGCTCCGGAGGGTGAGGATGTCGCCCGACCCAGCCCATCTCGCGCGCCCGCCGGAAGTGCTCCGTCGCCAGCGCCATCGCATCGTCGCCAAGACGCAGCTGCTCAATCCTCGTCAGCCGCCCCACGGAGCCCATGCTCGCCCGGATGCCAGCCAACTCGTCGAGGACTAGCTGCAAGCGGTGGTTGTTCAGCGCCAGCTGACGATCATTCTCCTTCACCATATGGAAGCGCGCCTCGTAGCTCTCCAAGGTGGTCTGGAGTTCTTCCATCTTCGCCATTCGCACCTCCAGAGCCGAGATTCGGCGATGAGGGTCGCAGATGACGAGCTGGTCGAACTTGCTCTCCAGCTCCATGTAGGCGCGAGCTGCAGCATGGCGATACTCGCTCCCCGACAACCTGATGGCGTCGATGAAGGCCGCCCCAGGAGTCACCGGGCGATCTGTCAGGGAGAAGTCTCATGATCAGACAAGCATCCAAACGATCAGAGATAACGACGACAAGACTTACCGCGATGAGGAGACCGGGACCGGCGCGGTGAAGGGTCGCGACTGGGAACATCTCGCCGACTAGAGGATGGACCATCCGAGTGATCGGCTGATCTGCCCTGCCCGCGACCTCCCTGCCCGCGACCTCCATAGTCGGAGTCTCCAACTCGCGGCGGGAAGTAACTCGACCGCGATCTATCTGGCTTCTTCGGCGGAGGCGGAGCCTGCGACGAGCTTGCTGGCTGCTGGGAAGTCTTCAGCGGAGGAGCGAGGGATGTCGCTGTAAGTCCGCTTTCTGCTGGGCGGACAAAGGCGGCGGCGACGGTAAAACGGTGCTCACCGCCTGAATAGAAGCCGCGTCCAGAGGCGGCGGCTGCAAGGGAGAGCTCGCCGCTGGCAGTGTCGAATCTCGCACGGAAGTAGGAGCGGCCTTGCTCGCCGGGAGATCCTTGCTCCCTGGAGGGTCCCTTCTCGCCGGGAGATCCTTCATCGGGGGTCCCTTGCTCGCCGGAGGGTTTTCTTTCGCCGAGAAAGTCTCCGATGCTTTCTTAGCACCAATGTTAATCCGGACCGTATGCGCGGTCCGATATGGCTTATCAGTTGCGAGGGCGAGCAACGACGGGGAGTTCAGGGAGGCGACGTCCAGCGGTACATCCACGACGCCCGGAGGGGAGTTTGCACAAGAAAATCAGGTCAGCGAGAAGCATACGACGATCAACGATTAGGGAGGGCGGGGGCAGAGCGGCGACCTATCAAGGAGATGACTTCGATCCGGGATGTCACCGACTTCCCGACGACTTCAGGATTCTCGGGCGGACTGAGGACGGCCGAGTCAGGAACGTCGTCCAGCCCAAGGTCGCTGAGAAGCTTCTTGGTACTGGCGGAAGGCGCGGGTTCGACATTCGCCTCCGCGACTGGCTCAGATGGCGGAGGCGGGTCGATGGATGAAGAAGCGGGTTTCTTGGGCTTCTTAGTCTTCTTCTTTTTCGATGGCGGCAAGTCGGCGACGACATCTTCCTCGCCCGGTCTTTTCGGTTTGGAGATGCCGAGGAGACCAGACAGGGTGGCGAGGCTGTCTTGAAGAAGTTTCATGTTAGCGTCCGACATGGTAGGCGAGCTTCGGAGATCCGCCTCAGAAACTAGGACCCCTCCTATTTATAGATTTCGTCGAGCAACAGGCGAGGCGAGTAGCCCAGATACTCGGTGTAACTGCTCGCCGAATAAGTGTTGGAAGTTTCTTTCCGAGCTCCCACGTCGTTCGAAAAGAGTGGAGATTGTGTACAACCCATATTTGACGAGGATGGGCCCTACCGCAGCCAGCTCAGCCAGAGTCAAAGTTAATCAGTCAAGACCGAAGTCAAGATCAAGCCGCGAGCCAGCAGAAGGCCTGGGCGAGTATGGCGAGATTCTCCCGCATACTCGCCAGGTTGGCGACTAGGCGAGCTATTCGCCCAGCCCGTGCGAGCTCCCCAGGAAGTCGCCTAGTCGCCAGGGTGGGGGGTATAAGTATGACCCCCCCTCCCTTTGGATTTCCCTATAAATAGGACCCCAGGGGTACGAGGGAAGGGGACCAAGAATCTCGGATAGATACCCGCGAGCCCTTTGGATTCCTTTTCCTTAGAGACCTAGTCCCGACCTGCGACTTAGTTGCTAGCTCATTTCCCTCGTACCTAGCTCGGCCATTCTGGTTGTGGAGGGGCTGCTTCTTCCAAGCAGCCGGGTACGTGGTAGGACCTTCCTGCCGCAGCAACCTGGGGTCTTGTTCCTAGCTCATTTCTGTTCTTGCTTCCGTGGGCCGTCTAACTTCACCACTTGACCAGTAGCCTTAGGCAGCCTAGTCCAATCTTGAGGCAGGGAACTTTTCTTGGCTTCAAGAATTATTTCTTGTTAAATCATATGTTTGAATGCTAGACATTATGCATGTTTGTGATTCTTAGGTTGGTTGTAGCGTGATATTAATTGTGAGCATCTCGCTTGCGCCACATTATTTTAAAAGAGATCTCAAATTTACTTTTAAAATCAAATCCTTGATTTTGGAATATATCAGTTTGGTATCAAAGCGGCTGGATTCACTCATATCATGAATTCGACGTCTTATTAATTTTCCCAAAAAAATATATTCCTAAGATATTTATTTTCTAACAAAAAATGTTCTTCATTTTTAATGTAATCTTGCTTGTTTCTTATTTTAAACAAAAAAAGTATTTATTAAAAAGATTAATTTTATGCGAGTTTTAAAGTTTTTAAAAAATGTAATGCTCTTTTTCTAGCATAAAAAAAAAATCTATAAAAAAAATTTAGAGTTTTTAAATTAGGATTTTACTTCAAAAAATTTAAGCTATTTTAATCTCTTTTAAGTCTTAAAAAAAATCTTTTGAAATGAAGAAACTTGACAATTGTCTTAGAAAATTATTGAAAAACGTTGAGATTGTCTCCTCTAATAGTAAACAGGAAGTGAACGAGTTGTGAACTACGGTAAAAAGACTTGATGTGAAAGTACACAGACATTCTGTCTTACGTAACTACCTCCCAACTCTGTATCATAGAATGGAATTTGGGTTTAGGTCTACTGGTTGTCATCTTTCTAGTTTCGTCATTTTTCCCACGAGCACCTTAGCCCCACCTATCCTCCACAGTAGCACTCCCTTCAGTCGAGGAGGTTCTTCCTAAGCCCCAGCTTTAGGGAGAAGAGCTTCTTTCTCCTCATCCCATCGTCTCAGATGAAATGGTGATTCCACTTGCTCACACTATGGCTCCATTTGGTTCGGCGGTGGCGGGTCGATCCGGCGGGTGGAAACGGAGTGTTCGAACCGGAGGGGGGAGGTGGCTGCTCCAAACGGAGTTTTTTGGAGCCTTTCTCAAGGCGGGCGAGTGGAAACGGAGCAAACGCCGCCGGAGGTTCATTTGTTTACCCTCCTTCCGGCGGCGTTTGCCCAAAACGGAGCAGCGAAACGCCCAAACAAATAGAGCCTATATCACATCCTTTATTCACTGAGTTTATTTTTGAGTCCCTACTTCAGGAAAAACTTACTAGTGATGTGTCACTCACCTTGGATGACACATATTCAAACTTAATTCTCTTGGAGGAGTTGCCTAGTAATGAGTCTCTCATCATAGATGACATACTCGATTTCCATATGTCCCGACTCTCCTAGGCCACTGTAGTCGTATACACTTGAGTCAACGAATATTGCATCTATTGGCCACTCACCTTGACATCTATGCCATCACCTTATTTTAACTTTGTAATTGGTGACTACACCCCTAAGCTACTTTATTATTCGCTAAATCTAGGCATGTCCACCAAACTATATCGACACATTATCTATCCGTTTAAGAAAATTTGTATTAGAAGGATAGTCATGAATCCTAAAAATTTTACTCATCGTAGAGACATGCGTTTAAGGGATTTCTCTGGAAAATTTTAAATGAAAGATTTGAAATCAAATTAAAATTTTGTAGCACTTGTTAGACTCTAGTGAGTAATATTTTTTGGATAATTAACTTGGTTTATTAGAAACTTGTTCGTGTCTAGAATTCAGACATGTGATGCTATATGATTTACTGATTCGATAGATCGATCATCCCTACTTTTTTTCCTCATTCTCTTTTCTCATCCACTTTGTGATTCTCAACTCTTTGATGCTTTATTTTTATTTGCCATTTAAATATTTTGCATAAGATTTTACGTACAGTTTGCGAGCATCTTCTAAAATCTATAATTTCATGGCTGATTTTATCACCGGAGATTTTTTTTTTCCGAAAGAGATTGGTTTCCTGTATATTTCAGGAGAGATGTTGTTTCCTACAGGTCATGAGCTGCTGCAAAGGATCCTTTTTTGCACTTTCTACTACAGTAGGGCAGTGATAATGAAATGTGGTGGGAGACGAGCATCAACATTGTATTAACAACAACCTCTTTTTAAGTCGATTGAGTAATTGAATAACTAGTTATGGGATGTTGTCAGATCCAAACATCAAAAGATCCTTTTGACTTTCTCCACCACAACATCTATATTATGTCCACAACATCTATATTATGTCTCTAGGTTTGAGGAAACGTTGTTTATTGTAAAGATCATATAGTTAATGCAAAATATCTTGATCCAAATAGCTTGAGCGAAGAATGCTCCGCATAGTATTGGTCGACCTATGTTTCATGATGAGATTGCATGACACTTTCTCCATGGAATTCAATATCCATGCCTAAATTCATCAATATCATCACAAAGCCATTGCTTATAAGCATTAATGGAGATATTATCCATCACCAGATGGAGGTTGTTCGTGCATCTCAAGAGCATGTCGTCATGAGTTTGCTCATATATGATTATCCCATCCGATTAGTGTGTGAGAGACAATTAAAAGCTTCTCACACGTATCTACAAAAACAATGATGAGAGCCTTGGAGCAATGCTAAAAGAGGTGTTCGTGGGAGTACCTTCACAATAGAGCAGTCACAATTAAATTACACAAGTTTGCAATTATTTTTTGCCAATCTTGCTTATTGTGGCCCCTTTCGAAACAGAGAACTCCATGCATATTCTGTCTTGGGGTCTATTTGGGCAGCGATGGCAGCCGTAGCGGTTGAGCGCAGTGGTTGGAAACTGTGTTCATGAATGTAGTGATTGGAAACTGTTGTCATAAACGCAATTGCATTGTTTGGAGAAACTGTGTTTTTGTGTTGTCACGAACATGAACATAGTTTTATCTGTTTGATGACACAGAATTGTTATGGGAATTGTTATGGCTGTTGGAATGAAAAATATATATCATAAAAATTGTAATCCTAAATAGATAAAAATGTCAGCTTAAGTATTAACATGTTTAAACAAAATAATTGAAATGTTCAAACGAGATTACTACAATGTTCAACATAATTACAATAATACTCAAGCCTTTATCCCACTATAGTGGGGTCGAATATATGGATTATTTATTGCTACTGTGCCCTATCTTTAGTCATAATCTCATTAATGCCTAAGTACATCATGTCTTTCCTTATAGTTTCATTTCAAGTCTTTATTGGTCTACCCCTCCCCCGTAATTATTTTAAAAATAGTTAGTGCTAAGTAACTTCAAATCATCAGTCCCTCCAAGTGCAAGAGCTTCACTTGAAAATTGATATAATGAAAAGATATTAGTAAAAATTAATTTCCATGGTAGTCCTCAACTTAAAAATGGAATAAATTGATATAATGAAAAGATATTAGTAAAAATTAATTTCCATGGTAGTCCTCAACTTAAAAATGGAATCTGAAAGTATCCGAGTGCATTATGTATTTGATTGGCTATTTGATCTCTTAAGATAGTCATTTCATCAGCCCTCTCCCTTCGACAAAGTCAACATCAATTTCATGAGGTGCATTCTCCTGATGTATACAGTTCCCGTCGTTCTTACACTTAGCAAACTCTGGGTCTTCACATGCAGGATGCTACAAATATAATTACGTATAACCATTGTAGAAGCCACAATTAAAATTTATTTTTTTAAAGGATACTATCGCATATCACGTAGTATCTCCCATTTCTTCTTTCATACACCGAAGGTCCTTTCAATGATGTTGCAAAGTGATGATTGTTCTCTATTAAAAATCTCGTGCGATCCTTGGATTGTGCGATTTTCATGTATAAAATCTTATAAATGATATCTGGTGTCCTTGTACGGTTTTAAAAATTCTCTGTAATGGATACCTGACATCTACCAAATGATATTTACCTGGTCATCAAGGACTTGATTAAAAAAAATTTATTCTAGTTATTTTATTGAGTACAAAGGAAAAGTAAAGAAAAGTTGGGGTGAAACCTAGTGGTGGATATGAAAAATTGTTATGTCGATCCATCAACACACAATGTAATATGCCGCTATCATGGGCTGATCCCTCCCACCCTGGTACAACAAATGTGAAGCACATGTTGAAATCACAAATAACCTGTTCATGTATATTGTGGATGTTCTTTCTGTTAACTTCGTATTAACTCATTTTCATGGTAAAGTTGTATATCATAGATGCTATCAATCTTATACTCTTGTTTGTATTTTTTTAGTACCCCATAGTTGATCAAGAATCATGGCCACAACCATTGATGATGACTATTACAATTGATCCAAAGTTCCTACTTCTAAAATATCCCTGAATTTTGAATATGAATTTTCCTGTTCTTGTATTGAATTCAAGTGCCTCAATCCCTGACTTTGGAATATACAAATGAAATCCTTACAATGAAAAATTCCAAAAATTGAAATACAATAACAACAACAATGCTCAAGCCTTTATCCCACTACAGTGGGCCGTCTATATATGGATCCTTTGTCGCCATTATGCCCTATCATTAGTCATAATCTCACTAATGCCTAAGTACATCATGTCTTTCCGTATAGTTTCATTTCAAGTTTTTATTGGTCTACCCCTCCCCCGTTTAGTATGCCTAGTGACTAAACTCTCACAACACCTAACAGGTGCCTTTAATGGTCTCCTTTGTACGTGTCCAAACCATCTTAGTCGAGCTTCTCGCATCTTCTATGCAATTGGTGTCACTCCTGTCTTATCTCTGATACATTCATTCCTAATTTTATTCAGTCTCATGTGTCCTCACCTCAACCTAAGTATTCTCATCTCCGCAACTTGCATTTTTTGCTCATCTACACAATTCGTTGCCTAAGACTCCGAACCATAGAACATCACTGGTCTAATTGCAGTATAGTAAAACTTGCCTTTAAGTTTTAATTGTACTTTACGTTTACATAAGATCCCTGAAGCGCCTCTCCACTTCAACTAACCTACTTGGATTCTATATATCACATCTTTATCCACATCTCCATCTTTTTAAACTATCGATCCAAGATATTTAGAATGCTCACTGCGGGAAATATTGTCACGACCCGTCTCAACGAAAGTTAGAGTGCGCTTTGGAGCGAGTCACGATGCCACATGCATGGGTGGAAAGATAATCCATGTCTGTTAGGCGGAAGCAGAGATACTGAAAATTAGGTTTAAAATAGTTAATTTGGAGAAAAGTTGTTTGTTTTTATGCGGAAGCTTTAAAATATGATGGTGAAAATGAACTGCATATGTATTTTAATTAAATCTCATGATATAAGTTCAGATATAAATTTTATGCGATGACAGTTTCAGATGAATGAACATGCAAATAATATTATATTCTAGTACATGTATTATATAACCTAACAGTTGTCCATAATAACAAAGAAAATGGTTGATTGTAATTATTACATAAAAGAAATGTCTGACAGTAAAGGAAATGAGACGTAAACATAGAACCTGAAGCTTGACGCAAATCGGGCTTAGGAAGCAGGCGGCACAGACACGAACGATAAGACAAATCTAAAATAAGAAAGAAAAGTCTCAGAACATTGAAATAAATAGAAGCAAGGTAAAATACATAACTAGTAAGGGAAACATAAATGTATGTGTGCCAGTTTTCATGAAGCAGAACTAATCAAGTCAAACAAGTAAATAAGTTAAACAAAATAAATTAAATTATTACATTACTCCGAAGTATAACATATAATTGATCATGTAATATCATAAGCTATAATCAATGAAGTATGTAAGTGTTTTTTTTCTTCTGGTTGCACATGGTTCACACTCAAGTTCGTATGCAAGTCTTATTAGAAAAATTCCCGCTTGTCGTGACCATGCAAGCAGAGATATGCATCAATTAAACACTACCTTTAATGATTTCTTAATATATTATTGAGTTAAAAGATTCATATTTTAGTGATTTCTAGCATTTCAAGACAAGTTACTAATTTATTTATTTATGTGTACACGAGTAGATTTATAATCACGTCAAAGGAATGATCAAGTTATGATACTGTTGCTCATGCTCAACAATCTACCATTCTTTAAATTATTCATCAAATGAGATATTCATTCATCTAGATTATTATCCAAATAAAAATCATTCACGATCGCATATTCAAGTCATTTCAAATATATTAAACCATAAATTACTAACTTGTTAAACTAAGCATTCAAGATTTTTATTCATTTGACAGATCTATACAATCAAAATCACTTTCGTTCAATAATTCATATCATTCCAAGCATATCATGACCTAATTTAACAATTTGACGAATCAAGTATTCAAAAGTAAATTTACATAACATAAGAAAGGACGCAATCAAGCTAATCAAATGTTTGCAAGAGAGAGAGATTTCTCCACTTACCTTAAGGCTGAAGCTATACCTGACGGCGGCGGCTGACCGACGCAAGTAAGATTTAGAAACCCTCTTTGAGCCTGGTCAAGCACAAATATAAATGTCAATAAGAAGAACCCTATGCTACACAAGCATTGATTTCATTGCAAGACTCAAACAAGAGAGGGGAGAGGAGATACCACGAAGAATCTAGGAGTTGGCGACGCTTGAGCTTGGGGAAACCCTAATTCGAAGAGACATTTGAGCGATCCTACCAACTGAATCGAGAAACGACGCTGAAAATCACGAATACAACGACAATTAGACGATTATAGAAAGACGTAAACTTAGAATCATAAAGACACGCAACTTGGAGGAAAACATAATTGAAAGGGATGCAAGAAAATCTGAAATAAGAGGAACAGAGGGAGATTCTTACCAATAGGAACCAATCCGGGCTCAAAATTCAAGCCCAAGGAGGAGGGGGAGGAAACTCTAGGCGTTCTCTATCACAAATCTCGGCCAAAATAGAGAAAAAGAGGGCTATCAGCCCCTTGAAGGAGAGGAGAAGATGGATGCCTTGCTGATCGAAAGAGGAGAAGAAGTTGATGTCGGCTTTTCGGAGGAAGAAGAGAAGCAGTTGCCGACTTTGGAGGAGGAAAAGGCGCTGCTGCGGCCTGGGGATGCGGAGAACCACTGACCAAAGCAAGAGGAGATGCCGACGGGTACAGATGAGTAACTTTGAGGCGGCGAATCCAGGAGGCACAGACGGCGAATGCGGGAAGTGGAAACCTTATGGGAACATGAGCCGAGCGGGCTGTGCGGCTTGCGGGTGCGGGGAAAAAACAAAAGCTAGGCGGAAATGTTATATCAGGGGAGGGGCCGGTTTAGGTATTAAAAGGGTTAGAGCTTATTTTTTTGGGGGGGGGGGGGCAAATTACCAACATGTCATTAGAAATGTTTAATTAATTAAAATCCCTTTTTTTAACTTAGAATCAGGGGTTGTTACATTCTCCACCACTGAGAAAGTTTCGTCCCGAAACTTTCTGAGAATTCTCTGAATGAGATCTCTTATAGCGAAGATTCAGATGTCAATTATTCCAACAAAGTTTTCAAATCAAGGCATTAAAGCTAACTATGAAAATACTGAAACAGAAAAGAGGGCAGGCCCGGAGACTTACCAAGATCAAGAGAAGAAAGAAGTTGTGGGTACTTGATACGTACATCTGATTCAAGTTACCAAGTGTGCTCTTCTATCTTAGAGGGTTCGACTGGATACGAAGGATTAACTTCAAGGATCACAAGAATTTCTTCGATTAGCTCGAAATTGAAAAGTATGATTCGAGAATTTGAGAGCGAAAGATCTTTGCATGAAGAGAAGATAAAATATTCAAGAAGGAAAAGAAGCTGAATGACGATTGAGCGACAACAGAAGCAAGTCACTCTAGAGATGTAAGAGCACAAAACAACGTTGAAGTAATTCAACATAGCAAATTACAAGACCCTCATTTCTCGCTGACACTTAGGAGCTAACTAGAAGAGGATACTAGAAGTCCAAATAAAGATTGATAGACAAAAGGAACAGAAAGGGCTGATTACGAATATCAGGGACTTGAAATTAGATATTCTAACATATTCCATACTGTCAGGTACATAAATCATGTAATAATTACAACATTTTCATTGGACAGCTTTAGGTAATGATCATGCAAGTGCAAGAATGAGATCATGTGCGATGTCAAGCAAATAGTAAATACATGTGTGTACAATCATTATTGTTGTTCTTAGATGGACACTTGCGCAATGATTTATGATATGAATGCAAATGAATGAATACACATGACACATTAATCGCTTATTTCACTTAACATGTCATGCATATTATGATCTAATGTCATCTCACTCAAAAATATTAAATTTCCTATATTTATTTAATATTCACAAGCGGAGTATGCTCTAGTTGAAATTCATATGCACAAAGATGTTAAGTTTGCCCATAATCCCTTAACATTCGTGTGCATACTACTCATGCTTATGAGTGTATTGTGTGAGTATTTCAGTCGCGAACAACAGATAATGACGAGATAAGTGAAAGAATGATGCATGTTTATATATTTATATAATAATTCAAAATAATGACAATTACAAAATACTTCATCCAAAGAAGCAAACCTCCCTCTGATACCAACCGTCACGACCCATCTCAATGAAAGTCAGAGTGCGCTTTGGGGTGAGTCGTGATGCCATATGCATGGGCGGAAAGAAAATCCATGTCTGTTAGGCGAAAACAGAGATACTGAAAGCTAGGTTTAAAATAGTTAATTTGGAGAAAAATAGTTTATTTTTATGTTGAAGCTTTAAAATATGACGGTGAGAATGAAATGCACATGTATTTTAATTAAATCTCATGATATAAGTTCAGATAAAAATTTTATGCGATGACAGACTCAAATAAATGAACATGCAAATAGTATTAAATTCTAGTACATGTATTATATATCCTAGTAGTTGTCCGTAATAATAAAGAAAATGACTGATTTTAATTATTAAATAAAAAAATATCTAACAGTTAAGTAAATGAAACATAAACATAAAACCTGAAACTTGACGCAGATCGTGGTCAGGAAGCAGGCGGTGCAGGCACGAACGCTAATACAGATCCAAAATAAGAAGGAAAAGTCTCAGAACATTAAAATAAATAGAAGCAAGGTAAAATACATAACTAGTAAGAGAAATAGAAATGTATGTGTACCAGTTTTCATGAAGCAGAACTAATCAAGTCAAACAAATAAATGAGTCAAACAGAATAAATTAAATTATTAGACTACTCCGGAGTATAACATATAATTGATCAAGTAATATTATAAACTGTAATCAATGAAGTATGCATGTGTTTTTTTTTGTGGATGCACATGATTCACACTCAAGTTTGTATGCAAGTCTTATTAGAAAAATTCTTGTTTGTTGTGATCATGCAAACAGAGATATGCATCAATTAAACATTACCTTTCAATGATTGCTTAAGATATTATTGAGTTAAAAGATTCATCTTTTAGTGATTCCTAGCATTTCAAGACAAGTTACTAATTTATCGATTCAGATGTACAAGAGTAGATTTACAAACACGTCATGGGAGGATTTGAGTTATGAAATAATATTTGCTCAAGTTTTAAAACCAGACAAACATACGAAACAAAATTCGATGACACAAAAGAAACTTGATAGAGAGATTTATATTTTACGGGGGTTCAACTATTCACGAGTGATAAGACTACTGCACATCATTTTCTAGGATACCAAGTATTCATTTAAATTAATCCATTCCAAGACACGTCTATTTTCTAAGTACATGTGTATGATTCGATACGAGCATGATACTGTTGCTCATGCTCAACAATCTATCATTCTTTAAATTATTCATCAAATGAGATATTCATTCATCTAGATTATTATCCAAATAAAAATCATTCACTGATCGCATATTCAAGTCATTCCAAATATATTAAACCATAAATTACTAACTTGTCAAATTAGGCATTCAAGATTTATATTCATTTGACAGATCAATCAAATCAAAATCACTTTCGTTCACTAAATCATGTCATTCCAAGTGTATCATGACCTATTTTAACAATTTGACGAAATAGGTATTCAAAAGTAACACATAATATAAGGAAGGACACCATCAAGCTAATCCAATATTTGCAAGATAAAGAGATTTCTCCACTTGCCTTAAGACTAAAGCTGAACCTGACAGAGACGACTGAGCGGCGCAAGCAAGAATTAGAAACTCTCTTTCGACCTGATCAAGCACAAACATAAATGTCAATAAGAAAAACCCTATGCTACACAAGCATTCATTTCATTGCAAAACTCAAACAAGAGGGGAGAGGAGATACAACGAAGAATCTAGGAGTTGGTAACGCTTGAGCTTGGGAAAACCCTAATTCGGAGAGACATTTGAGCGATCCTACAAACTGAATCGAGAAGTGGCGCTGAAAATCACGGATACAACGACGGTTAGACGATTATAAAAGGACATAAACTTAGATTCACAAACACACGCAACTTAGAGCACAACATAATTGAAAGGGATGCAAGAAAATCTGAAATAAGAGGAAAAAAGGGAGATTCTTACCAATAGGAACCAATCCGGGCTCAAAATTCTAGCCCAAGGAGGAGGGGGAGGAAACCCTAGGCGTTCTCTCTCGCAAATCTCGGCCAAGATAGAGAAAGAGAGGGGTGTCGACTCCTTGAAGGAAAGGAGAAGATGGATGCCTTGCTGATCGAAGGAGGAGAAGAAGTTTATGTCGGCTCGTTGGAGGAAGATGAGGTTGCCGGAGGAAGGGAAGCCGTTGCCGACTTTGGAGGAGGAAGGTGTTGCTGCGGCCTGGGGATGTGGAGAACCACCGCCCAAAGCAAAGATGAGATGTCGGCGGGTGTAGAGGAGTAAGTGGGAGGCGGCAAATTCAGGTGGCACGGGCGGCGAAAGCGGGAAGCGGAAACCTTACGGGAATAGGAGCCGAGCAGGCTGTGCGGCTTGAGGGTGCGGGGAAAAAACAAAACCTAGGCGAAAATGTTATATCATGGGAGGGTCCGGTTTAGGTATTTAAAGGGTTAGGGCTTACTCTTTTTTGGGGGGGGGGGGGAATTACCAACATGTCATTAGAAATATTTAATCAATTAAAATCCCCCTTTTTTTAACTTAGAATCTTGGGTTGTGACAAATATCTTGATCACCCAACTTAATAATGAAGTCATCCGTCCTTCTTGCATTGCTAAATGTAAGCTTCATATACTCCGTCTTTGCCCTGCTCAACCTAAAACCCTTATTTTCTAAAGTATCTCACCAAGATTCAAATTTCGTGTTTACAGCCTCACACGTCTTATCGACCAAAAGATATCATCCTCAAACAATAAACACCAAGATATTTCTTGTTGGATATGTTCGTTGAGCTCATCTAATATAAGGGTAAAGAGATAAGGACTTTATGAACCTTTATATAAGCCAATAGTGATAGAGAGTTCTTGTGTTAATCCTTTAGATGTCCCCACCCTCGTCTTTGAATTTTTATACAATTCTTTGATTATGTCAGTGTATTATACTTATGCATTTACACATTTCTTTTCTAAGACACAATAAAATCTTTCTTGGAACCCTACTCATAAGCCTTCTCAGGATGAATAAAAAACTTATGTAAATCTTGTTTTCTTTTTCGATAGTTATCAATGAGTTTTCTCAAGAGATGTATATCTTCCATGGTCGATTGCCCTGACATGAATCCAAATTGATTCTTCGAGATGCAAAAGGAAATATTGAAATACAAAAGGAAAAAAGCAATGTTTGCGTGCGAAAGAAGAGGTATCGGGCAACTAATGAGAGGCAAAATCAAAGGTGGAAGACAACATCCAGTAGAAATGAGAGAGAAGAAAAGGAAAATTACCTAGCCCTAGTTCGGCGAGCAGATGAGCCGTGGTTATTTGTGCGTGGAAGAACTCGGCGACGTCAGCATGTACAAAAGATGGATTGTCTTCAACATGCAATCTGGAGTTCTCCCTGAACCTCGTCATCGGCGTGTGCGGAAGAAGGTAGGGCACAAGAGGGTTTTGTGAGAAAGGAGATTCACGATAAGAGGTATCAGTTGAGATCGTAAAGAGTAGAAGTGTGGAAACAGACGCTGACGCCGAGGCCTTTTAGCGATCGCCTATATACAAAAAACACTCCTTTTAGCGTTTCACAGTTATGAACACTCCAGCTAAACATGCTCAAAACAGCTGTGATGATTTAAAAACGCCATCGCTGCAAAACGCCCCCCAAACTGACCCTTAGGCTATCAGAATGCTAAGGCTACCTATCATGGCCCCTTCTGGATAAAGAGTACTAAGCGCATTCTGTTTTTGCCTAACGGGGCGCCGATAGGTCCCGTTGGTGTCCCAATTTAGATAGAGAGCTCTATGAGTATCCAAGCATCTTGTATCGGGGTATTGTATGCCCGATTGGTGTCCCAAATTGGACAGGGTAACAAATCGAGGGGTCGTGTGCCTGATACAAACATAAAGAGCAACATTGGAGTGGGCTGCCGTTATCTAGTGTCTGAAATAATCGAGAAGAGGCCCTATATGATCAATTTTTTTGACGATTGCAGAACATTGGTTGAAAGCAGAGACCACTAACCTAATTGCTGGAGGGGAAATGCCACGCCAAGGAGAAAAAGGCCACTGAACTTAAACATAGTAGGGAGGAGGTAGATCGATGGTGGAGGGAGCCTCAATTGACGTCAACAGGAACCCAAAAATAGTCTCGACGTTGACGTGGAAGAGGAAGATAACCTCAACCTCACCGAAGGAGAGTCATTTACCTGACACATGCCGGGCAATAAGTGTTGCGGTTGTGGCGTCGAGAGGAGGGGAAGTCGGCAAGGTCAAAGGACATGTTGGTGCTCGGATCTCATGTAGAGAGAAATGAAATTGCTGGAGTTGATTATATCGTCCAGGCCAACTTCCCTATTTTATACTAGATGTGTTGGTCCCATATTAATACTAAAGTGGGGTAAAGACTTGAGTGTTGTATGTGTTGGTCCCATGTAAATACCATACAACATATGCGTCTAAAAACGGAAAAGAAAATAACTTTCAAAAATCGATATAGCTCATTAGTCCGTTTAATAATTCGCTAAAACTCAATGTACTACTTGAATTATTTTTATTTGCATTTTGTTCAAGAAGATTGATATTGTTATCATGGTGATTGGCTACATCAAACTGCAAGTACATAACCCTTTTACTTAATGATTTGTATCTAGGTTTTGGGTTAATAGTGCAATATTTTGTGCCATCTGCATATATTTGTCAAAAGCTCGCATCATTAATATCCAATTTTATGTACAAGGACAAAAGCATATGTTTCCAGGTTTTGGAAGAATAGCAGAGCAGTTACAACTATTAATAACATAGCAAAAATTTGTTTCCTGTCATTGATAGGAATATGTTTGGTCTCTCTTTTGGTACTTATCTGAGTTAGAACTTTCTTTTCTCGTACTGCAGTAGAGTGGCTTTCTTATTCATCTCATACATTTTTTTTACGTTCTGTTGATGATTTGTTTTGACATGCTCATTGATATTGTAGGGCTTGCGTTGTCGCTCATAGTTTAGGCGACATAATTACTGGTGAGTTGGCAGATCCTGAGGTGGTTTCTAGTTCATCTCCTTCTGTTGGTGGCTTGCTTGATTCCCTGACAGGTAGTATTGGTATGTCGGCCATTTCTGCCAGGGCAAAACCTGCATCGACACCTGTTGCTACTTCAACTACTTCAAGCACTTCATTTGTTGGTGCTATCATGTCAGATACTCCTAGAAATAGTTCCAGACCTATTGACAAAGATTTACTACGCACTTTTATTTCAGCATCAATGCCATTTGGTTGGTATATTATCGTGTTTCTCATCTTGTATTTAGATTAAACTGCTTTATAGTTAGTTTCTTTAGATTATTTTAACCCGAGCTTTATCCCCATTCATCTGATACAGGGACTCCTCTTGACCTCAGTTTGTCCAACATATCTGTAATCAAGGCTAATGGCTTTTCTTCAACAGATCCACCTCCAGCTGATCTTAAGCAACCTGCATGGAAACCCTACCTTTATAAAGGAAAACAGCGAATATTTTTTACAATTCATGAGGTTGTCCATGCTGCAATGTATGATCGAGATGATATTTTGGATGCTATATCAATATCAGGTCAAGTAAACTGTAGAGCTGAGTTAGAGGGACTTCCTGACGTGTCACTCCCTTTAACTGGGCTGAAATCAGCTAATGTTGAAGTTCTCTCATTCCATTTTTGTGCTCAAGTGTCAGAACATGGTGTTGATAAGAAAGCCTTTATGTTTTCTCCACCACTTGGTAATTTTGTCTTGATTCGCTATCAAGCCTCCTGCAGCCATAATCCTCCAGTGAAGGGGTTCTACCAACTTTCAATGGTCTCAGAGGATGAAGGTGCTTTTTTATTTAAATTACGTTTAATGGAAGGTTACAAGGCTCCACTTTCCATGGAATTGTGCACTGTTATAATGCCATTTCCCAGAAGAAGAATAGCATCTTTTGACGGAAACCCTTCTATTGGAACTGTTGCAATGACAGAGCATTCAGTTGAGTGGAAAATCATAACAAGTGGACGGAGTATTACTGGTAAAAGTGTTGAGGCAACGTTTCCCGGGACAATTAAGTTTTTCCCTTTGTCTTCTTCAAAAATACCTGCTCTGAGAAGAATGGTTATTGGGAGCATAGTTGAGGAGGATAGTGATGTGGAGCAAGATGACACCTTTAATATGGAGAACACTGATGAACACTTAGCGAAAGCAATGAACAAGAACTTGCAAGCAGCAGAACTTGAGGAGGCATTATGCTGGCAAGCGTATAACTATGCCAAAGTAAGCTCAGAATGTATTGCTTATTGATAGTAATGATTTGTCATAAAGTTTTGATTTATATCCTTAAAGTCTTATCTTCTGTAGCACTTAAATTTCAGTTGACTGATTCCAAAATAAGATACCTGTTATTCAAAATAAGGGTATATAGTTTTAAGATTTAAAGCCAGGCGAGCGAAATAGAGAAATGTTGTGTTCATAAGATTTAAATTAATTTTAAACAACAATTAGACAGGAATAGTATATGACTCAAAAAATCATTGACAGGCAGCTTGAATATGAAAAAAGGAGAATGTGAACATGCACGCTTGTTCGGATTAAGAAGGATGTAATTAAATGATTGCATCTATTACTATATATAAAAAGGAGGCCCCATCTTCACTAACATTGAAGCTTCCCATTTTACCCATGTAAGTACCCTTAAATTACACCAGATTTAAGTTTTCTGGTAATATCTAACCCAAAAAGCAGTTGTCTCTATAAAATTTGAAAACCATAGCTGCCCCATCGTTCTCCCCCCTCGGTTGCTCTCCATGACGCCCCCTTTTCCTATTTACCCATTGACAGTAGAACACGGGCAGTGTTTTGGAACCCCAAGGTGGGATATTGATTGGGGATAAGAACTAACATAACACCAATTTCAACAAGCAGTTACTCGATTGCAATGGTGATGGTGATTTGTTTGACATTAGAAATTGTCCGCTCAAGGGAGAGATGAGGTCCTCGGATAAGATTGCGGGGAAGATGGAGGATTGCTTACCTTTTGTCCATTTTTATTTTATTCCCCACTATCCTATTTTGGTTTCTATACACTTTCATTTTGAGAAACATGCTATTTTGCAACATTTTTTTTATGATATGTTACCACTGAACTTTTTTCCATGTTTAATATTGAACATACTTTCGTAAAGTTATTATCGGCATTTCATATTTCAAAAACTTCAAAATTCGATTTATTGATATTTATGATGCTTGGGAAATTTTATTAATGTTGTATACCAATCTATCGATTTCATGCATAGTTGGTTGAAGAGCCTTTACTCTTTCACACGGGTCAACTGTAGTTCAGGAACGAAGCAAACACTCTTGTACTAACATATCTATCGTGCCATCAAGTTTCTTGGAGTCTTCAAACCTTTGACCTTTTATTTCTAAGTGCTTGCAAATGTTATCCTATCATAATATATCTATAGATCCATAAAAACAAATGATCCCTTAATGTCAGAGGTTGACTGCTGAGCTTACTCTGGCCTTGCAGGGTGGGCCAACATTTATTTCTATTCTACTATTCATGATTTGTTTGTCACTTTGAAAATTTCTCCCTTTTAGTTTTGCTTTCGCTTTTTGTAATTTTATATGTTCCTAAGTTAATGAACATTGGGTGTGGGACCTATTGTTGTTATGATCGTCAAAAATATACTGAAGTCGTACAATTAATGGTATAAGGCGTAGTTGTAAGGAAAGTGAAGCTATTTAATGTGGAGAATGAAGAAGGGGGTTTTCAAAATAGGTTAAAAAGTAGAGATAACACCTTGTTCAGCTGTACCCCTTAGGGTTAGAGGCACCTGTATTGAGATATTTGGGGAAGAAGAAGAAGGGGAAAAGCACAAAATTGGTGAGAAATCCCTAAAAAAAAACTCTCTTGAGCTAGCCCTATGTTACTTGATAAATGATCCCAAGATAATGCTCAAGGCATACAAACACACCTATATGCTCTAAGGTAATGGCATGTGTACGTAAAACAAGTTCGAATTACATAAATAAAACATGAAAGATAAATATTTGCATCTTTAGTGAACTAATTGGGTTGCCTCCTAGCTCGTCAGAGCCATTTTACGCACATATACCCGCCAAGATTGTGCGGGCAGATCAATGTCTCCTTGTTCCATAACAATACCTCTTCCTGGGAAATGTTTCGTGTCCTCAAGCTAGAACTCGGGAAACTATTGGTGGAAGTCGTCGCAATTCACCTAGGTAGACTCTGAAGGTAGGTGGTGTTACCAACGAATGAGAACCCGATCAACCAAATCTCCATTATGTGGTGATGAATGACAATCAATGATAGCCACTGGGTTCCATTCCATGGTGTCTGGACCTGTGAACTGTGGGAAGGGTGCCATCAGTGACATGTTCACTCACTCCTTTCTTGAGTTGTGATACATGGAACATTGGGTGGATGTGACTTGTTATCAGAAGTCAGAATTTATAGGCTACTGCACCTATGCAGACCGTAATTTGGAAGGGGGCATTGAAGAGGGCTAAGTGATTCTGATGCGGCCGATTGGCCACTGATATATGGCTCAGCCATTCGACCTAATCATGGGGTGGTTCACAAATAAAACAATAAAGATAAGTCTCCAAACACCTATTCAACACTTACGACTTCCCGTCGATCTGAGCATGATAGGCGGTGCTCATGCGAGGCTGCCCCCCCCCCTCCCCTCAACAATTTGAAGTGAGTCTGCTAGAACGTACTATAAAACAAGGGGTCTCGGCCGCTCACAACCAACCGGCGAAAGCTATGCATTGGCACAACTTTGCGAGAATCTGAAGGATGCTACTAGATGAGGTGGATATTACCAGACACAGTGAAGGAGTCAGCCCCCACTAATGAGAGTAGTTAGTCGTGGAGTCGGCTTGAACTGCATCAATAATTTGGCAGAGAGTGGGATCACTAATACCTCTTGCTGTATGATCGCCGCATCTTCCCAAATCATCCTAGACGCAACCGACAAGAAGACAGACTTGGATTTGCATAAATGAGATCTACAGTGATGTGCGTTGTGGCATATCCGTTTAAAGCTATCTTTTTATTTTATGTTTCATTTTTGTCAGTTACTGCGTTTATTCGTGTCTGATCACCATGTTATATTGTGATTGTTCATGTTTGGTCATCTTGTTATATTGTGTTTGTTCATGTTTGTTCATCATGTTATATTGTATTTGTTCGTGTATGTTCATCATGTTATATTGTATTTGTTCGTGTATGTTCATGTTATATTGTATTTGTTCATGTATGTTCATCATGTTATATTGTGTCCGTTCATGTCATATCGTTGTATGGTTTTTCATTTTTGTCTTATTGTCTCAACCAATAATCATACCTTAAATAAATAGGTCCGTTAATGTTGATGAGTGTGGTATGCAAGCAGATTATTAAAGTTTAATTGCATGAATATTAAATTTTTAATTAATTCGTGAAAAATTATTTCTATTTAATTTCAAAATTAATTCATTGTGGGGCAGTTCAAAAGCCTTGTGCCTCTTCGTTTTACTACAGTGACTCCTTGGTTCTCCTCTTAATTATTTTTCCCTCTATGTAAAATCTATCCAAACGCACCGCCTCCTTCAGACTGGAACAAAGAACTGAACGAGACTTTTATTGTCTTCACCAAGTTTTTCTCTAAAGTGCCCCCCCTATTCTCCTCTTTAGAATCCGCTGAACTCGACCCTTGCCACAGAAGCCTCGACCGATTTCACCACTACTTCCCACCATAAAAGCCTCACCCGTTTTCGTCGTTCCTGAGAACCGGTCGATCTACGACAAATGTTTATAGGTCTTCCTCAGACGAATTTGATGGACCCTGAGACTTCAGCTACGGTCTGCGATTACCCTTCTGACTAGGATTTACGGCTTTTTATAATCGTTATAGTGTTGTCCCAGCCTAGATAGTCCCTGTCTCACATCTTATACTAACAACATTCGTTGGTAACCCAAATCCTGCGATGACGGACAACATCTGCCGGCGCCGGGCACAAAACAGCCAGAAGGGTATTCAGAAAGTGCTCACGGGCGCCATCCAAGAATCCGCAGGTTCTCCAGCTTGGTAGGGGACGCATGCTCTCCGTAAAACCCCTTCAACTGTTTAGCAAAGAAGCTGCGATGGGTACTTGCCAAGGGCCCGCACAGACTCTTATCCTCGACAACAGCACTCGGTTACCACGTGGTCTCTTCTTTCACCCCTGCCACCTGACTCTTTGCGTACCTTGGGTGCCTGCGCATTTAGACTCCGTTTGGCACGGTGGCGGCGGTTGTAAACACATTGGTTAAACCGTCATTCATTAAAGATCACCTAACAAACATCATCCGTTTGAACATAAAATTGAATGAAGTTCCTTAGGTGAGCGTTAATGAATGACAATTTAACCCTCATGTTCATGACCGCCGCCACCCTGCCAAACGGAGCCTTAATGCTGCATTAAATGCCCTCAACCGTTCGGGCAGCCTGCCCTTAAGTATAAATAAGGGGTCAGGGGTGCTCGAAAGGGACAGAGAACTTAGGCTAGAATCTATCCCGTTGTAGGTGTGGTTACTAAGTTCGTCTCTTGGTTGCCTTTTTTTTCCTTGCCCACTCTTGGGTTCGCCCAAACTCTCTTGTATTCATTCTATAAAGCAATAACATTGCCCGCCGCAAGTGGTATTCACCGTAGCGGGTAAGCCCGGTGTCCGTCGGTGCTAGCAGCCCCCTCTTTTTTGTGTTCTGTTTTCTACTCGCCAAGCCTTTGCTGGGCTAGTAACCGTTCGATTGCAGTCTCCGATCACTTCGTCGAACTCCCCCATGCGGTCGTTGAGTGTGGAGAGTTGGGTGATAGTTTTTGCTCCAACATTTGCGATATATCTTTAGCCGGAGAAGGTATCTTGGAGTAGGAGAGTTTTTCGAAACCTTTTTTTTTCCGGGTATCACAAAGATGAAGCAATATTCTTCGGAGGAAACCGCATGCGAGTACTCAACCTGCCGAACAAAGTTCACTTATAGACGCATCACTTCGCTTTGTTCGCAGAAGCTTTCGATCCCTTGGTTTTGAAGCATTCAACGAGAGCTCAAGCGGACTTTACAACCATTAATCTTGAAGGGGTCGAGGTGGAGATCGCCGACTTCATTGCGAACAACACCCTCGATGCTGAACATTATCTATCGCAGACAGACAAGGTGGCGGATCATGATCCATCATAAGGTAAGATAAGAATCTTCATAGGTATTTGCAGAATCTTTTGCGGGTTCTAAAGTTCATGTTGTTCTGTAGCTAAGCTTACTCCCCCCAATAATAGGTTGTATGGGCATGAAGGATTTCTAGATCCAGAGAATGATCCCGTGGTTGCGGTAATATGGGAAAAATGCAGAGTATGGAGACACCGAGGAAGCCTTAGAGGCTCTAAAAGCCTCACTAATCTTCAAGAGCTCAGCGGCGACGAGATGCAGAGTGCTAGGAAGGGACCTCATCACCGGATACTAAACATCCGTTTCTAGATACTGTCAAAGGTGTCATGGATAATGCAGACGATCCATTGATCCTCTGAGATGAAGTGACTTAGAGGTTCTCTGTGAGTTCACGGTTGATATCCTGGAGGAGCTTGCCGCATGTCTCCAATTTTCAACACATTTTGTACAATAAGGATGAAGTAGGAGATTTCTTGAAGATGGAGCTATCTGATCTCCCCAAGTGGCAGTGAGGCTGAACATGCAAAGTTTGGTTCTCAATCATCATGTCAACTCTCCGATAATCGATTTGTTAACAAAGTTGGGGGAGAAGAGAAGAGAGAGAGAGACGTACTGCGAGATCAAATGATAGTATGAATATAGACGTTATGCGAGGTCCACTAATTATGAATCTTTTTCTTTTGTAATAAACTGATACCCTTTTCATGCATAAATTGATTGATTGAGTGCAGAAGACCGAAGTTCCTTTTGACGTAGAGAACCAAAAATATATTTATGGAAGGATGATGGTTTCACAAATAGCAGAGGAGGAAACCATCTATCCATTCATGGATTGGACATGGTAAAACTAGAGTTCGTAGATATCACCTACGCTGCATTATTTTCAGTTACTGGGGTTCATGCGGATGAGTCGTCTGCGAGTGGTCAAATTGCAGTGACAACGAATCTGATGCTTCCAGTGACAACCTTGATGATGCTTCCAGCTCTTCCTCCGAAACCATCTCATCTGGATATAGTAATTTGGAGTGACTTTCTTGTTCTTTTTTGAGGGTTCGCGGATATTATTTTTGTAATCGCGAATACCTACTGTACCTGTAACTTCTACAATTATTAATGAAGAAAACATACTTACCTTTCCTCTCCTTGTAATTTGTTGTGAATCATATATGAATGAAATCATTTATGGCATGCACATATTTTGTAATTCTGTCTGCCTCAAAACGTCTGAATACTGTGTACGATTAGGTTTATGATGAAAGCTCGTGTTCGGCGAATACCCATAGTATAAGAGAATACGCTGGATGTTTCTATGAGATGAATCATTTTTCGTCAGTGTTGACGAGTTTCTTTTATTAATAATGGTAACTTGAAATTTCTAACCTAAAGGACATACGAAGATAAGTTTAAAATTAATGCTTCTCGTAAATGTCAATGATTTTATGAATAATAAACACTTCCCATTGATGTCGGTGACTTCTTGAGATTAATAACCAGAAGTTATTGATAATATGTATATAACAAATATTTTCATAGGCATCAACGATTTCTATAAAATTCATAGGCGAGGAATATTATGAAAGTAAGTCATATATGTCGAATGTCACTTCAAGGCTGTCAGTGAATTTCACGATATTTCTAGCCGATACCATGCCAATATGTCATATATTATGAATATCCATAAAAGTTTTTATAGTGCTGATAGATTATATGTGGCAAATACACCGTTATAGTGTCGTCAACTTTCTTAAAATTCTTAATAAAAATGAAGATGCTATTTATAGCGAATACAGCTAGCAAGTGCCTACTACTTCTATAACTCTAACATCTAGAAATTCTCTTCAGGTCATGGACTTCTGATGAAAATTTCAATATTGGATTGACGATACATGGTTGGTTGAGAATAATTCGTATGAGTCCTCGGTCAAAAATCCATAGTAATAATGTATCGAAAATTCAATATTGGATTGGCGATACATGGTTTGTTGCAAAATAAATGTGGTTGCGCCTTGCCCTCATCTATGCCTTGAGTGTTATACCTAGGTTGCAAGACTCTTTTAAGCCTTGGTGCGCCTTGAGCCTTGAATAACTAAGCATCCTTTGTACGTATGAAATTAAATTCTTTGAGTTCAATCACCCATTTTGATAGTCTTTCAAAATGTTTGAGCTTCTCAAAGATGTTTTCAGGAGATGATCTGGAACAAATTGTATCAAATGTCCCAGAAAATATGAGCGAAGTCATCATGTTAATATAATTAAAACCTAAAGCTAGCTTCTCGAGGATAGAATATCATGTTTTAACATCTTTTAGCACCCTCCTGACCCAATGAATCAAAAACTGTTTCTTTCCTTCTCAAACCAACACGACGCTTATAACTTAAGGACCCACTCTGTGGTATAATAATAGGTCTTCTCCTTCTCGAGGGCTTTGTATCCCTGGACTTGAAGTCAACTGTTCCTTGATTTCTTCGAAGGCTTTATCACATCCTTTAGTCCATTTGAATTTGGTTTCTTCTCGGAGAGTTTTAAAGAACGATGCCCTTGCCACCAGTCCGTGAGATGAAGTAACTAAGTACTGCAATTCTTCCCGCTAATTGTTGTACTTACTTTGGGGTTTGCGGAGATGACATACTGTGGATCTCCTTTACCTAGTCATGGCTAGGATCGAGGCTCTGCGATGTTAATAAATGAGCAACAAAATTTACCTTGCTGACACTGAAAACACACTTTGCTAGATTAAAACTCATCTTTTATTTGCGGAGATGACATACTCTGTATCACATATGTGCTCTTCGAATTGACAACTTCTAATGAGAAGATCGTCTGCGCATACTTTCAAATTTCGACCATTTTAAATTTAGAAGACGTAATCTATCCTACGTTGATACGTAGCGATAATATTTTATGGTTGAAAGGCGGAACCCAATAATAGTAATGCTCATCGTTTGTGATGAACGCGGTGTCAGGGATATCAGGAATGTGCATTCAGATTTAATGATACCCCGCGAAGCCAGTTAAAATGCTCTTGACAGAGAACCCCACATCAGAATCAACTAGGGAATCTATTCAGGGCAAGTTGTAACATTATTTAGTGCATGCTTTATTGAGTTCAGTAAAATCGGCACATGCACCACTTATTGTTCGACTTTTTTACCATTACAATGTTCGAACCCCATTCGAGGTATTGGATTTCTCTAATAAAACCATGAGCAATTTTGTGAATTTCTCTTAGATGGGTTCCTCTAGGGTTGTTGCCACCACCCGTTTTTTCTGTTTGATCCATTTGAAGTTTGGGTCGAAATTATGATGATGACATGCCACATCGGGGTCCACCCCAAGAATGCCGACCACTGAACAAGGGAAGATGTCCAGATTATCCAGTAGGCATTTAATCAACATGACTTTGTCTTCTTCCCTTAACTCAGAGTTTGTAGAGAGTGTTTGTTCTCTGTTTTCCCTGCAACCACAACACCTTGGATAGCTTGAGCGGACTCTAGATGAGCACTATCTATTGCAACTTTTCCGTGCCGAGTTCCTTTCTTGCAGGTTCTTCAGGGAGCGTCAACCACCACGAATGTACATTGGTGAGTAACTCCGCACATGGTGATGGAGTGAGTGACACTTCCTTCAATCTCTTTCCTCTCCCCGCGAACTCGTTGAGAGGTTCGTCGCAAGACTGAAACTTTTCCCGTGTTCATTTGCTTTGAATGCAGGTTTAATAAGAACATTTATAGAACCTCTAGTGTCCATGAGAATTTGGGACACTGAGTAGTTGTCTAACACCATCTTAATGAAAATGATGTCGTTGAAGGGGGTTACCGGTCTTATGAAGATCATCTTCATTAAAGATGACTTCTTTCCTCATGCAAGCAGCCTGAGAGGTAGAAGCAACCTCTCGTAAGTAAACTCACCCCAAGTTGTCCATCTTTCAAGATTCAAGGCCCTCTCCTCCGTGAATGCAGTTAATTTGATCCAAAGAGCTAACATCGTCAACTTCAATACATTCCCAGGCGCATTTGATGCTTTCAAGGGAACCAATATCTTCTTGTTCGACACTCTCCCATTAGCGGGGGAGAAGTACTTCTGCAACTTCCTTTCCTTTGGTAGAAACAGACTTATCGTCATCTTTTCGAGCAACATATTCCCATAATTTGCCTGATTTTAACATTTTCCACCAGATCGTAGGGAGCTCGCTGGCGTGGACAATATCTCTGTGGAACCCATAGAGTTCCTGATTTCGATTCCCATATTCAGTTCTACGAGTTGGTTTCTTAAAATCTTACTACTTTTGAATGATTTAAACGGCTTCCTCTTGGGCAGAATCAAGTTCGTATGCTTTTCCTGCAAATCGTCATATCAGTTTGCACATGGAGTGCAAGTCTGCATGGGACAAGCTTGTGAGGATATGGATACGTGAGTTTGTGACTGAGGTTGTATGGGCCTGTTCCGTAGAGGGGAACGAGGTCGTGGTGGTCTCATATGTTGAAAATGTCAAGGCAAAGGTGATCATTGGTGATGAAAAGTCTTCCTCGTTACGGAGGGGGTGGAATATATTCCGGTCGATATTTCAGAGTGCGATGAGAGACAACAAAAAGTTTGGTGAGGGAATTCTCCCCTGTTGCCGTTGCATCAGTTGGGCGAGGGAAGAGACGAATCTAGGATTTGTCGTCTCCCCCTCGATCAAATGGTTCGCCATGTTGATCAAGTCTCCATAAGAGCTCGGTGGCCTTCAACTCACCTCTAATTTAAAAAGACCTTGCAGTCCACAATTTAAGGCCACTTGATACATGACGGGATTGACATTGAGTCTCAGATGCTTCTTGCTTGATCTAAAAAAGCGCCCGAGGGCTACTTTTCCTCCTCATGGGGTAGCAAACCTCTAGAGCCATTCCTTCAAAACTTTTTAAAAGAATTTATTGATCGAAAAGGATGCTTATAAAACCAATCTCTGGCTTTCTCGTCCAAAGTCATAGCCATTAATTTGTGTATCTTCTAACAATTTGCAATGAATACCATTATAGAGGTTTTGTAGAGAGATCGTGGATTCTAAAATTTGCAAATGATGAATGACATCCTCCCTCCCGATAAATTTAGTGGTGAGGCTGCCTGAACCCGACTGGGACAGGCTCCCACCAAATTATATCAGAAAAAGGGGAAGTCTCTTCTTTTTTTAGGGTTTGTGAGTTCTTCAAAATTGAGTATTCACGCAGGGCTGGAAATCGTTGTTGACCAGTAAAAATCTTGCCTGGTGTATTAGAATTAAGTCATTCTTTGTTTGTAACCTGCGAGCTGTCCGTGGAACTGGCAGGTGAACATCTAGAGTCGCAATCCCTCTTATAAGGGAGGCTACTTGCTCAGAAAGTTGGGTAACCACAAACATTTGCCTCTAGTAGTCGCCTCCTCAGAGTTGGTGCGAGACCCTTCAAGCGATTTCCCGATTATATCTTTCCCTGTCATTGCAATGTGTTCTTTAACTACTCAAGATCTGAAGACTGTTATTTTTGTTGAGGTAAAAAGTGCTCAACTCCACACCCAACAAAAATCAAGAGGGGCACTGTGAGTGGAAAGATACTTTGAGTCGCAAATGTTTGGGACAGGCTTCGTACATTGCAAACCTTTAGTTATGGGTGATTTTATTGATTGAAAACTTATTACAATGAGGTTACAAATGTATTTAATGCTACGGTGAGTACTCGTAGACGTCGTTTTTTGAGTATGCGAGTACTGGGGAGATCTTGGCACAAGTTTCGATGCCTTTACAACTATTATTCATGGCAAAGAGGGCCGGCGAGTATGCTTGAATGATCAGCGAGTACTCTAGAACGATATACATATTTTGTTTGATGGTCGACGAGATCTTCATAATTTCATGAATCCTATTTGAGTAAAAAAACTTGTGTCATATTTTCTGATAATAACGAGTATGGTGAAACTTGGGTAGATAGTGGTATATCGGGACGACTATGACTTGCATTACTAGCATGCGCAACCACATCTCACATAAAAAGTAAGAGACTTTTTCTTAAGATAAACATATCTTTTCTATTATTGTGCTCATGAACTCCTTATAAAACTTACATGCTCCATCTTTTGATGATTCTTGGATTGATCGTATGATTTTTCCAAGTCATGCAAATTCACCATCCACGAGTTCCTTAAACTCTCATGGTATGTGATACATCCTTGGCATATACTTTTTATACCCAAACCTACTTGCATCTTCTAGTATTGTCGCCGAGTCGTAACTCCCACAAAAACCACATCTTGCTAGGATTGTTTGCGTATGTGCAGTGGCTGACCTGATCCAATATCATGCAATGATCTGTAGGTTGATGGTTTCGTCTCCCGTCGACACCTGTTGTACCTCATTACCAGATAAAATACTATGAAATTCACTACCTTTACTCTCGCTAGAATTTTTCGTGACGTGCAAATGTGGTATACTAATTTAATAGACGCTATCGTTTGATACAGTCTCTCATCAACATAGCACTCTTCGACACTAAAACCTTTTTTTGATGACGAGTTCTATGCCTAACCGATTTCTTAAAGCCCAACTGAGTGTTCTCTAGCTTTCAAGCACCAGAGAGTTTTAAAAGTAAATTCGAGACCTTAATATTTTTCAAGTTGCTCTTATATTCTAGAACTCGCGGTTAATAAGTGTAAACTTTAGAGTTCTGACTTGCATTCTCATTTTGCAAGAGCGGTTGAAAAATATCGAGATATTGTAAATGGTTACTAAAAACACAGATGAACATTCAACCAAGTAGTCGCAAACACATCCAAACAATAAATAGTAGGTTTGAGAATTCCCTTTTGTAGTACTATTAAACTTGTTACATTCGTAAACGTGATTGCGGTTACAACAATGTCTACAAAATCGCAAAAACAAAATTAGACATCCATACATTGTTATTAAGGAGTCATAAAACTTGTAGAAGCCGCGTATTGCTACTGAGGTGTCATGGAACTTGTCGAAGTCGTGTTCAAACCCAAAGAACCTGTGTATGATAGTGGTGGGTCCATTGATCCCACTATCCCAGATTTGTAAGAAGTCAAAAAAGTCAATGACATACACATATTTATATTTGATGTGTGTTTAAGTTCATGCATGTAGGATAGTCCTTGTCACATTGATTGGACAGGTGGCCACAAAGAAGGATGCTGGAAAGGCTGGAAATTGCCTAAGTCCACAGACGTTGAGTAAAGCAAATTCACTCAACGCCAGAGGTCAAGGAGAATGCTGACAAATAGCAGGATTCTGGTTAAGTCCAGAAGCGTTGAGTGAGAACAGCCCACTCAACGTCAGATGAGCTAAAGCGTTGAGTCAGGTGTGGATAGTCAAAGCCAAGCTTCAGCAAGCAGAAAGATCGACCAAGTCCACAGGCGTTGAGTGATGTCAACTCACTCAACGCCATGCAGCAAATTCGTTGAGTAAAGCTGGCTCAGTCAAAGCCAAAGAGATTCTGTCAAAGGACAAGTTTCTAAGTCCAAAAGCGTTGAGTGAAGCCAGTTCACTCAACGCCATGCTGATTCTGTCAAAGCCTAAGAAGATAAACACAAAAATCTTTTCAAGTACAAAAGCGTTGAGTGAAGCCAGTTCACTCAACGCCAAATGACAGAAAGCGTTGAGACAAGCCTGGTCAGTCAAAGCCTAAGAAGAAACCGGGATTTGACTAAGTCCTGAAGCGTTGAGTGAAGTCAGTTCACTCAACGCCTAGTCAAAAGATGAGGCTGAGGCAAGAAGCGTTGAGTGTGGTCAACACACTCAATGCCTCCATTCAGAAGAAAAGTTTCTAAGTACAGAAGCGTTGAGTGAAGCCAGTTCACTCAACGCCTCAGCAGTTGGCAGAGTTCAGAAGGAGCTATGGCAAATGACGTTGAGTGAAGGCCAACCACTCAACGCTCTCAACGCCATGGATGCAGAAAGAGCTAAAGAATAAGCTAAGTCCAGAATCGTTGAGTGAAACCAGTTCACAGAACGCACTCAACGCCTGAAGTGATTCTGTGAATTTTGCTAAGCCGAGAATGAGTGACGTCAGCAAAAGTCAACAAAGTCAATGCAGTTCAAATTCTTTGCGACAAAGCTGCAGATGCCTTTAATGGCGCTGACAGACAGCTGTTGTTGTTTTCTACAAATGGAAGGTGGTAACTCGTCCTTTTTAGGCTGGGCCCACAGTATAAAAAGCCGTTGATCTGTTGACTATAAAAGGATAAGATTGGCTGAAAGGAAAGGTGCTTTTAGGGTTTTCTGATTACGCATAGCGGCGGAACTTCATCTTCTTCCTTGCCATTAATATCGAGCCTGAAGCACAAGTTTTGATCAGTTGACCTGAAAGCAAAAACAAATAGCTGTTGCGATTCTCATCAACGACAGCAAGTTCACAATCGATTTTTGATTGAGAAGAGAAGTAGAGCCTTCCGTGTTTGCATGTCAAGGTAGCTGTTTGAAGAAGATACAAAACTTTCAGATCCATTGTCTTCAACAGCAGATCAGAATCTTGGTTCTGAGTTAATTCCAGCACAAGACGTCCAGTACTGAAGATCTTTTCAACTTGCTGCTGTGAAGAAGATATGACTGAAATCTGCTCAGCCCAGGAAGACAGACACAGAGTAAACTCTTTGGTGTCTAACTTTTTCACAACATTTCTAATTTCTGTAGGATCCAGTCTTGGATCTGAGTGTAGGATTCTGTGTAGAATCTGAGTTGTAAGCCTGTGCTATAAAGGATGAGGTAGGATCACTTGTTGATCTGAGTGTAGGATCCACTTTGGATCTGAGTGTAGGGCTGTCCTCCCAGTCTGAGGTGTAGGGTCGTTGGCCTGAGGTAGGTGCTTGTTTAATCACTGAGTTGTACGGTCTAGTGCCGGAGCAGTAGGTCTTGGAGGAGACTGAGTGGTCCTGCGGGATCGAGTTGTAAGTTCTTAAAGAGCCGAGTATTGGGTAAGAGCCTTGTCTAACACACTGTTAGAAAGGCGGAGAGAGACAATGGACGCACTCATAATCTGGGAAATCACTATAAAACATCTGTGTCTTATGTGTGCGTGTCTTGAAAGCTAGAATAATCAAAACACTAAGCACAGTTTAATCGGGGTTTGGTCTAGATAATTTTAAAGAGGTCTAAAACCTATTCACCCCCCCTCTAGGTGTTAGCTGACCTTGAAAACAAAGTCTTTCAAGTGGTATCAGAGGGAGGTTGCTCAAGAAAGGCTGAACAGTCTGAGCAGATCTCCAAGGTTAGCTACAAGTCTGTCCTTATTTGTTAAGGAGTGAACTATAAGGAGCTGGGTGCCATGAAACTTCCAATCTGCAGGAAGGAAGGATTTGACATCTGGAAGGAGAGGGTTAGGCTGTTCATGGAAGCAGCTGACCCTATGATTTTTATCACTGTCAAGGAGGGACCTTTCATCCCCATGAAAGTGTCAGTTCTGAATGCAAATGATCAAACACCCAAGACTTATGCAGAGATGACAAAGGGTGAAGTCATCTTTGCCACCATGGACAAAAAGGCTCATAATATAATTATTAGTACTATTTATGATTCTACCCTTCGAAATCTGATCCACTGCACAACTGCAAAAGAGATATGTGACACACTGGTGATCTACATGGAGGGGACAGAGAAAGTTAGAGATAACAGAAAGTTCATGCTCAACCAAGAGTATGAGGCTTTCAGGCAGAGCAAGACTGACAACATAACATAGTGCTATGAGAGATTCTTCAGGATAGCTAATAAGCTGAGGACCTATGACAGGGTTTTCAACACTTATGAGTTGAATGACAAGTTTCTCAGGTCTCTAACTAGAGAATGGGACACTAAGATTTGTGCCATCAGATAGGTGACAAAACTTGTTGACACTCCTCCAACAACACTGCTTGGGAAGCTGCTGTCCTATAAAATGCAGCTAACTGCCAAGAAGGAGGAGGAGAAAAACAGCAAGCCTCAGGCCAAAGAAAAGTCTTTGGCCTTCAAAGCTGAAGCCTTAAGCAGGAGCAGAAGGAAGACTCCTCCACCATGGATGGATGCTGAGTCTGACTCAGATGACTCAGAGTCAAACACATCAGACTGCCACCTGTCTGATGAGGACTTTGCTGTCTTCTCCAGACAATTCCAGAAGTTCATGAAGAAGAAGCATTGGAAGAGCAGACCTTCCTCTTCCTCTCACCGCAGGAAGAAATTCTCCAAGGAGGACAAGTATGGTTCTAAACCTAGTAAACAGATTTCTACTAATGTTATCTGTTATTGCTGCAGCAAGACAGGGCATGTTGTAGCCGACTGCCCAGTAAAGAGAAGAGAGGATGGAGAGAAGAAGCACCATCACCAACACAAGGGCAAGAGGGAGAAATCCTTCATTGCTAAGAAAAAGAAGAGCTCGTCTGACTCTTCCTCATCAGAATCAGAAGAAGAGGAAGAAGATGAAGCCTATATTGGGCTAATTGCTGCTGTGCTGGAAGAAGAGGAAAAGTATCCTACTGGCAGGATAGAAATCAGGGCCCCTCTATCACAGCCAGATAGTGATTTAGAGGTGGATGAAGATAAAGAAGAAGACAACTGCTGCTATGGGCTGATGGCTATGACTGATGAAGAATCCAGCCAGGATCAGCCTGGTCATCAAAAGGTACATTCGCTGTCTAAGTCCTCTTCTGAGTCAGGCTATGAGACTAGCTCTGATTCTGAAGCTCATTCATCAAGAGATGAAGGAGACTCTGAATCAGAAGATGTCAATTCTATTATTGACAAGTATGATGTCTTGCTGAATGCCTTAAAGAAAAGCAAGTTGTTGGCTAAGAAGTAGGCTAAGGAGATTTCTTCTTTTCGGCTTGCTGCTTCCAAGCATGTAGACTCAGCTTTCCTGCTTGATCTAAAAATGAGGAAATCAGTGAATTAGAAACTATTTTCTTCATCCAAATAGGCACCATAAAGTACCAGGGAAACCAAATAAGGGACCTGGAAGAGCTGCTGGAGAGGGAGAAGAGGATAGTTGCTAGTTATTCAAAACCAAGTTTAGTGCTGCCCTTGATAGACGCCTTCACCTCCCAAAAGGGTAAGAAGGGGTTGAGTTTCAAGGGTCACACAAGAGTTGCCAATCCCAAAGGAAAGGGCAAAGCTCCAGTGCAGCCACCAGCCTCCAAGCCTCCTATTCCATTCAAGAGAGTTTTGTTACCTTCTAACAGGTATGACCAAGAGAGTATCTATGGTCACTGGGAGAATGGTAGATCCACTAGTGGGAACAAAGATGTTCTACAATATGGTGGTAGATATAACACGGGTTCAAGTGCCTTCAGGGCAGCCCATGAGGTAATCCAAATGGTCTATCATGGACCATTGTGTTTGGTGCACCAGCCCCAACACTCATGAGTAAGGAGACAGTCTTCTCTCAAGACCTCCCAACCCACTGTCAGAATAAGGGCAAGTCTATCAGCAGACCAGACTTGGGTATATCTGAGGCCATCAAAAGTATGTCTTCTGAATGGAAGACTACTGCTGGTAGGAATCAAGATATTCCAAGTACTTCTACTACCAGACATATCCAAAGTCAGACTGTGGCTGGGAGATACAAGAAATAGGCTGCTGCTGTACCTTCAAGGATTGAGAGCTGCTGTCAGTACAGCTACATGACCAACTCTAAAAAGAAGGTACAATATCCATGAGTGCTGGTGCTGTGGCAAGGTGGGCCACTATGCTATTGATTGCTGACACAATCCTAGTCTGCCAAGAGCAAGAGAGAGCTTACCTGTCAGAAGAACTACAGGTAGACAAGTTCATTATCAGACTAACTTGCACCTAGGACCCAATAAGAATTGGGGTCCCAAGGTTAACTCATTTATGTCTTGCAGGTTAGCCCAAGTGGCCATACCCCTATATGGTACTTGGAAAGTGGATGTTTCAGACACATGACTGGAACAAAGAACCTTTTAAAGGACTACACTCCAGTAAAGAATGAACCCAAAGTCATCTTTGGTGGTTCAGATAGGGGAGTAACTAAAGGGTATGATAAGATAACAAATGACATAAGCCAACTATGTGATCTTGGCTATGACATTTCATTTCTCAAGGATGAGTGCCTAATTAGGAGGTCAAGTGACCAATGTGTCATCTTGATAGACACTAGGAAAGGAAATGTCTATTGTCTTAATTTTCTATGTATAAGCAAGGACTCTCCTATATGCCTAGTTGCAAATGAGAAAGTCTCATATTGTGTCCAATGACACAAGAAGCTGACTCATTTGAACTACAAGACCATAAGCAAACTCTTCAGTGATGAGCTAGTTAGGAATGGTCTCAAGTTTAAATGCACTAAGGAGGATATCTGCTCTGCATGCCAGAAGGGCAAACAGACCAAGACCTCCTTCAAGAGCATTGTAGTCAAAGACTCAGTGAGGTTCCTATACCTCCTGCATATGGACTTGTTTGGTCCAATGCCAGTTCAAAGTCTAGGTAGGAAAGTCTACACTCTTGTGGTTGTTGATGACTTTTCCAGATTTGCTTGAGTGTTCTTTCTTAGGAAGAAATCTGAAACTTCTGATGTCTTCAAGACATTTGTCAAGCAAATTCAGAATGAATTTGATAGTACTGTGGTCAAGATTAGAAGTGATCATGAGACTGAACTTCAGTCTGAATGCATGACAAGGTTCTTTGAAGAGCAAAGGATTCACCAAGAATTCTCCTCTCCTACAACACCCCAGCAAAATGGTATTTCTGAGAGGAAAAATAGAACTCTCATAGAGGCTGAAAGAACATTGTTGAGTGACACATCTCTCCCATAATATTTCTGGGCTGAGGCAGTAAATACTGCATGTCATGTCCTCAACAGAGCCTCTATCAACAAGAGCCACAAGAAGACTCCCTATGAGATCTTGAAGGGCAGAAAACCAAACCTGAACTATTTCAGGATCTTTGACAGCAAGTGCTATGTGCTGAACAATGAAAAGTCCTATGTTACCACTTACCAAGTTTGCTGTCAAGTCCTATGAAGGGATCTTTGTTGGGTACAACAACCACAACAGGGCATATAGAATCTATAACTTGACAAGTCAAGTAGTAGAAGAGTCAGTTTATGTGGTGTTTGATGAATCAAATATGATTAACAGTGAGCTACCTAGCTCTTCTTCTAGTTTTACAGGCATAGAAAAGGTGATGAACAAACTCTCCATCAAGGAAGATGATCCAACAGTCCAAGGTAAGGATAAAGATGAGTGCTGTCCAGAGGAAGCACAAGACTTACAAGTTGTGGATGAAAAACAACTAACTGAAGACAATAAAGAACAACAAGCTAAAGCTAGATTGCCTCCAACTGTCAGTCATCTAAGGGATCATCCAAGACACCGGATCATTGGGGAGGTAAGCCAAAGAGTGATGACAAGAAGCAGAAGTCTGAATACAGTCGTATACTCTAGTTTTCTGTCTCAAGTAGAGCCCAAGAAATTTGAAGAGACCAACATAGACCAATTCTGAATTGGAGCTATGCAAGAGGAACCGAACCAGTTCAAGAAATGTAAGGTCTGGAAGCTGGTTCCCAGACCACAAGGACATAATGTCATTGAAGTCGAGTGGATCTACAGGAATAAACTTGATGAAAATGACATTATAATTAAGAATAAGGCTAGACTGGTGGTTAAATGATACATGCAAGAAGAAATGATCGATTTTGATCAGACATTTGCCCCAGTAGCCAGGTTGGAAGCTATAAGACTCTTCCTTGCATTTGCTGCCTACCAAGGATTCAAAGTCTACCAGATGGATGTGAAGTCAACCTTCCTGAATGGGGACTTAAGAGAAGAGGTCTATGTTGAACAGCCTCCAGGTTTTGTTGACTCTAACTCTCCTAATTTTTTTTATAGACTTGGGAAAGCTCTATATGAGTTTAAGCAAGCTCCTAGAGCATGGTGTGCGACTTTGTCTAGTTTCTTCATTGAGAACAAATTCTCAAGGGGGAAGATAGACAAGACTCTATTCCTAAGAGAATCTAAGGGTAAGATCATCCTAGTTCAGATATATGTTGATGATATTATCTTTAGATCTACTGATGACAAGTTTTGCAGAAAGTTTACTAAACTTATGCAAGAGAAGTTTCAGATGAGCAGTATGAGTGAGCTCAAGTTCTACTTGAGACTCCAAGTTAAACAGACTGATGATGACTTGTCCATATCCCAGTCAAAGTTTACCAGAGAGTTGATTAAAAAAAATGGTATGGAGAGTGCCTCCACCATGAAAACTCTCTTGGGGTCAAGTATGCCTATAGGCAAAGATGAAACAGGGAAGCCTGTTGATGAGACTTTGTATAGAGGTATAATTGATTCCCTTCTATATCTTATTGCTAGTAGGCCTGACATCATGTATGATACATGTGTCTGTGTTAGGTATCAGGCCTGCCCTAAAGAATCTCATTACTCTACTGCAAAAAGAATCTCGAGGTATCTTTAGGGCACACCAGATCTTGGCCTATGGTACCCTAGAAATAGGGATTTTGAACTAACAAACTATTCAAATGCAGATTTTGCAGGCTGCAAAGAGGACAGAAAAAACACTTCATATCCTGTCAATTCTTAGGTGGGAGACTAGTATCTTGGAGCAGCAAGAAGCAAACCAGTGTGACAATCTCAACTGCAGAGTCAGAATATATTTCAGCAAGTAGCTGCTGTGCTCAGTTGCTGTGGATCCAGCATCAGCTCTAGGATTATAACCTCCAGATAAGTAGAACTCCTCTTTATTGTGATTCTACTATTGCTATTTCTATTGCTAGGAATCCTGTCTCACACAGCAGGACTAAACACATAGAAATTAGGTATCATTTTATTAGGGAGCATGTGAAAAAGGAAGACATCAGTCTAGAGTTTGTTCCCACAGACAAGCAAGTGACTGATATCTTTACTAAGCCACTAGATGAAGCAAAGTTCAACACCTTCAAGTTTGAGTTGAGTTTGTTGAACTTAGCATAGCTTCAGTTACTCCCTAGGATATTTTTGGTGCAGGATTTGTTCTTCTTGCAGGTGATGAAGACCTAAAGTGACAATGGAGACAAAAGTGTCTATCAGGAACATGATGATAGAAGATGCTCCTATTGAGGGGGAGCAAGTCCAACAGCTGCAAGAGCAAATTCAGCCTCATGTAAGGAGGAAGCTGACAGCTGCACTAGTGGTATCATCTGCAATCAGCTAGGGGAGAAGGCAATCAAGGCATACTAGCTCCTCCCTGACTATTCAAAAGTTAAAAAGGGGGAGAGAAGTGATTACTCAAGTAACATCAGAGGTTGATCAAGTAATCAAGTGCATCCAAGGGACAAGAAGATGATCAATGTCATGCAGCAAATGCAGGGGGAGAAAAAGATGTCCCCTTACAGGGTAATGAGGTGAAGGTAATCAAGGCCTTCAATTGGTATCACATACCTTGCAATAATTCAGGGGGAGTAGGTGATGCTCACCATGTAGGCAGGGAATGTGATAATCTTCCTAGATCTGTTCTATCATTATAGTATATTTTATTGCTGCATATGATATGTGCATGTCATTGATCAAGAAAGTTGATAGTGGGGTTTGACTTCTTCAAATAGAGGGAGATTGTTGGGTCCATTGATCCTACTATCCCTGTTTTGTAAGAAGTCAAACAAGTCAATGACATACACATAGTTGTATTTGATGTGTGTTTAAGTTCATGCATGTAAGATAGTCCTTGTCACATTGATTGGACAAGTGGACACAAAGAAGGATGCTGGAAAGGCTGGAAATTGCCTAAGTCCACAGGCATTGAGTAAAACAAATTCACTCAACGCCAGAGGCCAAAGAGAATGCTGACAAATGGCAGGATTCTGGTTTAGTCCAGAAGCGTTGAGTGAGGACAACTCACTTAACGCCAGATGAGCTAAAACGCTGAGTCAGGTGTGGATAGTCAAAGCCAAGCTTCAGCAAGCAGAAAGATCGACCAAGTCCACAGGTGTTGAGTGATATCAACTCACTCAACGTCATGCAACAAATTTGTTGAGTAAAGTTGGCTCAGTCAAAGCCAGAGAGATTCTCTCAAAGGATAATTTTCTAAGTCCAAAAACGTTGAGTGAAGCCAGTTTACTCAACGCCATGCTGATTCTGTCAAAGCCCAAGAAGATAAATAAAAAAATCTATTCAAGTACAAAAACGTTGAGCGAAGCCAGTTCACTCAACGCTAAATGACAGAAAGCGTTGAGACAAGCCTGGTCAGTCAAGGCCTAAGAAGAAACCGGGATTTGACTAAGTCCTGAAGCGTTGAGTGAAGCCAGTTCACTCAATGCCTAGTCAAAAGATGAGGCTGAGGCAGGAAGCGTTGAGTGTAGTCAACACACTCAACGCCTCCATTTAGAAGAAAAGTTTCTAAGTACAGAAGCATTGAGTGAAGCCAGTTCACTCAACGCCTCAGCAGTTAACAGAGTTCAGAAGGAGCTAAGGAAAATGACGTTGAGTGAAGACCAACCACTCAACGCTCTCAACGCCATGGATATAGAAAGAGCTGAAGAATAAGCTAAGTGCAGGATCGTTGAGTGAAACCAGTTCACTGAACGCACTCAACGCCTGAAGTGATTCTGTGAATTTGGCTAAGTCTAGAATTGGTGACGTCAGCAAAAGTCAACAAAGTCAACGCAGTTCAAATTCTTTACGACAAAGTTGCAGTATGCCTTTGATGGCGCGGACGGACGACTGTTGTCGTTTTTCTGCAAATGGAAGGTGGTAACTCGTCCTTTTTAGGCTGAGCCCACAGTACAAAGAACCGTTGATCCGCTGACTATAAAGGATAAGATTGGCCGAAAGGAATGAGCTTTTAGGGTTTTCTGATTACGCATAGCGGGGGAACTTCGTCTTCTTCCTCGCCATTAACATTGAGCCTGAAGCACAATTTTTGATCAGTTGACCTGAAAGCAAAAAACAGATAGCTGTTGCGATTCTCATCAGCGACAGCAAGTTCAGAATCAATTTCTGATTTGGAAGAGAAGCAGAGCCTTCAGTGTCTGCAATTCATGGTAGCTGTTTGAAGAAGATACAAAACTTTCAGATCCATTGTCTTCAACAGCTGATCAGAATCTTGGTTCTGAGTTAATTCCAACACAAGCCGTCCAGTACTGAAGATCTTTTAAATTACTGTTATGAAGAAGATATGGCTGAAATCTGCTCAGCCCAGGAAGACAGACACAGAGAAAACTCTTTGGTGTCTAACTTTTTCACAACATTTCTAATTTCTGTAGGATCCAGTCTTGGATCTGAGTGTAGGATTCTGTGTAGAATCTGAGTTGTAAGTCTGTGTTATAAAGGCTGAGGTAGGACCACTTGTTGATCTGAGTGCTTGATCCCTTTGGATCTTAGTGTAGGGCTGTTCTCCCAGCCTGAGGTGTAGGATCGTTGGCCTGAGGTAAGTGGTTGTTTAATCACTGAGTTGTAGGGCCTAATGCCTGAGCAGTAGGTCTTGGGGGAGATTGAGTGGTCCTGCGGGATCGAGTTGTAAGCTCTTAAAGAGCCGAGTATTGGGGAAGAGCCTTGTCTAACACACTGTTAGAAAGGCGGAGAAGGACAGTGGATGTACCTATAATCTGGGGAACCACTATAAAACATCTGTCTTCCATGTGTATGTCTTGAAAGCTAGAATAATCAAAACACTAAGCACAGTTTAATCGGGGTTGGTCTAGATAAATTTAAAGAGGTCTAAAACCTATTCTCCCCCCCTCTAGGTGTTAGCTGACCTTGAAAACAAAGTCTTTCAGATAGACCCGATTGCACCATACCCAGACCTTGGCGAGCTCTTGCTCCTCAGGGGTTGAAGGCTCAAAATGCTAAAGTGCAAAAAGCACCCACGAGCTCCTGCTCCTGCTGGGATTGAGGGCTCAAATGCCACATTGAAAAGGGCATCCTTATGCTCTTCCTTTAGTAGGGATCAAAAACTCAAAATGTTGCAAATTGCAGGAATATTTGCATACTTCTTTTTCTTCATCCCAAGTTCTTTAATTTTCTGAATGGTCTCCTCCATAAAGTTGTTGTTAATCTTCAATATCTTTTCAGTGCTTTCCTTACACTTCCTACCAGTTCTCATAGACATCTTATGAATGGATTATAATTCATTATTCATAATTGCTCCGGTGAATAACGGAAGAATATAGATGTATGGAAGATACGCGAAAGAAATGAACTTAAAATATCTATCTTTCAAAGGTTTACTAAAATCTTGATTGTTGGCAGGTCTCTTTGTATGTGTTGTCCGAAAAGAGGACTTAATGATTATTCGTTCGTTGGAACCTGAAGTGAAATGATTGTAGACAAGAATCCTATAAAAATGTCTTTCGAAGAATGGGCCAGAACCGGGGTGATAAATGGATTGTAGTATTCAAGCCTTTTTCTTGCTTTTCTGAAGAAATCATTAATTAATCGGTTTTTTTTAATTAAGCCATAGTCTGCTAGTCTGCGACACAACACCAATTGAAAGTGAAGGGATGGATCACACTAACTCTAGAGGGGGGGGGGGGGGAATAGAGTATTAAAAACTTTTGATTAATTTTTATAACGGATTAATAAAATAAGTGATATCTATATGTAATAGGCATAAATAAAGTAAGAAAATCACAGCACAGAAAAACAACAAGTAGAGCAACCAGACGACACAAAAATTTATAGTGGTTCCCCTAAAACTTGGGTACATCCACTCTTCTACCACCCTGGTAGGAATCCACTACATGTTTTTGATCTGGTGCCCTGCCACCACAGGTTTTTACTCAGGTGCCCTGTCACCACAAGATCTATTTTCAAGCGAGATCTAACAACCCTTTGAGCTTTTAATCAGGTGCCCAAAAATCAAACTAAGTGTTTTGATCAGGAGACTTAACAATCAAAATCTAACTTTTGAAGGGAGTTAAAAACTCTTTTACAGTAAGGAAAAGAAAATGATGATGTCTTCTCTTTCTCAATAAACTGAGAAGACTAATGGATTTTCTGTTGTTGTCAAAGCTCCACCTGAGATGTAGAATTGTTCAGGAGAAAGAGAGCTTTGCTCAGTGTGTAGGCCTTCAGACTGCTTGAAGATCTTCAGGGAACTTTCAGACAGAAGTTGATGATTTTGTCTCTTGAAATTCCTGAAGCAAAAGTGTATGCCTGACTGCTTGGTTATTTCTGTGTTATTATTCTCTGTATTACTTCTCTATATATTTGACTAGAAGAAGAAAACCTTATATATTACTTGCAGATTTTAGCAATTGAAATTTGAATTTCTTTTCCTTGATTGACTGCAGAAAAACTGGTAGTTGTACGGCTAGAAAATGTCTTAAATGAATTTCCTCAACTGTCCCAATAAATAAGCCAAGTAATGACTCTGTGAAAACCATAATTAATGCTGTCATGGAACGACTATATTCATAAGAATATTGAACATTAATTAACAGAGCATTACAGACATATAATATAATTAGAAATACTTCTGCCTTAGTCAAACTGAAATCATCAGAGAATAGTCGAACTGAACCTGGGAGGAAATAGTCGAACTCAACAAACTTTCGTCGACCTGAGATCCAAATTCGTCGAACTGAGTATTCTTTCGTCAAGCTGAGCTCCAAGATCGTCGACCAGAAAAAGTACTTGCCAAACTGAGCTCCAAGTTCGTCGAACTGAGAAGGTACTTCGTCGAGCTGAGAATCTGATATAAGCTCACAGATCGTCGATCTCAGCTGGACTTTCGTCGAGCTCAACTCAGAGAAGGAACTCTAAGCTCGTCGATCTGAGTTCAGCTATCGTCGAACGCCTTTTCTGTCTTTTAGAAAACTGCTTTTCTCTGGAGGTCTTCTGTCTATAAGTCTTCTGAAGGGAGAACCAATCAATCTAAGTTTGTTGACTTGACACTGATAAAAACCTATGACCATAGACTATACAAGTTGGGTCATCTAAAAATCCTAATACTGAACCTAGCCCAAATCATCCCTAAACACAGGTGTGGTTCCAACAATCTCCCCCTATTTGGATGAGGTCACTATGAACAACAATAAAAGAAAAATCACAAAATATAAAATAATATCTGACAGAATTATAAAGTTTCAGCAGATATAAACAGAAGTGGCTTGTGACATATTTACAACAAATAAAAGTTAAAGTTTAAAAACAGAAAAGGAGAAACTGTCAAACTCTTTTTGAATCATCCTGTGAAGTTCCAGTACAAGGTTTGGTAAAGATAATTTCTCTATTGGGATCCATTGCTTGCTGTTTTGACATCTTCATATCTTCTGCTCCAAGAATTGTCACAGAAGCAGCTCTGGGTACAACTGCTTCAGGATGTTAAGACATGTAAGTATCAACATTAAAAAGGTTCTGTACCTGGTATTTGTCCAGCTCTTTCTTTCTGTATGAAGACATTGTAGTAAACTGGGAAATATCCCGTCCTTCTTCCTTAGCTTTTCTGATCTGAGAGAGTCCTATAAGCTCTTTAAACCTAGCCATCCTTGAATTAGGATCCATTTTTGGATCACACATTGGAGATAGAGGCCTTTCTGGACTAGATTTGTCTTTCTGAATATCTTGATCTTTCTGCTGGCTGCCTTTACTGTCAGTCTGCTGCTGTTGTTGCTGTTATTTTCTCTGAGACTGAGTATCTGATCTAGAGGGTCTTTCTCTGCTGTTTTGAGTTGATCTAGATTGATAGGAGTGAGAAGTAGATCTTTGACTTTGAGAAACATTGCCTGAAGATTCAGCTACAGGAGGAGGAGGACCTCTCCTGAATTGAGGTGGAGGAGAGTATCTCATGCTCTTCTTCCTAACTTTCATTTCATTCGTAGAATATCTCATCCAGTTGGGGGTGTTGGAGTGAGAGTAATGTTATGTAGAATGTAATAGGGAGTATCAGCAGTGGGGTTTGGCTTTGGAGCAGCTTTGGGAGGAGCCTTCTTCTTAGTTTTTCTCTTTTTAAAACTAGTGTCCTCAGTGTCATCAGAATATTCATCATCATCATCATCATTAGATGCATTTGCAGGATTATCATAAAGAGCATGAATCTGTCTAAGCATATCATCAGAAAGAATTGGATGAGACTGTGGCTGTACTTGAATTTCTGGGCCTATAACATCTGTGTCCATATCTTGAAACATAAGTTCATCAAGATCTGGCATGGGGGACTCAGCCCAGCCAAAAGTTGGAGGAGAAAAAGCCTTTGCCTCTGAGTTTTCTGTTTCTATAACAATAAACTGTATCAACAACTGGTATATTACTGCTATAAACTGTATCAAAAGAATGAAGCAAAGAAAGAATATCAACTGTGGGATTTATAATGAAATCACCAACAGTATTTATTGCTGCATCAACTGACTCTTCTGCTAAACAAAACATCTCAGAATCATCATCAAGAATTTCAATTATCTATAGAATATCTGCTGTTGTTGCTGCTACTGCTGCTGGAATTGCTGGAGGAGCTTCTTCATAGAACATCTCCCCCTGTCTGGTTTCAGAGAGTCCTGAAGCCAGGCCCCCAGAAGAAGAAGGGACAGAAGAGGAAGAAGCAAGTTGAGCAGATAGAAAAGAGATAGAAGCAGCAAGACGGGCAACAACCTCATCTATTAGCTTCTTCAGAGAGGGAGTGATGAATTGAAGAAGATCTTTAGCAATGTCAGAGAAATTTAGATAGAGGGGTTCAGAAGTAGATGGTGTATAGGTGGATTGGTGACCGCAATTGGGACAGACAGAGAATTCTTGAGGGATGTCTGTTTGTTAGAATTCTGGGAATATGGATGGAATGTTGGATGGGGGGATGACATCAGGTAATTGATCCTGAATAGATGAATGTTGTGGAGATAGTTGAGGAGATGAAGATGACAGTAGATTGAAATTTACTTGGGTAGAGGTGGATGGAATGTCATCAAGATGAGATGGAATTGGAGATTGAGGAGGTGGAGATGGTGGTGTATCCTCAGAAATATGGACTGGTGATGGTGATGGTGATTTTGATGGATGAATGGAGGTAGAGGGTTGTTGAAGTGGAGTTGATGAAGGAAATATTGAATGAGTTGGAGATGGAGGATGAACAGGTGAGGGAGGAGCAGGAGCTTCCTCATGAGTTGGGGGAGTGGCTGAATCAGCCCTGGTGTTCTCAGAAGCTAACCTGGAAGAGGAGGCCCTGGAGGGCTTGGTGATTACCCTCTCCCATCTGCCAAAGAGGGCAGAACCCCTTTGATGCATTAATAAAAATGGTCTGGGAGACCAACAATTCTGGAACCTTGACTTGCAGAAAGATTCCCAGAATCCTTTCAAAACTAACATCCTTCTTACTGATGTTCTTCTTAATCAAATCAAATAAAATTCTTCCCCAGTTCACTGACTTCTTGTAACTAAGACACACATCAGATAAAATTGTTGCCTAGAAATATGATCATGAGCAGAGTGTTTTCCTAACAACACTTTGCCAACAACATCTGCTAAGAATCTATATTCTATAGATAGATTTTTCCTAAGGAGGTAGTTAGGGTTTCCTGCAGTATGACCTAATCTTTCTAGGATTTCATCAAATTCACTGCTAGATAAATCTATTTCATCTATACCATTAACAAACTCAAAAACTTCAATCAAAATTTCTGGAGAGAGAGGAATCTGGTTACCAGATATCGAACCGATAAGAACTGGAGTATCTTGAATTTTTGTCGTGAAAAGCCATTCTTTTATCTCTGTTACTGGAAGTTTGATTTTGGTTGTCATAAGTTTCCGTAACTGCTGAGTCTCAAAAAGCTGTAGGATGTTCTGGAAGACTTGATTTGAATGGCTGAAGGAATCAATGTCAATATCAAAGTCGGCATCAAATTTCATTCCGGAGAGAGTCGCCGCCGAAATCGCCATTACCTGCAAGAGCAAAAGATCAAGTGCAAAAGAATTGAAAAGCGCGGGATGGAGTTCGATGAAAACCCTATTATAAGTTTTCAGAAGGTGAAACGACGAACTCCGTCCTGCGAAAAAGAAAAGCTTCGAACTCAGGTCGACGAAAAAATTCCATGAGGAAATAGTAGCGTCGATCTCAGCTTGAAGAGGGGGAAAATAGTTTGTCATTCTCAGGTCGACGAAATATTTTCTGAAGCAAGATCGTCGATCTCCGTTCGACGAAAATGACTTCACAAAGAGATTTCGTCGATCTCAGGTCGACGAAAATTCTCAAGAAGAGTTCACAGATCGTCGATCTCCGTTCGACGAAATGTGATCAATTCTTCGACCTTGGACAGAAATCAAATTAGGCCTTCTCCATTAATCATACCTAACTGATTCAAGAAGAACAGATGTTTTTTTTCATCCAATGGTTTTTTGAAGATGTCTGCTCTTTGTAAATCAGTAGAGATAAAGGCAAGATTAATTTTCTTTTTGTCCACACAATCTCTAATGAAATGATGTCTAATTTTTATATGTTTGGTCCTACTATGATGCACTGGATTTTGTGTAATGAAAATTTCACTGGTACTATCACAAAATATAGTTGAATTATTTAAATTGAAATCATAATTCAGGAGTTGGTTTTGAATCCACAAAATTTATGAACAACTGTCAGCTGCTTTATATTCAACTTCAACAACTGAGGTTGACACAGATGTCTGTTTCTTACAAAACCAAGACACAAGCCTATCACCAAGGAACTGACATGTTCCTGATGTGCTTTTCCTGTCAACTATACATCCAACAAAGTCAGCATCTGAGAATCCAGTTAATTCAAATTCTGACTCAATTGGATACCAGAGTCCTAGATTTGGACAACCCTTTATATATCTCAATTTTTTTTTTTAGTAAAATAAGGTTAGATTCTTTAGGGTTCACTTGGAACCTAGCACAAAGACATGTAGCAAACATTATATCTGGTCATTAGCTGTGAAATATAACAAGGACCCAACAATAGCCCTATATTATTTTTGATCAACTGGCTTGCTCTGTTCATCAGAGTAAATCATAGCATTGGAAGCCATGAGTGTTTTCATAGCTGAGGTATCAGACATCCCAAATCTCTTAACTAGCTCCTTAGCATATTTAGATTGGGAGATGAAAATACGATCAGGAGATTTCTTCACTTGAAGAACAAGGAAGTAGGAAAACTTACCCATGCTACTCATTTCAAACTTGGAATGCAAACTTGGAATGCATCATGTCAGAAAACCTTTTACATAGTTTGGAATCAGTAGAGCCAAAAATGATGTCATCTACATATATTCGTACTAACAAAATTTTATCTTTATGATGTCTAAAAAATAAAGTCCTATCTACAATGCCCCTAGAGAACTTATGTTCTAAAAGAAAACTAGCTAGAGTCTCATACCAAGCTCTTGGAGCTTGCTTTAAACCATATAGAGCTTTATGCAATTTGAAAACAAAAGAGGGATGAGTTGGAGAGATAAAACCTGGTGGTTGCTCCACATAGACTTCCTCTTTGAGTTCTCCATTAAGGAATGCACTTTTGACATCTATTTGGTAGACTTTGAATTTCTTGTATGCTGCATAAGCAAAAAATATTCTGATAGCTTCCAGCCTTGCAACATGGGCAAAGGTCTGGTCATAATCAATTCCTTCCTCCTGAGAATAACCTTGAGCTACCAATCTTGCTTTGTTCCTTATAATAGCTCCTTGTGCATCCAATTTGTTCCTGAAAACCCATTTAGTTCCAATGACTGGGTAGTGTTTGGGTCTTAAAACTAAATCCCAAACTTTGCATCTCTCAAATTGATTGAGCTCCTCTTGCATTGCAATAATCTAGTGGGGATCTTGCTCTGCATCTTTTATGGATTGAAGTTCAATCTGAGATATGAAGCAAACATGCATCAAATCTTGGTTGAGTTGATGCCTTATTTGCACACCAACTGATATGTCTCCAATCACTTGAGATATGAGATAATCTCTAAGTGTGACAAGATCAGTAGGAGGAGTTGGTTCATCAACAACTTGAGGAATTAATTCCTCTTGTGGAATTAGGTTAGCTGTTGTTGGTTAAACTGTTCCAACAATTTCTTCTTCACTCTCTTCATCAACCTGTGGAGAGGGATACAATGTAACCTATTGGGTGAGGTTTAAGTCATCCAATTTATCACACAGAAGGGGTACCTGCAAAGTATCTCTGGTAGAAGAAACCTTCTCCTTATAAAACATGTTAGCTTCATCAAAAGATATATGTACAGATTCTTTCATTTTTAAGGTTGATTTATTAAATACTCTATAAACCTTGCTGACTTGGGAATATTCAAGAAAAATTCTCTCTGCAGCTTTGACTTCAAACTTTCTAAGATGTTTTTTGTTATTATTGTGAATGTAATATTTACAATCAAATACTCTAAAATAATCTATTTTAGGTTGTTTCTCTTTAAGCAATTCATAGAGAGTTTTACCCTTAAGTTTATGTATTAATGTTCTATTCAGAACATAATTTGCTGTGCTTACAGCCTCTGCCCAAAAGGATAGGGGTAAGTAAACATCTACAAGCAATGTCCCTGCAGTTTCAACAATGGTTCTATTTTTCCTTTTTGTTACCCCATTTTGTTAAGAAGTTCTAGGAGCAGAGAAACAATGCCTGATACCTTTCTTCTCACAGAATTCTTGCATAAGAAAAGATTTAATCTCAGTGCCATGATCACTTCTGATCAATGCAACTAGAGTAGAGTACTCAATCTTTATGCTCTTAAGAAAGTCCGTAAGAATTTTAAAATTATCTGACTTATTTCTCAGAAAGAACACTCATGTGAATCTAGAGAAATCATCTACAATAACTAGAGTGTAAGATTTCCCTCCCAGACTTTATACAGCAATGGGTCCAAAAAGATCCATGTGAAGCAAATACAAGATTTTGGGTGAATCGCTCATATTAATTGATTTAAAGTTATTTTTAGTTTGCTAGCCTAACTGACAAGCCTTGCAGAGACTTTCCTTCTTGTAGGGGCCAGAAGGCAATCCTCTAACAAGGTTGTCCCCAGATTGTTTAACAATATTTCTTAAATTTACATGTCCTAGTCTTTTATGTCATAATTCATTTGTAGAACTAATCTGATTAAATAAGCAATTCTCTGAACTAGCTGACTTAAAATTTACTATATATATGTTGTGTATTCTAGTTTCTGTTAAAATAATTTCTTTTGAACTAGAAGAAATAATGCATAAAAACTTGTTAAAGGTTACCTGATAACCTTCATCACATAACTGACTTATGGATATCAGGTTATGCTTGAGACCACTCACATATGCTACTTTCCTGAAGGTGACAGCTCCAACTTTAACATTTTCATATCCTTTTGTTTGGCCACAGTTGGAGTCTCCAAAGATCACCTTTGGTCCATGATTTGATTTGTAGTCTGTTAGATTTCCCTTGCTGCCTGTTATATGCTTTGAACATCCACTATCCAAGTACCACTATTGCTCTGTGGTATGATAGTCCATCACCTGCATGAAAATAGATTAGGTGTTCTTGACCCAGATAACCTTGAGTCCTTGATTCTTCTCAAATTTATAATTAGAAATGTAAGAATAATCAGGTTCGTCTTTATATCCTAAGGTGTGAAATCTTCTAGGTGGAATTATCGACTAGGTAAAGGGATTAACAAGTTTTGGTTTCTGATATTTAGTTTGATAGAAATTGAAATTTCTGTTTTCAAAATTTGAGGTCGACGAATTTAATTGAGTTCGTCGAGCTGAGGTCGACGAAAAGTATTTTTGTCGTCGATCTCGGTTCACAGAATGATAATACTCATGTTCTGCGTTCCACGATCGTCGATCTCTGTTCGACGAAACATGTTGATTTCGTCGAGCACCCTCTCTCGAGTAATCATACCCAAAATCTGGGTTCAGAGTTCGTCGATCGCCTTTCGACGCAAAATACTGATTTCTTCGGACCGAGTTCGACGAATTTTGTTGAACATTATTTTTATGAGATTTTTTATGTTTCTTTGATTTGTTCTTTGGTAAGATTTCAATATTTTTATCTGTAAGTTGTAAAACTTCTTTTCCTTTTTTTAAGCAGAGATGAATTTTATGGTGGTTGATAAAATATTTTTCTGAAGAATAGATGGCTGACTAGATGAAACTCATAAGCTTAGTTTACCATTAAGCTTGACATTTACTGTGCTAGTGATGTCCATTAATTTAATACTTCTCTCATTAAGGGATTCTTCAAATTGTTTTGCTTCATTTAGTTTAGTTTTTAATGAAATAATTTGTTCTTAAGTTAATTCTACTTCAGCTTTTAGTTTGATATTTTCTGAAAAGAGATTGTCATAATCAATTTGTTTTTTTCTGAGAATTTTGATTTCCTTCTCAGATTTAATTAAATCATTATATAGAAGTTTGAATTCAGCTTTAGACTCGTTAGCTCTTCATTGACAGGTAGAGCTTCTGATTTTTCAGATGCCTTGAAGGCAATACTTTGTCCTTCTTGAGGTAGAAGACTTTGGTTCAGCTGCTTCCCTGGTTTTGATAAGCTGCTTATAAGACTTGAGCTTGCCTAACAATGACTCAGTAAAAATCTCATTTAGGCTTTTGTCTTCCTTGATTGGCCAAATTCTAGAATCACATGTGCCGGGGAAGCACATAAGAATCTTATCATTAATCTCTGTTAATGAAATGTTCTTGTCCAGGTTCTTCAGCTCATTGATGATCAGGCTGAGTCTGTTGTATATATCTGCAACTGACTCTGACTCTTCCTTCTTGAAGTTCTCATATTGTGAAATGAGAAGAGATCTCCTATCTTTTCTTTCATCAGCAGATCCTGCTACCATTTAGTTAAGGGAATCCCAAATGGCTTTTGCTGATGTGCATTCTGCAACCTTCTGAAATATGTCATCAGACATGGTTTGAGCCAGAATATTCATTGCCTTAACATCAACAATCTTGGCTTTCTTTTGTGCATCAGTCCATTCAGGTGGTGGAACAGCACTGGTGCTTATACTGGTTGTTGCAGAAGGAGTATGGGGGACCTGTCAAAATAGAATTGTAGATGTCTTCATCAATTGAATTCATATACAGCTTAATCCTTGCCTTCCAAAGTGCAAACTTGTTAAGATTGCACACTGGAGGTTTGGTGTTTGAGTACTCCTTATTTTGTGTCATGATATAAAATGACACTAGAGTAAATGAGATCTATCAAAGATCTTTTGGTTCAGGTGTTAGCTTGTGGAACCAAACAACCTTAGACCTCTGATACCAATTGAAAGTGAAGGGATAGATCACACTAATTCTATGGGGGGTGAATAGAGTATTAAAAACTTTTGATTAATTTTTATAGCGGATTAATAAAATAAGTGATATCTATATGTAATAGGCAGAAATAAAACAAGAAAATCACAACACAGAAAAACAACAAGTAGAGCAACCAGACGACACAAAGATTTTATAGTGGTTCCCCTAAAACTTGGGTACATCTACTCTTCTACCACCCTGGTAGGAATCCACTACAGGTTTTTGATCAGGTGCCCTGCCACCACAGGTTTTTGCTCAGGTGCCCTGTTACCACAAGATCTATTTTCAAGGGATATCTAACAACCTTTTGAGCTTTTGACCAGGAGCCCAAAAACCAAACTAAGTCTTTTGATCAAGAGACTTAACAACCAAAGACTAACTTTTGAAGGGAGTTAAAAACTCTTTTACAGTAAAGAAAAGAAAATGATGATGTCTTCTCTTTCTCAATAAACTGAGAAGACTAGTGGATTTTTTGTTATTGTCAAAGCTCCCCCTGAGTTGTAGAATTGTTCAGGAGAAAGAGAGCTTTGCTCAGGATGTAGGCCTTCAGACTGCTGAAGATCTTCAGGGGACTTTCAGACAGAAGTTGATGATTTTATCTCTTGAAATTCCTGAAGCAAAAGTGTATGCCTTACTGCTTGGTTATCTCTGTGTTATTATTCTCTGTATTACTTCTCTATATATTTGACTAGAAGAAGAAAACCTTATATATTACTTGCAGATTTTAGCAATTAAAATTTGAATTCCTTTTCCTTGATTGACTGCAGAAAATCTGGGAGTTGAACGGCTAGAAAATGTCTTAAATGAATTTCCTCAACTGTCCCAGTAAATAAGTCAAGTAATGACTCTGTGAAAACCATAATTAATGCTGCCATGGAACGGCTATATTCATAAGAATATTGAGCATTAATTATCTGAGCATTACCGACATATAATATAATTAGAAATACTTCTGTCTTTGTCAAACTGAAATCATCAGAGAATAGTCGAACTGAACCTGGGAGGAAATAGTCGAACTCAACAAACTTTCATCGACCTGAGATCCAAATTCGTCGAACTGAGATTTCTCTTTCGTCGAGCTGAGCTCCAAGATCGTCGACCAGAAAAAGTAATTGTCAAACTGAGCTCCAAGTTCGTCGAACTGAGAAGTCATTTCGTCGAGCTGAGAATCTGATATAAGCTCACAGATCGTCAATCTCAGCTGGGCTTTCGTCGAGCTCAACTCAGAGAAGGAATTGTTAGTTCGTCGATCTGAGATCGACGATCGTCGAGCTGAGTTCAGCTATCGTCGAACGCCTTTTCTGTCTCTTAGAAAACTGCTTTTCTTTGAAGGTATTTTGTCTCTAAAACTTCTGAAGGGAGAACCAATCAATCTAGGTTTGTTTACTCGATCTTGACACTGATAAAAACCTATGACCCTAGACTATACAAGTTGGGTCATCTAAAAATCCTAAAAGTGAACCTAGCCCAAATCAACCCTAAACACAGGTGGGGTTCCAATATCCTCCCTTCCCGAAAGGGAGAACGTGAAATTCGTTTTCCTTTCTGCAAGGAGTAGTAGATTGAATCTAGCCATAACATAAGAAGAATGCAAATCACTTCTCGATCTTCGACCCCCTCTATAACAACGAGCACTCCTCGACACCTAATCAGTACAGTGGGCTCGTATAAGCATTCACGACCTCTATATTTTTAATCTTGCTCCACTAATGTCACAAATAAGGATTCACAAAACTTACTATAAGCAGTGAAATAAAATTCACTAATATTAAGACCCGCCGTTTGCAACTTTATTATTTCATTTTGAGTTGCGTTCGTTGACACGATATGAACAGTACTATTAGTTTTGTTAACACAAATTTAAGACAAGGATTCGATTATTTTATGATATATTGTAAAGACGGTATTTACTGAATTATAAGACAAACTTCAAACCAGCCTATGCTAGTCCCAAGCCTGGATGAAAATAGTAAGAGATGTGTTAGATATATGACCAACGTAAAATTTAGTCACTCTTATGAATATAAATCGTTTCAGTAATTGTGCAAAAGCTAGGTTTTTTCCCGTATGGAACTCATTGTATAGTCCGAATGCGGTGTCTCGACAAAGATCGATGCAACTCCAGAACTTGGGTGTAATGTTAAATATGCAAGAATCTTTGTTGTATGGTCTGAATGCGACGTTTTGTCAAGGACCGTTGTAGTTCAAAGAAGACTTGAGTGTAATGTTAAATATTTAAGAGTCCTCACATATTAGATGTCCTAGGAAAGTAGATTGCAGGATTTGTGATTGACTTAGGTTTGTAAGTTGGAATATAGGTACGTTAATGGAAAAAAGTGATCAAAGTAGTGGATACGATGATTGAGAGAAAGATAAATATTTTATTCCTGCATGAGATTAAATGAATGTGTTAGAAAGCTAAATTTCTAGACAATTCAGGTTTTAAATAATGGTACACAGGTAAAAATAAAATAAGCAATGAAATATACATTATTGTGGATACTACTTGGAATAATGAAGTTGTTGACGTAAGTAAAAATATGATAGAATCTTAACTCTTAAATTAGTCATAGAAAAGAAAATTATTAATGTAATTAGTGCTTATACTTCACAAGTAGGGTTAAGTGAAGTTATCAAAGTGCAATTTTGAAAAGACTTAAATGATTTGGTAAGAGAAATCCTACAGTTCGAGAAGATTTTTATGTGAGAAGACCTAAATAGAAATATAGGGAATGAAAATATGGATTATACAGACGTTCATGGAGGATTTTGGTATGAGAAAGAAATGAAGAATAAAGAACTATTTTAAACAATCATATGCGTTAATTATGACAATTGCGTTATTCATGAAGTAGGAAAAACATTTAATTACATTTAAGAGCGGACCAAATAAGTTACAAATTGACTTTTTTATGACTCACAAAATGGATAGAAAGATTTGTAAGAATTCCAAAGTCATACCAAGAAAAAAATTTACAACACAACACATGTTAGTGGTGTTGGATGTGCAAATTAAATATAATAAATTTAAGAGAACAATAAAAGAGTTGCCAAAAATTCTGTGGTGGAACTCGAATACGGAAAAATAATTTGATTTTAAGGCAGCTGCTATGAAACAACTATTTGATGATTCTTATGTTGGTCTTAGTGTCACATGAAAAGTTATATCTTCACATTTAAGGATAAGTAAAAAGAATGTACTTGGAGAGTTAAAAGATCTTGTGTCCCCTCATAAAAATTCTTGGTGGTGGGAAAAAAAGTGCAAGATAAAGCTAGAATAAAGAGAGCTAACTATAAAACACTTTACGTTTGTAGGGATGATAAAAATTTGGCAATGTATAAAGGCGCCAAGAAGAAATCTAAAAATGCAATAAGTAAGAATTCATGTTTATGAAGAATTTTACAAGCTACTGGATTCTAAGATGGAGTGCATGTTATATATAAAATTGCTTGAACTAGAGCGAGGAAGACAGTGGATTTAAGCCAAGTTAAATGTTTAAAGGATGAAAATTATGCAATTTTGATGGATGATGTGACTATTAAGGAGCGATGAAGAAGACATTTTTCTAAAATCTACATTAAAAAAAGGCAATGAACTGGCTTGAAAGAGTGAAGTAAATCGAAGTAGTATAAAAACTTAATTTTTTCTCGTAAAATTCAAACAACGGAGGTAAATAATGCTCTGAAGATGATGAAAAATGGAAAACCGTTTTGCCACACGATACCAATCGAAGTATGAAAATACCCAGGGAAGAAAGAAATTTGTGACTTACATGTTTCTTTAATAAGATACTGAAGACAAAGAGGCTACCAGACCAATGAAGAGAAAATATTTTTGTTTTTTTGTATAAGAATAAAGGAGATACTCAAAATCGTGTTAAGTACAGAGAAATTAAACTAATGGGTCATACCATAAAACTATGAGAATGAGTAATAAAGAGAAGAGTAAGACGTGAGGCTAACATCTCAAAGAATTAGTTTGGATTTATGCCATGGTGGTCGACCATGGAAGCTATACACTTATTGTGGAGATTCATTGACAACTATCAGGAAAAAATAAGATTTGCTTATGCTATTTATCCATCTTGAGAAGACTTATGATAGAGTTCCAAAAGAGGTCTCATGGAGAGTCTTAGAAAAGAAATGTGTAAATGTATCATGCTTTGACGTAATCAAAGATATGTATACAGATTCAGTGATGAGGGTGAGGATATCTGGAGGCTTAACCCATAAATTTCTTATCACTATAGATTTACATCCAGGGTCAGATATTTCTTTACCCATGTCTTAGATAAGTTCATTAGACATATCCAACAAGCAATACCTTGGTGTTTATTGTTAGCATATGATATTCTTTGGTCGATGAGATGCGCGAGGGTGTAAACAAGAATTTTGGCGAACCACTTTAGAAAAGAAGGATTTTTGGTTGAGCAGGATAAAAACAGAGTATATGAAACATAAATTTAGTAGTGCAAGAAGGATGAACCACTCCGTCATTAAGTTGGGTGACCAAGGTATTTCCTGCGGTGAGTGCTTTGAATATCTTAGATCGTTAGTTCAAAAAGATGGATGTGTATATATAGATGTGATACATAGAGTCCAAAAAGGTTTGTTGAAGTGGAGAAGTTCTTCTACATTCTTATATGATCGTAAAGTACCATTAAAACTTAAAGGCAAGTTTTACCGTACTGTAATAAGACTAGCGATTCTCTACGGTTCTGAGTGTTGGGCAGTGAATTATGTGCATGAGCAATAAATGGGCATTGTGTACATGAGAATGCTTAGGTAGATGTGTGGACACAAGATTAGATAAAATTAGGAATGAATGTGTCAAGGATAAGACATAAGCGACATCGGTTGTAGAGAAGATGAGAGAAGATTGATTAAGATGGTTCAGACATGTGCACATGAGACCATTACAGGCACCTGTTAGATGTTGTGAGAGGTTAGCTACTAGGCATGTTAAACGGGAGAGGGGTAGACCAAAAAAAGACTTGGAATGAAATATAAGAAAAGACATGATGTACTTAGGCATTAGTGAGATTATGACTAAAGATGGAGCACAATGGCGACAAATGATCCATATAGCCCACCCCACTATGGTGGGATAAAGGCTTGAGTTATGTTGTTGTTGTATAAGACAAACTTCACAGATGGTTCTTAAGTTGCCAACACTTGCCTACACTACGTGATTATGAAAATTCAGATCTTATTAGTTGTGAAAAGGGTTTCGTAGATCTTATTAGTTGTGGAAAGGGTTTCGTAGATCTTATTAGTTGTGGAAAGGGTTTCTCAGACCTTATCATTCTTAAAACTCTATTATCATTATGTCATCAATACTCATTCATGATATATCTATATCAATGACATAACAATGTATTGTCGAAGACAATTTATTAAGGAGTTATCTTGGCCTTTTTAACGACGATCACATTATACGATTTTCTTTCTAACCGTCGACTCAACATTTATGAGTCTCGTGAACTAGCGTGCATTCAATTTTTCGGAAACTTTTAGCTAGACAAAAAAATGAAGGGATTGTGTATACGCAGAGTTCTATGATCCATCTCTTCTGTTAGTGTAAAGTAATACTTGCTAACACTATGTACATTCGTGACCCCCTTCTAAGGCAAGTCAGAGCTCAACGACTTCTGCAAGTACTGCACAACCCTTCAAAGCTTTGCCGACCTCAGAACATTATGGTTCTCGCCAAATCTGCATCGTGTTCGTTTACACTCTATGGCTCTTACATGCGGTTCCCTTGTTCACATAGACACTATGCCTTATTCGTCAGTATACTTAGGCTTATAAGGCATATTTGTATTTACTTAGCTTTTTGTATCTGATCGGTCGGGCAACATCTTTTTTATGTAACTTCCTGTGGGTACACCCTACTAGTATTAAATAGTGGCTGAACAATACTTTAAAGGTCATTTGCGTCTGACCGCCCGAACTCGCATATCACTCGCTCCCCTTAAAGCAGTGTTCACTAGCTCAAAACTGTAACAAAGTTTTTAATAAATAAAATCATGCATGGCTAAAGGTTTGCGCTGTGCAAAGCCTTGTCTCTTCTACTCTGAGTCCTTTACGCCTGACCATTCATGACCTATAGTAATCTTCGACTAACAATAGCCCCGTTTTCTCTCTTTTAGCTTGAAGAGTGGGAATATGGCACTTTTTTATCCCACTTTCGTCATTTGGACCTTTTGGTTTGTGGTAGTGGATTGGATTTCGAAGAATTGTTCGTCTTAAGAGATTCAACCTAGGAGGTCAATCCTATCAAGCGTCGGTATCTTGACGTGATGAATGTGAGGTGAATTTCCACGATGGAGTGTAGGAACACCATGAAGTTAATGGTTGGTACGTAAGGTGACGACAATAGGTGTGGGGGCATTGGGGCTTGTTGACGATGCGCTGCAGTGGTTCCAAGCTCGTGGAGGTGGACCGTGAGATCGTCTAGTTTAGCTTCCAACCGATCCAAGCTGGTGGAATTGGTGAAGCCGAGGCATCCTCGTCAGCGCGGATGGGCATGGAGCGGCCCTTGGGCATGGAGCAGAGGTCGTACTCCAGTAAATCTGTAGAGATTGACTGCTGCAACAAGTACATATTGGGTGGAACAGGGTAGATGACAACCGACTCAGGACTATCTCCGTGGAAGGACTTGACAATCGATTATGGAAATACGGGATAGGTGTTAGCTAGAGCAAGACTGTCTCACTTGAGGATCGAAGCCACCATATATTGTAGATGGCGTGCTGCTGGAATAAGTAGTCAGTGCAACCCCTCGTTGTCTATGAGGCTGTACGAATTGAGTCAAGTGAAGGGGAGTCAGGGTCATTCAAAATGAAGAGCGTTAATGATGAACTTATTTGAGCGAGACGAACCGGGGGACTGCATGAAATCCTGCAAAGCTGTGCTGGATGGAGCCAAAGAAGACGATTGAATGGAAGTTTGGCGGCGAGTGTGGACCGAGCGTTCAGTAACAAACTAGAGATCGAATTACGGTACTGGAAGGAACTCTAATTAGTTGGAATGCTCGACGGGAGGCCACGACTGTGAAGTCGGACCATTTGTTACACAACAAAGAAATAGATTGCACTATAAATATAAAATGGGATACAAGTTGCAAGGTATTCTCACATTTAGATTCTGAGGGAGGGTTCCCTCCTGAAGCCCTTCTCCAAATGAGAGTTCAACGTAGAAGTTTCATGATACTCCTAAGGCTCCCTCCCACCTCTTATGTAGGCGAGATTGAACACATCATAATTACCAAAATATAGTTGAGATCATTAATATTATTATGTTAGTATTTGTTTGTGTGAGTGGGTTTAGTTCCACAACTTGTGTTATGGTTTGTGAGTCCTTTTTAATGTTATAAATAATCTTATATGGATGAATAATATTAAGAACGTTATTCTATTTTATTCTATTTAGTATCAGAGCCAACCCTAAGTTTATTTTTTTTTTCGTCCTCCCTTCCGCTTTCAGCTTCTGCCTCTCCTTTCGACCGCACTATCCTACGCTGCTAGGGCTCACATGGTGCTGCTCCCTGCCCGCTCTCGTTGACGGAATCGTCGTCTGATGAATGGAAGTTTGGCGGAGAGTATGGACCGAGCATTCAGTAACAAACTAGAGATCGAATTACGGTACTGGAAGGAACTCTAATTAGTTGGAATGCTCGGCGAGAGGTTGCGACTGGCAAGTCGGACCATTTGTTACACAACAAAGAAATAAATTGCACTATATATATAAAATGGGATACAAGTTGCAAGGTATTCTCACATTTAGATTCCGAGGGAGGGTTCTCTCTTGAAGCCCTTCTCCAAATGAGAGTTCAACGTAGAAGTTTCATGATACTCCTGAGGCTCCCTTCCACCTCTTATATAGGCGAGATTGAACACATCATAATTACCAAAATATAGTTGAGATTATTAATATTATTATATTAGTATTTATTTGTGTGAGTGGGTTTAGTTCCACAACTTGTGTTAGGGTTTGTGAGTCCTTTGTAATATTATAAATAACCTTATATGGATGAATAATATTAAGCACGTTATTCTATTTTATTCTACTTGGTATCAGAGCCAACCCTAAGATTCTTTTTTTTCTTTCCGTGAGCCGCTTCCCTTTCTCTTTCAACTTTCGCCTCTCGTTTCGACCGCATTGTCCTGTGCTTCTAGGGTTCACGTAGTGCTGCTCGCTGCCCTCTCCCGTTGACGGAATCGTCGTCTAATTCCATCGACGGGAGTGGCCTTTTTTTCACTCGACGAAAGAGTCAATCCCTCAACTCCTCATCGACGAGGAAGCCACTAGTCGTTCTCATCGGCGTGCCCGTCGTTGCTGGTTTTCGTAATGCCCGTCGCTGGTTGGGCTTTGCCTTCACATGTTCATATCCTGTCATCGTCGCTCCTGTTGGGCTCGATCAGATGATAGTAACTGACCGGTCGAGCACTTTATTAATGTTGGGAGCAAGCTTTCAGGCTGGGCCTAGTCTGGGCCTGGTCTGGGCCAGGCATCAGGCCGAGCCTTGGTCAAATAAGGGGCCTGTTGAGCCCCCTTCGGCCTGGCCTGGGTCTGTCTTGGGCCTAATCAGACCTGGGCCTTATCGGGCTCAGACCCGTACAGACCCGGGCCGGGCAACCGGGCCCGGGACAAATTTACACTCCTAGATCTCGCTACCATCTTCGTACAGCCCGCCGAACTACCTGTTGATGTTTGTCTTCCATTCTTCAATGAGATCGAGCACCCATTCTCCCATCATCAAAGGTGTTTTTTGTCGCCGCTTCTTTTCTGTGGATCCAGTAGATCTCTTTTCGTCTGCTTTCTGTTGTTTTGCTTTCGCGCTTACTGCTCTTCTTGCATGCTTACTGCTGCTCCCGTCGGATTGATGCGTTTTCTCTCGGCTGATCTGGTGGTACCTCTGATGATGGAGCTTGTTGTTGACCCGAGATAGTTCCCTGCTGCTGTCGATGGTCTCCACTGCAGTTCTTGCTGGAGATATTGATCTCGCTGCTTCTCTCATCAATTATGGTTATGATGAAGTGTTTTGTTTGAAGTTTTCTTTGTTTCTTTCTTTATTTATTGTTCGTATTTGCTTAGTACAATGTTGCAGATGTCGGATGTCGGGGACATGTCGGTTTGAGTTTTCATGTCTTTTTTTTAAATATCGAGGGATATTTCATATATCGAAATTTAATATTTAATTAATTATATATGTAATTAATTGTTATTTTTTATACATGTCACGGTACTACCTATTTTACAACCTATTAAACTTTTAAATTTTAAAAGCTATATGTTTAATTTAACACACACTTTAAAGATAAAAATTTATAAAATTAGTGATTTTAAGAAACTTGCAACTATATATTATTTTTATGAGATCAAAATTCCAAAAATAAAATTTCAAACATACGTCATTCTTCATCACTTAAAGACTCATCTATAGTCGACATGGACTCCTCTAACAACCACCTCATTCAAGGCTGCTCGAAACTTTGCACTCTTAGCTCTCTTGCTCTTTAAATTTGAGTTTAGAGCTGACTCCGCTTTTGCCTTAACGTTGGCAGGAACTTGAGGGCATGGCTTAACATTATCCTTCCACCCAGCCAATTGTTGCTTGAAACATGTAATTTCACCATTTACTGCCTGCTTGCAGTAGTTGTTGATTCAGTTAGTGTCGTTTGCAACCAACTTCTCACCAAATGCCCAAAACGGATCTCTACCGGTTGGTACCACTGATACCGACACCTCACTTGATCCTGAAGAAGCCATTCTATAGAATATGAAATAAAAGTAATATTAGTTAGATGCAATAAAATAACATAACTACATCACGATAGAAAATATTAGTTAAAGAATCAACATCAAAAAAGCCTCATAACTTCATTAGATCGTTAGATCTTCAGTCACCTTTCATATTATCCGTGTAACATTTTATTTATCCAACAACATTTTGCATCATTAGTAGTATATTAGTATCATTCAAACTTTCAAAGTATCCCACATTTTATTTATCATCAATAGTATACTCTATCAATCATACTTTCAAAGTGTCCAACAATAGGAACAAAGCATTCAAATATCATTCAAACTTTCAAAGTATCTCACATTTTATTTATCAAAAGGCACAGAGCAACAAAACAACTAAAAATGAGATTGGATATACATGCATCATCGATTGCAAAATAAAGTTGGATAAATAACTAGTAATAGGGGTATTTCAAATCATTTGTTGACTAATAAACGAGCCAAATAAAAATAAGACAACAACTAATAAGGCAACATGAAGCAATCAATAAGGAAACAACCCACAAGACAGCCACCATGTTACAAAACCAGCAAGTCAACCAACAAATAAGGCAGCATGGAGTAAGACAGTAGGGCAGTTGGCCAATAAGGCAGCAGGGCGCAAGGAAACAAGGTTACATGACAACAGCTAGCACAACAATAAGAAAAAAAACAAAAATGCAGAGTGAGAGAATGAGAGGGGGAGGTAGGGAGAAGAATGTACCAATCGAGAGAGCGCCGAGATCAAAAGCACCGACGAGCTAGAGAGCACCAAAGAACTGGAGAACCAGAGAGCTAGAGTGCACCAGCGAGCAGGGAGAAGAAAGAACCACAGAGATTGAGTGCCGACAGCGCGCGAGAGAGGGAGAGCACCAGAGAACCAGAGAGCTAGAGAGCATCAACGAGCAGAGAGAAGAAAGAACCAGAGAGATAGAGTGCCGACAACGTGCGAGAGAGCGAGGGAGAGCACCAGCGAGCTAGAGAGCACCAGAGAACCAGAGAGCACCAGAGAACCAGAGAGCTAGAGAGCACCAGTGAGCGGGGAGAAGAAAGAAACAAAGAGATAGAGTGTCGACAATACACAAGAGAGCGAGCTAGAACACCAGCGAAAAGCGCAAGGGAGAGCTAGGGAAGGAGCGGCATGGTGAAATGAAATGAGCGGGGTCGGGGGGAGTTAAAACAGCGGTCGTGTTTAATAAAAAAATAAATTAATTAAAAAAACAGGCGATATGCCCGTTTTTTATGGGCCGGTATGTCAGTTAAAACCGACTTATCAGCCCGTTATTTTCAAAACGCCACGACCAAATTTTAAAACGGTTTCGTGGCGTTTTAATTCCCACCTTCATGTCGGCCGACATGTCGGACATGTCGGCCGTTATCCACAACACTGGCTTAGTATGATCTTGGTATGCCTATATGCACGTGAGTTTCACGTGAGGGGGAGTGTTTGGGACGAATGTGACTTAGATGATATTTCCCAACCTTTCGCCTTCGTTCCACACGGCCTCTAGGCGTATGTTGAGTGTTGTTTGCGTCTCCCCAAATTTTCCCTTGATGATTAGTAGGTGGCATGGTCTTTGGTGGTTGTCTTTTTTCATTTCTCCGTTAACCCCGCGGTCACGTAGATCTGTGTGTGAGGTATTATCCCCGCAGTCTCATAGATTTGTGTGTGTGGTGTTATCTGTAAACCTATGTGTGAGGTGTTATCCCCACAGTCTCGTGGATTCATGTGTGTGATTTTCTCCGTTATCCCCGCGGTCCCGTAGATCCGTACGGGTGTGGTGTTATTCCCGCGGTCTTGTGGATTTGTGTGTGTGGCTTCTTTCCTCTGGGTGTACCGTGTGTGGGAGTATCCCTCGTCCCCCGTCCTGTCCCACCATTGCCTACCACATTTACCCTTTCCGTTGATGTGGTCAAGCTGGAGGTTTCCCTTCTTGCTTGATGGGGAGAGTTGAGATTATTAATATTATTATATTAGTATTTGTTTGTGTGAGTGGGTTTAGTCCTACATCTTGTGTTAGAGTTTGTGAGTCCTTTGTAATGTTATATATAGCCCTACATGAATGAATAATACTAAGCAAGTTATTATATTCTATTCTACTAATATCACTCCTTCTACATAGAAAATAGAGAAGCACATGTGATAGTAAGGTGAGATGCTTAGTGAGGCGGCAGTGAGTCAGGGAGCCATAATCATATATATGTATATATATATCTGTTTGTGTGTGTGTAATTATTTCAATCAGGTTATTATTTTGTATCAAATTTATTGTTGAAGTTTAGTGGTTGTATTGTAGACTCAATTTCATAACAATGGTGCTTGTTTTCAGGTATCTTTCAAGATTTTGGGGGGCACGCTCTCAAGAATGTCCATTGATCCAAAATTTGTAAGTTTCTACTAATTGCTTCTTGACAACCAAGTTCATTCATATTTATGTTTGGCTCTTTGATTCCATAGCTTCATAACTCTTATTTTATAAACTTGTCATGGGTGTCATATGTTCATAAATTTTATTCTGACAAACATGTAGGTTCAATAGCATAAATTATGAGAAGATTATATGACCGTGCTTGTTTTCATTGCAATAGAGAATCTTGTCCGAGGAGCCAGAAATGAGAACACTCAATTTGTTTCTACATATACTTGAATTATGAAATATTCGAGATTAATCTCAAACGAATTTATCTAATTGATAAAAAAAAATACTATTTTAAGGCATAATGGCGACAAAGGATCCATATAGCTGACCCCACTATATTGGGATAAAGGCTCGAGTGTTGTTGTTGTGATCAAAAAATACTATTTTGTTGATGAAGATATCTGATGGGGGACCATCGGCCCATGACAAGGCGGGGCCCACTTTCGTCTATTCTCGCCGGAGGATTTGATTGGAGGGACGATCCGATCCCGCGGATGCGTCCGGATGCGCGCCGCGAATCTTTTTCATATATAACTTTGTTATTTTTAATTTCATTTGCTTATGTTTGGGCACATGGATTCTTCGGCCAATCATAGCCGTCAAATCCGGGTTGCCCTAATGTTAGAATATTATATATAGGAGTGTTGAGGCTTGGAAAGGGGCATTGCTGGTTTTGGAGAAGATAATCCCGGACCTCCGCGATCACGCCACAGTGCCGACGCCGTGGAGCCCTAGGTGTTGACTCCTAGTGGAACTTCATCCCCAAGGTAAACCCTATCCCCCTCCATCATTTTCCAACCCTTTTCCCCCCTTTTCACCATCGGAATCCCGCAACCCCCCCCCCCCAAACCTGCGCCGACCTGCAGCCCGCACGCCGGCCGTCGTCCAGCCGCCCCCTTCCCCTTTCCGCCGCCGCCGGACCGCCCAGATCCGGCCGCCAGCCCTGCTGCCAGCCCCCGACGCCTCCGCCAACCCTTTTCCCGTCCATACCCGACCACCCCGCAGCCTCCCCTACCCTAGCCGACCACCCTACTAGCCTCCTCTTCGTGGATCCACTTCACAACCCCTCCGAAAATCCTAGATCTGTCTTGATCTAGCGCTACCTTTCCCGATCTACCACCTACCCTCATATTCCCACTACCGTAGCCCGGATTCGTCACAATATTGCCGGTTCTACCCGGTTCCAGCCACCCTCCACCGTGGACAGCCACCTTCTCGATTCGCCAACCCGGATCTACTTCCAAAACCACCCGATCTCTCCCGCCTCGAACACTCCTTTGTTTGTGAGTTGTTTGTTATATGAATTTCTAGTTTTCAGCATTTGGATATTGTTTGGAATATTTGTATTTGTTTGGAATATCTATTGTGGAATTTTGCCCGTAAGAATATTGATTGCAGGAAGGAGTTATTCGCAGCGCGCTTAATTTTGGCCCTCCGTTTGGAGGAAAGCCTTGTTTGATCGCCTTAATGAATTGTTGTTGTCTAATTTAATTTTGCGTGGTTGTGAATCATTACTTGGAATACTTGCCTAGCGGGTTTGTGTGCATTTTCATCATAGTTCTCACGTGTCCACTCACTCGAGTCGACCTAGATTGCATAACACGTAGCCTACCCTACATCAATTGGTATCAGAGGTCTAGGTTAGACCACTTGCATGCTCCGTAGTGGTAGGACATTTAGGACTAGCATGGTTGAACCACAAGTAACCGACGACCGCGCGGGAAGCTCGAACTCGGGCACCGTATTTGCTGAGTTCCAGCGCCTTATCTTAGATCGTTTTGACGCATTAGGCGCCCAGTTTAACGACATGCGACAGGACCTTGCCGAGGTAAACATACGACTGGACCACTTCGAAAACCCTAGGGACACGCCTACACATCGCGACAACCCTTTGGAGGACGACCTTGATGTTTCTCCACGTCCCGGCCAGCATCCAAGGGTGGGCCAGCCACCTGTGGAACGCCGTCGCCTTGACATTCCATACCGAGCTCCGGCCCCACCGACAAGGCGAAACCCTGAGCAAGCACGTGATAGGCACGCGCTACCACGTGAGGATTACCGTATGCCCCGTCAGCCGCAATCGGACCTTAGGGACCGGGTGCCCCCACCTGGTCGCCGCGATCAACACCGGGATGAGTATTACCCTCCAGATCGACGAAGGTTTGAATACGACTATGATGACTATCCAGGGGACTACCCCGACCCGCGAAGGGGTGGCCATGCCTTCGACATCACCCGACGGATTCGCCTCGATGCCCCTTCGTTTGACGGTCGCTTGGATCTGAAGGCCTGTAGTGATTGGATCCTAGACATGGATCACTATTTTGACTGGTACGACATGAGAGATGAGCGTTGTGTCCTTTTCGCGAAGATGAAGTTGGTTGGGCAGGCCAAAGTATTTTGGATTAGCGTGGAGAGAGCTGTCGAAAGAGAAGGTTATTATCCCATCTCCCAATGGGATGAGATGAGGGAGAGACTGAAAGATAAATATCTTCCCGCTTCATACCGTGATCAGTTGCTGGATCAGCTGCAAAACCTACGTCAGGGAACGCTCTCTGTATCTGAGTACATGGCTCGATTCGATGAATTGGTCATTAGGAGCGATGTCGTGGAGGAGCCTATTGCCACCGCGTCTCGATTTAAGGCTGGACTTCATTCAGAGCTCCGGAGAGAGTTAATTCCCCATCGCCTCGAGATGTTTGATCAGATATACCAGCTCGCCTTAGAGTACGAGCAGTATCTACGTACTTCGAGTACAAGGCAGTTCTCCTCGCGCACTGATTCTTCGACATTTAAGAAGCCCGCACCTTCACAGACTACCACGGCCACCACTGACATGAAGGGCAAGGCCATCAACACCGAGGGTCAGCGGCCCGGAGGTATCCAGTGCTTTAGATGCTCTGGCAGAGGACATGTGGCGGCACATTGCTCCACACAAAATCTGCTAATCGAGGGAGAGGAAGAGCTGGGCCTAGAGGGAACCGAGGATGTTACTGAGGAGGTCGAGGCTACGATCGAGGAAGGGTGGGAGAGCGAGGATGAGAGGTCCCTAGAGATGGGAGTTGTTCGACGTCTCCTACATACCCCCCGTGCGGATGAGGATTGACGCCGCACCACTATCTTCTACACGTATTTTCCTAGCGCGGGCGGACCCTGCAAGCTAGCCATTGATAGTGGGAGTTGTGTCAATATCGTGGCCCAGAAAGGTTTTGAGCGTATGCAGGTGAAGGCGGAACCCCACCCTCACCCGTATCGAGTCATTTGGGTAGACAAGACCGCCATCCAGGTAATACAGCGGTGTCTCATTCCTATTCGGCTTGCCACATTGGAGGATCACGTGTGGTGTGACGTCATTCCTATGGACGTTGCCCACGTGTTATTGGGGCGACCCTGGTTATACGATCGCGATGTCACGAGCTACGGCCGGTCGAACACTTACACATTCTTCGATAAGGGTAAGAAGATCACATTGTCCCCAACCCGGCCCAAGGAGAAATCCAAGGGCCCGATTGAGCCCTCCCCGAGCACCATATTGTCGCGGCCACTGCATCTCCTGCGGTGTAGTGAGTTCTTGCGGGAGAGCAGGGATGCCAGGGTATTTTACATCGTTGCCGCCATTATGGCTTCTGAGAGCCCGTTGGTGACCCCAGATCTTCCCCCGGAGATCCAGACCCTACTTGAGGAGTTTACTGACATCATGCCGGAGGAGTTACCTGATGAACTCCCACCTTTGCGAGATATCCAACACGCGATCGATCTAGTCCCAGGAGCTTCTCTCCCAAACCTACCGCACTATCGCATGAATCCAGATGAGCACGCCGAGCTCAAGCGGTAGGTTAACGAGCTGCTTCGGAATCAGTTCATCCGGGAGAGCCTGAGTCCTTGCGCCGTTCCCGCCCTTCTTACCCCCAAGAAGGATGGTAGCTGACGCATGTGCATCGACAGTCGTGCCATCAATAAGATTACAGTGAAGTACAGGTTTCCCATCCCTCGTCTTGACGACTTATTAGATACCATGTCTGGTGTCCAACTCTTTTCCAAGATCGATCTGCGGAGTGGGTATCACCATATCCGGGTACGAGAGGGTGATGAATGAAAAACGGCCTTTAAGACCAAAGATGGTTTGTATGAGTGGTTGATCATGCCGTTTGGGTTGTCCAACGCCCCGAGCAAGTTCATGAGGATTATGACACAGATCTTACGGCCTTACATGGGCAAGTTCCTAGTTGTATATTTTGATGATATTCTGATCTACAGTCAGACCCATAGTGACCACCTAGCGCACTTGAGACTCCTTTTCGAGACCCTTCGTAAGGAGAAGCTGTTCGTGAATTTGAAGAAGTGTTTGTTCTACGCCGAGTCGGTACAGTTCTTGGGGTTTATCGTATCATCCACAGGAGTGTCAGTTGACCCTGAGAAAGTTAAGTCCATCCGTGATTGGCCCTTGCCTACGACCATTCACGAGGCCCGCAGCTTCCATGGGCTAGCTACCTTCTACAGGCGGTTTGTTCGAGGGTTTAGCTCGATTATGGCCCCGTTCACTAGCTGTTTGAAGAAAGGCGAATTTCAGTGGACCACCGCAGTCACTCGAGCGTTTGAGGAGATTAAGGAGAAGTTGACCACGACACCTGTCTTACGACTCCCTGATTTTGGCAAGGCTTTTGAGGTTGCGTGTGATGCTTCAGGAGTCGGGATCGGCGGAGTGCTGAGCCAGGAGGGACACCCGGTCTCCTTCTTCAGTGAGAAGTTAAATGAAGCCAAGCAAAAATATTCCAATTACGATAGGGAGTTTTATGCGATCGTTCAGTCATTGCGATACTGGAGACACTACCTCCTCCCCTGGGAGTTCGTTCTCTATTCCGACCAAGCGCTCCGCTACTTAGACTCTCGGAAGAAATTGGGACATAAACATGCGAAGTGGGTTGAGTACCTTCAGGATTTCCACTATGTTCTCAAACATCGCGCCGGTGTTGAGAACAAGCCCGCTGATGCGTTGAGTCGGCGGGTCACCCTTTTGCAGACCCTGCGAGCCCACGTGGACGGACTTGAGCAGATCATTGCTGATTACCCAGGATGACCGGACTTCGGTGAGATATACGCAACCTTATCCCGAGACCCACCCGAGCCTGTCGACGGCTTCCAGATATGGGAAGGTTACCTTTACCGGGGTTCCCACATGTGCATCCCAAGCACATCATACCGTGACTATCAGATTTGGGAGCTTCATGCGGGCGGAGCTGCCGGGCATTTTGGCAGGGACAAGTCCATAACTATCGTTGAGGATAGGTTTTATTGGCCAGGCCTGAAGAGGGACGTGGCTAGAGTTGTTTGACATTGGTGTCAGACTGCGAAGGGAACTAAACAAAACACGGGATTGTATACACCCTTGCCGGTCCCACTTAGGCCCTGGGAGGATATTAGTATGGACTTCGTACTAGGACTGCCGCGCACGGTTCGAAAGCATGACTCCATTTTTGTCGTCGTTGATCGTTTTTCCAAGATGACATACTTCATCGCCTGCTCTAGAACCGCTGACGCCTCCCGTGTTGCTTCCATTTTCATTCGGGACGTCTTTAGGCTACATGGCCTACCAAAGTCCATAGTCTCCGACAGAGATGTTAGGTTCGTGAGCTACTTTTGAAAGACTCTATGGTACAAGACGGGCACTACCTTGAAGTTCTCATCTGCCTATCACCCCCAGACCGACAGACAGACTGAGGTGGTGAACTGCAGTCTCGGGAACTTGCTTAGGTGTCTTGTTGGCGAGCATGTGGCGAGTTGGGACTCTGTCCTCCCTATCGCGGAATTCGCGTACAATAGTTCGCTCAATAGGTCCACCGTGTTGGTACCCTAGATGTGATTTGGCTTATGTAATCCCTTTCCAGCCCCTCTTGATCCATATAAAGATATATGATCATGTTTAGACTCTGTTTAGTCTCCCTAGGGCAGTTTATAAACTGACCTAGAGCTTAGGTTAGAAGTTCTAGATGTTTTTGTGGTTAAGGCTTTTCCGTTCGACCATCGTCGAACGAGGCCTCGCGATCGTCGATCATTGGTCGACGATAGCAGGGCTATTGAATCGTTGAAGTCAAGACAATTATCGTCGACCGTTGGTCGACGATCTCAGAGCAAGCTTACTACGCTCTGAAGGTTGGTCGACGATCTGTCATCAACAGATCGACGATCGTGTTCTTGCTTCACGATTTCTGTCTCGACAGATATTTGCCTTTGCTGGTCGACTATCTGTTAGCTGGTCGACTATCTGTTAGCCGGTCGACGATCTATTAGCTGGTCGACGATTACTGGTCGACGATTTCTGTTCCGACAGATTCCTGCTATTAGTCGACGATCTGTTTGCAGGTCGACGATCATCGAACTCCTGTTCGACGATTTCTGTCTGCTTTTATCTATTTGTATTTATGCTATTCCTTGGTTTATTTCCAAGTGTGTTAGCTTGTGGTTAGAAAGATTTTCTGAAGTTATTTGTTGCTAAATTTATGGCTTAAATTCAAATGAATTATTTACAAAATATGTCAAGCATAAATCACGGGATTCAGTATTCTTGATAAAGCATTTTGTCCTATTATACAAATTGCGTTGACTTTATCTTTCCAGCTTGTTTTATAGCCGTTGGTACTATGTACTATTTCCAAGAATGGTACGTCTTTATGCTGAGATATTTTTCCCGCTTATTTTATTCCTTATTGGGACTGACAGAAAGTTAATAGGCCATTCTATTCCTATTGCTATATTCTATTTTGAGATAATCTGTTGCAGGGCTCGAGAATTCAAATAAATAGAGCCGTTCCAAAGGAAAAACGTGAAGACATATTTAAGAGAGACTCTTCTCTCAGCAAAAGAGAAGTTACAGACACAGAGAAATATTATTCATTCGCTCAAGCATCATCAGAGCAGCTCTTCACAATCTCACAACAAGAAGAAGAAAAGTTTTCCTGAAGCAAAAGCCAAGAGCAATCATCTTTCATTCTCAAGTCTCCTGAGCATCTGCTTAGAGTTTTCAAGACTTCAGAAAGAGCTCCAGTTCTGCTTCAAGTGCTCCAGAATCTTAAGACCTGATAAAAATCAGTCTTCAGATCTCTGAGGATTTAGTTTCAGTTTATCTGAAACTCCTTCATCCTGAAGCAAAGGCTTTCCCTGGACTTTCACTGAGCCAGGGGGAGACTTTGATTCTTTAGAGAATCCACAAGTCTTCTCTAATCTGTATTCACAACAGAGAAGATAATCTAACCCTCTCAACCCCTTTGTAAAAAGAGTTTGTTCACACCTCTTCAAAAGTGAACGTTGGTGACAGGGCACCTTATCAACAACCTGTGGTTGAGCATCCTTATCAAAAGCTCAAAGGGTCTGTTTGATCTACCTGAAGAAGATCATTGGTGGCAGGGCACCTTAGCAAAAACCTGTAGTGGATTCCTACCAGGGTGGTAGAAGAGTGGAGTACCTATTAAGAGGGAACCACTATATATCCTGTGTCCATCTGGTTATCTTGCTTATTCATCTTATTCTGTGGCTGTGATAGAACTACCTAGGATTGCTAGTTGCTGTGATAGGCTTATAGTTAAACTGAAATTTCAGTTAACTCTCTCACTTGTGCACTTCACTGTGTTAGGCTCTTAGGGTTCAAGTATCAGATTATTTTATTCCGCAAATCAACTCCAAGGGAGCTGACTAGTTATTCATAAAATTTGAATACTCTATTCACCCCCCCTCTAGAGTAGTTTACAACTTATCCCCTCACTTTCAATTGGTATCAGAGCCAGGTTGGCTGTTCATACAGGCTAACACCTGAGTTAAAAGATCCTGTGATAAGCTGTTTCCTGATACCATTCACAAACACTTTCACACATGGCCCAGTCTAAGGATTATTCAAGCACCAGACCTCCTGTATGCAACTTGTCCAAGTTTGGCATATGGAAGGCCAGGATAAGACTATACATGAATTCTATTGATGAAGATATCTTTTCTTCTATCTTGACAGGACCACCTGCTAGGCCTGCTGCTGCTTCCACTTCTGCTGATCTCAGTGCTGTGCCACCACCTGACTACAATGAAACTTACAAGAAGGCAAAAGCAGCCGATGCTAAGGCAATGAATATCCTAGCTCAGACAATGTCTGATGAGATATTCCAGAAGCTGGCTGAATGCACCTCAGCCAAAGCTATGTGGGATTCCCTCAACCACATAGTTGCTGGCTCAGCTGATGAGAGGAAGGACAGGAGATCCAATCTCACCTCTCAGTATGAAAATTTCAAGAAGGATGATGCTGAAGACATTGACACAATGTACACAAGACTCAGTTCAATAATAAGTGAACTGAGGTCTTTGGACAAGGAGATAACTTTGTCAGAAGTAAATGACAAGATCCTGATGTGCCTTCCCATCTCTTGGGACTCAAGGATATGGCCCATCAAGGATGGAAGAAACACTGTGGAACTCTCCACAGAAGCTCTGTTGGGAAAGCTCAAGTCATATGAGCAAACTCTAAAGAGCAGAGCTGTTGCAATTGAAGTAAAAACTCCAACACCAACAAAGAAAGAGCATTCTCTAGCTCTTAAGGCTGCTGAGACTTCTGAAGGAAGTCAATCAAATGAGGAGTTACTGGCACTCATTGCCAAGAGGTTCTTCAACATGGGAAGAAGAGACCTCAGAAAGAAGTTCTCCAAGCATGAGGACAAGCCAAGGTATGACAAGACTCCATCTAAAGAAATCATTTGTTATGTTTGCAGCAAGCCTGGACACATTGCCCCAGATTGTCCAGAGAAGAAGTACAAGGAGAAGAAACATGAGAAAGAGTACAGGAAGCACCACTCCAAGTCCTCATCACACAAATATAAGAAGAAGGACAAGGGATTTGTGGCTGCTACCTGGAGTGAAACAGAAGAGGATACCTGCTCCTCTAGCTCCAGTGATTCTGAAGAAGAAGAAGAGAAGAAAGCCAAAGAGGTCTGCCTCATGGCCATTGATGCCTGCAGCTCTCTGTCAGCTGCAGAGAATTCTGAAGAAGAAGGAGACAATGAAGAAGATTCCTTTATGGAGGACCAGGTAATCGACTCATTTGACTTCTCATCTCCTGAGTTCAAACTAAAATTTAAAACTCTATGTTTAGATTTACTATTATCTGAAAAAGAAATTAAGTCACTTAGATTAAAAATAATGGAACTAGACATGGAAGGTATTGAAATAATCAGATTAGAAAAGGAATTAGAAAGCTTAAGAGAAGAAGTAACGGTTCTAAAATTAGAACTAGCTAAATCTAAGAGGTTAGAAGAAAAATTAAATGGCAGAAGCCTTAAACTGTCTGAAATTACCAGTATGGCAAACACTAGGGTTGGTAATGATAAACTAGGCTTAGGTGCTACACCTAGTGAACCCATCCTCCTCACAAAGGAGAGATTTAGCACTCCAGTAAAATTTGTTTCTGAATCAGGAATGAAGAATACTGAGGAAATTGAAAAATGCAAGAAAATTCAGAATAAGATTAAGAAAGAGAATAGGAAGAAAAAATTTCTAGCTTTACAAAAGTCGTCGACCAGTGATCGACGATCGTGGAATCCAGAACATCGTTCTACCATAAATGATCGACGATATGGCTTGCGATCGTCGACCATTGATCGACGATCTGGACTTAAGCTGGAAAATAAAAATCAAACTTCCAGAACTTCAAATCCTAATCACCACCCCAGGTTGTTTAATCCTTCAACTGAATGGATTATCCCACCTAGGAGATCACACCCTTTAGGATATAAATCTAAGCCTGCAGAATCTTTTATATCTAGTTTTTCTTTTGTGAAGAATACTGGACCCAAGGTAACCCGGGTCCACAATGTATAACTGTTCTTTCTGCAGGTGAAGACCTATCCAGTCATACATGACAAATGGTATCTGGATAGTGGATGCTCAAAGCATATGACAGGAAAGAAGAAGAACCTGTCAGGTTTCAAAGCTAAGCTGGGACCAAAAGTTGTATTTGGGGATTCCAGCTGTGGACAGACTGAAGGGTATGGCAGCTTCACCATAGGAGCTGTAACCTTCAAGAAAGTAGCTTATGTCTCAGGACTAAAGCACAACCTAATCTCTGTAAGTCAAATGTGTGATGCTGGATACAAGGTATGGTTTACTGACACTGCTTGCAATATTTCTTTAAATAATACTGTTATGTTAGCAGGTATTAGAATTGGAAATGTTTATGTTGTAGACTTTAATTCATCCAAATCTGAAGTATGCTTATTTAATGAAGTAACCAGTAATAATACCCTTTGGCATAAGAGACTTAGTCATGTAAATTTGAAAAACATTTCTAGGTTGGCTAAATACAATCTTGTACGAGGTTTACCTTCTTGCCCCTACAAGAAGGAAGACCTTTGCAAAGCTTGTCAATTAGGTAAGCAAACAAGAAATAGCTTTAAATCAGTTAATAAAAGTGATTCTCCCAGGATTCTGTACTTGCTACATTTGGATTTATTTGGTCCTATTGCTGTACAGAGTCTTGGAGGAAAGTCTTACACTCTAGTAATTGTAGATGACTTCTCTAGGTTCACTTGGGTATTCTTCCTGAGAACTAAGGCTGATAACTTCAAGGTTCTTACAGATTTTCTAAAGTGTATACAGAGTGAGTATTCTACTCAGATTGCCTTGATCAGAAGTGATCATGGTACTGAGTTTGAGTCTCTTCTTATGCAAGAATTCTGTGAGAAGGAAGGTATCAAACATAGCTTCTCTGCTCCTAGAACTCCTCAACAAAATGGAGTAGTTGAAAGGAAAAACAGAACTCTAATTGAAGCTGCAAGTACATTGTTGGCCGATGCTAACATGCCTCTGTCCTTTTGGGCTGAAGCAGTCAGCACAGCTAACTATGTATTGAACAGAAGTCTGATACATAAACTTAAGGGTAAGACTCCCTATGAGTTACTTAAACAAGTGAAACCTAAAATAGACTACTTTAGAGTATTTGGTTGTGTTGCTTTTGTTCATAACAATAACAAAGAATACCTTAGAAAATTTGAGGCAAAAGCATCAATGGGAGTTTTTCTAGGATACTCTCAAGTAAGCAAAGCCTATAGGGTCCTTAATAAATCCTCTCTTAAGATAGAAGAGTCTGCACATGTCTCTTTTGATGAGACAGTCATGTATTATAAGGAGAATGACTCTTCCTCTAATAGTACAGTGCAAGTCCTAGGAGTAAGTAAGGATTTGGAAGGTTTGAGACTCACACAGGAGAATCATCCCCAACAAACTCCTAAGGTTGCTCCCTCAGATTCTGAATCTGATGTAGAACTTCTTGAAGTTAAAGCACCTGCTCCAACAGTTGATCAAATTCCACATGAGGAATTAAATCTTGAAACTGTTGAAGATCAGATCATTGTTGAACCTACTGATCTTGTCACACTTAGAGATCACCCTGTATCTCAAGTGATTGGAGACATTTCAGCAGGAGTTCAGACAAGACATCAACTCAACAAAAATGTGATGTTTGCTTGTTTCCTTTCTCAGGTTGAGCCCCTAACCATTAAAGATGCTGAGCTTGATCCCCACTGGATTATAGCAATGCAAGAGGAGCTTAACCAGTTTGAAAGATGTAAAGTTTGGACTTTGGTTCCAAGACCAAGAGGCCAACGGATCATAGGCACCAAGTGGGTGTTTAGAAACAAGCTTGATGCCCAAGGCATAGTAGTTAGGAATAAGGGTAGGCTAGTAGCTCAAGGCTATAGACAGGAGGAAGGCATAGACTATGATCAGACTTTTGCCCCTGTAGCTAGACTAGAAGCCATTAGGATTTTCCTAGCCTATGCTGCCTATAAAAGATTTAAGGTCTTCCAAATGGATGTGAAGAGTGCCTTCCTCAATGGAGATTTAAAGGAAGAAGTGTTTGTTGAACAACCACCAGGGTTTGTTTCATCAACCTTACCCACTCATGTGTTCAAACTCCAAAAGGCTCTCTATGGACTCAAGCAAGCTCCTAGAGCTTGGTATGAGACCTTAGCAAATTTTCTTCTAGAACACAAGTTTGTGAGAGGTGTAGTAGATAGAACCCTGTTCATTAGACATCATAAAGACTCACAACTGTTAGTTCAAATCTATGTAGATGACATTATATTTGGCTCTACTGATCCCAAACTATGCAAGAGGTTCTCTGAACTAATGCACTCTAAGTTTGAGATGAGCAGCATGGGTGAGTTATCCTATTTCCTTGGTCTCCAAGTGAAACAGAGTGTTGATGGCATTTTCATTTCTCAATCAAAATATGCCAGAGAGCTGGTTAAAAGATTTGGAATGTCTGATGCTTCATCAATGAGCACACCTATGGCCTCAAATGCAGTTATTGATTCTGATGTTAATGGCAAGCCTGTTGATCAAAAGAACTTTAGAGCCATTGTTGGTTCCCTGCTGTATTTGACTGCAAGTAGGCCTGACATAATGTTTGCTACATTCCTATGTGCTAGGTTTCAGGTCAACCCAAAGGAATCTCACTTAACTCTTCTCAAGAGGATTTTGAGATACCTTAAGGGATGCCCTAACTTAGGACTATGGTACCCAGCTGAGTCAGGATTTGAATTAATTGGATATTCAGATGCTGATTATGCTGGTTGTAGAGTTGACAGGAAAAGCACCTCAGGGACTTGTCAGTTCCTGGGAGAGAGACTTGTCTCTTGGTTTTGCAAGAAACAGGCATCTGTGTCTACTTCAACTGCTGAGGCTGAATATATAGCAGCAGCTAGTTGCTGTTCACAGATCCTGTGGATTCAAAATCAGCTAGTGGATTATGGGTACACACACTCAAACACAAAAATTCTGTGTGACAGTACCAGTGCAATATCAATTGCTCAAAATCCTGTGCACCATTCCAGGACCAAGCACATTGAGATTAGACATCACTTTCTGAGAGATAATGTGGAAAAGAACAAGATAGTAATGGAATTTATATCCACAGACCTGCAGAGAGGAGATATTTTCACTAAGCCCCTTGATGAACAAAAGCATTTGTTCTTCCTGAACCAGCTTGGCATGATTAATAGTTCAGAGTAGTGAAAATTTGGTTAGTTTTGTTTTCTGTCTAAAATCGTCGAACGACTGCTCGACGATCTTCGACCAGGTCAGAACTATCGTCGACCAACCGTCGACGACAGCTCGTTCTGTAGTAAGGCAGAAATCGTCGACCAACTGGTCAACGATCTCTCCTTAGGTATCTATCGTCGACCAATGGTCGACGACAGATTTTCTGTGCTGGGTGGAAAATCGTCGACCAAACATTTATTGATCGACGATCGTGGTAATTGCGTGTAGTCGGTCGATGTTTACCGATTAGTCAAACATTGACTATCGTCGGTCTGTGTTCGACGACCGATTTTATTCCGGGTTCGACGATCGCAGATTTATATAAAATAGTCGATTTAGGTCTGAAGATCGTCGTCCTTCCGCTCCGTCTTTTCATATTCCTTCTTCTGGCTTAGAATTCGCTCTCGAACTCTAATCCCGCGCGATTCTCTTCTCCCCTGTTTTGCTTCTCGATTCGCCATCTTCTCTCAAATCCTATGGCGATTCCTTCTGCTGTTCTCTTCGGAATGAAGTTCGACACTGGATTCTGTGTCGACTTTGATTCTTTCAGCCGATGTGATCAACCAATCCAAGATATTCTGCAGCTGTGTGAAGACCAAGGCCTCAAGAAATTTATGTCGTTCTCTCCTAAGATTCATATACCAGAGATTCGTGAATGGGTATATACTTCGTCCTCCAGCGACGACGCCATGACAGGAAAGATAAATGGCAAGGAGGTCATTCTGACTCCTGAAGTATTGACTGAGCTGTTTGGACTGCCAACAGGAACTGAGGACTATGAGCAAACTGCAGAAGAATATGGCCGCATGCTATCTGTGATGGGCCATGGTGAGGGTGTTCCAGCTAAGCTGCTAAAGATAAACCTGTCTCCAGAGTACAAGTTTCTGGCAGACCTGGTGGGCAAGGTTGTTTTGGGAAAACACTCGGCTCACGACAACATCAACAGGCAACAATTTGCCCTGATGTCAGCTTTGGTGAATAAGGCACAGATTGCCTGTGGAAAAGTTCTGTTTGAACTAATAAGGAGAAAGAACAATCAGAAAGAAGTAAATCTTGCCAGGGTATTGGGTGTGTTTCTATATGTGAAAGCACCCCTGCTGCTTGTGTCTGCACCCTCCGCAGTCAACGCCAGCAAGAGGTTGGACCCCTCTCTATTCAAGAAATCCCAAAGGATTATCAAGAAGTCAGCCAGGGTTGATCCTAACCCTCCTTCAGACACAAGGGCTGACTCGGCCGCTCTCCCGCTTACTGGGGAAGGCTCAGTAATCCCTCCTTCCTCCCTCTCTATCCCTGCATCCTCTTCTCCTGCATTACTTTCCTCTACAACACCTGCAGTGCCACCACAACATGCATCCTTCATTCCACCTGCATCTCCACACCAGTCACCAACACCACAACATCTGGCAGCTTCAGCCAGTGTTGACATGGTGACTGCTACCATCCTCACGCATCTTTCTCAACATGAATCCCACACTCATGTTGATGTTCACCCATCTCCACATGACTCATTTGATCATGTGGCAGATCATCCTGCTTCCATTCCATCCACCTCCACATCATCAGCATTTCAGATAACTCCTGAATTGCTTGCACATATTGTCGAGCTCATTACTCTCTCCATCCAAAAAATGATTGAGGCTGCCAATGCCCCTCTCATTGCATCCATCAATGCCCTTACTCAAGCCATAAAATCATCTCATCCCTCTGCTGAGCCCTCTTCAGTAAGATGCATGACTCCAGTCCCCACTGAAGTCATGCAGGGGGAGATGTCTGTTGAAGTGGTCTCAGGTGTTGCCCTGACCCTTCAGGACAATTCTTCTCTTCCCCTTCAAGGAACTGTAGAAGAACCTCAAGAGATTCCAGAGAAAGAACCAGAAGGTAAACCTTAAAATTCTTCCTCCAAAGGTTATAATCAGGACTTCAATTTGATATTTGTATCTAACAAAGACATTCACTCCCTAGTGAATCTAGCTTCTGAGGAAGAAGTTCCTGAAAAAGAAAATGAGGAAGTCCCCATGGACACCTGTGAGTATGATGCTGCTCAACCTGATGGTATAGCTTTATTTAAGATTCTAATTAATTCAAACTCCAACTTAGAGTTAACTTCTTATCCCTTCCTTTCCATCACAGCTGCTGATGACCTTACATCAGTATTGCAAGTTGATGCTGCTAAGTCCTTTGATTCTGATAAAGACTTGGAATCATTTCTTAACTCAGACTGTGAGTTCTCACTCACATCTACTCCTTTTGTTCTTCCTCCTCAAGAGATAGTGGTCCCTTATAGACCTGAGTACCTTGATGACCCCTTGGTCAAAGATACTCTTTTCTTTTCCTGTATGGCACTCCTCTTGTGCCTTGCAGAAGTGTCTATCCCTGATGTCACTGAACATCTAGAAGGAATTATAACCTCCTTCCTAGATGCAAAGTGGTATCCTGTGTAGATCTTCAGGTAATCCTATCTATTACCTGTTGTTTGTTCACCTTGGGGGGAATATTTTATTCCCACTTGGTTGTTAACCTATCCTTCTTTGCATGCAGGCACAACCATAAATGCTGCTGCTGCTGAAGACATCAACATCCCTGCTGATGCTGCTGCTGAAGAAATTGAAGATGTGCAAGATAGGGCAGACAATGCTCCCAAGATGACTGAAATGGACTCAAGCTCAGGTACTCTAAACATTGGCCAATATATAGCCTTTGTGGCTGAAAATATTGCCTCTGAGTACATTGAAGGGATGGCTAATTATCATCTGGATTCCCTAGCCATCTCTCTAGAGAAAGCTTCTGCCCCTGCAGATATCGTCATCTTTTCTCCACCTATCCTTACCTATCCTCTATCCATTCCTTCTATTGCAGAACTGGTCCCCAAGACAGTTCCTGAGTTGTATCCAGAATCAGAACTCTGGAAGAGGTCTCCAAATGTGGATCTTGATGCCCTCCTTAGGCAAGATGCCATTGAGGAAGCTAAAGAGAAAGAAGAAAGAGAAAAGAAAGACAAAGCTGAACCTGCTGCCAAGGATCCTTCTGAACAAAACTTTGATGATTATGCTGGCAGAACCTCATCCCACTCCTCTGATGATGATGATTCTGAAAATTCTGATAGCTCCCAAAAGAAGAAAAAGGCTGTAGCCCAGAAAAGAAAGGCATCTGCTCCTCCTGCTGCTAATCCAGACAAGGATGTTCCCTATTTTATTCTGAAGGGAATTGATCCCAAGAGCAAAGAATTTCAGCCTTGGATGAGACTTTCAAAGAATCAGACAAGAGAGAATAAGAGAAGAAAAAGATATGACACTCCTGTTCAGAAATTCCCCCCCAGAGGTCCTCCTCCACCTCCTGGTGCTGGAGCCTCTGGAAGTCTCTCTTCTGCCCCCTCTGCAAGGTCAGCCAGTTCTAACACTTCTCAGACCTACCAAAGAAGGAGTAACCAAAGCCAGGGAGGCCAAGATGTATCAGGACAGGGAAGAAAAAGAAATGACAATGCTCTCGTGGAACAAATAAAGGAGATGACTTTTCAGCAACCTACCTTCTCTCCTCCTCCCTCTCCTAAAAAGAAAATTTCAGAATGGAAACCTTCTCCTCCCAGGAAAGGTCCATCCTCTTCTTCAAGAAAACCTGCTGCTGCTGAGACAACTGAATCAAAAGGAAAAAGAGTGGTCCTTTCAAAGAAATCCCATAAGAAGTTCATTGAACTTGCTCCTCCAAAATCTCTATATGCTGAAACAGATCCTAAGAAGGCTGCACAGATTTATCTTGATTCAAGGAAAATAGTCACAGCTCTTCAAAGAAACATGGAGATTGCAGCTCAAGCTGATATTGACAGACCACCCTCTCCATCAGATATAACTGAAACTGAAAGGATTGCCTCTATGGCAAGATTTAAGGAATCTATTGCTCTAAGCATGATGGAGAGAGCCAAAGCTCAAGGACTAGACCCTACAGCATATACAACTATGTCTGAATTCAGAGAAAAGGAACTCAGCAAATTTCAAGTCAATCCAGAAGCTTTTAATACTGAAGAATACATGAAGCTACATCCTGCTGCAGTTCTACCAAGCTATGCTGAAAAGAAAATCATTGGTGAACATGACCTAATGCTATCTAAAAGACAAGCAGCAAATCCTAACAGAGAGATTATTTTCAAACCAGCTGTAACCCTAAAAACTCATCTGATGCTAAAACCTCTGATAAATCTGCTTGATACTTTATAGTTCTGCTGATTTATGTTTTTTTTTTCTGTGGATTGCCTGTGTTTTATTTTGGTTAATATCTGTTTTTGTTGCTGTGTGCTTTAGTTTTTAGATTGGATTGGATAACATAACCCAAATAGGGGGAGATTGTTGGTACCCTAGATGTGATTTGGCTTATGTAATCCCTTTCCAGCCCCTCTTGATCCATATAAAGATATATGATCATGTTTAGACTCTGTTTAGTCTCCCTAGGGCAGTTTATAAACTGACCTAGAGCTTAGGTTAGAAGTTCTAGATGTTTTTGTGGTTAAGGCTTTTCCGTTCGACCATCGTCGAACGAGGCCTCGCGATCGTCGATCATTGGTCGACGATAGCAGGGCTATTGAATCGTTGAAGTCAAGACAATTATCGTCGACCGTTGGTCGACGATCTCAGAGCAAGCTTACTACGCTCTGAAGGTTGGTCGACGATCTGTCATCAACAGATCGACGATCGTGTTCTTGCTTCACGATTTCTGTCTCGACAGATATTTGCCTTTGCTGGTCGACTATCTGTTAGCTGGTCGACTATCTGTTAGCCGGTCGACGATCTATTAGCTGGTCGACGATTACTGGTCGACGATTTCTGTTCCGACAGATTCCTGCTATTAGTCGACGATCTGTTTGCAGGTCGACGATCATCGAACTCCTGTTCGACGATTTCTGTCTGCTTTTATCTATTTGTATTTATGCTATTCCTTGGTTTATTTCCAAGTGTGTTAGCTTGTGGTTAGAAAGATTTTCTGAAGTTATTTGTTGCTAAATTTATGGCTTAAATTCAAATGAATTATTTACAAAATATGTCAAGCATAAATCACGGGATTCAGTATTCTTGATAAAGCATTTTGTCCTATTATACAAATTGCGTTGACTTTATCTTTCCAGCTTGTTTTATAGCCGTTGGTACTATGTACTATTTCCAAGAATGGTACGTCTTTATGCTGAGATATTTTTCCCGCTTATTTTATTCCTTATTGGGACTGACAGAAAGTTAATAGGCCATTCTATTCCTATTGCTATATTCTATTTTGAGATAATCTGTTGCAGGGCTCGAGAATTCAAATAAATAGAGCCGTTCCAAAGGAAAAACGTGAAGACATATTTAAGAGAGACTCTTCTCTCAGCAAAAGAGAAGTTACAGACACAGAGAAATATTATTCATTCGCTCATGCATCATCAGAGCAGCTCTTCACAATCTCACAACAAGAAGAAGAAAAGTTTTCCTGAAGCAAAAGCCAAGAGCAATCATCTTTCATTCTCAAGTCTCCTGAGCATCTGCTTAGAGTTTTCAAGACTTCAGAAAGAGCTCCAGTTCTGCTTCAAGTGCTCCAGAATCTTAAGACCTGATAAAAATCAGTCTTCAGATCTCTGAGGATTTAGTTTCAGTTTATCTGAAACTCCTTCATCCTGAAGCAAAGGCTTTCCCTGGACTTTCACTGAGCCAGGGGGAGACTTTGATTCTTTAGAGAATCCACAAGTCTTCTCTAATCTGTATTCACAACAGAGAAGATAATCTAACCCTCTCAACCCCTTTGTAAAAAGAGTTTGTTCACACCTCTTCAAAAGTGAACGTTGGTGACAGGGCACCTTATCAACAACCTGTGGTTGAGCATCCTTATCAAAAGCTCAAAGGGTCTGTTTGATCTACCTGAAGAAGATCATTGGTGGCAGGGCATCTTAGCAAAAACCTGTAGTGGATTCCTACCAGGGTGGTAGAAGAGTGGAGTACCTATTAAGAGGGAACCACTATATATCCTGTGTCCATCTGGTTATCTTGCTTATTCATCTTATTCTGTGGCTGTGATAGAACTACCTAGGATTGCTAGTTGCTGTGATAGGCTTATAGTTAAACTGAAATTTCAGTTAACTCTCTCACTTGTGCACTTCACTGTGTTAGGCTCTTAGGGTTCAAGTATCAGATTATTTTATTCCGCAAATCAACTCCAAGGGAGCTGACTAGTTATTCATAAAATTTGAATACTCTATTCACCCCCCCTCTAGAGTAGTTTACAACTTATCCCCTCACTTTCACACCGGGCTGAGCCCATTTCACGTAGTATTAGGGTACGAACCCAAGATGCCCATTGACCTCATTCCTTACCCATTAGAGGCCCGTCCTAGTGCGTCCGCCGAATCATTTGCACGTCACTTGCATGATTTGCATGAGTCAGTCCGCCGACAAATTATTTCAAGTAATGACAGCTATAAAACCCATGCAGACTTAAGCAGGCGAGAACAGGTTTTCAACGAAGGCGAGCAGGTAATGGTCCGAATCCGGGCAGAGAGGCTCCCACCGGGGCCTGCCAAAAAATTAAGTGCGAAACGAATAGGTCCCTACTTGATCATTAAGCGGATCGGGACAAATGCCTACGAACTAAATATTCTCGCAAGTATGGGCATCCATCCGGTATTCAATATTGAGGACTTAACTTCGTATTACGAACCTCACGAATATTCGGACCCGAGTCGGGATGATCACCGCCCCTCCACCTCACCACCATCTACAGCTTCGGCCCACTGACCTCTGCCACTGACCTTGCCCCCTACTACCCGCACCCCTGGAAATCCATCACCTATGGTGACACCGCCTGTGCCCCTGATCGCCCCGGGATCCACTACACGAGTGCAGTCTGCTTAGAGTATTACTGATATCATCACCCATGAGTACGTCCCTACCACCACTGGAATTTCATGCCGTTATCTGGTTCGTTGGAGAGGCCGCTCCGCCTCTGATGACACGTGGATTCTGCCTACTGAGCTGGACCGACTCGCCCCTGGGCTTCGACGACAGTATGATTCTCTCCATTCATCGGAGATGAATTCTTTTCAGTCGGGGGGAGTTGATGGGGGACCATCGGCCCATGACAAGGCGGGGCCCACTTCCTCGCCGGAGGATTTGATCGGAGGGACGATCCGATCCCGCGGATGCGTCCGGATGCGCGCCGCGAATCTTTTTCATATATAACTTTGTTATTTTTAATTTCATTTGCTTATGTTTGGGCACATGGATTCTTCGGCCAATCATAGTCGTCAAATCCGGGTTGCCCTAATGTTAGAATATTATATATAGGAGTGTTGAGGCTTGGAAAAGGGCATTGCTGGTTTGGAGAAGATAATCCCGGACCTCCGCGATCACGCCACGGTGCCGACGTCGTGGAGCCCTAGGTGTTGACTCCTAGTGGTGGAACTTCATCCTCAAGGTAAACCCTATCCCCCTCCATCATTTTTTAACCCTTTCCCCCCCTTTTCACCACCGGAATCCCGCAAAACCCCCCCAAACCTGCGCCGACCTGCAGCCTGCACGCCGTCCAGCCGCCCCCTTCCCCTTTCTGCCGCCGTCGGACCGCCCAGATCCGGCCGCCAGCCTTGCTGCCAGCCCCCGACGCCTCCGCCACCCTTTTCCCGTCCATACCCGACCACCCCGCAGCCTCCCCTACCCTAGCCGACCACCCTACTAGCCTCCTCTTCGTGGATCCACTTCACAACCTCTCCGAAAATCCTAGATCTGTCTTGATCTAGCGCTACCTTTTCCGATCTACCACCTACCCTCATATTCCCACTACCGAAGCCCGGATCCGTCACAATATTGCCGGATCTACCCGGTTCCAGCCACCCTCCACCGTGGACAGCCACCTTCTCGTTTCGCCAACCCGGATCAGTAGAAACAGGAGAATAATGATTGTATTAGAGAAATGAGAGAACCCTTCACTTATATGAGTGAGGGAGAAAATACAACGGATAATACCCTAATGGGTAAATACAAAATAATAACGAAAAAGGAACAACTTGGTTTCAACTCTCCCCCTCAAGTTGGATGGTAGATATCTGTCATTCCGAGTTTATGGATGATATCAGTAAAGGCGTCGGAGCCAAGACTCTTGGTGAAGACGTCTGCTAACTGATCTCTGGAATGGACGAAGGGTGTGACTAGACTTCCTTTGTCAAGATGATCTTTGATAAAGTGACGATCCACCTCAACATGTTTGGTCCTATCATGCTGAACTGGGTTGTGTGCTATGCTGATGGACGCTTTGTTGTCACAGTACAAGGATATGGGAGCTTTCTCCTTAAGACCGAGATCTTGCAATAAGATGCTCAACCAAAGGCCTTCACAGAGACCCTGAGACATCGAACGATACTCAGCTTCAGCACTAGACCTGGCCACAACACTTTGTTTCTTGCTACGCCATGTAACCAAGTTTCCTCCAATGAAGGTGCAATAACCTGTTGTAGATTTTCGGTCATCATGACATCCAGCCCAATCTGCGTCGGTGAAGACCTCGATCCGCAGATGTTTGTTCTTCGAGAACATCAGCCCCCGTCCTGGAGACTTCTTTAAATACCGGAGAACACGATAGGCAGCCTCCTGGTGTCTGACCCTTGGGGCATGCATGTACCTACTCAGGATCCCAACAGCATATGTAATGTCAGGACGAGTATGTGAGAGGTATAAGAGCTTTCCAACCAACCTCTGATAACTAGGAGCATCAGTACGATCACCATTGCTGTCCTGATCAATCTTATGGTTCTCCTCCATGGGTGTGTTAGCGGGGGCACATCCAAGCATGTCAGTCTCTGTCAGCAGGTCCAACACATACTTCCGTTGAGAGATAATGATACCCTTGTCAGAACGGGACACCTCAATTCCTAGGAAGTAGCGTAGCCTTCCCAGGTCCTTTACTTCGAACTCGGCTGAGAGAAGTCCCTTCAGCTTTGAGATTTCATCTGTATCATTTCCGGTGATCACGATGTCATCAACGTAAACAATTAGCACAACAATTTTCCCTTCAGTCCTTTTGACAAATAAAGTATGATCAGAGTGTCCCTGTTTGTAGCCAAACTTGATCATAGCCTTGTGGAATCTGCCGAACCAGGCCCTCGGAGACTGCTTTAGTCCATACAGGGACTTCCATAACCGACAAACAAAACTCTCTTGCCCCTTCTTCACAAAACCTGGGGGGAAAGACATGTACACCTCTTCCTCGAGGTCACCGTGCAAGAAAGCATTTTTAACGTCCAGTTGATGAAGTTCCCAATCAAAGATCGCAGCACAAGATATGATCACACGGATAGAGTCCATCTTTGCTACAGGGGCGAAGGTCTCTTGGTAATCAACCCCCTGAGTTTGAGTGTAACCACGAGCAACCAACCTAGCTTTATATCGCTCAACTTTCCCATCCTGATTCTGCTTAACTGAGAAAACCCATCTTGAACCAATGGGTTTCTTGCCAGGAGGGAGAGAGGTGACATCCCAAGTGTGGTTCTTCTCCAAAGCTGACATTTCTTCCTTCATTGCTTGAGCCCATACTGGTATGCAAAGTGCCTCCTGCCATGTCTTAGGGATAGAGATCTCGGACAAGGAAGATATAAATGACTGGTGAGGTTTAGAGAGATGATCATAAGCAACATGATTAGAAATGGGATGTTCAGTACACCGGGCCTTACCACGTAGCCGAGCAATGGGAACGTGTAAGTCAGCATCAGGATCTGAGTCTGAAGACAGCATTGGCAGTAGCGGAGCGACAGTGGGCTGAGTACCTGGTTTTCGACGATGATATATATGAGGTAGAGGAGTGATGAGTGAAGGATGATGAGAAATATCTGTAGTGGATGGCATAGTGGAAGTAGGAGGAATATCTGTAGTGGAAGGAGTGGAAGTAGGAGGAATATCTGTAGTGGAAGGAGTGGAAGTAGGAGGAATATCTGTAGTAGGAGGAATGAACGTGAGAGGAACAGTACCAATGACAGGAAGAGGGACAGTATCTGTGACCTCATCCTCCTTCTCCCCCTGACGACAAGAAGGAGTCAAGTCAAGGTAATAGGATTCATCCTCGCGGAACGTCACGTCCATGGTACAGAAAGTACGTCTGGTTGGGGGGTGATAACATCTGTACCCCTTGGTGGTGGTAGAATAACCAAGAAAGACACATCGGATGGCTCGAGGATCGAGCTTATCCCGAAGAGGCTGGTGAACATGAACAAAACAAACACACCCAAAGATACGAGGAGGAAGAGAGGAGGTATGAACAACGGTCTTAGACGCCAGACGAGCCAGAGGAGTAGCATAAGCAAGAACCCGCGAGGGGAGACGGTTGATAAGATGAGTAGCCGTCATGACGGCATCCCCCCAATAGGATTTCGGAAGGTGCATGGTGGTGAGAAGGCAACGGCCAACATCAAGGAGATGCCTGTTTTTTCGTTCCGCCACACCATTTTGGGTGGAAGTGTAAACGCATGTAGTTTGGTGAATAATGCCATTATCTGAGAGGTAGGCTCCAAACACACCACGATCATCATATTCGCCTCCATTGTCACTACGAAGGACACGAATGGTGCCATTGAACTGAGTTCGTATCATTTTATGAAAGGTTTGAAAGACAGAAGCAACATCCCCTTTTTTTTTAAAAGATAAACCCAAGTAGTACGGGAAAAACAATCAATAAACGTAACAAACCATCTATATCCAGTCAAAGAAACAACTGGGGAAGGTCCCCAGACATCTGAATGTATAACAGAAAAAGGAACACTACTAGGAGAAGATAAGTGAGATGATGAATGACGAACATGTTTGGACATTTCACATACATCACATTTAAAACTAGAAACAAACTGAGATAAAGCAGGAAAAAGTTTTTGAAGATAAACAGGAGACGGGTGACCAAGACGCAAGTGCCAGCGTCGAGCGTCAGCAGTAGAAACAGCAGAAGAGGACAGAGCAAGGGATGAGGGTGTAGCATCCAGGTAGTACAGACCACCGCGATTCCTACCACTGCCAAGTATCCGCTTCGTACCCAGTTCCTGAAAAATACACGAATCAGAGAAAAAGGTTACAAAACAGTTAAGAGATTTAGTAAGATTGCTAATAGAAAGTAGACTGCGGGGAAAAGATGGGACATGCAAAACAGAAGTGAGAGGGAGTGAAGAAGAGCAGGAGAAATTGCCCTTGCCAGCAATAGGAGACAAGGTGCCATTGGCAGAGACAACCTTGTCCTTACCAGACAAGGGTGTGTAGGAGTAAAAACCTGTAGAGGACCCGGTCATATGATCAGTAGCTCCGGAGTCAATAATCCACTCAGACGAAGGAGTCACAGCAGCATGGGCACTGGGCATCGCAGCAGTGGCAAACAAAGAGGAACTACTCGGTGGAGGATCAGACTGAGAGTGTAGCAGACGGCGGAGAGCATCCAATTCAGACATGGTGAAATGATCTGGGAGCTGACCATGATGGCCCCCTTGAATCTCCGTGGAGTAAGCAGCATCATGAGAACGGGTGTCAGTCTGGCGGTGTCCACCACGACCAGGACCACGCCCACGTCCACGCCCACGGACGTATCCAGGAGGGGCAAGGTGCGGATGAAGCTTGAAGCACGCTTCCCGAGAATGGCCCCGACGGCCACAATGGTCACAAGTGGGAATCGGGGTGGTATGACTAGAGCCACCACGACCAATACTAGTAAATGCCGAGCGGTCAGAGGGGGGAGCCACCGTGCTGAGAGACCTCCGACGATCTTCATCGCCAAGGACCATACTGAACGCCTCCCTGAGAGATGGGAGGGGTAAGCGATGGAGAATATTGGTGCGCACCATATCCAACTCCATGCTCAAACCCATCAAGAACACATGAAGACGAAATCGTTCATCACGCTTTTGTAACAGAACTGCATCGGCAGTGCAAGCAGGGGTAAACTGATCGAAGTAATCTAACTCCTGAGAAATACGCTCGAACTCAGAGTAGTAGGCGGAAACAGTCATAGATCCCTGTCGTAGTTCCAACATACGGCGGGTCAGCTCATAAACCTGAGTGGAATTCCCGATCTGAGAATAAGTCTCCCGGGCGCGAGTCCAAATCTCGTAAGCAGAGTCCATGAGCATATAGCTGCGGTATACCTTTGGAGACATAGAGTGGAGAAGCCAGGAAACCACCAGGGAATTCTCGGAATCCCAACGTGACCAGGCAGGATCAGTCAGGGAGGGTGCCACTTTGGTCCCATCAATGTATCCAAAGAGCTGGTGGCTGCGAATAACATGCTGCGCCGCACGAGACCACTCTAGATAGTTAGTGCCATCTAACGGCACCGTGGTAATCTTCAAGGAGCTAGCATGACCAGAAGGTCGCTGGAGTTCACCCATCTGGGAACCTGAAGACCGCAGGGTTTCCCCCATGTGGGGAACAGAAACACTGGGTGATGAAGAGCCACCACCAATCGAAGAATCATCCATGAGATCAGATCTGAAGAGGCTCAGTTACATCAAATCTTGAAAAAAAAGGAGAGGTGCCGGAGAAGGGAAAAAACAGCATCCGGTGAGCCCAAAAAACAGCATCCGGTGAGCCGTTGACAAAGATGTACAAACAGTACAGACAGAACACCAGCAGCAAAGTCAGCGATCAGGAGAGGGCCGGAGAAGAGGCCGGAGAAGGCCGGAGAAGGCCGATCTGAAGAATCCCGATCAGGAGAAGGCCGGAGAATCCCGATCAGGAGGAAGGAGGCCGGAAAGAGGCCGGAGAAGGCCGGAGAAGGCCGGAGAAGGCGGCGTCGGCTGGATCTGAAGAATCCCGATCTTCAGGGAGCTACCAAAGGCGGCGTCGGCTGTTGTGGCTGGATCTGGAGAGGAAGGAGGCCGGCTGCTTCATAGAAGGACGGCGGCGACGTCCTTCTCAGCACCCGACGGTGGCTAGGAGGCCGCCCGACATCCACCAGGAGGGACGAGGACGAGCGAGCGAGTGACGAAGCGGGACGATGACGAGCGAGCGAGTGAGGAAGCGGAACGGGAGTGAGGAAGCGGGACCGGCGGCTAGGGTTTTTCTTTCCGCCTCTGATACCAAGTAGAAACAGGAGAATAATGATTGTATTAGAGAAATGAGAGAACCCTTCACTTATATGAGTGAGGGAGAAAATACAACGGATAATACCCTAATGGGTAAATACAAAATAATAACGAAAAAGGAACAACTTGGTTTCAACTGGATCTACTTCCAAAACCACCCGATCTCTCCCGCCTCGAACACTCCTTTGTTTGTGAGTTGTTTGTTATATGAATTTCTAGTTTTCAGCATTTGGATATTGTTTGGAATATTTGTATTTGTTTGGAATATCTATTGTGGAATTTTGCCCGTAAGAATATTGATTGCAGGAAGGAGCTATTCGCAACGCGCTTAATTTTGGCCCTCCGTTTGGAGGAAAGCCTTTCTTGGTCGCCTTAAAGAATTGTTGTCTAATTTAATTTTGCGTGGTTGTGAATCATTACTTGGAATACTTGCCTAGCGGGTTTGTGTGCATTTTCATCATAGTTCTCACGTGTCCACTCACTCGATTCGACCTAGATTGCATAACACATAGCCTACCCTACATCAATATCCTTTAATGGGAAACACGAGCAATTTGAGGCCTAGAAACAATACACCGACTTTTCCCTGGTGAGCGGTCCTTGCATTCAAAGTAGGTCGCGTAGTTCTCTCAACACACTTAATGTAACTGTGAACATTGAAGAAGCATTTCATAGTGAAGGAATCCAAAATGAAGATGCCCTAATACACGGTTTCTATTGCTACCTGTAGACGTTAACAAACTCTATTTTATTAGTGTAATTATGGATAATACTTGTGTTTCTTTGTTGATCAATGCTCAATAGGATCACCTTCAATAATTCTTTCCTCTTATCCACTCTGTCTGATGGTGGGCTATTGTTTTCTTTGTTATGGAGGTTAAAAGTGTCTTATCCTAATAAGAAAATATTATGCAACGTTTAAAATGTGGAGACATGACAAACATGGAGCCAATTTGATAGCAATTAGAAATAAGTAGCTGCATTAAAAGGAGAATGGGGAGATACAATCATGAGATAATCACCCCTTAGTTCTTAAAGGCCGTCTCCCTTCAAAAACTTTTCCAAGGAGAGCTCAAAAAACATAAGCCTCTAAAGGTGGTTATAACCTACCTCCTACTCTCCCTTATATAGGGAGAGAACTCTCTACCCAAATAACTAAAAATGTCACTAATTAAAAAATACACAAAATACGATAATTAAAATACAATGATGGATAAGCTTGGACACGTGGCTCTGAATCCTCTCTTGTCGTGAGAAGGTCATCTTGGAATGCGTATTTGTATATCCATACAAAATTGATCTTGCCTTCAAGGACGAGTCATGGTTGGAACCTCTTTGAGCTCACGAGACTCAAAGTCGGCGACATTGATTTCATCATATTTTGGGCCAACAAACATGCACAATGTTTTATTTTAACATTTTGTGATGGAAAGTATGTTGTTTACATCGGAAGCAGATTCCTTGATAGCAAAGGATTTGGTAGTCTTGGTGTGATGAGAGTTGAGGTAGCGGGTTTGAATTTGGCGGGGGTATGTGATGCGGGTCAGGCATCACACCTGCCCTCCACCCTGGAGTCCCACCAGGGGGCCCACCTGGAGTCAGCACCAGACGACTTTCATCAGGACCGCGGCCCGTACACCCCAACCAGCTCTCCGCCATGGAATAACCACCATGCGACAGGTTGTTGAGGCCGGGGCTCGATCCCCTGACCTCCTAGTTGGTGATGAGAGCGCTGTTGAAGGCCTCTTATCTAGGAGGTCAGGGGATCGAGCCCCGACCTCAACAGCCTGTCGTATGGTGGTGATTCCATGGCGGAGGGCTGGTTGGGGTGTACGGGCCGCGGCCCTGATGAAAGCCGTCTGGTGATGACTCCAGGTGGGCCCCCTGGTGGGAATCTAGGGTGGCGGGCAGGTGTGACGTCTTTCCCGCATCATAAAAGTGCATAATCAGTTGAGATTATTAATATTAGTATTTGTATGTGTGAGTGAGTTTAGTTTCTCATCTTGTGTTAGACTTGGTGAGTTATTTGTAGTGTTATAAATAACCCTATATGGATGAATAATATTATGCAAGTTTTCCTATTCCATTCTACTTGGTATCAGAGCAAGGAAACACTAATTTCTTATTTCCTCCCTTCCGTTTCTCTATGCTTCCTCTCGATTCCGCAGTTCGACCCCGCCGACTGCGTAGAAGCTGTGCCTGCTCCCTCTCCCGTCGACGGGATCGACCTCTGTGTCCGTCGACGAGAGAGGCTCCTAATCCCACCGCCTGCTCTGACAACTTCTTCTGTTATCGTCGATGACTCCTTCTTGACGATCCCGTCGTGCCGCTGCTCTTCTCCTGCCCGTCATCCCTCTCCTTCGTCGAATGCACTAGCTGCGGCCCCGTTCCCGTCATAGATTTTCTCTCAATCCCTGCTGCTCTTGGACCACTCTTTCCAGATCCAGCCGCTGCTCATGAAGACAATCTCCCCGCTCCTAGTTGGTCTTCCTCTCTGTTCCAACCCTGATGTTCTCCGTCGCTGCTCCAGTTCCAGACCTACCGTTGCTTCTCCTTATCGAGGCTCCGATATCTGCTGCTGTTCCAGCTGTTCTTCTTGCTTCCAGTTGCTGCCAGTGTTCCCATGGTTGTTCTGATCGATTGCTTCAGATCTTCGATGTTTCCAGCCGCTGCATATTGGATTTCCATTAGGCTCTGCTGCTGAAGCCTCTTTCGGGGCGCTGATCTCCCGCCAAAGTTGATGTTCTTGTGTTGTTTTGGGGGTTTTATAAATTATTTGTTGTTATTATTTGCTTCGTATCGTCTTGTTATGCCTATATTCACGTGTTTTTCACGTGAGGGGGAGTGTTTGGGATGAGGGAGACCTGGATGTTCTTTCCCGTTGTTCGTATACGACCCATAGGCTTGTGTGTGTTGTTTATGTCTCCCCAAGTTTTTCCTTAATGATTTGTAGGTGGTATGGTCTTTGGTGGTTGTCGTTTTCCATTTCTCTCTTATCCCCGCGGTCACGTAGATCTGTCTGTGAGGTGTTATCCCTGCAGTCTCGTAGATTCGTGTGTGTGGTGTTATCCCCGCGGCCACGTAGATCTGTGTGTGTAGTGTTATCCCCGCAGTCTCGTAGATTCGTGTGTGTGATTTTCTCCGTTATCCCCGCGGTCCAGTAGATTTGTGCGTGTGTGGTGTTATCCCCGCGGTTTCATGGATTCGTGTGTGTAGTTTCTTTCCTGTGGGTGTACCGTGTGTGGGAGTATCTCCGGTCACCCGTCCTGTCCTACCTTTGCCTACCACATTTACCTTTTCTATTGATGTTGTCAAGTTGGATGTTTCCCCTCCAGCTTGAGGGGGAGAGTTGAGATTATTAATATTAGTATATTAGTATTTGTATGTGCGAGTGAGTTTAGTCCCACATCTTGTGTTAGAGTTGGTGAGTCCTTTGTAATGTTATAAATAACCTTATATGGACGAATAATATTATACAAGTTTTCCTATTCCATTCTACTCAATCCACATTGGGGTTTCAAGTTGATGGATGTGGGAGCTTGGTGGGGGGATTTACGAGATGTGAGTGAAGTATTCGTCTGACAATTTTTGAGGTCGTTAGCCGGACGGGTTAGTGCCTAATAGACCATATAACAGCTCTTCAACAAAATAGTTTTGCTTCATAGCTCAAGGGTGGGTGTTTGAATTGTGGGCTTAATGAAACACCTGGATGTGGGGGGGGGGGGGGGGGGGGTAGCTTAGCGATAACACAATTAGTGTTTTCTTGAGGGTCCGAGAACATGTGGCTATATTTGGCGAAGTCAATGTAAGTTGTGACTAATTTTCTCGGTGAATTGCCCCAAGTCGCACAACGACGTTGCTTTCCCGACGACTATCATATTTGTTGAATAACTTGTAAAGAAATGTCCATTTAGTAGGCCCATGTAAAGCCCTCTTAGGGATTAGTCCCACACCTTATGATGTTGTTTAAGCTCTCCTCCTATATATATGTATAAATACTTGTATTATATTCATGAAAGATTTTTGATAAATTAATAAAATCTTATTTTCTCTCTTTTCTGCCGCGTTTCTCTACATTATATCAGAGGTGGCCTATCCTCAGATTTCACAAGTTTCCCGAGTTCCTAGTCTTCCTCATTCTCCCCGTCTCTACGGTTAGATTTCTTCTAACCGCATATCTTCTTTGTGAGGTCTCCCTACCGCTCTCTCCGCGTTTCTCTCCCCCCAGTTTTATAGTTTTTCCTTGCTGACCACCGGGCCCCACCTTAAGGGTGATTTCCGTGGTCTCCTTCTAACCGCTCAACTCACTCTTCTGCTTTCTCCACATCGCTGGACTTGCTTTCTTCTTCTACGGTTCCCTCCTAACCGCTCAACTCGCATTGCCCTCTGCTCGCTTCCGCCTCTTACTCGCGTTGACGAGATCGCACCACCAGACCGGTCACGCCGTCAGATCGCTGCTTCTTTTGGCTGTTGTTGATCCCTTTCTTCTCTAACCACCATTTCTAAGTGTTGTTGAGCTTTGCTCGTGTCTTGGCTGTTTAGCCGCTCAGATTGTTGCTTCCCTGTCCTATAGTTTTGACTGCCACTGTTGTTTAGCTGCTCATATTGGTGCTTCCCTGCCCTATAGTTCTGTTTGCTGCTTCTGATCGTTGCTCCTTCTGTCCGTCGGTCCGCAACCTTTCTCTTTATCGCCGATTCATCACACTCCTCGGCAGTATAAGATATCCTGACCGTCAATATCTGATCGCCCTTGCCGCGCTCCTCGGCTCTATCAAATATCCCAGCCGCCAGTTTCTGATTTCTCTTACTTCACTCCTCTTCTTGGTCTCTCATCTCGGCGGTCATGGCCTTGAATGATGCCTCGTCTCTTTCAGCTCGTGCAGTAACTACTCCTTCTGAAGTTCAGGATAAGCTCCAGAGCACCACTATCTGTCTATCTCTCTTAGTGTTTGCAAAAATTTTGTTGAGTGGGTCCACTCAGTGCGTCGTGTCCTCCAGACCAAAGGGATTATTCATCACCTTTCCAAGGCACAACCAACTACCCCTACCGAGGACAGGCTCCGTGATGATGGACGCGTTCAAATTTGACTTTAGAACTTTATGGATAGTGAACCTTACCATATGACCATGTATCATGAAACAACCATATCTATGTGGGATGAACTTCACTCCTTAAACTCTTGCAAGGACAGTTTGCAACACCTGCTTGACATCTTCACCGATCTCCAGTCTCTTGATCTAGGAGTGGATGATGACCTAACTCCCTTTGTTGCATGTTCCAAGACTCTTATTGAAACCTAGATACAATATGAGCTTCCCATGACCTATCTCGCTGCCCAACGAGCCCAGAAAGAAGCTATCGACACGGCCATGATGATGGCTCATGTTTCCCCACATCTCCACAGCGTCCGTGCAAATAACCTCTCAACCTCCACTCTGCCCTCTCTTTTATGTGTGCTTAATGCTCTTGAAGGTGACACCGCCTCCTGATACTCCCGACATTGTCTTCAACTCTTCTTCAACAATCTCCTACTACTCACCTACCTCCTCTGTCGACTCGTAGAGGTCGTATCGGCTTTCGGGGGAGAGGTCGATCTGGTAGGTCGCGTCCCAAGTGCTCCGACTGTAGTCGGGAAGGTCATCTTGAGCTACTTGATATCGTAAGCATGGTGTCCCTCCTACACATATTGCATCTATGACGACTGCTTCTCCCATTACTACTTCCCCTGACGTTGCTGCATTACGTACTCAGCTCCAGAATATTCAGGTCCTGCTTAGTCGGTCTTCAGGCTTTGTTGCGACCATCTCCCATGAAGGTATCTCCTGCTTATCACATAGTCCTACTTGGATCATTGATCATGGGGCAAGCAATCATATTACTCCGCAGAAGTCTCCTCAGTACTTGGACACTTCTTGTCTTAAGTTCATCACTGTGGCAAAAGGTGACATTACTCTCATTCATGGTTCTGGCAACATAGACCTAACTTCATCTCTCTCTTCACTCGGTTCTTCATGTTCTGGGCTCTCATTTTAATTTTTTTCCCGTCAGTCATCTTATTCATGACCTCGACGGCTCTGTATCATTTTCTTCATCCTCTTTTGTTGTGCAGGATTGACAAACGTGGAATATCATTGGTAGAGGGTGATTGTCTAATGAGCTGTACACCTTGGATATTTCTCCCACTGCTCTCTCTTCTGTTACCTCTATTGATTGACATCGACGTTTTGGGCATGCTCCTCTCACCATTCTAAAGAAAGGTTTTCCAGATGTGTGCCTCACTGACTTCACTTGCGAATCCTGCATCTTTGTCAAACGACATCACTCTTCGTTTTCTTCTCATTGTACTCAAAGCAATACTACTTTTGTTTTAGTTTATTTGGACATTTTGGGTCCCTATAAAATAGCTAGTGTTTCTGATTTTCGCTATTTTCTTACTTTTATCGATGATTACTCTCGCATGACCTGATTGTACTTATTTCGCGATCGTTATGAATTAGTTCATGTCTTTTTAAGTCTTTAATGTCGAGATACATACTCAGTTCTCTACTACTTTTAAGACTTTTTAGACCGATAATGCGCGCGAGTATACAAATCATGCATTTCTGAGTGCAAGAACCGTCATCTCCTGGACATTTCTCGTTCACTCATGTTTCAAATGCAGGTATCCAAGGCCAATTGGCATTTGCGATGTCCGTCACTTGCTATCTCATCAATCACATGCCCTCCTTTGTTCTCAATTTTGCCACTCCATTCAGCTTTCTCTTCCACTCCCCCTCTCCCTTTTCCATAATGCCTCGTGTCTTGGCTGCACCTGCTATGTTCACCCCTTGCCCCAACAACTAACAAACTTGATCCTTGCGCTACTAAGTATATTTTTGTTGGTTAATCTTGCACCCAAAAGGCTATGTCTGTTATTTTTCTTTCACTCGCAAGTTAGTAACTAGTGCATATGTAACCTTTCTCAAAACTCATTCTTTTCACTCATCACCTTTGGCCTCTCCTACACCTCTTCTCCTACCACATTCTGCCATTCCTGTCACCTTTCTTGAACCACCTCTTCTTCCCATGCCCTCCACCAAACCCACCAACCCACCTCCTCTTCTCCGCGTGTACACTCGTCGTCCTCCTCGCTCCGATTCTTCGAGGCCATTACCTCCTATCGATGACTTGTGATTTGCTGATCCGGACACACCTTATACAACTTACCCCATTAATAATTTTGTTTCTTTGCATCAATTATCTCTGATACTTCACACCTTTACGACATCATTGTCGTTTGTTTTCACCCCTACTTTGTTGGAGGCTCTTCAGCATCCGGGGCGGCGAGCTGCTATGGAAGAAAAAATGGCCACCCTCTGGGTCAATCACACCTGGGATCTTGTCCCTCCCTCCTGGCTAGACATGTGTGAGTTGCAAATGAGTCTTTACTATCAAACATAGTCCGAATGGGACGTTTAAACGCTTAAAAGCTCGTCTTGTCTCCCGTGGTTTTACTCAACAACACGGTCTTGACTTCGAAGAGACTTTCTCCCTGGTTGCAAAGCTAAACATTGTCCGTGTCTTGATCTCTCTGGTCATTCATCGTCATTGGTCATTTCCTCAGTTAGACGTCAAAAATGAGTTGTCAATGATAATCTTGCTGAGACTGTCTACATGCATTAACCTCCCGACTTTGAGATCACGGGGGAGTCAATTGTATGTCACCTCAAGAAATCTCTCTCTAGTCTTAAACAGTCCCCTCGGGCATGGTTTGACAAGTTCAATCGGGTTGTTTGTTATGTTGGGTTTGTTCAAAGCTCGACTGACTTTTCTCTATTCACCCATCATTGTCCAACAAGCACCGTAATATTCCTGGTTTATGTTGATAACATTTTAATTACAGGTAATGATTCAAAAGGCATCCACATGATCAAGGAACACTTGGCCTCTGTGTTTCAGACCAAAGATTTGGGAAATCTACAATACTTTCTTGGCATCGAGGTAGCTCTTCGTCTCGATGGTCTTCTTCTATCTCATAGAAAGTATTGCCTTGATCTTCTTCATAACACTGGCTACTCTGGTTGCAAGCAAGCTAACTAAGAATTAGTAAATAGGCTTCCGCCGGAAAATCGTGTTCAAAAGAAATGAGAGAACGACCAAAGAAGCAAATTTTACAGTTGAAGTCGCTTCATTACCCAGGAAAAATATGTATATATAATAGAAAGGTGTAAAAGAGGTAAGTAGGGTTTTGGCCAATAGCCCATAAACCTTTCAACGGGGGAAGTCGAAGCTAGGTATGAAAGACCAATTACAGCAAAAAAACACATTACAGAAGGGAATGAAAGAAAAGACCAGCGGGAACATCTGCTAGAGCTAAAAACGGGCATTTCCCGCTAGCGCCAGGTTCTTTTTTAGGAGTTGGAGTTTTATACTAGAAAAGACATCAGCTTATAAGAGAGCTTATAGAGCAGCTACCTATAATCAGAGTCTAATTAGAAGAGTTCCCTAGGTCCCGCAAGCCTAGATAAGATTCGGAAGACTTTCCCTTAGAAGACTTCGCCGCTGCGCGCTTCGCTAACGCTCTCCTTGCTTTTCTTACCAAAGCAAGAAAGCTAGCGCTTTCTTGCTTTTATGCTATCGTCTTCGCTCATATAAGCTAAGTAAGCTCACATCCTATAGCGAAGGGGACGAAGGCCCTCACAATAGGCCCCCCGTAGGGGGGCGGATAGGCGAAAGGGCGAGTTGATAGGCGAAGGGGCGAAGTGCGGTGAAGAAAGAGAGGCGAACCTGCGTTCGTCCTTTTGCCTCAAAAACCCGGGAAAGTAACAAAAAGAGCATTTTCGATTTACCTTCATGAGTGGAAATGGGTTTTTCCTCAAAAACCCGGGAAAGTAACAAAAAGAGCATTTTCGATTGACCTTCATGAGTGAAAATGGGTTTTTCCTCAAAAACCCGGGAAAGTAACAAAAAGCAAATTTGATTTTGAACTTCAGGAATGAAAATGGCAAAATGCACTTTTGCCATATGGCCCCAAAGGGGATGAGCTGTAAGGGAGAAAAAAGAGCTAGTTCGCCTCTCTTTCTATATGTTCACCGACTACGTCCTCTTTGGGGCCTTTGGAGCCTTCGTCCTCTTCGTCCCCTCATTCAGTGAAAAATGCTCTTTTTTCTCAAACCTCGTGAACCCGACATACTGATGAAGAAAAGAAGATCATCGTATATGGTATTTCTTCTCAAAAAGAATCAGGCTTTGATAGATAAAGCCAGTCAAATCATCAAATTGAGATTCAGTTAGTAGGTACGGGGCTTTGAAAAGGGAAAGAAAACAAGAGAGTCTATCACCGACCCCCTTGCTTGCTCATTCTGGGAATCAAATAAAGAGTTGTACAATCAATAGACCGGGAGAGATCAAGACTAAATCTTCCTCATCGGAAAGCGTAGGTGTTGGGGTTAACGAGAATCAATAGGTCGGTGCGCCTATGAAAAAGAAATGAACGAAAGTAAAGAAAGATCATAAGAGAAGATGCTCACACCATTGGAACGAGAAAGCACCGCTCTTTATAGGATGTTCTCTTTCGGGATTCGGTGGCCCGAGTGTACAACCCCGTATCCGGCGAGTGGGGCCGGCAGGAGCCAGATTGGCCAAGACTAGCCCAGACCCCAGGCGAGCCAAGTCCGCTGCGTTGAGTAGAGCACACTCAACGCCTTCAGCCATGACGCCGAGTGAGGCGTGCTCGCTCGACGCCTTCAGCCGCGGCGTCGAGTGAGGTGAGTTTTGTCAATGCCTTTTTACCTCGGCGTTGAGGGACACCCCGGCACCCGTCAGCTCGCACTCGCCAGCTCGCACTCGCGGCAGACGAGTGAGGCAGGCCGAGGCTAAGCTCGCCTACTGCCGAGCCGAGGCCTGCGAGTACCAGCTCCCTTGATACTCGCCGCCTTTGTCGAGTAGGGGCCATTGCAGGGTAGCTCGCCCCCTTCAGTGGTGATGTGTTTTCCATCCTTTTTCCCCCGCTGGCCTGCCCATAGCCCGTTAGAACAGCGGAGTCTCGCTGTTGGCAGACCCAGGTGGGCTGCACATAGCTATTCAGAACAGCGGAGTTTGACTGTTGGCAGGCCACCCCAAGGGCTTTCCAGTAATTCCAGGCCGGCAGAGGTTAGTTACTTGCAGACCGTTTTCAGAAATCTATAAATAGGATCCATGGGGTACCTCAAAAGGCATGCTTACTTATCTCCCAGTCTTCTAGCGCTTTCTGAGGTACCTTAGCCCGACATTTGGCTAAGGAGGGGAAGCGCTCAGTGATCTTCCGGGTTTGTGGTGGGACCTTCGCGCCGGGCCCTTGGTCTAGGTCCTTTGCTCTTTCTTTCCTTGGTTGTTTTTTCTTGCAGGAGCGAAGTAGGTGCGCGACCACCCCTTCCCCAAGGGTGGACTCCACAAGAGACCGATTTCCGGTTTCAACACTGAGGATAAGACCAAAGAAACTCAAAAACGGGAAGAGAACTCTCATGCGATCCGATCAATGATTGATCAGAAAAAAAACATGGTATGCGCATATTAGATTCGTTCTGGTTGAAACAAATATCAAAGAGATAGGATACCCGACTCAAGGTAGGCGCTCAACCACTCAGAAAGATTCCGCTTTCAAGAAGAGGAGGTGAAGAAAAAGAGACTCCTGAATCGCTTCTTATCGTCCTCGAAGAATAGACAACTATCAGGTGCTACGTGCCCTTTCGGCCCTCCCGTGAAAAGCCAATAAGCTGATATTGGAGCCCAACTGGATCTTTTTCGAAGGTTTTTCCTTTAGTCACTTTAGTCAGAGAATTTATTCAAAGCTCGTGGAAAAGCCTGAACTCAAAAACAGGAACGAGGCCGAAGCAAGAGCCTCAATCGTCTTCCCAGACCGAAGAATGAATGATAGTTGGGATGGTATGAAAATCGGGGAGAAGAGACCCCGGTAACCGAAAGCAAGACGAAGTGACAACAACTAGTCTCCCTTGATCGATCCCCGGACGGTAGGTAAGCAAGCAATGGATTCGCTACGCGCCTTCGATTTCGTACTATTCAAATAGTGGTCTTGCTTTACCGGGTGAACTGGTTCATCTTCTGTGTCTTTCTCTTTGTCTTTCTTTGATGATCTCGATTGTCTTTGTTCTTTCGTAGCTCAGCAAAGCCCCGGGTGCTTTCTTTTCTCTATGAGAAAAGAAAAAGAAAGGGAGGGGTCTTCTTTGCTTTCTTTATGATTTTGATATCCTTTTTAGTAGCTACATCCCCGGTACTAGTGGAGCCTCGTTTCAGTTCACATTCTGAGTCTCACTTTCCTCTTTCTATGATAAGCCACGTAAACAGAAGGACGCTAGAAATCTAGCTTCTTCCTTCTACGTCAACTTCTTGAGGCGGACCTCTAAGCCGGTTTCAGAGTTTCATAATACATATTCCAGCATAGGAATTCCCCCTATCAAGATTGAGAGAATCGGTATGCAAACCCTCTTTCAAAGCGGATAAACACGCTCACTCCAAACTATCTAGATTTAGCATTCATTCACCACTGAAAACTAGTCACTAGAAGTCCCACACTTCGTGAACCAATGGGAGGATAAGTCGGCTTATGGCACTCCTAAGGCCTTTGATTCTTCTCACGTTCGTGGCAAGAAATTCCACCGGTCGTGAACAACTGCAGCTGATATTACACAAAGACTAGCTTATGCGAAACAACTTCTTCAAGGCCGTGAACAGCTGAGAGTAATGACATACTTCACTTTCTTAGGATTGAGAAAGGGAAATGCTCAGTCCATCTTTCTCCTACTTCGTCATAGGGAAAGGTGTCCTGCTCGGTAGAGTATAGACAATCGTTCTAAGAAAGAGAGGCGCGTAGCGATGAATCCGAGGAGTTGCGTACCGATGGTTGGGAAAGGAAGTGGTAATGCATAGGGGGAGCTTTCCATAGAACCCATGGGGCGGTTCCAAAAGCAACGGAAGCAGGTGTCAGTTTAGAAGCTGAAAGTAGAACTTGACGAAGCAGATGTCGCAGCTTTTTCTTTTTTGATAGCTGTAGCTTCTGGCGCAGGAACTCTCTACCTGTCGGCTAATTAGTGCCCGGTACGTCCAGTCGATCTTCTTGAGCTACCGTGGGCTTTTGAGACGCTAGTTCCAGGCAGCGGATCTTAGGGGCTTGGGAAAAATCAGGGTAGAAGGTAGGAGTACCGGTGAAATGTGTGAGGAAAGCACGTCCCACCCTCACCAACATGAAGAAAGACCAGGGGAGATTGAGCTGTTGGAAGAATAGGACCTGCTATTGAAGAAGAAATTCACGTAGAAAGAGGCATTCAAGATGCTGCGATTTCTCTTGTCGACTCTTCATGGTATGGTTGGAGAACAAAAGGCGTGAAGTGGTCAGCTCGTGGCCAATCTCTGCATTCAAGCGATTCGTGCCATCCTGTGCTCTAGTTGTCGGGCTAGCTGCAACAGATCTTATCTTATAGAAGAAGAAGATATTGATGCTTTTGGACTTCTTTCCTTGGCACGAAGGTCGATCTTGCCTTAGCGAGGAGCGGTAGACGAGGCATCTACTACTAGCACACCGGTTTCCAGTCAATCTCTTGTACACTTGCGAACTCTTTAGCCCGCGGTGAAAGAGTTGGCTAGAAAGCCAAGTACGAAGGTGATCACCACAAGGTGGTTGAGTATGCCAAACAGTCGTAGTCATCGACCTCTTTTTGGTTGACCGAGAACCCGGAGAATGTGGCTTACAGAAGTTCATGCAAAGAAGATTTTTATCAGAGAAGTTCCCTATCTCTCTTAGGTCTCTTGTCTCTTGACAATCTTGTCTGATAATGTTAGAGATCGCCTCTGTATTATTCATCCTAAGTAGCTAACCGAATTGGAACTGACTTAAAGGACTGATAAGAGGATCTAACTGTTTCAAGCCAGAACCCTATCTGCCGAGAATCCGCTGTTCTCATGTAAGCCGACACAGCCCTTGCCTAGGATAGTTTTAGAACCTGATCTTTAGAACCTATGAGTTATTCGACCCGGGGATGCATGAAGTATTTTGGTCAGCAGTGAATTAGGTAGAATCGGTAGATGTCACAGAACTTGATTAGTCAGATAATGATTTGCTTGCTATCTCGGGGAAGCTAACTCGTAAAGGAGACTAGTCTAAAAAAGGGCTATCTTTCTTCAAAGCTACACATTGACTTTCATAAAAAAAGAGGAACCCGATCTAACTCCTTGATCTCACTCACGGAAAAACAGTCTGAATCGAAGCACCTCTCGCTATGATTCAATTCAAACAAAGACTGTTCTCTCTCTAGTAAGTTCTGCTTTGCTTGCATTTCTCTTCCTCTCGAACCAATTCATCCTAATTTTGAGAAAGCGTCGGTTTCTCAACGGACTGGACCAAGTGGACCGGGGCGTGTATCAACAAAACTAGTCAAGTATGGCTGGCTGCCCTAATGAATGGGAGACCCGGCTTTTCAGAACGGAAAGAGGCATCCGCCCAGGGGTTTGGAGAAAGAGCTAAAGAAATGTTCTAGTCAAGTCGAGAGCTAGAGAGAGTAGATGATACGTTCCAAGAGTGAAGCTCGTAAACTCGCTTCCCTTACTAGGGAGTTAGGAGAGATCAAAGTATGAGTCCATATTGCTAGTTAATACTGGATTGTCAAAGACCTGATTTCCTTGTTAATACCTACTGTCTCTCTCCTAATAGATATAACTATCTATCTATATTCGTAAACCCTCACTCCGTTCATGATAGTCAATCGAGTTGCCACTCTTCCCCTTTCTAGTTTAGTTTCGCCTCTTGCCTTGTCTCTTTTGAGCTTCTTGTAATCAAGCGCGAATCAAATGAACCTCCATCCTATCTTTGGGCCTGTACCTAAACTCTGAAAGAGGTCACTCTAATTCCGTTTATCTCCTTTTCAAAAAGTAGATCCACTCCCATTCCTCTCGCTGTCAGCGGACAGACCGAAAAAGAAGTACGTGTGACACCAACTTTTTCACCTCTATGCCTTCCCCCCCCCCCATAGTTAGCCTTTTCAAGCAAAAAACACGGGTTTGGGCAACCTTTTGCCTCTATTTCCAACTGGCGAAGGGCTGGTTGGGAGCTGGGAAGAATACGAATCTTGCAAGAAGTGTCATCCTGACTTGGAGGAGGTTTTGGGGAAGCAGCTTGCTTACTTAGACTCGAAAAAATCGTGAAGTTGTTGTGTGCCCCATATCCTAGTCAAGTTCGAACCTAGCGAAGCACTTCGATCTTAGACTTGAAAACCAAGCGCATGAACTGCCCCTATTTACCTAAAAGGTCAGCCCAGTCAGTGCAGTCTCGATCTTTATGATTCAACTTCTCTTTGCAAGCTAGCCCGGTGTCCCATAAACCAGCTCTTCTCAAAACTCGGGGAGGAGCGACTGTAAGGAGCGAAAAATCCTTCTTAATTGATTGCCTGCCATGCTCTAATCAAGGAACGACCAATGAAAATAGAGTGACAAGTTCTAGGGAGAAGGACTCATGATACCGCGAGAGGTTCAATCTAAGCCATCTTTCTTTCAAAAATCATCGACTGAATTGAATGCTTCGATATCAATGAATTTTGGGACGTTGCCCAGTTCTTATAATACATCTATGATACCAACAAGAACAAATCTAGGACAGAAGCTGGAATTGGATCGATGAGTACCCCCTCTTTTCTTTTGCTGATCCGACCTCTCCAGAGACGGAGAACGAATTAGCAACCGATCCAAACCGCTCCGCCACCTCCCTTGCAACTTTCATTTTTAAAGGGGATTCAACTGAGATCTCTTCTTTCTGCGAATGTGCCTGTTTATGTCCGTCCTTTTTGATAGAAATGTAGCTTCGTTCGGAACAATCGGCTTCGGGGATAAACATCATCCCTTGGTTAGGCGTCTGCCGATGGAAATTCGTTAGAGTGACCGGCGGAATTGCATTCGACACGGTCTAGAAATTCTTGTTTTAGACCAAGTGTGTCATTACGAAGCCAGAAAGAATAGGCCAAAAAGTCGTATTGCCTTTAGCCAGGAGAGGGTTTTGGAGAAAGATAGGTAAGCGGTAAAGACGCAAAGGAATGATTTTTGCTATTTCATTCTGGGGAGAGGAAAAATCTTATAAGGAGAGCCGGGGCAAGCGCAACCCTGACGTTATTAATGAGCTCCTTGTGGTGATCTATCTTACGTACGACATTCATGTGTAATTGTTTCACTTCAGGTACACATACATATTTACCTGGTTTTTAACCATTTCTTCAAGAATTGATTGACTCGAGTCTTCGCTATCGCTCGCCTCCTATCATACTTCCTATCACAACCTCCTTCCCCACCCGAACCTTTCCTTGAAGAATCCCTTCCTTTCCTTTGAAGAAACCGAACCACCTAACCATCAGTAGATCTGCTTTCCAGGGCAGGCGAGGCTGTTCTGATTGATCCTAATCATGCTTAACTAAAGCATTTCATAAACCGTGCGGAACAACCAAGGGACATGATTTCTTTTCCAAGTTAGACTGTTGCTCGACCTTTCGAACGAACTGATCATGATGTATTGGAGTATTGACATGAGAAGCTCGACCTTTCGAAAGAATCCCTTCCTTACCTTGAAAATGAATATCTTACTATTTACTACCCGATTATTGGATGCCTATTCTGATACGGAGAGACCGGTACCCGCTCCTTCTGTTTAGGATTCCTGACCTTACTAAACACTAAACGCTCCCTTTCACAATTGATTTGATGGTTTAGGTCAAGGTTAAGGAGTCAACTGAGCATCTCAGCGGCGGGATTGAATACCCGGATCAAATCAGAGTTCACGCCGCCCGCCCTTAACTTAAAAAAGAGGAGGCATGGGCCACAGGTCGCACATCAGCCACCGGGTCGCACGACAGAAGAACACCCAACAGAAAGATGCACACTCCTCCATGTGAAATAGGCAGATTAATCTTCACTTTGTTGTAGTAGTCGTGACCAACAACCATCAGCAGTCGGCTCGTTGGTAAGGCGAGAGCTTCAAGCCCGATTTTTGGTGGCACCCCCCCAAACAAGCACCACTCGACGAAGGGGGGACGGGGAAAGCTACAGGCCCACACACAGTGTGCACATAAGACTCGTAACAACTGGGCTTTTCATCTATCTTCTCCTCCCATTTTCTCGAACTTTTCTTCGTAGGAATAAGAGAGCGAAAAATCATGCGAAGATGCACACCTGGAATTGGATCATGAACCCACTGATAGGTTAGTGGGCTAGGGTCCTTCGACAACCAATCTCCTAGAAAGCCAGAATCTTCCATTCATGATGGTGAGTCATCAGAGAAATTCATCTAATAAGGGAAGGAAGGCCTGATGAAATTCTCATGAAAAAACACATTGATGAATCGAAGGCAAGCGATAACGAAGTATCAACATACACAATTGACACTGGTCAATATTCAGAAACTTTTTCGCGTAAAGAGTCATTTTTCTCAAATTCTCATGCACCGTGTAAACAGGAGCTTTTGATTCATTCAGTTTACCAACTACTTGAAATGCTAGAAAGACATCCTTCTTATGAAGAAAGTTGGCGCAGGTTAGCAATACCAATCTTCCACTTATCCCTATTCGTACTAGGAACTCGGGGAGTCACCCGATGTCTCTTCTTGCTCATCCTATCCTTCTTATGAAGAAAGTTGGCGCAGGTAGCAATACCAGTCTTCCGCTTATCCCTATTCGGACTAGGAACTCGGGGAGTCACCTAATGTCTCTTCTTGCTCATCCTATCATAAAGGGAGATAGAAACACTAGTGCTACGCATAGAATCCTGAACTGTAGTGAAGAAAGGTAGAGATGTTATTACAACACGGGTCTGTCCAAGGCAGAACAAAACCAACCAATGAAATTCAGAAAATCATATTCGCTATATCCGATTCTTTCTCCTTCCAAAATGAATAGCAAAGTTTCCCGATCTCATAGCTCTCTTTTTTAGTGAGAATCAAACCTTCAATTGAATGACTTCGCTATCGCTCGCCTCAGACATGCTTCTCACTGTTTTTCCATAGACCAATGACATTCAGAGAGATTTGACGAGCTCTCTAGTTCAAAGAGATTCGATAAGAGAATACTGATCCTTATCCAAATTTCGTGAGAAGTAGGACTTCAACTCACTGAGCAAGCTCATATACACATCTGCGATTTTCTTACGAGAATTCAGAGAAGGAAGAACCCTAGCCATTTCATGGTGAAGCAACAAAGAACTCATTATCTGATATGCGCTAGCAGATGCATCTTGGGTCACGGGTATCATATTAGAATCAGAAACTATATGGTTACAAAGAATCTTTGCTAAGAACTAAAAAGGGTCGACTGCCTTCTCAACTAATTGCATTTTCCCGAGGAAATAAGAATCACAGATTCTTTCACTTCTATTTGAAGTATACCTTGTTTACGCTTCCTCGTTTGATGAGAACTTCTTAGACTGAAATGCCGTAGTCTGAAAAATCTCGTCAGATTTTCATTAACTCGGAGTCGTTCTCTTTAGGGACATTAGCAAACATTAGTCAACTTCGGGCCAAATCACGTTCATGAAAGTGCAAGACACCGGAACGTTCTACCAAGGAATCCACGAACACTCCTAAATAGAGTGCCATCCACTCCACTCCGCTAAATCACCCTTGACGCGTAGCTTACACACCATATGCAAATACCCTACAACTCCTGAATAGAGTGCGTCACCATCCACAACCTTGATGAGCTCATCATGATGGTAGACATGGGCATACCTGGAGTCAGGCAGCGGTGAGAAAATGCTATCTCATCAGCTACCGAAGTAAGGGCTTTTATAGCGTAGCAACGATGAGTACGAATAGGACGAATCCCGCAGAACCGTAAGGCAATTTTGGTTGAACCGATAGGCGAACGGTACGAACCGAAGGGGCGTAGTGAAACCAAGTAGCTTGAGCGAAGCGAAGATGGCCCCAAAGGGGGTGAGCATATAGAAATAGGCGAACAACCCTTGGGAGGTGAGTCGCGATAGCGACAAGGGTCGATGAACATATAGATAGAAGAAATAGGCGAAGGGCGAAAGAGGCGAACCGTGACTTTAGTCCGGAGCTTAGAGAAGGAAAGGAGGCGGAAGGCCGCCCGTGGTTGAGGGTATAGAAAGGCGAAGCTTATACTAGAAAATCAGTGGTCGCGATAGCGACGAAGAGCGGTGAAGAGAGGGCGAGAGTCATATTTAGTCCAAGCAAGATAGTAGCTCGAGCGAAGCGAGAAGAGTTTCTCGATCGTCACGTCACCCTACAAAATGAAAAGAGATGGCGGTTCCTCTTATGAACCGGTTGGGAAAGCTGCTTCACTTTCTGCCCTTACCCTCATTCTCCATTCGACATGGCTACCCAGACGGTCTTTCTTGAACGTAGGGCAGTTCGTTTCTCTTTGTAGAGAGAAGAGAGAATACATTCTTCTATCTGGTAAAACTACACTTCGCCACCGCTCTCCTTCATTGATGTGATCTCGGAATCAGGTGCGACGGAACCCATTTTCATTCGCTGTCGCTTCATGAAATTTCACTACTGCCACTAGAGGAGGAGTTCCCAGGCTAGGCCAGTGAATCAGTCTCTCCCTAGGGTCGATTGTCCTTCTAGTGGTTAGCGCTTAGACTTTCTCTCCCAAGGAAAGTCAGGTGAGCTTATATAAAAAGGCGAAGAGTCACAACCGCCCGTGGGACTCATCAAGGAAAAGCAAAATCTTTTCTTACTCTATCTTATCTACCGGCTCCAACTTCTCCTTGTCGTTCTAGTGCGGGTTTGAGCTCAAAGGTCTTGCGACGGAGTGTCATAGGGGAGTAGGTACCGTATTTCGCTCTGATGACACTTGTTTCTAGTAGTCGCTACGCAGCGAACAGTACGGGAGGAGTCGACTAAAATGAATTGAATCGGTATTCATAACTCCACTATGTTCATTAAGCCATCTAAAGTACATAACTCTGGTATTTCATTAGAAAGAGCTACGTCAAAGACTAAGCCAACAACTCAAATACGATACATCTCAGCTGTCAACCCCGTAAGCTGCAGCTCCCTTTATATACCCTACCTTAAAGAAGGACGAATAAAGCTTCATCGCTACGCAACGAAGTAGGTGGCATATACGCTGCTATCGGTCATAAGACTTTGGGCGTTCTCGAGCGTCAAGCGCTCCCAGGGTATCGGAGGGTGAAGAACTGTACCTGGGCCGGGACAGTACAAAGTTGCTATGCGCGTAGCGGCGAACAAGCAAAAGCTTCCAAGCAAAGCTAAAAGAAAGCCTTGAATCGAGAGAGTGTGAAGAGCGGTGAGTGTTGAATATTCAATTTCTTCTCAGAAAGGGGTGAAGCTGTGAGAGCAATTGAGACTAAAAAGCCTTACAAACTCAGTATACCGCGAAACGAAAGATGTATGCCGCTTAGCGGGGAATACCCGTTGCGACGGGAAGCATCTCAGAGCTAAAGTAAAGTCAGCTCACCACCATCCACGAACTACGAAGGAAGGATAAGAAGTAGCTACGCTGCCAAGGCGAAGGATACCGTGTGATGCGTAGCCCAATAGATAATACCAGGAGCTGAGCCGAGAAGAAGACCGAGTATAGGGCTTGTTGATAGGCAAAGAATAGGAGTCCAATTCAATACGCAAAAGAAGTAGTTCACTCAGGTGAATCAGTTGAGAAGGTTAAATAACACCAATGTTGAGATTTCATCAAGAGTTGGAAGAGGGGCACAGGCGAAAAGGCGTTAGCGCAAAGAGGACAACTAAGTGTCCCGAACGAGCATATTTCTCGATAGAAGGGTCAGATCAGGAAGAATGTAGCTTCTAGGCGAGTAGTTCACTCTGCGTCATAGAGCTAGATGATGCAAGACTTACCATAAACTAGAAGAAAAGGCGCTAGAAAACTCGATCCGGCTGTATGGAAAATGAGTTGCCTATTATGTGAGTAGGGCACATCAGAAAATCTATTCACTCTTTCCTTATCGGGTTTCGGAACTAAGATAAATGGTTGGGACAAAAAACAAGATCCTCTTGTTCATACTTTGCCCTATAACCATCGAAGTTGTTAAGTGATCTTCCTCTTTCTTATGGTACCCCTTGAGGTAACCATACTCATAATGAACTATCTTGTCTTGCCTTGACTTGGCTTGTCTGGCACAGGCACACACTAGTTCCGAACCAGCATACACACCTGTTTTCTTGATCCTTCTTCCACCCTAATTCTTTTCTCACTGCTTGGGCCACCTTGAGTGGTGAACCTCAGCGCTGAATTCTTTGATAGAGATTAGAGACAGACCGATCGAAGCACTTGTGAAGTTCGGAAGATGAGGGGAATTTCTAGAAGAATACCCATGAATGTCAACCACAACTTATGCTTGTTCCTCCGACACTGATACGGTCCTACCAAACCCAGAATACTATCATCATCTTGTAAGAAAGTTGATCTATTTGACAGTTACAAGACCTGACATATCGTTTATTGTTGAGTTTGTCAGTCAGTTTATGCATGCTCCACAAACCTCTCATCTCCAAGCAGTTGAGCACGTTCTCCGGTACCTGAAGTATGCTCTTGGACAAGGGCTCATATATACACCCTCTTAATCTCTATCTTTCATTGCCTAATTTGATGTTGATTATGCTTGGATCCCTAGATGATCTCCATTCTACAAGTGGCTTTTGCACATACATCAATGAACATCTTGTTATCTGGCGAAGCAAGAAGCAGCCTGTCATTGCACACTCATCTGTAGAAGTTGAGTATCGATCAATAACCTTTATTGTCTTTGAACTCGCATGACTAGAAAGCCTTCTAGGAGATCTGTGTGTCAAACTCTCCTCTACTGTCTCTTTGTTCTGCGATAGTCAAGTTGTTATTTATATTGCCAAAAATCCTGTGTTCCATGAACGTTCCAAGCATATCGAGGTCGAATGTCACTTGTATGCTCCAGCTTGCAGGGGAGTGTTGAATAACTTATAAAGAAAAGCCCATTTAATAGGCACATGTAAAGCCCTCCTAGGGATTAGTCCCACACCTTATGATGCAGAGCAGAGATGAGGACGAGCTTTGGGCCCATTCGGAGCTGATTTGGAGACTTACCATATATGGCGTGCCCGAATTTACGATCCGACTCTGTGGATGCGTCCGAATTCGCGTTGCGAATCAATTTCATATATAGCTTTGTACTTTTCGGATTCTATTTCATGTAGTTTTGGCACCGAGACCAACGACCAATCATAGCTGTTGATTCCAGGTGCCCTAATTTTTATTTCTTATAAATAGATGGTTTAGGGCTGCCGTCATTTCTCATTGCTGAATGTTTGGAGAATCTTCTTCACTCGTTCCTGTGATCTCCTCCGCGGTGCCGATTCTGTGGAGCCCCCTTGGTGAAGACTCTTTGGGTAAGTGTGTATCCTTTGTTATTTTCCTCCCTCCCTGTTTTCCCTTCGCTGTCCAGCCACCGTTCTCCTCTGAAACCCTCATCCGCAGTCCCTACAACCCACAGAATAGCCGGACGTTTTCTTGTTCAGAAAGCAGTCACTGTTCACGGCACTGTTCACGACACTGTTCATTTATATCATTTACTGTTCACTGCATATGGTATTTTTCCCATTGCTGTTGTAGCCTTCCAGAGCCGCCGACCACCTTCCGAACCCCCTCCAGCCGCATGTCCAGCCGCCTCCACCCCTCCTGCAGCCTACCAGCAGGCTGCCCAGCCTCGTCCGCCTTTCCAGCTGCCCACCAGTGAGCCACCGCTCTCCCTCTGGCCCAACCCCATCCCACCCACACCTTCTCTATCTCCATCCAACAGCCGCCTTGCTGTTTTCAGCCCCAAACCAGTCCAGATCTAGGAATTACAGCCCAGATCCAGCAAACCGGCCCTTTCCTTTTGCTGCCCTCACTCCCCCATCACGCGGAACCACCTCCAAACAGCCACCCACTTTCGGATCTGCCCTGATCTGGGCAATCTAGCCCAGATCCAGCCCCCCATCCCCTGATCCAGGTCTCGCAACACCAACCAGCCATCTCCCTTACCCGTCCCCGCCTTCCCATCACCAGAACCCTTCTCCAAGCCCTCCAACGTTCAAATCTCTTTTATTGGCAGCATCCCTAATATTTGTGCGGTATATTTGTATTGGTATTTGGTTGTAAGACATGAATATGTTGTGATTATTACATGTTTGTTTGGTATTTTAGTTTGTTATAGTTATTTGCTCCTGGACTAATCTCTAGCTACAGGAAGAATTTATTCGCCGCGCGGTCGTGCTTTGGCCCTCCAAGCGGAGGAAAGCTTAAGCTTGTTCTGCTTAATTAATTTATTTTGCCTTGTTGTGGAATTGTTTGCGTGGGATGTTTTATTTATTATCCAATTGTGATCTAACCGTCGGATTTGCATAACATGTATGGTTAGGTTGCAGGTTTCCCACCGCCTATAGATTCGCCCCGCGTCAATTAGTATCAGAGGCGAGATTACGCGCACTTTTTGATACGCAGTTGTAGATTCTATAGGTTTGTCATTATGTCTAGGTATCAGCACTTGTCCCAACCTCACTTTGGAGGTCTTGAGTTCACTTGCACCCGCTCTCACAGAGTCCTGTCAGGGAGATCCTCACATTTTACGACTATCATTCTCGATCGCAGTGCACCACTTTCAGAGATCGTGTTGACCCACCGACATGACCCCACTATGCTAGAGACGATAAGTATAATGATTGTCGTCGTGCTTATCCGTACACGCGAACAGATCGTGTTGATCCTTCGACACGACTCGGTTACCTTAGGAATGATTATTATGAGGATAGTCGTTCCCAGAGAGATCTTGAGAGTTAGTTTCGTACTGCTTTCCCTTCCTTTGACGGCTCATCGAGTCCCGAGTCTTTCAACTATTGACTCGTGAATATGGAGTATTATTTAGATCATTTTGAGTTATTCGGCGAGCGTCGCGTCAAGTTTGCGAAACTTAGACTTTTAGATCAGGCGAGGGCTTATTGGGCTAGCGTTGAGAGGACCCGCGAGCGAAACCGTCTTCGTCGCATCACTAGTTGGGCGGACATGAAGCGTATATTGTGTCAGAGATATCTGTCTTCGTCATATCGGAGTCGCTTGCTCGACCAATTATTTTCCCCACAGCAAGGATCCATGTTTGTCGCTAAGTACAGAGATTGCTTTGATGAGCTAGTTGTGAGAAGTGATATCTTGGAGGACACAACCATGGCCACTACCAGATTTCGGCTAAGTTATTAATGGCGCGTCTCGGGCGCGCCTAAGGCTCCAGACTCAACAGGCTCAGGTGATTGCGCCTTCGTGCGCCTTTTTTGCGCCTTTGAAGTATTAAAGGTGTATCTGAGTCAAATTTTTACAATAAATTTCTTTTCCAAAATAAAGAAAAAAATAATGTAAAAATTCAATAATTTTTTCATGATGTAATGTTTGTGAAACATAATCGAGCTTCAAGACTTAAATATGATTTTAATGAGCAAATTGATTTTATTTGTTAAGAGATATAAATGATAGTAATGAATTATTAATAAATAGAATAAATGAAGAATCTGATCTAGAAGATGAATTGGTGTTTAATGATAATTATTTTAAATGAATGTGATTGCATCTTACCTTCTTCAGGCGCGCGCCTGCGCCTTGATCCTTGCACCTAGACTCCAAGAGTTTTTTGTGCTTTGTTGCGCCTTGCTCCTTTAATAACTAAGGATTTCGGTCTGAGCTTCAATCTGACATTCGTACTAAGGTAGTTTATCATAGCTCGGAGTCCCTCGAGCGGACATATCAGTTCGCCCTTCGTTATGAACGTCATTGAGAGACACAAAAGCTGGTCGATGAGATTCTCACCTTGACCTCCGCAGTGCGAGTCCCTCTCATGCTGAGGTCACCATGGCGCCAACCACTATCCTGTCAGCCACGACAGAAGTGATACACGATGCGGATATCTCTCACCCCAGTGAGGTGCTTAGCCCAGTGAGTGACCTATCTCTTGTCTCTGACCTATCTCCTGCGACTCCGATTGAGAGTGAGTCTCAGCGACCTATTGAGTCTGCAGTATTGTGTCCCTCACCCACACCTCTTCTTCTGCTATGCACCGAGTTAGTTAACACCCTCACCGTTGACCCAATTCCTGACACTACACCCACAGACCCATTCTTAAGTGTAGGTCTATGTTGCTCTCCCGTTTTTATTGCCCTAAGTCACATCACGACCGAGAGCTCAGAGCTTGATGTTGATCTCGCAGTGACTATGTCACCCATTCACGGGAACACGACCCTTTACGATGCTACTCACATGGAGGATCATGACCCTAGTGACGAGTCTTATGATGACCCCCCTGTTGAGCCTCCTGATGAGTCGCCACATCCCGGTGAGGATACGATTCGGGTGAGACGCTCGTTTATGAGCTTTGAGTTATTGGCGTCTCTTTCGCTATCATCTATAGTCTTGTCCCAGAGAATTGATCTTGCGTAAAGCATAACGTATATAGGGCCTTCCTTGAGTACGCTTGAGCATACACATATTTTGAGGGCCTATCTTATGACACATCGCACCCTCGATAAGTTTTGGGAAACGCCACCCGCTGACTCACCCGATGAGTTCTTCTTTGTCAGGGACACTCACCACACTCGAGAGTCACGTCTTCTAGTCAGTGTGCACGATCTTCATTCAGGTGGTTGTCTCATTCGCTATGACTTCTCGTACACACCTCCTGGTGATCCCCCTGATATGTTACATTCCCTGAGGCATTTGGCTCTTTACGAGCCCGTATTTGAGTATAGTTGTCTCTCACGATCATCTGAGCACTCGTCATACACGGGATGAGTTTTTCTACACTCCATCGAGAAAGCCCTCTGATAGGCCACCATATTTTAGAGACGTCCCGGTCATTATTAGACTTTCCTGTAGCATGTGCGTTGTGTCGGTCATGTGTCATTTGCATGAGTCTGTTGAGTCGTTTCGTCATCTTTTGCATGAGTCTGTTTTGTTGTCTGTTCATCGTTTGCATATGTGTCATGAGTCAGTCTGACGAATAATTCATATTGGTAATAAATCCTGTAAATCACATGCGGATGTTCATTGGCAAGTACAGGTACTTCATGAAGGCGAGCAGGTGATGGTAAGAATCTGCGTTGTGAGGCTCCGTGCTAGGCTTGCTAAAAGCTTGAACGTTAGGCGAATGGGTCCCTACTCAGTCCTGAGACGCATCGGGACAAATGCTTATGAGCTGGACATCCCGGCGAGCATGGGTACCCATACTGTGTTCAATGTTGAGGACCTGATGCCATACTTTGCACCTCACGAGTATTCGGGCCCACATCTTAGTGTCCCTCCTGAGCCATTACAGCGTTTTTACCACCCACCACTCAGTCTACCCCCGAGCCCTTGCCACCACATTCATTGCCCTGTGCTCAGCCCATTTCTGACCCCCACTTACCCGGGATCCTGTCCCCAACGGTTCCACCATTGACACCTCAGATCCCACCGGATCCTTCTGTTACTATGTTGAGAGATGAGATTATCACTGAGAACTTTACGCATGAGTCCGTCCCCTCTACAGACGGTCTTGTGTGCCGCTACCTGGTTTTGCGGGCACGGACGATCCTTCATTGACGACACCTGGATGCTACCAGCGGAGCTTGATCGAATCGCCCTGGACTTTGACTTCAGTATGACCGTCTCCATTCATTGGAGACGGAAGCTTTTCAGTCCGGAGGAGTTGATTGGCGAGGACACTTTTCCAGCGACGACACTTGGGCGACCTCTAGTGGATCTCTTCGAGCTTTACCTGGCATGCAGCGAGAGAATTTTGATCCTTATTCATCGGGAGATGAATTCTTTCAAGCCGGGGAGAGTGATGCGTATCAGAGACGAGGACGAGCTTTGGGCTCATTTGGGGCTGATTTGGAGACTTATCATATGGCGTGCCCGGATCGACGTTCCGACTCCGTGGATGCGTCCGGATTCGCGTTGCGAATCAATTTCATATATAGCTTTGTACTTTTCAGATTCTATTTCATGTTGTTTTGGCCCCGAGACCAACGACCAATCATAGCTGCTGATTCCGGGTGCCCTAATTTTTATTTCTTATAAATAGATGGTTTAGGGCTGCAGTCATTTCTCATTGCTGGATGTTTGGAGAGTCTTCTCTCCCTCCGGTTTGGAGAGTCTTCTTCCGGTGATCTCCTGCGCGATGCCTACTCCGTGGAGCCCCCTTGGTGACGACTCCTTGGGTAAGTGTGTATCCTTTGTTATTTTCCTCCCACCTCTCTGTTTTTCCCTTCGCTGTCCAGCCATCGTTCTCCTCTGAAACCCTCATCCGCAGCCCCTACAACCCAAAAAATAGCCGGACGTTTTCCTGTTCAGAAAGCAGTCACTGTTCACGGAACTGTTCACGGCACTGTTCACGACATTGTTCATTTATATCATTTATTGTTCGCTGCATATGGTATTTTCCCATTGCTGCGGTAGCCTTCCAGATCCGCCGTCCACCTTCCTGACCCCCTCCAGTCGCCTGTCCAACCGCCTGCCTAGCCGCCGCCTCCCCTCCTGCAACCTACCAGCAGGCTGCCCAGCCTCCTCCACCCCTCCAGCCGCCCAGTGAGCCACCGCTCTCCCTCTGGCCCAAACCCATCCCACCCACACCCTCTCTATCTCCGGCCAACAACCGTCTTGCTGTTTTCAGCCCCAAACCATCCCAGATCTGAGAATTCCAGCCCAGATCCGGCTACCCCGCCTTTTACTTTTGCTGCCCTCACCCCCCATCACCCGGAACCACCTCCAAACGGCCACCCACTGTCGGATCTGCCCTGATCTGGGCAATCCAGCCCAGATCCAGCCCCCCATCCCCTGATCCAGGCCTCGCAACACCAACCAACCATCCCCCTTACCTCCCATCCCCATCACTGGAACCCTTCTCCAAGCCCTCCAACGTTCAAATCTCTTTTATTGGCAGCAGCCCTAATATTTGTGCGGTGTATTTGTATTGGTATTTGGTTGTAAGACATGAATATGGTGTGATTATTACATGTTTGTTTGGTATTTCAGTTTACTATAGTTATTTGCTCTTGGACTAATCTCTCACTGCAGGAAGAATTTATTCGCTGCACGCTCGTGCTTTTGCCCTTCAAGCGGAGGAAAGCCTAAGCCTGTTCCGCTTAATTAATTTATTTTGCCTTGTTGTGGAATTGTCTGCGTGAGATGTTTTATTTATTATCCAATTGTGATCTAACCGTCGGATTTGCATAGCATGTAGGGTTAGGTCGCAGGTTTCCCACCGCCTATAGATTCGCCCTGCGTCACCTTAGGATAGTGTTTATGCCCTCCTTTCTCCTCCTATATATATGTGCAAATACTTGTATTGTATTCATAGACATTTTTTAAAAAATTAATCAAATCTTGTTTTTCTCTCTTCTGTCACATTTCTCTACAATATCAATGAATAAACTCCTCTTTCAATAATGCCCACGTTAATGATGAAGTGGTTCAGCGTGTCTAGCAAAAACAATGTAGATCGACACCTTCCATGTATATGGCGGAAGATAGTTTTCTTATGAATATTTGGGGTATCCAGTAGTTCCGTCAAGCAGTGGAATGTCGATGTGCTAAAACGTATGTGGGGTGAGCATCGATGATGGGTTTGAGGATGGCGATTTACACAGAAGTGTTACCAGTGGGTGGCATATTGACTGTGAATGGCTACGAGGTGATGAGTTTCCATAGTGGTGGGTTTGGGTGAGTAACATCAACACAATCCATGCATCCGTAAAGTTGCTTTCCTTGATACCTATGTCGTCTTCATTAGCGGACATTCATAATGTGACATGCTTGCACCGGAAGGGAGACCACATGAAGATTGAGGAAGCATGGAGGACTCAATAAGTGTTGAGGGATTTGGGTGGGGTGGGGTGCTTTGTGGAGGAAAGGTTGCAGTAGGAGTGGCCAAAGGCGTTCAGAGGCATGATCCCGACGGGGGAGCATAGACAAAACAGTGCTGGTGTACTAAGATTAGAGGAATCAGTGATGGCAAGATATTTTAGACCTATTGATAGCAACTAGAGAATAACCAATTACTTAAAAGGAGAATGAATGATACAATCGTGAGACAAGCACACACCTTTGCTTTTTAGGGCTGGTTCCCTCCTTGAATTCCTTTCCAAGGAGTGCTCATAACACATAGGATTCAAAAGATGGTCATAACCTACATCCCACTCTCCCTTTTATAGGGAGAGATCATTCTCCTACCTAAATTACTAAAAATGCCACTAATATACTTAATAAAATACAATGTAAGATAACCATGGAGGTGACTCTGAATCCTCTCGTCGCGAGGAGGTTGTCCCGAAAGAAGGGTTTATATCGCAATCACAAAGTAGTGCTGAATGTTGTGCCTTCTTTTTTTTCATTGCCTACAAATTGTTGTTGAAAACCCTCAGGGTGTTCATTTCGCTGGAATTGACACAAGGGATTTAGAATTGGGTATCTCAATTCCAATTTCGCTATTCATTTGGTTTTATTTGGAGCCGGAATTGGAATTCATCCAAAACCCATAGGTTTTGTCTTTTTAAAAAAAAACTACACCCAAAACCGAGCATTTTTGGTGGTTTTTGGGGAGATGTGGATAGAGGAAAAATCGCAAGTTACACCCCCTTCCTCCCTCGCCAGTGAAGCTGTTGCTCCAGCGTTCTTTTGTTCACAAGGTGCAACGACGAGGTAGAGCTTCACTCTCTAGTAGGTGGATGAGCTCGTCTTGGATTTATTCCTCTCTCTCTGCTCTGGTATTACCTGTTCTGGTTTATTCCTCTTTTTCTCTTTCTTTCTGTGTGGGTGTTCAATCTGCGGGCTTCTTTGGGGAAGAAGAAAATGGGGGGAATAAAGCGGCTGTGGATTTTTGTTTGGAGTTTTGAAAAAGGCAACATTTTTGGAGGGGAAGTGGGTCGGAACATGCAAAAAAGCAAGTCTACACGGTAATACTCGAACCGCTGGATGCGTTGTGAAATGTTGCTTAATGTGTTTTTGATATAATTTCATTTTATTTTAGGGCTACTTTGGTTAATGACAGTTCAATGTTATTGCACCGTTAATATCAATAAACAATGATTTTAGAATGTGTTATATCAATTCCTATTTTTGAATTCTGTCCTACAACCGAATAGAATTATTGACATATTCAATTCCTGTGGCTGAAAATCTTCTTGCAAACGAACATAGGAATTGGTTTTGACCCAATTTCAAAACCTACGTCTCGTAGGTTTTCATCCAAAACCAATTCCTGTCAATCAAAACCTACCAAACGAAAGCACCCCCATAGTATTTATGTAATAGTTCCATGACATCAAAGTTTTGGTCTTGCGGCTAACGTGATATGAGCCCATGGTGTCGCACATTATGAATATACATAAATTGGATAGATGATAGTGTTGGTTATGAACCAAACCTTAATTAACAACATTCGAGAGAGGCGTTGAATTCATGGAAAGGTTTCGATTGCGTCAAATAGTGGGACTATTCGACGCATGCGTCGATTTATAGAAATCGAGGTTGTGTCGAATACTATGGCTATTCGATGCATGGGTTGAATTCAAGAAAATGCTCTTATGCGTTGAATAGTAGGACTATCATAGTAGGACTATTCGACGCATGTGTCGATCTGTAAAATTTGACGCAACGTCGAATTGGTGTGCATTTATCTGAATACTATGCTATCAGGTAGTATTCAACGCAACGTCGATTTATGGAAATCGATGTCACATTGAATAGCGGGACTATTTGACGTATGCATAGATTTGTAGAAATCAACGCTACGTCGAATGGTAAGGCACTATTCAACACATGCGTCAAATAGTATTAGACGCACATGTTGCTTTTGTTTTTCCTTCTCAACGCAGGTACTTTATGAAATTGTAGTATAAATAATGCGTTTTAGGATTTTGAGAGTATGAAACTCCTTTTGCTGTTTGTTGTATTTTCCCCAAAACAAAACTAATATTTTGTGGAGGCGAAGAAGCACAATCATCTTCCAGCTCACGTTCGTCCGAACAACGAGGTGTTTCCAGCGTTCTTTGTTGATACTCTTAGGTGGCGTTTGGTTGGGCTTTTTGCCTGCGGTGAGGTGAACACGCACCGGCATTTTGGTAAAAAGCAGCGTTTGGATCCACTTATTTTCCAAACTCCGTTTATTTATTTCCGCGGTTTCCCGTTTATACCCGGCCCCAACTTTTTTCCGCTGTCCACCGCAGACGTTGTTGATCCTCTTCTTCCCGATCCCAGCCCTCCTCCCGCTCGCTGTTGATCCTCTTCATTCTTCTGGATCTTCTTCTTCCCAAAACCCCGGCGCAACCTAGGGCGGAGAGAGCCTTCCCGATCCCCGTCTTCGCAAGCAATGCCGCCGAGGAGGCGTACGACTTCGTACTTACCGAGGACTAGCTACACATCTTCGATCTCCCGATCCTTCACTCTTCCTGATCGCAGTTCGCCGCCGGTAATACCCCTCCCCCTCCTTCCTCATCTTCTTCTGCTGCTTCATCTTCTTCTTTATTTTTGCTTCCCATTTGTCGCCGACCAAGTTCTGCCTCTTCTTCTTCTTCTTCTTCCTCTTCTTCTTCTTCTTCCTCTTCTTCTTGATCAGAAAGTTAAATTCACATGCCTTGGATATGCATCGAGCTCATCATCTTCAGTTCATCTTCACTGGAGCTTATAACTTATTGCTTTAACTTATTACCTTGAAATCCCTTTCTTTGATGAACTTATAACTTATTGATTTAACTCATTTCTTTAACTTATTAATTCAGCTCATGCCCCTGTTATATTTCAATTACAGGAGCAATTGGAAGTGTAAAACACAATTTTATATTAAAATAATAATAAGAAGAAGAAGAATATCGAGGTTTGAGGCGCTTGCTCCATTTTGTCAACAGAAATTGGATTGCATTCATTATTGTGTCTTTTCCTCCCCATTCCAGCATGTGAAAATTGCACAAGATCCTCAGTTCGATCTAATTACTAGCTGAAAAAATTGTTTATTTCAAAAAATTAATTGTCGGTAATTTAAAAGTGTGGAAAAAAATTTCACTCAAAACTCCGTTTTGTTTCCAAACAACTTTTTGAAAACTCTGTTTTGCAAACTTCATTTCACCCAAACAGTTTTTTAACAAAACTCCATTTTCCAGAATCAGCACTTTTTATATCAGCAACTTACCATCAGCAACAACCCAACCAAACAGAGCCTTAGAGACGTAGATTTCGTTCTATGTTGTGGTTTTTCCACGACAATTATCCTTCTCGGAATTTGATTCTTACGCAGGTATGAACTCGATTCTTGATTTTTCGATTTTCACAAGATCGCCTTTTTGGGTTTCAATCAAATCTTCCGATGTGCTTGTAATGCCTAAATGAAACCCAACACAAACAAGAATCACGGGAGTAATAACTAATAGCCAAAGACAACAACACTCAAGTCTTTATTCCACTGTAGTGAGGTCGTCTATATGGATCCTTTGTCGTCATTTTGCCCATCTTCTGTAATAATCTCACTAATGCCTAAGTATATCATGTATTTTCTTATAGTTTCATTCCAAGTCTTTATTGGTCTACCCCTCCCCTATTTAACATGCATAGTGACTAAACTCTCACAATGCCTAATAGGTGCCTCTAATGGTCTCCTTTGTGCTTCACACATCCACCTAAGCATTCTGATCTCTGCAACTCCCATTTTTTTGCTCATGTATACAGCTCACTGCCCAACACTAGAAAACCCTAAACCCTAAAGACCAATACCCAAAGATATTGTAAAAGAAGAGCTGAATAGAGAAACAACACAGTAGAATAAATGTAGAGTAAACTCCACGACATGGTAATTAATAATAGAGAGTCCAACATCAACAAGAAGCCTAGTTGTTGCAAAAAGTCCCTGATGGTTTGGTAGAACATACTAATAATTGAGCTCTTTGTATGTATGTATTGTACTGACCTGCCAGAACTTCACTATTTATCATTCAATACGTCCATACATAAAAGGTAGAGTTTTTTTTTTGCATTGCAGTAGAAACACTTTCTTTAGCATTAGGCAAGAGCACCAAAGATCTTGTGTATTTGTAGAACAAACTTGCATATATATCTCTACTAATATAAAAGGATGAACTTTCGAGTTTTATAGTGTTGCTACAGTGGAGAACGTCAGTTACTTTTTCTATTCCGAATTTACCCCTCCCACAACGTTGCTTTCGTAAAAAAAAAATTTGGAGCTCTGCCGCCGCCGGCGATCTGACCGGACCCCGCCGCCGGTCTCCGGCGTCCCCGGCGGGGGGCTGACCGTCGGTGGTGGCTCTGCCTAGCCCCGTCGGGGTCGCCGGAGACCGGTGACCCTACCCCATCGGCGGGGTCCGGTCAGGCCCCCGCCGGCTCCGCTAGTCGTGGTGGCCTCCACTGTCAGGTTACACTTCTGCCTGTGTGTTTTTTTTGCATTTTTTCGGTTTTTTGGCCAAAACCAAAATCTTTTGTCCTGTACAAGGTCTCTGTGATCGGAGATGTCATCATCCAATGGGAGAAGAGATTGATTTTGGGGAGGGGGGGGGGACGCAGGGCGAATCTATAGCAGGCGAGAAATTTGTGACTTAACCCTACATGCTATGCAAAAGTCCGACAATTAGTTCACAATTGGATAATAAATAAAATCATCACACGCAAATAATTCAAAAGCAAGCAAGAATAATTTATTTGGGCAAAAACAAGCTTAGGCTTTCCTCCGCGTGGAGGGTCAAAGCTAGAGCGCGCGGCGAATAAACCCTTCCTGCAGTTAGAGATTTATCAAAGAGCAAATAACATAAAAACTATAATCCCACGCAAGCACTTAATATCCAAACCATGATAATGTTTACAACCAAAAACCAATACAAATACACCGCACAAATATTAGGACTGCTGCCAATAAAAGATCTGAACGTTGGAGGGCTCAAAGTGGGCTCCGGTGGTTAGTGGAATAGATCGGATTAGGGGATAGCTGATCGGGGGTTGGGAGGGCTGGACCGGGGAGGATAGAGATTGGATCGAGGCTGGTTTGCCCAGATCTGTACAAATCTGATGCGGGAGGATGTTTGGGGGTGGGTCCATTTGGTGGGGGTTTTGGGGCAGCAAGTAGGGGTTGGGGAAGGGGCAGATCTGGGCTGATATGCCCAGGTTTGGGTGGGGATGAGCAGTGGGAAAAAATGGTGCCACAAGAGTGGCGGTGGCAGCAACAAGGAGGGGAGGGAAAGGCTGGCCGGGTCTGGAAACTGCAGGTGCAACCTTTTTTGGTAGGGGCGGAGGGTGGAGGGAAGGAAGGGATCTAGGTAGGCGGCTTGTTTTTGGAGCAGCGGAGGACTATTCCTGGCCGACAGTGGACAGCAAGGGAAAGAAAACTATATATGGTGAACAGTACATTTCATTTTTGAATAGTAATGAGGAGGAAGTCAAGAATTTTTCTCAACGGGAGGAGGAAGTCGGGAATTCTTCTCAACGGTGGACTGTTGGAGGGGGGGGGGGGGGAAGGGGCCGGAAAACCAAGAAAAGATACACACTTACCCAAGGACTCGTCACCAAGGGGGCTCCACGGAGTCGGCACCGTGGAGGTGATTTATCAAAGAGCAAATAACATAAAAACTATAATCCTACGCAAACACTTAATATCCAAACCATGATAATGTTTACAACCAAAAACCAATACAAATACACCGTACAAATATTAGGACTGCTGCCAATAAAAGATCTGGACGTTGGAGGGCTCAAAGTGGGCTCCGGTGGTTAGTGGACTAGATCGGATTAGGGGAGAGCTGATCGGGGGTTGGGAGGGCTGGACCGGGGAGGATAGAGATTGGATCGAGGTTGGTTTGCCCAGATCTGTACAAATCTGATGTGGGAGGATGCTTAGGGGTGGCTCCACGTGGTGGGGGTTTTGGGGCAGCAAGTAGGGGGTGGGGAAGGAGCAGATCTGGGTTGATATGCCCAGGTTTGGGTGGGGATGAGCAGTGGGAAAAAATGGTGCCACAAGAGTGGCGGTAGCAGCAACAAGGAGGGGAGGGAAAGACTGGTCGGGTCTGGAAACTGCAAGTGCAACCTGTTTTTGCAGGGGCGGAGGGTGGAGGGAAGGAAGGGATCTAGGTAGGCGGCTGGTTTTGGGAGTAGCAGAGGACTATTCCTGGCCGACAGTGGACAACAAGGGAAAGATAACTATATATGGTGAACAGTACATTTCATTTTTGAATAGTAATGAGGAGGACGTCAGGAATTCTTCTCAACGGGAGGAGGGAGTCTGGAATTCTTCTCAACGGTGGACTGTTGGAGGGGGGGGGGAAGGGGCTGGAAAACCAAGAAAAGATACACACTTACCCAAGGAGTCGTCACCAAGGGGGCTCCACGGAGTCGGCACCGCGTAGGTGATCACCGGAATGAAGGAAGACACTCTCTTCTCCAAACATTCAGCAACTAGAAATGACGGCAGCCCTAAACCATCTATTTATAAAAAATAAAAATTAGGGCACCCGGAATCAACGGCTATGATTGGTCGTTGGTCTCGGGGCCAAAAAATACATGAAATAGAATCCGAAAAGTACAAAGTTATACATGAAATTGATTCGCAACGCGAATCCGGACGCATCCACGGAGTCGGATCGTCGATCCGGGCACGATATATATGGTAAGTCTTCAAATAAGCCCCGAATGGGCCCAAAGCTCGTCCTCGTCTCTGCTCCGCATCAGGGGGGGTTGGATATTGCAGGGGATAAAGAAATAGGAGCAGATATGGATGGAATCCTACTTGCAGAAGCCATCAATTGCGTTACAATTTTTTTAAACCGTAAATGCTTCAGCGGAAGAAAGTACACCAATCAACAGTAAAAGCGCTGACATTTATAGCCATCTCCTCTGCCAAGCCATGGCGGGAGAAGAAACCCATGGCGGTGGCGGCGAAGAGGAAGATTCTGGTGGCTATTGTTCTCCGAGATCTCTTTCCCATTCCTTGGAGTCCACCAACAACTTCTACTCGTGTATCGTTGACCTTGAGTTTGTGTGAGCATGGACGCGATAGCACGATCTGCTTCGTTCGGTCAGAGAGAATATTGCTGCAAATTGCCACCGGAGTACTATCGTTGACATCTGCTCGCCGACATCGACACCATCCACGGTCGAGAGTTGTTCTTCTATCAAAAATCCTTTACAAAATAGGGCTTTGCATTTTCTCAGGCGAGCTGCAGAACTCCTCCCGCTGCTTGAAGAGAGAGAGGAGGTGGTCGCCCCCTGCATTTTCCGACATCGATGGGAGAAGATGAATAGTTGATAGTTAATGCGTTTCTATTATATTAATATTAATATTAATAATAATATTATTATTATTATTATAATAGTTGATCGTGATTTGCATGCCGAGAAGATTAATAGGTGCTTTGCATTATCATTATTAACTATTATTATTATTTATCAAAATTAATATTAACTATTAATCAAATATATATATCTATACTATTATTATACATATATATTAGTTCTTATTATTATAAATTATTGTATATAAGGGTTTTAATTTACCATTTTCAATGATTCTATTCTATAGATTTGCACCATCAAATTCATTATAATTAATTTAATATAGTGAAGGTTTATATCTGGTGATGTCACTATTAAATACATCTAATTATGCAATTATTATTTATATAATTCTGAACTAAAATTTAAATGAAAATGTTTATAATATGCGAGCATCTTCGCACGGGCTCAATTCTTTCGGTTGGACTTCGATCGCATCCAGGCGGGCTTCATCCATACTTGATGCTCCGGGCGGCCTTCGACCGCATAGAAGATGCTTCGCCTACTTTTACGCAATTCACCATCTGGGCACCGCAACTGCCACTCGCGGCCCTCCGGAGCCCTATGATTGTTTGATTTTGCATACGCGCTCTGGGGAACCGCGAGTGGCGGTTGCGGCGCCGAGCTGGTGAATTGCGTGGAAGTGGGCAAACCCGCTTCTATGCAGACGAAGGCCGCCCGGAGCATCAAGCACCGACAAAGCCTGTGCGGAGGCGGGCAAAGCCCTCCTGGATGCGGCCGAAGGCCGCAGGAGAGCATCGAGCACGGGCGTAGCCCATGCTAAGATGCTCGTATATATATATATATGTGTGTGTGTGTGTGTGTGTGTGTAAACAAGATTTAAACAACATCATTTTTAGTGTTGATGTCATAAGTGTATGTTTGAGTCACAACGTTCGAAATGGTAGTGGGGATAAGTGAGGTGAGATCGCTGAGTAGCTGGTTACTTTGAGTTGCGGGTGAAGAGGTGAGAGAGAGAAGAAGAGATGACTACTAGCATGTGGCTACACCAGACTTCGCCCACTGCGGAAAATGTCTCTCTTGCGGTGGGCTTTTCCTTGATTATAAATCCTGTATTACAACTGCTGTCAAGCTCGTTTACATAGAAAAGTAAACAAGAAATACAACACAAAGGGATACTGGCGGACAGAAATACAGGTCGCTCAGGCCATACAGGCCGCTCAAGTCGCTTCCTCAGGCCGCCAGGCCGCACTGGTCGCCGCCAGGTCAGGGCCTCAGGTCTCCAGGTCGCTCAGTCACCTTAGGCCGCTGTCCAGGCCGCACAGAGGAAAGACGTGCTATCGCCGGGCGGTAAGTCCTATCGTCGGGCGATAGCCGGTTAATATGTTGAGGTCTTCCCATGTTACCCGTGGTCTGCTCTGGAAGTGTTGAAGCCTAGGTCGCCATGGTTAACCGCCAGGTCGCACAGGCCGGACTTGTGAAGATCAACTTCTTGTCTGCGCTACCGCCAACGGTAAACCTTTTCGTCGGGCGGTAGCCGCGAAGGCCGTCGAGGTTGCCTTAGTTCTGTCCGCTGACTCTGATTGCACCCTGACCAAGACCGACAGATCTAGCCGCTCGATCTGACCGATGAGGTCGTCGTGGCCGCTCAGAGAGTGTTGTTGGAGCTTAAGGCCAGGAGGGCCTCTGCTTGTTGCCTGTCGCAGATCTTAACCGCCCAGGTCGCTGGTAAGGTTTTGTTAAGCCCCTTGAGGGAACTGCCACCAAGGATGAGGAAGCTCGCTATCGCCTGGCGGTAACCACTACCGCCGGGCGATAGCGGCCAAGTTGTCTAGCCGCTGTCGAGCTGGCTGAGAGGGCTGCTTGGCCACAATGGCTAGCCGATGAGTCCCCTGGATAGACGTGAGGTCAGTCCGCTCCTAGTGTTGGTGGTTAGAAATTCCTAACCGCATGATTGGCTCTCCTGGTTGCCCCCTGGATCCCCTTGTCCATTTGAAGAGGTATGGGGGCCTATTTATAGGCCCGAGGAAGGAAACTTATGGAATTGGACTCCTGGGGGTTGGAAACTTCTGGAATCGCTGCTCCAAGTGGTCTAGGTGGACTGGCTAAGGAGTCCGCCCCTTTTGCTTCTTGGAAGTCTAGGGAGGTTAGACAGAAGCTATCTGCGTGGCCTGCAGAGAGGCTGGAGGCAGTTTGCCTGCCTTGAGGCCGATTGAGGAGGTCGCCCCCGCTGCGTGGTATGAGAAGTGAGGCCGCACCTCATTGGCGGTCAGGAGAAGAGAGTCGCCCTTATTGGTAGACTGGATGAGGCATACCACACCTGTAGAGAAAAGAGAGCTATCGCCCGGCATTAGTGCTACCGCCGGGCGATAGCACATTTAGTCAATTGTAAACGCGCGACCTGTAGGGGCAGACTGGGGAAGCAGTCTGCGGCCCCTGCAGAACACGCAACTACTACGCGGTCTGGGAGGATAGGCTGGGGAGACCGCCTCAAGAAGAGCTATCACCCGGCGGTATTGCTATCACCGGCCGGTAGTGCGGTTAGAGGAGTCCATCCACACGACCACCAAAAGGGCTGAAAGACAGGTTTCGGCCTCCAGGAGTGAGCTGGAGCAGGACGCGACTTTTAAGCTACTCCTTAGGTGGGATTGCCGATTTCTGGGTAAACATAATCCCCACACTTTTTCAAGTTCTGAAGAGAACTGGAAAAAGTTGAAACTTACCCATGAAAATCGGGATACGCCCCTCGTAAACTTGCAGAAAGAAAAGGACAAAAGGGAGTGCACGTACCTAATGTCTTTCCTTAAAAGAATTTGTGAGCACTTACTTTTTCCTTTGCAAAGGAGAAGAGTCAAAGTAAGTATACAAGAGGTGTATCTCGCGAGAACTTGAAATGAATCCGCGAAGTGAAGAAGATTTGTGAATGTCTTCGGGTAGCTAAGCTATGCAAAACATGAGTGAGAGGAGGTATAAAAGAAATATAACTTGCGAGTACCTGAGGAGTACTCGCGAATACTTGTTAATCTCTGCAAAAGAGAAGTTAAAGGAAGTACAAAGAAAATATAAAGCACGAGTACCCGAGAAGAACTCGCGAACACCTGTTAATCTCGATAAAAGAGAAGTTAGAGTAAGTACAAAAGAAAAATAAAACACGTGTATCAGGAGAGAACTCACAAACACCTGTTAACCTCTGCAAAAGAGAAGTTAGAGCAAATACAAAAGGGAATATGAAATGCGAGTACCTGAAGAGAACTCGCGAGAATCTGTTAACTTCTGCAAAAGAGAAGTTAGTGCAAGTACAAAAGAAAAATGAAGCACGAGTACCTGGAGTGGACCCGCGAGCACCTACTAACCTCTGCAAAGAAGAAGTTAGGAGCAGATAAAAGAGAAATATAAAGCGCGAGTACTTGAGGAGAACTCGCGAACACCTGCTAATATATACAAACGAGATGTCAAAGCAGGTAAAACGGAAATATAAAGAGCGAGTACCTGAAGAGAACTCACGAGCACCTGCTAATCTCTGCAAAAGAGAAGTAAGAAGTAGGTAAATAGATAAATAAAGAGCGAGTACTTGAAGAGAACTCACGGGCACCTGATAATCTCTGCAAAAGAGAAGTCAAATCAGGTATAAAGAAAAATATAAAACGCGAGTACCTGAAGAAAACTCACGGACACATACTCATCTCTGTAAAAGAGAGGTAAGAAGCATGTATGAAAGAAATAAAATACACGAGTACCTGAAGAAAATTCACAGAAACTTGTTATTCTATGCAGAAGAGAAGTAAGAAACATGTATAAAACAGATATAAAGCGCGAGTACCTGAAGAGAACTCGCGGACACCTGCTCATCTCTGCAAATGAGAAGTAAGAAGCAGGTATGAAAGAAATAGAATACACGAGTACCTGAAAAGAACTCACGGACATCTGCACATCTCTGCAAAAGAGAAGTCAGAAGCAGGTATAAAAGAAATATGAAGCGCATGTACCTGAAGAGGACTTGTGGATATCTGCTATTCTATGCAAAAGAGAAGTACCGGAGCAAGCATATAGTAAAATAGTTAGAAAAAATCAGAACAACTGCTTGAGGGTTACCGACTGGGGTGACCAAGTGGGCAGATGCGAGCTGGGCAGCATTGCTCTCATCAAAATTGTAACGACGAAAGAAAGGAAACACATCCATATCCAATGCCAAGAAACCATCTTTACTAAATTAGAATCGCCACTTAGCAGTGGACTTAAAGCTGAACTAGAACTTGAGCGACCATTAAGAAGTGGGTTTGACTGCTCTAAAAGAAGAAGGGCTACCACGCGGAGTGGATCCGTGCCAAACTGGAAATAGGGTTACCACACAGAGTGGATTTATTGCCGCAAATTTCCTTAGGCCATCACCACTAAAAAGCGGGCTTGATTGCCTCTTTGGGAATCGGGCGACCACTTGAAAAGTGGGTTTGTTGCCGCAAGAAGCTTTTAAGCGACCACACGGAATGGGTTTATTGTCATAAGAAGCTCTTATTCCCAAATTGACCAATAATGCAAACAATAGGAGTAAGGCAGTAAAGGCATGATTGAATGAGCTTTGGTAAGATAAACCTTACCACCAATAATTCTTGAAAGCAGTTCTAGCACTGAGTAAATACTTAATGTGCTAGTGAAAATTTTATAATGAGGCTTTTAGGCAATATATTCTCGCAGCTTGCCTTCTTTTAGTATCTTCTCTACAAGCTTATGAAGAGCTCGACGTTCTTTTGTATCATGACCCACACAGATGTGGTATAGACAGAATAAACCTTTGTGACATCTATGACCAGGTTGCAGGATAGAAGGTCTTATAAGTTCGGATCCTGCAGAATAATTTGAAGAACTTCTTTCATAGAAATAGTTAAATTTGTATACTTTCTTTTAGATTCAGTTTGCTTGTACTCGTGAGGAGCATAGAGCTCGTTATCATAAGTCTGAGTTGATATATTAGAGTTGTGAAGACCAGACTCTGAATACTTTGATTGTAGAAGTTGTTGGGGTATAGATGAATTCCCATGATCATAATATACTTCATGTTGAGATACCAAGAGATTAGGATCTTGATCGCATTGCAATAGATTGTTGTCATGATCAAGAGGTAGACAATCATGAAGAAAGTCATCGTCCTGTTGACGATATAAAATTTCCTCTTGCGGCTGAGCCATCTGGTTTAAATGAGATATATAGCCAAGATTCACTGCTTCAGCTCCAATAAACCGATTTACAAAATCAATAAAATCTCTATAGTTTTTGGGTTCCTTTGTGGTGACTTCAAGCTTGAGAGGGCCTTGTCGAAGTCCACTTATCAAGGCAATTTTATAGAAGTCTTGATCAACATTAACAACATCAAGAGTTTCCTTTTGGAATCGGTCGATGAAGTGAGCATTAGACTCGTTATCTTCTTGCTTGATATGAAAAAGAGCTGTTGTATCTTTCTTTCTCTTCCTTAAGGTACCAAACCTTAAAAGAAATTCTCTTCGAAGATCCTCGAAACAAGTGATCGATTGAGGCGGTAAATGGTAGAACCAATCCTTCACTTGAGCACCAAAAGATATGACTAGAAGCTTGCACATGATACCGTCTAACAGAGCTTTTAATGAAGTAATTGATTCAAAAGCTTGCAAATGAGAGACCAGATCACTTATCCTAGAATAGACTGACAAACGCGGCTCTCTGAAATCATTAGAAACCACTTCCCGATGAATTTGATTCTAAAAGGGAGAAGGAACTTGCTCCTCGCATGCCGGAAATGTTAGTCTATTGGCTATATGAGGATTAGCATGCATGTTCACCTTATGGAGCTCATGATGTGGGATATAGAATCCTTCTGCATCAGGTTGCAAGAAGTGCACAACATGTGCATTAAAGGGCTTATCATCAGTGGCCATGTCGTTTGGTTGAGAATCAACTTGATCCTTGAGGGGGTTGATCTCAGATAGTTGGGGATTGTGGTCGCTGAAAGTGAAGGGATAGATACTACTCTAGAGGGGGGGTGAATAGAGTTATCAAATTTTGCACAGACAAAACTTAATAGTCTACTCAACTCCCTTGGAGTGAAGTGCGGAATGAAAAGATTATAGATATTGATTTAACCTTAAAGCCTAACACAAGTGATGTGTACAAACACAAGCTAACTGTAATTACAGTTAACCTTGGAAAAACCTAATCAGCAACTAGCAGCCTAGTTATATCTAATCACAGCCACAATGCAGGAATTAAACAATTGAATCCAGACGACACAAGGAGATTTATAGTGGTTCCCCAAACAACTTGGGTACGTCCACTCTTCTACCCACACGGTAGGAATCCACTCAGGTTTTTGATCAGGTGCCCTGCCACCAACAGAATCTGATTCAGGTAGATTCAGAAACCCTTTAGACTTTTGATCAGGTGTCTAAAAACCAAGCACAGGTTTTTGATCAGGTGCCCTGCCACCAAGGGATACTTTTGAAGGGAGTAATAACCCTGTACAGGAGGGGGAAGAAGGTTAAGATGTCTTCTCTATTTTACATAGATTAGAGAAGCACAAAAAGCTTGCACTGAGCTAGAATGCTCTAAAGAATCAAGGCTCCCCCTGGCTCAAAGATGTCCAGGTGAAGTCTTGCTTCAGTGCAGAAAACTCTTCAGAAAATTCTGAAGGAAAAGCTACAGGAAGAAAATAAATAACAAAAAGAAATTTCTTCAAGCAGCTATTCTTCTTCTTCTTCTTCTTCAAGGAATCTCTGAGTTTGAACTTCCTGAAAGCAGGAGAACTCAGGTTGAAGAAGAGATGAGGATCTTAACACTTCTCAGTTAGATGAAGTTTGCTGAGAGCAGAAGGCTTGAGCTAGACGAAGGCTTGAGTGCTTTTAGAATATGTGTTACACTAGCTTTAATCCTTCTTCAAAGGGTCCTTTATATATTAGCAGCAAGCAACGGCTCTCTTCCATTTGAATTCTTTGTCTTCTTCTGAGCCTTGAGACTTGGGCTGTAAATATCAAGAAGACAGAAATATCTCTGCAGCCAAACATTCTATAAAAAGGAATAAACCTCTTTCTAAGAAGCTGCAGGTTTAAATCAAATAACAAAGGACTAAATAAAGTCACATCAGAAATAATCTCTTTATAGCAAATAGAAGACTTTTCAGTCCAACGGCTATAAAGGGGTGTCAGCAGATAAAGTAAATTATAATGACAGCTAATAAGACAAATAACTTTATCTTAAAAGATTTGAACTCAGGCAAACAGAATAGAGCAAATAATGCCTGGAAACTTTATCATACAGCTTGAAATAATGTGCCAGAAAATGTATTAAATTAATTAAATATAATAAATAAACACAAAATACAAAGGCAGGCAGAAAACGTCGAACGACCTTCGGAGATCGTCGACCGACGCACGGAGATCGTCGATCTATCGGGCAGATAGTCGAACGATCCAGATAGTCGACCTATCGAAGAAGATAGTCGAACTACCCCGGGAGATAGTCGACCTATCAGAACAGATAGTCGAACTACCAGATAGTCGATCTATCAGGACAGATAGTCGAACTATCAAGCGCACAGAGATAGTCGACCTATCAAGCAGATAGTCGACCTACCTCAGAAAACAGATAGTCGAACTACCAACAGATAGTCGACCTATCAGCGCAGAACAGATAGTCGAACTATCAACAGATAGTCGAACTATCAGCGCAGAACAGATAGTCGACCTATCAACAGATAGTCGAACTATCAGCGCAGACCAAGGCGTCGACCAACTGATAGACGATCGTCGATCAGTCGATAGACGATAGTCGAACGGCGTTCGACTATGGTCGAACGAAAAAACTACTTAACCAAATTCTCAATTTGGAAAAGCGAGGACTCTACAGCTAGACTCCTAACCATTGACCATAGAAATTTCTTGGGTCAAGGAGCACAAAGGAGAGGACTGAACTCAAATCAAACTAGGGTACCAACAATCTCCCCCTATTTGAGTTAAGTCTCTCAAAAACTAAAAACAGCTAGCAATAGAATACTAAAGAATGATTTAAGCAAATAGATAACAATAAACTGGCAGATTATCAATCAGATAAATAAATATACCACAGCAGTTAATTAAACTATTATGAATCTTTAGAGTCTGGTAAAGGATCAGAAGAACTAGAAACAAAAGAGATTTTTCTAAGCGGGTCATCTGATTCTTTCTTTGACATTTTTAGATCCTGAGCACCAATAATCTTCAGTTCTGTAGCTCTGGGGACAACAGCTTCAAGATGTTTTTCCATGTACTTTGACGGGTCAAATATCTCAGGATTTACCTGGAACTTTTCAAATTCTTTCTTTCTATAGGCTGACATGGTAGTAAAACCAGTTATATCTTTTCCTTCAGCTCTTGCTTTTCTTATCTGGGCTGCTCCTACAAGTTCTTGAAAGCGAGCCATCCTAAAGTTAGGATCGAGCTCAGGATTTTCATATACGGGCTCAGGAGAAGCAGCATCAGCTATTTTATCTAGATAAGACATTAAAGAATACTTAGCAGATAGGTTCTTGCTATATATTTTAAAACAAAGGTGAACTATTTACCTTTTGATACAATTTCCTCAGTCTGTACTGGAGAAGGAGATGAAATTCTCTTCTTTGGAGAAGGAGGTGGGGAAAAGGTTGGTCTTTGACTCACAGTCTCCTTCATTTGTCTTTGAGAACCATGAAATGATTTTCCTTGAGAGCTTTGATAACCTTGCCTTGGCTGGGGCTGAGCAGACGCAGATTTTCCAGAGGAGGCAGTAGGATGAGCTGAAAGGTTCCCAGAGGCTCCTGCACCGGGAGGAGGAGGAGGACCTCTGGGAGTCCATCTAGAGACAGGACTATCATACCTCTTGGTTCTTTTCCTTTCTTTTTGCTGATTTTTCGAAAACCACATCCAATGCTTAAAATCCTTGGATTTAGGGTCAATGCCCTTCAAAATATAATACGGAGTATCATTATCCTTGCTAGGAGGTGGAGGAGGAGCAGCTTTTCTCTTCTTTGCAGCAGATTTCTTTCTCTTTGATTTTTCAGAAATATCAGAATCATCATCATCATCAGAATGGGATGATGGAGGGTTCTCATAAGGATCATAGGCTTCTGAGACAGCCTTTTCTTTAAGCTTTGAAGCAGATTTCTCCTTTTCTTCTTCTATGGCATCCAAAGCCAGAAGGGAGTCTAAATCTAATCCTGGAGAGTCATCCCAGATGGATGACTTCTCAACTTGCAAATCTTTCTCTTTCTCTTTTAAAGATAGAACTCTTAAATTACATGCAGCTCTTGCTTGAGCTTCTTCCATACTCAGAACTGGAGAGTCAACTTTGACTTCCTCTTTCTCAGACTCATCTTCTTTATTATCTAAGAAGGATTCCAACTCAGGGTCTACTTGAGTAGCAAGAATACTTGGGTCAGCCTCAGAAACAACTGCTATGATTTGAGCAGTTAAATCTTCTTTAATAATATCTGTAAAATTATGAATATAGATCTGCTAAATAAACAGATATCATTCCTTCAATGTATTCACAGACTATCAAATTAATAGACTCATCAACAAAACGAATGAAAGAGTTACCTTCATATTTAACCATCTCCCAGCAGTCATTCAGATAAGAAGTTATAATTCCTTCCAGGAATCTAACTATCACAGGAGAGGTTAGATCTTCTAAGCAGACTTTAACTGCAATCTCAGATAATAATATTCCATCTGCAATTTCTTTCTCAGACAAAACTGGAGCTAATACTAACTCAGCAGGAGCTATTTCTTCCTGGGCTGGAGCTATCTCTTCCTGGGCAGACATGACAACATCTGGAGCTATTTCTATTTCAGCTGGAGGAGAGGCAGGAAGGACTGAGACATCTTCATTGAACATCTCCCCCTGCCTGATTTCAGTAGCTACTGAAACCAGGCACCTAGAGGAAGACGGCTCAGCAGATTTTGAGATGGATTGGATGGAGGCAGTCAAACGGTCAATGGAGGCGGCAAGGGGAGCGATTGCCTCGTCAATCATGGTTTTGATTGACGGGGTAATCAGCTCCACAATGCGGGAGATAATCTCTGGAGAGATTTCAAAAGATGATGGATGAGAGGTGGATGGAGCAGCAGCAGATATGGTAGGGGTGCTGGGATGAGAAATAATGGGGACAGGGGATCGAACAGGAGAGGGAGCAGGGGATGGGGAATGAATTGGGGAATGAACGGGAGATACATGAGGAGTAAGAATTCTCTCTGATCCTAACAAATCGAAGCTAGGAGCAGATATCCTAGCCAGATATGTAGGTAGAGGAGAGGCTGGAGGGGAAGAAGGAACAACCGTAGTTGTTTCAGGGACAACAGAGGAAGAAAGTCTTACTTCAACTGAAGTTGATGGTACTTCAGCTGAGGCAGACGGCAAAACAGAGGAGGAGGAAGGAAGAGCTGAGCCAGCTTCAATAGGTTGAGGAGCGACTGATGCAGTCCTTGTGTCCTCAGATGGTGCTGGAGCAGATTTCACGAACGTCCTCTTCCACTTTGAGAACAGATGGGGATCCATCTTCTTGCTGGCATTGATGGTTGTTGCAGTAGAGCTCAGCAGCTGGGGATATCTTTCCTTCAGGAAAATATCTATAACCCTTCCGAGGGTAACTTCCTTCTTTCCATTCTTTTTCCTGATTAAATCAAACAGAACTGCAGCCCAATCGATCCTTTTACGATTAACAATTGCACACATAAGTGCGAATTGCTGCCTTGTTATGTTATCATGGGCAGAGTGCTTGCCCAGAAGCACTTTTCCAACTATCTCAGCCAAAAACTTAATCTTGAAGGGGAAGTTTACCTTGAGCAGCTTGGTGGGAATGCCCTCGGCATGTCCCAGCTCGACCAGCATTCTTCCAAACTCCTGAGCGTCTTGCTCATAATCTTCGTCACCAATAACTAAACCAAAAACATCAGATAGGACGGCCGGAGTCAGGATAGCTTCTTCTCCGCCTATGGTACCAGTCATCGCTTCGTCTGAGGAAGACGACGTGAAAGCCCATTCTTTAATTTCTGGAATGTTAATCTTAATTCTTTCAGACATTAACTTTTCTAAACCTTGATCCCTGCAGAGCTGGAGAACTTCCACTATTCCGCATCGCAACTGCTGAAAGCTTCAAAATCCACACTGAATCCTGCATCGAACTTGACGACGGCTAGAACAGCTGGGGAAACCGCCATTGAATCGCTGGAGAAACGCGAGAAGGAGGAGGAAGACGAAGAGGACGAAACGGCACAAAATCGCAAGCGGGAAAGCAGAATGCGAAAGGGCACGCTCCGTCGACGATAAAACAAAAGATCTTTTGACCTAGGTCGACTATCGGTTTTATATCTGACCGGATATAGTCGGTCTAAAAAAGATCTTGACCCGATGGTCGAACGGTCGTTCGACGATCGGCTCAGAAGCAGAGTAGTCGGACAATCGTTCGACTATTTCTGGCTTCTCAAACAACAGGCTATCGTCATCCAGAGATCGACGATGTGCCCAACCTGTTCGACGATGGTCGAACGTCGATCGACGATCTTCAAACAGATAAGCTATCATTAACCAGAGGTCGACGATAAGCTTAAGCCGTTCGACTATCTTCGAACCTCGTTCGACTATCTTCAAACAGATTTCAACATAGGCCGATAAAGTCACACTTAGTCTCGTCCATTGATCATGCCTAGTTGAACTAAAAAGAACAGATGCTTCTGTTCATCTAAAGGCTTGGTGAATATATCACCTCTCTGAAACTCAGTGGATATGAACTCAAGACAGATCTTGTTCTTTTCCACACAATCTCTCAGGAAATGGTGCCTAATCTCAATGTGCTTCGTTCTAGAGTGGTGCACTGGATTTTGTGCAATTGAGATAGCACTGGTACTATCACACATGATCTTGGTGTTCTTGTGTGAGTAACCATAATCCACAAGCTGGTTTTGAATCCACAGGATCTGTGAACAACAACTAGCAGCTGCTATATATTCAGCCTCTGCAGTTGAAGTTGAGACAGAAGCCTGCTTCTTACAGAACCAAGAGACCAATCTCTCTCCCAGGAACTGACAAGTTCCTGAGGTGCTCTTCCTGTCAACTCTGCAACCAGCATAATCAGAATCAGAATATCCAATTAATTCAAACTCTGACTCAGCTGGGTACCAAAGTCCTAGATCTGGACATCCTTTCAGGTATCTCAGGATTCTCTTTAGAAGAATCAGATGAGATTCCTTGGGGTTGACCTGGAATCTAGCACAAAGGCATGTAGCAAACATTATATCTGGCCTACTTGCAGTTAGATATAATAGGGAACCAACAATGGCCCTATAATTCTTTTGATCAACTGGCTTGCCGTGATCATCAGAATCAATAACTACATTAGTAGCCATGGGTGTAGGCATTGCTGAAGCATCAGCCATCCCAAATTTCTTTACCAATTCCTTGGCATATTTGGATTGGGAGATGAAGATACCATCAGCATCTTGCTTAACTTGGAGACCAAGAAAGTAAGACAGCACACCCATGCTACTCATCTCAAACTTGGAATGCATTAAGTTAGAAAACTTTTTGCACAGTTTGGGATCAGTGGAGCCAAAAATAATATCATCTACATACACCTGAACTAACAGGATTGTGTCCTTGTGATGCTTAACGAACAGGGTTCTATCAACTACTCCCCTAGTGAAGTTGTGCTCTAACAGGAAACTAGCTAAGGTCTCATACCAGGCCCTAGGAGCTTGCTTTAGTCCATAAAGAGCTTTCTGTAACTTAAAAACATGAGAAAGCTGAGTTGAGGAAACAAACCCTGGTGGTTGTTCAACAAACACCTCTTCCTTAAGCTCACCATTCAGGAATGCACTTTTGACATCCATTTGGAACACCTTAAACTTCATGAAGGCTGCATAGGCCAAGAAGATCCTTATTGCTTCTAGCCTTGCAACAGGAGCAAAGGTTTGGTCATAGTCTATACCTTCCTCCTGTCTGTAGCCCTGAGCTACAAGCCTAGCTTTATTCCTTACTATGATTCCATTTGCATCTAACTTGTTTCTATACACCCACTTGGTGCCTATGATCAGTTGGCCTTTAGGTCTTGGAACCAAAGTCCAAACTTTACATCTCTCAAACTGATTGAGCTCCTCTTGCATTGCAATGATCCAGTGGGGATCTAGCTCTGCATCTTTAAAGGTGAGGGGTTCAACCTGTGAGAGGAAACAAGCATGCATCACATCCTGTCTTAATTGATGTCTTGTTTGCACACCAGCTGATATGTCTCCAATCACTTGAGATGAGGGGTGATCTCTAAGTGTGACAATATCAGCAGGTGGGATGTGATCTTCAGCAACAGTTGGGATTAATTCCTCAGGAGGAATTTGATCTACTGTTGGTGGTACTACAACAGCTTCAACAGCTTCAGCAATGTCTTCATCACTGTCTGATTCAGTGATCTGAAGAGTTGAAAGTTGAAGGATTTCTTGAGGGGCATCATGTACCTGCAAAGAATTGGAGGAAGGAGAATTTTCTTTCTCCTTGTAAAACATCTGATGCTCATCAAATGATACATGCACAGATTCTTCTATCTTACAGGTTGATTTGTTATAAACCCTATAAGCTTTGCTTACTTGGGAATATCCAAGCATGATTCCCATTGAAGCTTTTGCTTCAAACTTTCTAATATATTCTTTATTATTATTATGAATATACACAATACAGCCAAAAACTCTAAAGTAATTAATTTTTGGTTTCTTTCCTTTAAGCAACTCATAAGGAGTTTTACACTTAAGTTTGTGTATCAAACTTCTATTTAAGACATAGTTGGCTGTACTAACAGCTTCTGCCCAATAGGATAGAGGCATGTTAGCATCTGCCAACAATGTGCTAGCAGCTTCAATTAGTGTTCTATTCTTCCTTTCAACTACCCCATTTTGTTGGGGAGTTCTAGGAGCTGAGAAGCTATGTTTGATACCTTCTCTCTCACAGAATTCTTGCATGAGAAGAGAGTCAAACTCAGTACCATGATCACTTCTGATCAAGGCCACATGAGTAGAGTACTCAGTCTGCACACAAAGTAGAAAGTCTGTAAGGGCTTTGAAGTTATCAGACTTAGTTCTCAGAAAGAAAACCCAACTGAACCTAGAGAAGTCATCTACAATTACTAAAGTGTAATACTTCCCTCCTAAACTCTGTACATTTATTGGGCCAAAAAGGTCCAAATGTAATAAATACAGGATTCTAGGAGAATCACTTTTATTTACAGATTTAAATGAATTCTTGGTTTGCTTGCCTAGCTGACAAGCCTTGCATAGGCTCTCCTTCTTGTAGGGGCAAGAAGGTAAACCTCTAACAAGGTTGTGCTTAGATAACCTAGATATATTTTTAAGGTTTACATGACTAAGCCTTTTATGCCATAGGGAATTATTATTAAGGGTTACTTCATTAAACAGGCAGATTTCAGATTGAGATGAATTAAAATCTACTAAATATATATTACCTATTCTAATACCTACTAAAACAACATTATTATTTAAAGTAATATTGCAAGAGAAATTAGAAAATGAAACCTGGTAGCCAGCATCACATAGCTGGCTGACTGAAATCAGATTATGCTTTAGTCCATTGACATAAGCAACTCTCTTGAATGTAACTGCTCCAATGGTGATCTTGCCATAGCCTTCTGTCTGACCACAGCTGGAGTCTCCAAAGATAACCTTTGGGCCGAGCTTAGCTTTGAACTTTGACAGTAGATCTTTATTTCCTGTCATATGCTTAGAGCATCCACTATCCAAATACCACTTGTTTTGAGTGATTGGATAGGCCTTCACCTGCAAGACAATTATTTAGACAGAGTGGACCCAGGTAACCTTGGGTCCCTTGTTTTTCACATAAGAAAAACTGGAAATGTATGAGAATGCAGGCTGAGGGTGATAACCTAGTGGGTGAGATCTCCTAGGTGGGATTCTCCATGCTGATGATGGGTCAACAAACCTAGGGTTTCTATTCTCATTTAGGTTTCTATGGAATTGATTATGATTTTGAAAATCATATTGAAATCGTCGATCGACGTTCGACGATGGTGCTCAGATCGTCGACCTTCGTTCGACCATGGAGCTTCCGATCGTCGATCTGCGTTCGACGCTTTTTGCATTTCTTTGAAAAACTTCTTTCTCTTTTCTCTCTTAGCCTTATTTAATGTTTTATTTACAAGGTTTACTTGCTCAGTGTTCTTCTTTCCACTAGCTGAAATGAAGTTCACTGGAGTTGAAAGATTATTTTTAAGCAAGACTGGGGGTTCACTGGGAGAAGCTCCTAAGCCTAGTTTATCATTACCTGACCTAGTGTTAGTCATGCTGGTAATTTCTAACAGCTTAAGGCTTCTACCATTAAGGGATTCTTCTAATCTCTTAGACTTAGCTAATTCTATTTTAAGAAATTTAATTTCTTCACTACAAGTAGTGAGATCTTCCTTTAACCTAATGTTTTCAGAGGCTATTGATTCAGAGTCAGCTAGCCTATTTCTAAGTTCTTTTATCTCTTTTTCTGAACTAATTAAATCTAAACATAGAGATTTAAAATCTAACTTAAACTCTTCTGAAGTAAAATCATAAGATGAAAGTACCTCATCTTCAGTAGGCATCTCTTCATCAGAATCAGAACTCTCTGCAGCAGAGTGGTTGCTGCAGGCATCTATTGCCATGAGGCAAATTTCTTTTGCGTTCTTCTCTTCCTCATCTTCACTAGAGCTTGATGAGGAGGATTCTTCATCAGAATCACTCCAGGTTTCAGCAATGAAACCTCTCTCCTTCTTCTTGTTTTTGTAGGAGGATGGCTTGGAGTGCTTCCTGTGTTGTTCTTTGTCTTTTCTCTTTTCCTTGTTCTTCTCCTCTGGACACTCTGGCAAAATGTGTCCAGGCTTCCTGCAACCATAGCAAATAATTTCTTTAGCAGGAGAGCGATCATACCTTGGTTTGTCTTCATAACGTGAAGACTTCTTTCTGAACTCCTTTCTCCCCATTTTGAGAAATCTTTTGGCAAACAGTGCCATAAGTTCCTCATTAGATTGGCTGTTTTCAGAAACATCTGCAGCCTTAAGAGCTAGAGATTGCTCTTTTCTTGTAGGAGTGGGGGTCTTGGCTTCAGCTTCTGCTTCTCTGGTCTTCAGCACTTGCTCAAAAGACTTGAGCTTGCCGAGGAGAGCTTCAGTTGAGATCTCATTTGTACTTCTGGCTTCTTTGATGGGCCAGATTCTTAGATCCCATGTGCTAGGGAAGCACATAAGAATCTTATCATTGACCTCTGTCAATGATATGTCCTTGTCCAGGGTCCTCAGCTCATTGATGATTGAGCTGAGCCTGGTGTACATAGCTTCAACTGATTCAGCATCAGTCTTCTTGAAGGTCTCATACTGAGAGATCAGGTTGGACCTTCTGTCCTTCCTTTCATCAGCTGAACCAGCTACAATCTGGTTCAGTGTGTCCCACATGGCCTTTGCTGAGGAGCAATCAGCAACCTTCTGGAACACCTCATCAGACATAGTCTGAGCCAGTATGTTCATTGCTTTGGCATCAGCAATTTTGGCCTTCTTGTACTCATCATTATAATCTGGAGGAGGCACTGCACTCATATCAGATGATGAGGCAGTGGCAGCAGCAGGTGCTCTTGGGGGACCTGACAAAATAGAAGCAAAAATACTTTCATCAATAGAATTCATATAAAGTTTGATCCTTGCCTTCCAGATGCCAAACTTTGCTAAGTTGCATGCTGGAGGTCTGGTGCTTGAATAATCCTTAGACTGGGCCATGATAGTGAATATCTATAAACTCTTGGTATCTATCAGGATCTTGTGACTTAGGTGTTAGCCTATTCAGTCAGTCAAACCTCCCTCTGATACCAATTGAAAGTGAAGGGATAGATACTACTCTAGAGGGGGGGTGAATAGAGTTATCAAATTTTGCACAGACAAAACTTAATAGTCTACTCAACTCCCTTGGAGTGAAGTGCGGAATGAAAAGATTATAGATATTGATTTAACCTTAAAGCCTAACACAAGTGATGTGTACAAACACAAGCTAACTGTAATTACAGTTAACCTTGGAAAAACCTAATCAGCAACTAGCAGCCTAGTTATATCTAATCACAGCCACAATGCAGGAATTAAACAATTGAATCCAGACGACACAAGGAGATTTATAGTGGTTCCCCAAACAACTTGGGTACGTCCACTCTTCTACCCACACGGTAGGAATCCACTCAGGTTTTTGATCAGGTGCCCTGCCACCAACAGAATCTGATTCAGGTAGATTCAGAAACCCTTTAGACTTTTGATCAGGTGTCTAAAAACCAAGCACAGGTTTTTGATCAGGTGCCCTGCCACCAAGGGATACTTTTGAAGGGAGTAATAACCCTGTACAGGAGGGGAAGAAGGTTAAGATGTCTTCTCTATTTTACATAGATTAGAGAAGCACAAAAAGCTTGCACTGAGCTAGAATGCTCTAAAGAATCAAGGCTCCCCTGGCTCAAAGATGTCCAGGTGAAGTCTTGCTTCAGTGCAGAAAACTCTTCAGAAAATTCTGAAGGAAAAGCTACAGGAAGAAAATAAATAACAAAAAGAAATTTCTTCAAGCAGCTATTCTTCTTCTTCTTCTTCTTCAAGGAATCTCTGAGTTTGAACTTCCTGAAAGCAGGAGAACTCAGGTTGAAGAAGAGATGAGGATCTTAACACTTCTCAGTTAGATGAAGTTTGCTGAGAGCAGAAGGCTTGAGCTAGACGAAGGCTTGAGTGCTTTTAGAATATGTGTTACACTAGCTTTAATCCTTCTTCAAAGGGTCCTTTATATATTAGCAGCAAGCAACGGCTCTCTTCCATTTGAATTCTTTGTCTTCTTCTGAGCCTTGAGACTTGGGCTGTAAATATCAAGAAGACAGAAATATCTCTGCAGCCAAACATTCTATAAAAAGGAATAAACCTCTTTCTAAGAAGCTGCAGGTTTAAATCAAATAACAAAGGACTAAATAAAGTCACATCAGAAATAATCTCTTTATAGCAAATAGAAGACTTTTCAGTCCAACGGCTATAAAGGGGTGTCAGCAGATAAAGTAAATTATAATGACAGCTAATAAGACAAATAACTTTATCTTAAAAGATTTGAACTCAGGCAAACAGAATAGAGCAAATAATGCCTGGAAACTTTATCATACAGCTTGAAATAATGTGCCAGAAAATGTATTAAATTAATTAAATATAATAAATAAACACAAAATACAAAGGCAGGCAGAAAACGTCGAACGACCTTCGGAGATCGTCGACCGACGCACGGAGATCGTCGATCTATCGGGCAGATAGTCGAACGATCCAGATAGTCGACCTATCGAAGAAGATAGTCGAACTACCCCGGAGATAGTCGACCTATCAGAACAGATAGTCGAACTACCAGATAGTCGATCTATCAGGACAGATAGTCGAAACTATCAAGCGCACAGAGATAGTCGACCTATCAAGCAGATAGTCGACCTACCTCAGAAAACAGATAGTCGAACTACCAACAGATAGTCGACCTATCAGCGCAGAACAGATAGTCGACCTATCAACAGATAGTCGAACTATCAGCGCAGAACAGATAGTCGACCTATCAACAGATAGTCGAACTATCAGCGCAGACCAAGGCGTCGACCAACTGATAGACGATCGTCGATCAGTCGATAGACGATAGTCGAACGGCGTTCGACTATGGTCGAACGAAAAAACTACTTAACCAAATTCTCAATTTGGAAAAGCGAGGACTCTACAGCTAGACTCCTAACCATTGACCATAGAAATTTCTTGGGTCAAGGAGCACAAAGGAGAGGACTGAACTCAAATCAAACTAGGGTACCAACAGTCGCTACATTGGAAGCGCATTTCTGGATGATCAGAGGGGTGCTCGAGGCCTTCTGATGGAAAATCCATGAAAACAGGAATTGCCAAAAGAAAAAAATTGTGAATAACTTCCAAACGGAGTGGAATTTGGGCAGTCTGAGAGCGCAGTAACTGCCCGAACGGGTTTCCGGTTCGCCAGGGGGGAGATCTTCTCGAGCCGGTTCCGACAAACTTTGAATTTTTGAAAACGGACACCCGGATCAAAAGCTGTGGTTGTTTGAAGTTAAGGTGTATTTTGAGCTCAAGGCAACTGCTGTTCATCAACTGCTCGGGATCTGAAGGTCGCGTGTTATGTTGATACCGAAAGTGTACGTTCGAATCACAAGCCGCCAGTGGGGCCTCTTCCTGTCGCTTACTGTAGATCTTAACCGCACAGGCCGCCGGTAAGGTTGTGTTACGCCCCTTGAGGGAACTGCCACCAAGGATGAGGAAGCTCGATATCGCCTAGCCGTAACCGCTACCGCCGGGCGATAGCGACCAAGTTGTCTAGCCGCTGTCGAGCTGGCTGAGAGGGTTGTCCGCCTCTGGGTGGCTGCCTATCTGCAATGGCTAGCCGATGAGTCCACCCGAATAGACTTTGAGGTCAGTCCGCTCCTAGTGTTGGCGGTTAGAAATTCCTAATCGCAGGATTGGCTCTCCTAGTTGCCTCCCGGCTCCCCTTGTTTATCTGAAGAGGTATGAGGAAGGAAAATTCTGGAATTGGACTCTCGGGGGCTGGAAACTTCTGGAATCGCTGTTCCAAGTGGTCTAGGCGGACTGGCTGAGGAGTCCGCCCCTTTTGCTTCTTGGCATTCTTGGGCGGTTAGACACAAGCTATCTGCTCGGCTTGCAGAGAGGCTGGAGGCAGTCCACCTGCCTTGAGGCGGATTGAGGAGGAGGCGCCGCCCCCGCTGGGCGGTCTGAGAAGTGAGTCCGCACCTCATTGGCAGTCTGGAGAAGGAAGTCGCCCTTCTTGGCAAACTGGATGATGCAAACCGCACCTGTAGAGAAAAGAGAGCAATCACCCGACATTAACGCTACCGCCGAGCGATAGCGCGGTTAGCCAATCGTAACCGCACGACTTGCAGGGGCGGACTGGGGAAGCAGTCTGCGGCCCTGCAGAACACGCAACTACTATGCGGTCTGGGTGGATAGGCCGGGGAGACCGCCTCAAGAAGAGCTACCGCCCGGCGGTACCGCTATCGCCGGGCGGTAGTGCGGTTAGAGGAGTCCATCTGCACGACCACCAAAAGGGCTGAAGGATAGGCTGGCCTCCAGGATCGATCTGGAGCAAGCCGCGACTTGCGAGCTTGTCCTTGGGGGGGGGGGGGGTATTGCCGATTTCTGGGTATTTATCGACTGCATCGACTACACGCTGAGTTATTTATCGACTGCATCGATTGTAAAGATAAGAAACTTGTTGACTGCATCGTTTGAAAGACTATATATTTTATCGACTGTATCGGCTTGACTGTGACTAAAGGATTTTTTGCGGAGTTGAGAGCTTAAGTGTTGGATGCTAAGTTGAGTTCTTAAAGAACATGTCGATTTTATTACATTCATAAGTGCTGAAGGACTTTGTCGACTGCATCGGCTGAAGTTTTACTTCGAAGATTTTACCGGCCTGAAGTGTTTTCTAGCGGCTCTCTGCCATGATTAAGCCGCAGATTGCGCATCTATTTAAATGAATTCAAATTCGGCTTTCTGCTGCGATAATCAAGGTGCTATTCGAGGAAAAGAATTATTTGCATTGAATTAAGGATGATGCCTTTTGAAGAACTTTCCTTCGGGAAATATTCTGGCTGTTAGAGCTTTCCTTTCCAAGCAGTAAGCCCTCTGCCGATCCAGCCTTCTATAAAAGGGACTTGAAAATCGAACAGAAAAAGACACGCAAGTGAATACACCTAAAAAGTCATCTGTGTAAGTTTTCTGCAGTGCTCAAGCTCTCAAATTCTTTCAAGTCTTCAGCGACTGCAATCTCCAGAGATATTTTCTTCCAATACTCAACTCAATAATATTTTTCCTAAAGAACTTTTCTCTCTGGACAAAGTGTTCTTGATTCCAAGAAGCCCACACAGTGCTTCTATTGGAGACTCAAGTTTTGTCATTTGAGTCAAATTCTTTGTAACTCTTTTGTAATTGTAGGATCTTTGTAGGATCTGAATTTGATGTTGGATTTTAGTGAGAATCTGAGTTGTAGGATCATTGTGATCTGAGGTAGGATTTGTGAAAAAGATCTGAGTGTAGATCTATGGTTGTAGAGATTTAGGTAGGGTTGTGTTTGGCCTGAGTGTAGGATCTCGAGATAGAAGATCTGAGTGGTGGGACCTGGTGTTGAAGGTCTGAGGTAGAGAACTTTTGTTCCTGAGTTGTAAGATCTTTGGATCTGAGAAAGTTTGGAAAAGTTGGCCTAAGCTAGCACTCTGCTAGATATGTGAAGGGGAAGTGAATGTACCCATAATTGGGGAACCACTATACACCTTGGTGTGCTGTGTTGTGGTTGTGTTTTGTTTGTGCTGATTTATTACTCTGCTGTGCTTAATCAAAGAAAACTAAAAAGAAAGTATAAAAGCAGTAGGACACCTATTCATCCTCCCCCCTTGTAGGTGAGTGGTCAACGCTTAACTTTCACAATTCTATATGCCTTGCTCCTTAGAACTCTGAATATTATTGCTTTTGGTTTTTATTTAATTCCCATTATTGATCTATAATTTATTTCTTAATGTCAATGAACAATTCACTTGTGTTACCTATCTGCAGCTAAACTTAATTCCTTTTCAGGTGAGTATTTATCCTTCTGTTAAAGCACCAGTTGAGGTCACTATGCAGGTATTTTTCATATTTATATCTTGATTTTATTTTTAGATGTTATCTTTATAGAAGTAGGCCTGTGAGAGGTGTTGTTTGGCCCAAATCGAAACCGCATCGCAAAGGTTCGATTTTGAACCAACCAAAACTGCACTGCACCAGAATCGTGCGGAGCCGTTTGAATTCGGTGTGGTTTGGTGTCGATTTTTGCAGTGTTGTTTTGGTTTTTGGTAGATTGTCCATTAATTTTGGAAAGGTGTTTTTGTGATTCAGTAGGGAACATAGAAAATCATGTAAAATAATGAACTAAACAAAGTAGTAGCCCTAGTAATAGCATGAATTTAACTAAAAAATGAATAATATATGAGGGATTGTACACAAAACAATCTACATATAAATGACAATGGATTGTGTAGAAAAACTGAGCATTAAAATCTGTGGGCTGTATTTCTTGTATTAACCTTCAAGTATGAGTACATATATATAGGAAGAGAGGAAGAGAGAAGTCCCAAAAAATACAATGTGCGACAAAACATAAGACACACATGGGCTTATAAATGGGCCACAATTACAATGGACTTTTACATATCTTTCTACTATCTTCTAACACTCCACCGCAAGCTGGAGCATACAAATCGTTAGCACCAAACTTGGATAGGAACTACTGATACAATGACCGAGGTTGAGCCTTAGTAAAGAAGTCGGCAACCTGCTCAGAGGCTGGAACATATTCCAATTCAAGTTTCTTTAGTTGGACCTTCTCCCGGACATAGGGACAATCAACCTTAATGTATTTTGTTCGCTCATGGAACGCAGGGTTCTTCGCAATATGTATACCAGCCACACTGTCGTAGAACAAAGTTGCTGGTGATGAGAGTTTGACACCCAAATCACAGAGAAGACTCTCCAACCAGGTAAGTTCAGAAACGATAGCTGCCATTGCACGATACTCGGCTTTAGCAAAAGAGCGAGCAACAACCGATTGCTTCTTGCTACGTCATGTGATGAGATTTCCTCCAAAGTAGGTACAGAACCAGTGGTGGACCGTCGATCATCAAGCGAGCCCCCATAATAAACATTTGTGTACGCAACAAGAGATAGGGTGGAGGATGGCTTGTATACCAACCCTCGTCCCGGGCAGTTTTCAAGTACCTGAGAATGCGTTCGACTGCCTGTAGATGAGAGATCCTTGGTGAATGCATAAAGCGACTGACCACTCCAATAGCAAAAGAGATATCAGGCCTTGTAACTATTAAGCATATCAGTTTTCTTACAAGGCACCGATAATATTCAGGATTTGTAAGCAGAGAATCAGATTCTGTTCCATGAGCACTTAGCTTGTGGTTGACATCCATATGTGTTTTCGCGGGTTTACATCTGGAATAACCAGCATCCTGAAGAAGGTCAAGACAATATTTCCGTTGAGATAGGACCATGCCATCAGGTCGACGAGCAACCTCAAGTCCAATAAAGTATCAAAGATTTCCCAGATCTTTTGTTTGGAAGACCGAGTTATGTTGTTTGATCTGGCATATCCTGGTGGAGTCATCATCAGTTATCAAAATATCATCCACATTGACTAAAAGAATGACAGCCCATGTTGTTTGATGATGAGTAAAAAGTGAGAAGTCAGCCGAGCTCCACTGAAAGTCAATATTACGAACAGCCTTGCTAAAATTTTTTCAAACCAAGCCCGAGGGGACTGTACGAGACTATAAATAGCTTTACGCAAAAGGCACACCCGAGACTGCCCCGTGGTCTCAAACTCTGGAGGTTGGTGCATGAAAACAGTCTCATGAAGATCACCATTAAGAAAGACATTTTTAATGTCCAACTAATGTAGGGGCCAGTGGCGGTGAACAACAAGTTAAATAAGGACCCGAACAGAGTTTAGTTTGGCGACAGGGAAGAATGTCTCCTCATAGTCCAAGCCCTGTTGCTGAGGGAACCCACGAGCCACAAGATGGGCTTTGAGGCGGTCGATTGTCCCATCCGAAGCATGTTTAATGGCAAAGATCCATTTACAGCTAACGCAAGACTGGGCGGGAGGAAGAGGTATCAGATTCCAAGTGTGATTAGCCCAAAGGGCTGACATCTCAACTTCCATTTCCGCACGCCACCCAGGGTGTTGAAGAGCCTCCGACACAGTGTTAGGAATAGAAATGGAGGAAAAAGTAAGAGCAAATTTGAGCAGAGGAGGAGAGAGCCGATGTAACGAAATGTAGTTCGCGAGTGGATGAGCTGTAGAAGTGGAGGCAAGATCAGCTGGCCGCGAGATAGTACTGGTAGACGGTAGTAGTGGTTAGGCGTTGAAGTTCGGATTACGATGAGTGTAGACACGAAGGAGAGGTGGTTTGGGTGGTGGTGGTTCTGTATGGGGTGTTGGAAGAAGAGGAGGTAGAGAAGTCGTGACTGGAACAGCAGGACGAGGCACAGGTTGCGCAGGTGGAGGAGCTGAAGTTGATGAGTGAAAGGGTTGATCTTCCAGGAAAGTAACATCAGCTGAAACTACCACTTTCCTGTCGACTAGATAGTAACATACGTAACCTTTTTGAGTGCGAGAGTACCTCACGAACATACATTTGGTGGCACGAGGGAAAAATTTATCCGTAGGTGGACCAAGATTATGGACATAGCAAACACACACCCGAGGTGCGAGAGGAAACATGGATTGAGAGGGAAAGAGGAAGCTAAACGAAGTGGCAAAGTCGAGAACGGATGAAGGCAGACGGTTGATGAGATGACAGGCAGCCGACACCGCAAAGTTCCAGTATTCGATGGGTACCTGCATCTGAAGCATTAAAGACCGAGCAACATCAATAAGATGGTGATTTTTACGTTCAGCAACATCATTTTTCTGAGGAGTGTAAGCATAAGATGTTTGATGTATAATGTCAAACTCAACACAAATTGTAGCGAACGTTCGGCTCGTATATTCCTGCGCATTATCGGTTCGAATGATTTTAAGCGGAGAAGAGAACTGAGTAGGAATTTCAGTAACGAACGTGTGAAATATATAAGTGAGTTTGGTATGATCCCGTAGTAAATATAACCATGTTATACGAGAGTAATCATCAATAAATGTTACAGAGTAGCAGTACCTAAATACACTAGGGATTTTATAAGGGCCCCAAATATCAGAATGGACAATAGATAAATGAGTAGTACTCCGATGACAAACAGGACTAAAGGAAACTCGATGTTGTTTACCAAAAATACAGGATTCACAAGTAAACTCATGCAGAGAGACATTCAGAAGAGCTTGCTTGAGAATCTGGAGGGGGGCATGCCCGAGACGACGATGCCAATAAACCGAGGAGACGATAAAAATAGCAGATTGAAGAACATCAAGAAGCTAGAACCCATGGGACAGCCGCCCCCTACCAATAATATTCCGCGTTCGCCGATCCTGCACAACAAAGGAAGATGGTGAGAATGTAACATGACAATCAAAGATCCTGCGTAAGTCGGCTAACTGAAAGTAAGTTGGGGAGCCCGGAACATGAAGAATCGAGGTTAAGGAGAGGGTGGGTGTGAGATGGATATCAACAGCTCCTGAGACAGGGGTGGATTCACCATTGGGCACAGTGATGAACTTGGGATGAGGAGATGCCAAGTATTGCGATGGCTTCTGGGAAGTAATGTGATGGGTGACACAAGAGTCCACGATCCAGTGGGAACTCTGAGATAAACAAGATATACCTTCATTGGCGATGGAAGCCACAGAGCCCAAGGAGCGAGCAATCACCCCTTGGAGCTGCTCAAGCTGGGTGCGGAGAGCATCAATGTCAGACTGAGCAGATGAAAAATCTTATGTAGAAGCAGAGTGCGGAGACTCGGCCTTAGTAGAGGCAGCAAGGTGGGGAGGCAGACCATGCTTAAGATAACAGGTGGCCTCCAGATTATTATCCCGACCGCAGAAAGTGCATTTAAGGGAGGATTTGCCAGCACGTCCTCATCCCCGAGATAGGTGGCGACCCCCACGGGCTGAAGGACCACGATTGGAGTGATGTGGTGAAAGTAGCTGTAGAAGAGCTGGAGAGGGAGGCATAGAAGCCTCAGGTGGCGGGGTGACCTTTAAAACATTAAGTAGAAATCTGAGAGAGTGAGAGAGAGAGTAGTGGCTGAGGAGAGGATCTGAGCTCGAACACTATGCAGATGAGAAGGGACCTGTCACGACCCGTCAGATAACATTTATTAAAGTGCGCTACGGGCGGGTCGTGATGCCGCAGGCATGGACAAAAGTGACTTCTATGTCTGCTTGGCAGGAGCTTAAATATGTTATTAGATTTAAAGTAGTTATTTTGGAAAAAAGATTTAGTTGTTTCTATATATGTATATGCGGAAGCTTCAAAGAAAGGTTAATGCACATGCATTTTAATAATAAAGTCAATGTCACACACAGTGCTGAGGAAAAATGTAAAGGTAATAGATCGCAGTAGTAAACATGTCATAAATAAATGTTCTGGTACATCAATGAAAATCCTAGCAGTTGCCCACGATACAAAAGAAAATGGTTCATAATAACTAGTACATGCTAACAGATCTGACGGTAAAAGAAAATAAATACATAGAACCTGATGTAACAACTACAAAAGAGTAAACCTCCGAGTAAGCGGTAGCTGAACGAAGAGCAGCTCAGGGAACAGGCGGCGCTGTCACGAACCCTAAAGCAAAATCCAAACAGAACGAAAATGTCTCAGACCATGAAAACTAAAAGTAAGCATTTTAATATTTTGATGTTTAAGTAGAGGATACAAGAGAAAGGAAAACAACTAACTGATGCTTAAATGTACTCTAGCCTACTCCGGAGTTAGCCTAAAAATCCATTCACGCAATGACATAAGCAGTACAATGAAAATGGTACGCGTCTTAATTTGATGTACATGATTCTAATAAAAGTTTAATTGCAAGGCTTATCAGCGCGGTGCTTGCAATGACCCTTTACTAGTTTTCGTTACCAGTTTGGCGGGAGCTCGATTCAAAGCGTCACATCAAATCGACACCTCCTTTCAGTGCTTGTGTATGACGAGTAGTGAATTGGGGATTCATGTCTTGGAGATTTCTAGCATAGCTAAACAGGTCATAAACACACAACCCCGATCTATAAGAGTATACATTTCATAATATAAGGGTAATTATAATTAAATTTCACGTTTGCAAGCGAGTGAGATTTCTCTACTTGTCTTCAGGTGAAGCTGAACGGAAGGCGGTTGCTAGACGGTGCTAGCAAAAACTTATGAGCCTTGGATCGACCTGCTTAAGATCTCGCAACCAAGATGACATACGAATTTTTTCTACGGTTGCACAAACATTATAATATTTGCAAAGATGCATATATGAGGTTGTTTAGAGAATTACCTCCCTCGAGAGCAAGGGGAGAGGGGTTACCACGAAGGTTCGGGGACTCGGTGGTGCTTGGATGACAGAAATCCAAAATCGGAGAGGGCTTCTTCACGAACCGCCAATTAGAGCGACGAACGGTACCGGAAAAACACAATTATGGCAAGGGTTAGTCGATTGCACCACGAACACAAGTTGATCGACACCAATAATTTTTGTTGGAAAGCGAATACTAACAAACACATAAAATAAATTTTGAAAAGAGGGAAAAAGAGGGATTCCTTACCCCATGTGATCGAAAACAGACTCAAAAATCCGAGGAAAGGAGGGTCCGAGCAAAACCCTAGGAGATCCCCTTGCAAATCACCGGCCACAACGCAGTGGGAGAGGGATGGAAGACTGCCTTCACTTGGAGGGGAAGGAGGAAGAACTACTGCGGTCGGCTCCAGGAGGAGGAAAAACTGCTAGCCCTTAAGGAGGCGGTTGCCGGCTCCAAGGAGAAGCGGGAACGCAAGACGGGCGGTAGAAGCAAGAGGAAGGGGCGCCGACACTAGAGAAGGAGGTTTCCTGCCACGAGGAGAGGGATCGGGACACCCAGAGGCGTGATCGGGAGCGGCGAGTCGACGGTTTGGCAGTGACGGGCTGGGACTGCGGGAGAAATTGGACCGGGAGAAGAAGCGGGGTATCAAGTGGCTCACGGGTTTAAGAGGGAAGGAATAGGGTTTCCTTTTTTTCATTATTTTTATAATAATAATTATTATTATTAATATGAGTTGTTACATTCTCCTCTACTTAGGAAGTTTCGTCCCGAAACTTTCCTGAGGATTCTCTGAATGGGGCCAAAACAACGAAGATTCGGACGACATATACTCCAAGCACAAACTTGCAATTCAACGTATGAGAGCTAATTATGGAAAAATACTAAAATAACAAGGAAGTCGGGCACAGAGACTTACCAACATCATGAGAAGAGTTGCGGATACTTGCTGCGCATGTCAGATTCGAGTTCCCAAGTGTACTCCTCAGACTTGCGATGCACCCAAAGTACCTTCACCATAGGAATAGTTCTCTTGCGGAACTTGCGTTCTTGATACTCGACGATCTTAGTGGGCTCGACCGGATAGGAAAGATTGGCTTCAGAAATCACTGGAACTTCTTCAATGACGCGGGTAGGATCACGAATGTACTTCTAAAGCTGGCTAACATGGAAGACATGTTAGCCAAACCAAAGATGCGGGTAGCTCAAGACAATAAGCAGATCCTCTGACGCGCTTGCGGTCCCACAAACCTCGGACTAAGCTTATGATGGCGGCCAAACCGCTTCGCCCCAGGGGAAGGGGAAACCTTCAGAAATACTTGATCACCCACGACAAATTATAACGGAAGGCGACGCTGATTTGCCTACTCCTCTGTCTTTTGGTGGCACGACTAAGCTGAAGACGAGTCTTCCTCGTGGCTTCTTCCATTCCCTGAAGCAACTCAGGCCCCAAAAAAACTTTCTCACCAACTTCTGACCAATAGAGCGGGGTCCTACAACGACGCCCGTACAATGCTTCGAAGGGGGCCATCTTGAGGCTTTCCTGATAGCTCTTGTTGTAGGCGAACTCAACCAAGGGTAGGTGCTCATCCCAAGCTCCCTTGTAATCCAGAATATAACACCGAAGCATGTATTCAAGAAGCTGATTAACCCTTTCGGTCTGACCACCAGTTGTTGGATGATAAGCAGTGCTCAGGTTGAGCTCGGTGCCCAAAGCTTGTTGAAAGCCCTTCCAGAAGTGCGATACAAATCTCGTGTCACGATCAGAAACAATCCGCAGAGAAATTCCATGGAGTCTAACAATCTCTGAACATAAATCCAAGTCATCTTCTCGGTAGGGTGACCTTCCTTATACAGGATGAAGTGAGTCACTTTAGTCATGCAATCCACTATGACCCAAATTGCGGCATGCCTCCTCGGGGTGTGGGGCAAACCCGTGATGAAGTCCATAGAGATATCTTCCCACTTCCATTCAGGGATAGGCAGAGGCTGCAAAAGTCCACCAGGGCATTGACGCTGAGCTTTCACCTGATACGTCAGACAACGAGAGACTAAACGAGCAATATAATTTTTCATACCCGACCACCACACAATCTACTTCAAGTCATGATACATCTTATTATTTCCTGGATGGCCGGATGTGCGAGATTCATGAGCTTCTCGGCAAATGTTGTCAAGCAATTCGGGAACATCGGGAATACATAGGCGACCTCGGAAACGCAGAACATCGTCAGAGATGGAGAAATCTGGGACAGTTCCAAGTTCAGCCCTTTTGCGGATGCGCTGGAGTGCGGGATCAGATGGCTGCAAATCTTTCACCTTCTCTACCCATAACGGACTCGAAACCTCTTTGTGATCCTTGGGTGTGATGGATATGCCCATCCGATCGAGGTCATCAATCAAGGCTGCATGACTACCTGACATGGGCGCACAAGCGGCAATAGAAGCATGTCGGCTCAACGCATCTGACACTGAGTTGGCCTTACCAGGAACATACGTGAGCTGCAAATCATAATCCACTATGAATTCTAGCCAACGCCTTTGACGAAAATTGAGATTCTTTTGAACGAAAATATACTTCAAAATCTGCTGGTCGGTGAAGAAGTGACATTTCACGCCATAGAGATAATGACGCCAAAGCTTCAAGGCAAACACCACCGCAGCGAACTCCAGATCATGAGTGGGGTAGTTGCGTTCATAAATCTTCAACTGCCTCGACCCATAAGCGATAACACGATCCTCTTGCATCAGGACACGACCCAAGCCAACTCTAGAAGCATCAGTATAAACTGAAAAGTCTAACCCCTCTGACAGAAGAGCTAAAACTGGCGCTGAACACAAACGTTGCTTCAATTCAGAAAAGGCATGCTCACACTGATCTGGCCACTCAAACCTTACATGCTTTTGAGTTAACTTTGTCAGGGGAGCAGCACTAGAGGAGAAATCCTTGACAAAACGTCGGTAATATCCAGCCAAACCAAGGAAACTGCGGATCTCAGTAGGGGTAGAAGGTCGCTTCCAATCCATAACTGCGGAAATCTTGGCAGGATCAACGGAAAGTCCATCACCTGAAATGATGTGGCCCAAGAAAGCAACACGATCTAACCAGAACTCACATTTCGCCAGCTTGGCATAAAATTGACCCTAACGAAGGGTGGAGAGAGTGAGTCTAAGATGGGCAGCATGCTCCTCACGAGTCTAAGATGGGCAGCATGCTCCTCACGAGTCTTGAAAAAGACCAAAATATCATCAATGAACACGATGATGAACTTATCCAGATACTCACGGAAGACACGGTTCATCATATCCATGAAAGCAGAAGGGGTGTTAGTCAAACCAAAGGACATCACCAAAAATTCAAAATGTTCATGCCAAGTCCGAAAAACCGTCCTGGGAATGTCGGACTCCTTGATCTTCAACTGATGGTAACCCGATCTGAGATCTATCTTGGAAAAGACGGTACTGCCTTTAAGCTGATCAAATAGGTCATCCACGCATGGGAGGGGATACTTATTCTTTACAGTTACCTTATTCAGATCTCGATAGTCTATGCACAATCTCATGGATCTATCCTTCTTTTTAACGAAGAGGACAGGGGCTTCCCAAGGAGAAAAGCTAGGACGAATGTACCCACTCTCAAGCAATTCATCCAATTGCGATCTAAGCTCCTCCAGTTCTCGTGGTGGCATGCGATATGAAGCTTTAGATATGGGGCGCGTTACTGGCTTTACGTCAATAGAGAACTCTACAATCTCGATCAGGAGGCATCCCAGGCAATTTGGCGGGGAACACGTCAGGAAACTCGGCAGCGACTAGGATGGACTCGAGTTGAGGGGAGGCAACATCCGAGAGTGACGCATAAACAAAACAAGAAGAACAACCCTGACCTAGCAGTCAGGTGGCACGCACAGCAGAAATTACCTTCAGGTGGCTGCGGGTCTGAACATGAACGTTGCAGTCCTTGCCATCGATGCTTAGATTGACCCACTTTGCAACACAGTACAGCTTTGCTCTGTATGCGACCAACCAATTCATGCCCAAAATTACATCGAACTTTGACATTTCTAGAACTATGGGGTCGGCGAAGACTTGCAATTCTCCAAGCAAGATCAGACAATTGCGAATACCCCTGTTAGAAAGGTGCACATGATCGGGCACAGAGATCTCATTCGGGACCTCAAGTGGCGAAGTAGGCCAGCAATGAAGGTCCACAATATGACGAGCGATGAAGGAGTGAGATGCGCCAGAATCAAATAGAATCTGCATCCAATATTCTTGACCCTAAATCTCCCTAAAAATGAAAATCATAGACGCATACCAAGATTACTCATTACTAATGCAGATAGATTAACAAATGCAAAAAATTAAGAGCAACGCATACATATCAGAGATAATGTCTGTAGTCGCGAGCGCCTCGTCCTGAGAGATGACGTTCAACACCGCTTTACCCTTATCTTGAGCTCCAGGAACAGCTTGCAGAGGCTGAGCTGAAATCGGGCTTTCCTTCATGGGGAAGTTGAGTTTGAGGTGCCCAACTTGTCCACATATATAGCAGGCTTTCTGCTTGCGGCGACAGTTCTTCAGCATGTGACCTGGCTTTTTGCAGTATGCACAGATGGTGGAGGCAGAGGCGAGCGTCATCTGGGGCTGTTGAGCAGGGACGTTCATCTTCTACTTCTTCAGGAGGAAACGACAGACCTGGGCGACATGACCCACCCTGTGGCAGAAGGCACACTCCTCTCTGGACCTGAGGCCTTGCTCCTGAGGTGGAGCACCCCTGCGCTTGTGGTCAGAGGTTGCAGCCTTGCTAGACCCATGCTGAACTTTCTTGGCAGAACGATCGAGCTCAATAGCTTCCACTTGCAAAGCAGCACCCACAGTCTCAGCATAGGTGGTGGCACCATGAGCCACCACCATCTGGCGATAATCGTGTTGAAGCCCCTTCACGAAACGACTGATCTTCTTCGACTCATCTGGCACGAACTCTGCGGCCAGGAGGGATAGGCAAGAGAACTCCTCCTCGTACTCTGTCACTATCCTGCCGGGCTGCTGAAGGGATAAGAACCTCCCAACTAGCTTTTCCCGCTCCACCGACGAGAGGAACTTCTCCATAAGGGCATCCTTGAATTGCCCCCAGATCAAGGTGGCAGAGTTAGGAAGACTGCGACGCTGAAGCCACCAAGCGTACGCGTCCTTGGTCAGCTGATATGCCGCAAGGGGAACCTTCTGAGCTTCTGGAACCCCATCATACTTGAAATGCTTTTTCATCTGAGAGAGCCATTCATAGATGGCAAAATAGTCGCGGTCGCCGCTGTAGGATGACGACTTTAGCCTTTTAAATACCAGAGTGTCTGCCATTGTGACAGGAGGGGAGTCGAATTTTCCACGAGCGGGGGGGCATTGGGGTGCCAGCAGGCGAGCCGGTTCTAGAACTGGGTGCAAGAGCGGTGGCACCAAGAGCGGTGGCGATAGCAGCTCTAACTGTCCCCGCGTTGCCGGAACCAAGGCCTGGATCAGGAGTTTGGCGGTCCTCTTCCAGACGATTGAGTCGTTCGAGAAATTGCCTCAGCAACTAGGCAGTGGCGTCTCCCGAAACTTCCCCGACAGAAGGGATAACCTTCTTGCGCTGCGATCGCTTAGGAGCCATCTGGATGGAGACATAAGAGAACGGAGTAAGAAATTTGTCAAGCTAATCAAAGAACATCGAGAAACAAAAGGTTCGAGTATGTTAGTACCGTCGAATACGTAAATCATAATAGTTACGACATTTTCATTGGACAACTCTAGGCAATGCTCATGCTAATGCAACAATGAATCGCATGTAATGCCAAAACAATTTGTAAATTCATGTGTGTACAATTATCATCTGTTGTTCTTAGCTTAACACTTGTGCATCGAGTTATGTTATGCATGTAATGTCATCATGCCTAGAATGCATTCCTCAAAATGTTCATGAACGGACGCACATGTCATGTTAAGCGCCCATATCACTTAACATGTCATGCATATTATGATTCTAATGCCAGTGCACTTGAAAATATTAAACCGCTCATATAATTTAATATTCGCAAGCGGTGTATATCCTAGTGGAAATTCATATGCATAAAAATATTAAGTTTGCTCATAACCTCTTAACATTCGTGTGCATACTACTCATGCTTATGAACGAGTATGTGCGTGTTTCGACCGTGAACAGCAGATAATTACAAGTGAGTGAAGAAATGATGCATACATTTTTTTTTTATAATAAAGTTCAAAATATTTGATAATAATAAAAAAAAATACTTTATCTATAGATGCTCAACCTCCCTCTGATACCAACTGTCACGACCCGTCAGATAATATTTATCAGAGTGCGCTACGGGCGGGTCGTGATGCCGCAGGCATGGACAAAAGTGACTTACATGTCTTCTAGGCAGGAGCTGAAATATGTTAATAGATTTAAAGCAGTTATTTTGGAAAAAAAGATTTAGTTGTTTTTATATATGTATATGCGGAAGCTTCAAAGAAAGGTTAATGTGCATGCATTTTAATAATAAAATCAATGTTACACACAGTGCCGAGGAAAATTTAAAGGTAATAGATCGCAGTAGTAAACATGTCATAAATAAATGATCTGGTACATCAATGAAAATCCTAGCAGTTGTCCACGATATAAAAGAAAATGACTGACAATAACTAGTACATGATAACAGATCTGACGGTAAAAGAAAACAAATACATAAAACCTGATGTAACAACTACAAAAGAGTAAACCTCCGAGTAAGCGGTAGCTGAACGAAGAGCAGCTCAGGGAGCAAGCGCCGCTGTCACGAACCCTAAGGCAAAATCCAAACAGAAGGAAAATGACTCAGAACATGAAAACTAAAAGTAAGCATATTAATATTCTAATGTTTAAGTAGAGGATACAAGAGAAAGAAAAACAACTAACTGATGCTTATATGTACTATAGCCTACTCCGGAGTTAGCCTAAAAATTCATTCACGCAATGACATTAGCAGTACAATGAAAAGGGTACGCGTCTCAATTTGATGTACATAATTCTAAAATAAGTTTAATTGCAAGGCTTATCAGCGCGGTGCTTGCAATGACTCTTTACTGGTTTCCGTTACCAGTTTGGCGGGAGCTCTATTCAAAGCGTCACATCAAATCGACACCTCCTTTCAGTGCTTGCCTATGACGAGTAGTGAATTGGGGATTCATGTCTTGGAGATTCCTAGCACAATCAAACAGGTCATAAACACACAACCCCGATCTATAAGAGTATACATTTCATAATATAAGAGTAATTATAATTAAATTTCACGTTTGCAAGCGAGAGAAATTTCTCTACTTGCCTTCAGGTGAAGCTCAACGGAAGGCGGCGGATAGACGATGCTAGCAAAAACTTAGGAGCCTTGGATCGACCTGGTTAAGATCACGCAACCAAGATGACATACGAATTTTTTCTACGCTTGCACAGACATTATAATATTTGCAAAGATGCACATATGAGGTTGTTTAGAGAATTACCTCCCTCGAGAGCAAGGGGGGAGGGGTTACCACGAAGGTTCGGGGACTCGGCGGTGCTTGGGTGACGGAAACCCTAAATCGGAGAGGGCTTCTTCACGAACCGCCAATTACAGCGACGAACGGTACCAGAAAAACATAATTATGGCAAGGGTTAGTCGTTTGCACGGCGAACACAAGTTGATCGACACTAATAATTTTTGTTGGAAAGCGAACACTAACAACCACATAAAATAAATTCTGAAAAGAGAGAGAAATAGTGATTCCTTACCCCAAGAGATCGAAAACGGACTCAAAATCCGAGGAAAGGAGGGTCCAAGCAAAACCCTAGGAGATCCCCTTGCAAATCACCGGCCACAACGCAGTGGGAGAGGGATGGAAGGCTGCCTTCACTTGGAGGGGAAGGAGGAAGAACTGCTGCGGTCGGCTCTAGGAGGAGGAAAAACTGTCGGCCCTTAAGGAGGCGGTTGCCGGCTCCAAGGAGAAGCAGGAGAGCAAGACGGGGCGGCATAAGCAAGAAGAAGGGGCGCCGGCACTAGAGAAGGAGGTTTCCGTCCACGGGGAGAGGGATCGGGACACCCGGAAGCGGGATCGGGAGCGGCGAGTCGAGGGTTTGGCGGAGACGGGTTGCGGCTGCGGGAGAAATTGGACCGGGAGAAGAAGCGGGGTATCAGGTGGCTCACGGGTTTAAGAGGGAAGGAATTGGGTTTTTTTTCATTATTATTATAATAATAATTATTTATTATTATTAATATGAGTTGTTACAGGACCCTCGCCATCATCATGAAAATCCCGACGGCCTCTTTTTGTGTCCGTTGGGCAACGAAATCTATAGTAGGAGGCTGGTGTTATATCCAAGCCTCAACAAGGGTCTTGGCCTTGGCAACGAAGGAAGTCATATCGCCTGGTATCCCGGGATCAAGGGATTGAAGATCAGTGATATTATCAAACAAATGTTGGAGGTTGTTTTAGCCATAATAGAAGAATGGAGTTCCTCCCACATGGACTTAGCCGTGTCATGATACATGGCCATCCTGTAAGGCTCGGTATCCATAGAGTTTAGAAGACAGGATTGCACACAGCCGTCATCAGGAAGCCACTCATTAGTTGGAAGGGCGGGAGTTGCCCGGGTCAAGTGATGAAGAAGTCCTTTCGTCTGTAGCACTCGACAAACAGAATGTACCCATTCCATAAAGTTTTGTTTGTCATTGAGAGATATGGTGGTAATCCTGAGTTCATCCCGAAGTTCAGTAGCGGGAGTAGCAGCACGAGGTGGCAGAGGCGAGGAGGCAGTGGACTCGCCGGAGGCAGTAGTGAAACCCATGAAACCGCAGCAAGGAGATCAAAAGGTCTAGCCGCAGTAAGAAGTCTAGCCGCAGCGGGAAGAATGAGGCTGTAGCAAGGACTAGCCGGAAGGAGAGACGTCCTAGTCGCAGCGGTCTGATTGCAGCAGAGGCTTATCCTAATTGACTTATGGCTTCTTAAAAACGACATGATCCACCATTGCTATCTAAGTTACTCTCTTCTGATTCTGAACTCCACAGCTCTTTATGATTGTGCCAAAATTACTGATTTTTACATGTAAATTTGAATAAATATATAAGTTCTTCAAGCCTGCGTGGAATATGAGCTTTCAAGGATACCTTTAATCCATTTTTTTGTAGGATCTGTTCTTTCCTCCTCAACTAGCACTCCGTTTCGGTTTCATAATGTTAATTGAGGAAACTAATACAGCTGCTATTAAATATTAACTGGTTTGTAGATTCAGGGAGACCATGGAGAAATTATTGGTGGTTTTCCTATTCATCCTCTAGTTTATTTGTCTAGTAAAAGACTGAAATTTAAGATTTGACGTTCTTTTCTACCGGCCAGTTTGCACTTGGCAGATGTCGGAACCTATGTTGCACCGACAGCGACATGCGATACGACACGACACGACTCGCGACTCGTAAATTCTCAAAAAATATCATATTTCGACACGTTGGGACACGTATATTAAATATTTAATTTTTATAATTATGAAAATCCTAAGTTATTTAACAAAAAATTAAAAGTGAACAAATAACAAATAACAAATATTCAAATAAATTAAGACATGTTTAAATATTACAAATCAAATATTCAAATGCAAAATTTAACCAAATGTCAAAAAATGATAGAACATTAACACATTACCTCTTCTTATAGTTTTTTCACCTCAAATAGATCACTCCTTAAGACTTTTACACACTTTCCAATTCTTTTTCCACCAATGATTAACAAATGTGTTTTCACTTTTTTATATGAACATATAAAACTTTTTTCACAAAAACAACACTTCCAAGACAATTGCCTCCCGCCTCACCGTGAGTAGCTAGCTTAGGGATACGCGTGTCCGAATGAGAGGGACACGCGTGTCCAATTGAGTGGGACACGCGAGTCCCGCGTGAGCCAGCGTGTCGAACTTTTGACACAAGTGTCGGAGAGTGTTGGAGAGTCTGACGAGTGTCGGAGAGTCCGACACCAACACGCTGGGCATTTTGAAGTGTCGGTGCTTCATAGTTCGGCACACATTTGCTTATGTTTTTGTCGACTTTGATGTCGAAGGATATTCGAGGGATTTTTTATTTATCGGGTCGGTTTATTATACGTAAATTGAAGCATTTTTTTATTTCATGTATATTGATATATTAACAATTTAATATTTATTAAACGTTTAAATTTATCAAATTAGTATAAACATTTTATGTTACACCGTTAATAATGACCTAACATTCTTAAGTTGTAAAAATACACAAAATTTAAAAATAACAATCACATTTCATTGTCCATTAAATCAATTAAAAGTAAGCTCCAGCCAAAATATCGCCGGGATATGTGGGGACCAATATATCATTGGGATATATGGACCAATATATCATTGGGATATATCTGCCAATATATCGTCGGATTGCCGATATATTGGAAACGATATTTTATAAAAAAAAATATCGGAATCGTGTTATTTTGTCCACAAAATCTCGGCTAGCATGTCGGTCATACAATACTGGGTGCTGGTCATGATAATTACTGAAATTGGCCGAAATTTTCAAGTTTGGGAATCTTGATTTTGTGAAGGTTTTGTATGCTATTCAGAGAAATAATATTTATGAGTGTTGGAGGTGCCTAATGAAAATAAATCTTCAATCGTGCAGGCATCCTCGGGAGATTACATACTGTGGAACACTTTAGGAAAATGCCCATCTGCGGTGAATCCAAAGGCACAGTAAGCAATGGAGTGTCCCTGTATCTTTTATAGTAAAAGCTCATATATCCTAGAAATGAAGTCGTTGCTTCTCCTTTGTTACTAGGAAGTAAGACTGAAAATTTACTCATATATGTGGTTTTGGAAAGCTCATGCTCAATTTCTCTTTTATTGTTAGTAATATTGTCGATGAGATTGGTTGTAAGGGATTTAAAGATCGCTGTGCCTATTCCCAAATCCATTATTCTTTTCTATTTATAGTTCTCATTGGAGATTCTATTGATTGTGATGTTTTGTCCTTTTCTAAGGCACCTACTTTTCTGGGCAATTTTATTTATATAATGATTAATTTGTGTTCACTTATTTCCTTTTTTTTCAGAATGGGTTGGGATGCAGTGGAGTTTAAGATTATTCAGTATTTGCGTCTGTCTGATAACACAGAATTTTACAAGTTCCGCTATTTTATAGAAGACTTACTCTAATTTCAAGGCATTCACTAGAAAGACCCTTTGTGTCTGTTGTTAGTGATAAGGTTTATTTCAGGAGGACAAAGATGATGTGTGCCAGTGGCATTGCTTGTGTTGGAGGAAAAAAAAATTTGGGTGCGTTTGACCTACAAAATAATAGGTGCGCCAATAAATAGCCTCCACCTTCTGATTGGCCCGCTTTTTTTCTCCGCCTAATTTTTGCAATTCCCCGCCTTTCCTATTGAAAGGAAAAGGAGAAGCTTGCTTCTCCGCGCCCTAACAGAACCCGACGGAGGAGCTCCCTCGGCTGCTGCATACAAGCTGCAAACTTCCACGGTGCCGAAAAGCAGAACCCAACGGCGGAGCTTTACCTCAGCAGCTGCATACAAGCTGCCAACTTCCACGATGCCGGAAGGCACAATGCCATTTTTCTGTCAAACTGTAGTCATCTCTGAAACTTGACTTCTTACTCTGAAACACGACTTCCATGGCACCGATGCTAGGTTTTTTCCAACTTCCATGGATTTTATAGCTCCGTTGAAAAATTTTCCAGGCTGCTAAGAAATTAATCTTGTAGTATGTCGAAGAACGATCTGTCATTTGGGAATGCGAAGAAGACGATGAATACTGTAAGATACTGTCAATATACTGTAGGATACTGGTAAATACGATCATTTTTAGTATAACACGACCTCATTTATAAATTAATCGTACGTATCTTCAACTAACTTTATGCAGGTGAATAGAAAAATTGTAGTTTTTCCTACATTTCATGCTGATCAGAAAGCTTATATAATGTACTTGGGCTATGCTCACAATTGTGGATTTAGTGTCCGAAAACAACATATATAGTACTGGATTCATATTGGGATCATTAAGGAGCGAGAGTATTCTTGTTCTAAAGCGGTTTTAAGATTTACTAGCCGTGCATTAACGTGCAGAGGAAATTTCATCATCTTGATACTTGCATAGGATGGTTGTCTTGCTTACACTTCACTGTCGATGAAGAAGGTAAGAATCGGAAGGTCTCAAAATTTATTGAATAACACAATCATTCGTTGGCACCACAGAAAGATGTACATTTGTTGAGATCGCATCACTATGTATCTGTTGGTCAAGCTACCTTGATCAAGAATACGATAGGAGTAGGTATACGAACAGATGATGCTTATAACTTGATAGCGGAAGAAGTTAATGTTGTGCAAAATGTAGGATTCACGAAGACAAATGCTTATAACTTTGTACAAGGAGAGAGAAGAGCGTTCATTGAAAATGGAGACACTGTTAGTTTCTTGGAAATATTTAAGGAGAGACAATTGGATAATAACATGTTCTCTTTTGATGCGCAAATCGTTGAAATAAATCAGCTACATAATTTCTTTTGAATTGACTGTATTGGGAAATTGGATTACGAATGTTTTGGTGATGTCATCATTTTTAACACTACTCATAGGTTAAACATATATAATTCAGTGTTCCCTCCATTCATAACAGTTGTAGAAACAAAGGGCGAACCTTGTATATACTTCTTTCATATATCAAATACAAGAGAGAATACAAATATATAGGAGAAGAGAGGAAGAAAGAATTCTATACAATAGATATGGGACTAAAGGAGAAAGAAGAAAGGGGCCTATAAATAGGCATTTACATCATTTATCCTTAAGTCTTCTAACACTCCCCCGCAAGCTGGAGCGTACAAGTCGTAGGCACCAAGCTTGGACAAGAACTGGTAAAACAATTTGCGAGGTAATGTCTTGGTAAGGATGTCAGCAACTTGCCCAGACGCAGGAACATGTTAAAGTTTTAGCACCTTTGATTGAACCTTTTCTCGAACAAAGTGACAATCAACCTCAATATGTTTAGTCCGCTCATGGAACACAGGATTTTTCGCAATATGTATTGCAGCTTGACTGTCACAAAACAATGTCGATGGTGAGGACAACCTAACTCCCAAATCCATTAGAAGACTTTCCAGCCAGGTTAGTTCTGATGTAACGGCTGCCATCGCACGGTACTCAGCCTCAGCAGACGAGCGAGAAACCACCGTCTGCTTCTTACTCCGCCATGTGATAAGACTTCCTCCATAGTAAGTACAAAAACCAGTAGTCGAACGTCGATCATCCAACGAGCCCGCATAATCCGCATCAGAGTATGCAATAAGAGAAAGGAAGGAAGATGGCTTATACACAAGTCCTTGCCCAAGGGCAGTCTTCAGATATTTGAGAATTCGTTCCACCGCCTGAAGGTGAGAAACCCGCGGGGTATGCATAAACCGACTAACCACTCCAACCGCAAATGATATATCTGGTCTCGTAACGATTAAGTATAGCAGTTTTCCCACAAGACGGCGATAGTATTCTGGATTTGGAAGTAGAGAGTCAACCTCAGATCCCTGAGCACACAACATATGGTTGACTTCCATCGGGATTTTCGCTGGTTTGCAACCCGAGAGACTAGCATCTTTCAGAAGATCAATGCAATACTTACGTTGGGATAAGACAAGGCCATCAGGTCGACGTGCTACCTCTAGTCCAAGAAAATATCGAAGATTTCTCAGATCTTTAATTTGAAAGATAGAATTTAAATGTCGCTTAACATGTTGTATCCCACCGGAGTCATCACAAGTGATCAGAATATCGTCCACATAAAGCAGAAGTATTATAGTCCCCGTTGATTGGTGATGAGTGAAGAGAGAGGAATCTGTTGAGCTTTGTTTGAAGCTAACCTCACAAACCGTCGTGCTGAATTTTTCAAACCACGACCGTGGAGACTGTTTGAGACCATAAATGGATTTGCGAAGTAAACAGACACGAGACTCCCCCATGATCTCAAACCCGGGCAGTTGTTGCATATAGACAGTTTCAAGAAGATCGTCATTCAAAAAGGCATTCTTGATGTAAGACCCCTCTCTTTACCAAGGAGGCTCCCGGTCTTATGCCCAGAACCGCCGCCTTACGGTGACACTAACTCACGGGTTATTCGACACCGCAAGACGTTGATCCTGGCGGCTAGTACGATCATATAACCTGTTCGGCCAATTGAGAAATAGAAGTATAAAAGCAGTGTATAAAACAGCTAGTCCACAATTCACAACATTATCATATATATATATGAAAATGAAAGTACAATAATTGTCCACAATGAGTACAATGAAAGAGAAAAGGGCTTATGCCCTGTACATGGATATCAAATCTCTCTCTCAAAATCAAACCAAGCGGAAGCTAACTATCATCGGTACACGCGTCATCACCTAACGTCGGGCTGCAGTAGTAGTAGTAGTATGTGGTATCAGCTACTCAAGTCCTGTCACCTCGTCTTGTTGGTCGTCCTGGTGCTCCATCTCCTCGAGTTCCCAAAAATGATACGGTCACAACCGACCGTTAGTCATAAAGACTAAGCCATTTTTTCCTTGCCTCACCCCCGCGACTCCTAGGCACCGAGCGGGAGGACGAAAACGGAGGACAATAAGGGGTAGAAAAAGTATAGTAGGTGACAGTGGATCTAATCTATCATGGTTATATAATAACAAGTATATCTCTACTTTAGCAGTTCTATATAGTACAAGTAAAGTAAGTAAGAACAGTGCTGAAAAGAAGTGCGGCAAGTAAAGTAAAGAACAGAGCAGAAAGTAAACTATCTACTGTTAATCTATCATCACAATAGTACCTTAACTTATATGAATGCTCATATAAACTTATAAGTTAAGGTTTCATAAATGTAACTTATCATATAAAAGAGTCCATACTAATTTATATGATAAGGATCTATGGTGTGTATGACCTAAATATGTATTTATGTTATGCATGCAGGTTATGATTCATGCAAGTGTAACTCACACACACGACTCTTTGATCACAGACCTTTAGTTCTCACTTTTTGGAGCTAGCATCACTCTCTGGTACCACCGTTGTGGCTATGGCAGCAGCGGAACGGGCGCTTTTGCTTCCTAGGCGGGTATACACACTACCAGGCCTAGACCCTTCGCACGCCTTTATACACATCCTAGGTTCACTCTAGAGTCTCTACATACTAATGCTGACCAACTGCCAGACTTTCTTGGTCGGGTGTGCTTTTTCAGGGATTGTCCGTCAGACCGCAGTATAAACAACCTACTGGACCCTCAAACCTTCACACCTCACCAGAGTCACCGTACTGCCATCGGTGTGACGATTGGCCCAGTACCGCATGACCCGCCACTAGTTTTGTTTCTATGCACATGCAAGGTATCTCAACCCGAGCCTCCAGCTCGCAGGACCAAACCCGTCCTGATGTCAAACTCTTGAGTCTCCAGCTCGCAGGACTAACTGTCATGAAACCCTCCAACCCTTCACAGGTGAGATTGTCACATCATTCTCTTAATCCTTAATCCCTCCAACCCTTCACGGGTGAGAATGTTACCATGTACTTTTAGCCTATTAGACTACTCTTGTCTAGCGTTTGTTATACCTAGCAATTTAGGGTTAATATCAGGACTGCCAAGGGTATGCCCAATGAAGGGGTCTTAGGGGCACTAGGAACCAAGATGGGATTGAAAGCCCAAAGTTCCCTTTCGCAAGGATACTTACTTTTATTAATGTCTACCTATGATCCATACCCAACTCTCGTTGTTACTCTGGAACGAACCTAATGACTTAGGATATTATTGGGGAATCGGCGGTCTTCCGCCGGTCTCCGTTCTAGCTACTGTCCTTGGGGTTTTGCACTCTATTACTCGATACTATGAAGTGACCAACTAGACACCAACCAGGTTTTATCTTCCCAATATAGTTATCAACTCAACCTTCTATCGTATCCCCTGTGGGTCCCAGTAATACCTGTTACTTTTGCTAAGCGCAACCCATGACCTAATACTAACCCATATAATAGGACTTCCAATTCCTTGGGTCAAATGGCCCTAATTAATTATCATGGGTTGACATGGTGTATGGTGTTGACCATTTAGAATTTCACCATTTTTCTAAGTAATTAAGACCCTAAATTAAATCTTTTAATTAAGTGACCTAAGTCATTTTGTGCATGATGTACTATATCCAATAATCCCACAAGCCTAAGAAATTTTCCTGATGTTCAACTAGGTTGAATATGACTGCCTACTAAGGATCATAATTTTTCCATTTAAATTTCTATATATTCTCTAATTAAGATTAAAATCATAATTAATCCATTTTCCAAATGAAGTACTTCAACTATCCAACCAAAAATTCTTAGAAAATTAATGGAGATCAATATTGATATAATAACACAAAATATAGAATTTCATGATCCTATCCAGTGATTTGACTTAATAAAATTCCATAATAATGATATTATCAAAATGCCACTACTTGAGTTTTTAACATACATAATCACCCATAAATTCTCAAATAAATATATAAGGTTCTAATCATAGAATTAAGATTCTATAAATTTTCCATAATTGTTCAGCAATAATTTTCTTTACTTTTAATTAATTTTCAAAAAGGGGCAATAAGGTAATTCTACTAAAAACTCAAGATAAAATTCCCAAAAAAGATTATAAAATTTTACAGAGGTGTATAATGTCCTACTAGGACTTGTGACAGAGTTTCAGAATTTAATAAAGTAATTGTCCTATTTTAAAATTTATATTTCCAAATGGACCTTATTTTCAATAAATCTATTTAATGAGATTTTTTATCCCAAAAATCCCATCCTTCCTATGGGAGGTGTATTTCATCCCTATAAGCCTCTGTCCAGAGTTTTATTGACATGCATTGGGCCAAATGGGCTAAATTTCCATTTTCCCATTTCTACTATAGGCACACCAAATTTCAATATACCTTCATCATGCATGTTAGATTTCCCAAACATGAAGAGGTCAAAATGGCCTAAAATTTTTACCATGGTCATCTAATGACCCAATGACCATGCCACCCAAATTTGGGGGCATTTGGAGTTGTAGATCTCCAAATATTTAATTAATTTAATAAATGATATTTCTCCAAAAACTATAGAACAATACTTTCCAAAATTCTCATTTTTGGTCAGTACCTAAGTATGACCTAATCACATGCATTAAAAAAATCTCAGGTCATGTGGATTTAGGGTTTGGCTTGGGCACTCATTTAAAGATCTGCCCTAGCCTAGGACCAGTATTGGTAGAATGACCCTACAGGGAGATGTAGTGCTCTAAATTATAACTTTAGGGTGTCATTTTAAAGGTAAGACATAGGGTTACTTTTTATATGTTGAACATATTTTCTGAATCTGCCTCTGAGAGCCCTAAAATCAGCCCGCAAGGTACAGAATAAAGTGTGACATAATATGAAATAAGCTATAGTTTAATACATCAAGATGGACAGCATCCATGCGTCTTCTTCCTCCAGCCAACGACCACGATTGCACCAACCTGTAACACCTTGATCTTGTGTTTCCCGGCCATCCAGCCACCTCCCCGGCCGGCAACCACCACCACCACCTTTGTTGAGGTGAGGGCTAACGTTTGGCGGTGACTTGGCCGCTGGAGGCGGCGGTTTCCGGCGAACCTGAACTCCTTCAAAACCATGGATTTTCTCCCACACCTCACATGGATCCAAGATCAATTGAGCTCGAAATTTCTCCTAAACTATCTAGGAAGCTAGCACGGAGGGAGAGGAGGAGAAACGGACCTTAATCGAAGCTCGACTGTGGCGGCGGTTGGCCATGGAATTTCTCCTCTCCGGCGAGCTTGCTCCCGAACTCGTTTCTCCACCAAAAGCTTCGATCCATGACTCGATTTCCACTCCTCTCGGCCTTCTGAATCTGATGGTGAGGTCAAATTGGGCTTATATTGGTTGTATAATGAGTTGCCATTAAGGGGATTTCAGCCTGTACATTGGATGCTCCTCCTAGATGCCATGTGGCATGGATCTTGCTGGAAATGGCTGGTAAATGCTGCTGGAGCTCAGAAATAAGCTTGGGAAGGGAGGAGGAGGGCCACATGGCCTCCATCCCCTCATTTCCTCCTTTCTCTCTCTTCCTTTTCACCAAAATTCCAAAACTACCCACATGCATGTAATCTCTCTCCAAATTCAAGGGGGTAGGGGCTGTCATTGACCATTTAGGCTGGTCATGGGCCTTGGCTCAGGGCCTTTGCCCATTGGGAATGAGCTTGGCCTTCCTTTTTCTTCCTTTAGGCCATTTGTTGACTTGTTGACTTTTAGGGTTGACTTGATCAACTTGTTGAGTGGGCTGTCCCCACTTGATGGTCATGAACCCCATATCATCACCCAATATGGGTAGGGCCATGGACCAAGGCCTTAGCCCATTAGGAATGAGATTGGCCTTCAAATTTACTTAAATAGGCATAAGGGTTGCCGAGTTGACTTTTAGGGTTGACCTGGTCAACTTGATGAGTAGGTTGACCCCACTTGATGATCATGAGCCCTATGACATCACTCAACATGGGTTTGGCCATGGTGATGCCCCACTTGGGCTAATTGAGTCTATAAGCGTGGGTTTGACCAAATTAGGGTTAAGGTTGACTTGGGTCAACTTGGGTCAATGGTTGACCCAATGATATGGCTTATGGTTCACTTAGATTGTTATTAGGGTTAGGGGTATGGTGGTGGGGCCAATGTGTAGCTAAGATCTCAATTTGGGTTAGTTTGACTTGAGTTAACTTGGGCCCTATAGTGGGTCCCATTTGACTACACCCTAACTCCCTGGGTCACCCCTAGCCTAAACCCATGCCCCCACCACATGTCCTAACCCAATCTAAGTTAAGGGGTCTAATAGGAAATGAGATGTTACAAATCCTAATAAACAAAAAAAACAATTTCGTCCCCGAAATTTAAGTTCGGGTCTACGAGCTTTCTACACAAAAGAATTTAAGAACTTTAAACAGAATTTAAGTATTACCTGAGGTAAAAAGCTCCAGGTGCCGCTCTAGCATTAGATCCCTCGGCTCCCAGGTGTGCTCCTCCCGTCTATGGTTGGACCATAATACCTTCACCAGGGGACCTTCTTCTTTCACAGCACTCGGACCGCAGTATCATCGATCCAGAGCGGCTCTAAACAAACTGATCTGTCAGGTACTATCAGGCCTGTTGTAGCGGTAATATGCTGCTCTTGTTGAAGGAGAGCTCTCTGAATCGAGGGGATGTGGAAAATGTCGTGCAAAGTCCCCAACTCTAGTGGCAACTCCAGGATCAACTCTGTCTCCCACCTGGATCTCTACTGTGAGAACCCGCCAACCCATATCGCATCTCAAAACCCAGGTGTTGAGATGAAGGGTGGCATGGTACATAAATACGGAGGAGCAGGCGCTGCGGGCGATGTGGGACTAATCCCAACCACAAAACCGCGGGGATATTTCGCCACACAGGGGGCCCACCGGGGTCAACACCCAGACCAGGAACGCGATGGGGAAAGCCACGGGGGCGATCCCACACACAGGGTCCTGCTGGCAAATTATTCTCAACACACCCCCGCAGCAGGACAACCGTACAACCTCCCTCTGATACCATGTGAGAACCCGCCAACCCATATCGCATCTCAAAACCCAGGTGTTGAGATGAAGGGTGGCGGGGTACATAAATACGGAGGAGCAGGCGCTGCGGGCGATGTGGGACTAATCCCAACCACAGAGCCGCGGGGATATTTCGCCACACAGGGGGCCCACCGGGGTCAACACCCAGAACAGGAACGCGATGGGGAAAGCCACGGGGGCGGTCCCACACACAGGGTCCTGCTGGCAAATTATTCTCAACATCTACCTTTCGGTGCCTCGCATCGTAATACTTGGCTTGTCGACTCTGATCCTTTAGCAACCTGTCCCTGATCAGCTGTATATGTGTGTTCTTATCCTTAATAGAATCTGATTTGAGTACTTGTGGATCCTCATCCTGGACCCAAGATAGCGGTGTCCAGCACTTCCTACCCTATAGAGGCTCATGGTTGTTGTTATAAGAAACTCTATAAGAGGTAACAGTCCCCTTCCAAATGTACTTTTGTTATATTTTGGGATACTTACCATCATACTTATGTGGACGTATTTTCAAGTCTCCCGACATATTATCATTAAAATAACCTTAATCACACATTGGATTGTAGTCCTTTACGACCAATAATCATCAAGTACGTGAAAATCAATAATCTTATATGTAGAATTGTGCACACAAATCTTAGATTTTTCTTCCAGAATCGCATCATGCCTACGACTTATACCATATTGATTCTTCAAATACAAGTTATCATGATATTATTTATGATGAAGATCCAACTTATGCATAGTAATTAACAAACTTCCAAGATTATGATGTGATGAAGAGATCATCATTTTGTTTCTTCTAGATCCATGACTTATTACACCTCTACATAAATAGTAATACATAATTCATAGAGTGTTCACCTTTCAAACGTACATCAAGCGATCAGTATTGATATTGATGTTGATACAATGACTCCCAATCGCTTTTCACATATAATCTAATTCTTAAATTTATAAGCGTATCTTTTCATAAATGGTGAGGTCTGACATAAATTGATTTCAGTATAAAGAGAATCTTATTAAGCACTAATTACTTCTTATGTGATTTCACTGTATACGTCTTTGATTGTCAAGATCTATATCTCATTGTCATGAATCCTCCTAACGGTGATTATAATGTTATCAATATATGTATCTCGTATCTTAACGCTATCATAATTAAGGGGTCATATATATGTGTACAACTTTAACTCATCATCCACCCCCTTTTCAATTTGCTGAGTCCTTACATTTCTAATGTCATGCCATAAGAAATTAATCTTATTTACCAAAACGTTATCTTATTTCAATTCTTAAGTTTCAATATAATGACTTTTGCTTAATTGAGTCATTCAAGGTTATAGTTCACCATTATGATCAAGTGACTGGCTATATCATGTAAGCGTGGATAGTAATGATATTTCATTATTGTGTTTAATTCTCCAAATCTCAGCCCCTTTTAGGATCAAGCAAGGTAGTACTAAATCATTCGTAACCATAGTAAACTTAATCATTATATTCTAAACGCAAGACGTTATCTTATCAAGATTTCTAATTATAACTTAAACTATCTCCCAAAGTATAAGGGTAAGTAAACCATTCAAATTTGAAGAGGATTGATTCTTTGAGAGAACACACCATCTGTAAATCATCATCGAGCACTTTTGTTTTGATTCTTGTGATCATCAAAGCCACATCCAAATGATCGTACTTATAATATATATCTTCCAATTTAGTATTGTTTTTTTCACTTGATCTTAATTTTCTGGGGTCGTTATACTCTCAATGTAATAAACAAATTATTCAAAACTCTGAATTCTCAATTATGGATTCTAATCGTATAACACTTAAGACCCGTGATCACTCCTTCATATTACCATGATGTTATCCTATCCTAATCTGTATATTTCCAACCTAATGACCTAGTTATGTTAGGTAGGCGCAGGTAGCAGTGATCAATCATCGTGTTTACTTCTCCAAATTGTACACATTAAATATGAGATAATAATGAGTCTTAGTTATGCAAAAATTTTGGTTATCCTTCTGACTTGTACTGAATTCTCAATTCGCATTGGCTTTCTCTTGTGATATATCTGAGTTCCTTAATCAAATCCTTAGCCGACAATATATTCATGAATCGTGTGTTACATTGATTGGGTTAAGGTGTTAAAGCATCTAGGAACATGCTTTGTTGAGGTAACACACTCCTTTAGTTATATATAAAGTCTTCGTGTCGTCGAAACTGCTTTGATTTTTGTTTTTCAGAAAGCCTGATGTTTGAATTCTTGTGGATTGTACACAACTTGTTTTGTTCCAACATCAATGAAATTACGATCTCTCTCTAAGTTGTGCCAAGTAATCATCTGGTTTACAAGCCCGCAAAAGTTTCTAACATCTCATGACGACTTTCCTTGTTTTAGGGTTGTAATATATTCAAGCGGCAACCCTCTATGTATATCCAAAACTTCGAGAGATGGTTGATTGTACAACCCCGTATTCGCAGAGCAGGGTCCCCCGGCGTGCGTAGCCTTAGTGTTAGGAAGGAGCGGCGAGCCAGGCGTGCGGCCTGCGGCTCGCCCCGGGCGGCCTGCCCTTGCGGGCGAGCCAGGCGTGCGGCCTGCGGCTCGCCCCGGGCGGCCTGCCCTTGCGGGCGAGCCAGGCGTGCGGCCTGCGGCTCGCCCCGGGCGGCCTGCCCTTGCGGGCGAGCCAGGCGTGCGGCCTGCGGCTCGCCCCGGGTGGCCTGCCCTTGCGGGCGAGCCAGGCGTGCGGCCTGCGGCTCGCCCCGAGCGGCCTGCCCTTGCGGGCGAGCCAGGCGTGCGGCCTGCGGCTCGCCCCGGGCGGCCTGCCCTTGCGGGCGAGCCAGGCGTGCGGCCTGCGGCTCGCCCCGGGCGGCCTGCCCTTGCGGGCGAGCCAGGCGTGCGGCCTGCGGCTCACCCCGGGCGGCCTGCCCTTGCGGGCGAGCCAGGCGTGCGGCCTGCGGCTCGCCCCGGGCGGCCTGCCCTTGCGGGCGAGCCAGGCATGCGGCCTGCGGCTCGCCCAAGGGGTGGGGAGCATGGCTCGGCCCTTGGACCCCCTTGGGTTGTGCTTTTACCGTTGTGCCCCGGGGTGGAAATTACCTCTTTACCCCCCGGTGTGGAAGTTTGCTATTGGCTAGTGGTTTATTTGTCTTAAGGGCATTTGGGTCATTTTGACCCCAGGCTTTGGAAAAACTATAAATAGACCCCCATGGGTGCCTTTGGAGAGCATGAGATTTCCTTACCTCCTCCTCCCTTAGCTTCATCTTGGTAGAGTAGAGAGAGCTCTCCAAGGCGCCCAGCTCAGCCACTTGGTGAGGGAGGGGAAGTGTTCTAGCAACCTTCCGGGTGTGTGGTGGGACCTCCACGCTAGAGCCGAGGGTCTATTCCTAGTTTCCTGAGCCTTTGGTCCGTGACATCCCCCCGAGTGTAGTAGGTGTGAGGTCACCCCTTCCCCAAGGGTCGAACTCCACAGAGACCAAGTTTTTGGTTTCAACATTTTGGTGCGGTGAGCGTGGAGAGTGACCAACACAGAAGATCTCGGGAGAGTGTCATGGCTGGAGATCAGGGAGGTAGTAATGACCTCGGTGGTCTCCCCAACCCAGGACCCTTCATAGGAAGGGAAGAGTTCATGGCTTCCATCTCTGGCATCATGGAGATGTTGCGAAGCATTGCCCCTCGGGCTGGTAGCTCAACCCCCACCCCCCAGGGACCGGCTCCCGGGGACCTTAGTGAGCTGCCCCCCAGGGATCTAAGCGAGATCACCCCAGCAGGGGAGAAGGAAGTGCCCCAGGTAGGCGACCTGGGAAAGAAAGGATGGGAGAGGGGGTCGAGCGAGACCTCCTCGGCCGGGAGTTGTTCCCCAGCCCGGCGAGTGCTAGCCCTCCAGGCGAGCAGGTCACGCGAGTAGAGGTGGCAAGAGCACCCCTTAGGGGGTCGCCATTCAGCGAGCTGATCATCTCAGCTCCCGTTCCCGAGGGGTTCAGAGAGCCAGACATGGCTTACTATACCGGGAAGGATGATCCCGTCCAGCACCTGCAGTGGTTCGAGGATGCCGTCTCCATCAGGCCGATGACGGATGCCTTCAAGTGTCGCCTTTTTGCGATCACGTTGAAGGAGAAGGCAAGGGACTGGTTTCATCAACTCCCTCCGAGGTCCATCTTCGGGTTCGAGGACTTGAGCCGGAGCTTCCAGCTCCGCTTCTCCACCTCCAAGAAGAGGAAGAAGGGTCCTGAGTCCCTCTTCCTGATAAGGCAAAGGGCTGAGGAGTCGCTGGCCCACTACGTCGACAGGTTCCAGGAAGAGGTCGCGGATATCCAGGAGGTGCCAAGTTACGCCCTCCAGATGGCATTCATCGTGGGGTTGCGCGAAGGATTCTTCAAGATGAGCCTGACTCGAAAAGCCCCCTCTCCTTCGAGGAGCTGATGGAAAGGGCGGCAGAGGAGATAGCCATGGAGGCAGCCAACCCGGCCTTTGTGAAGAAGTTGGCAAAATTGACGGAAGCGGAGCCAAAGGAGCAAGGTGGCTCGAGGCACCAGGAGGGAAGGCGGAGAGAAGAGCAGAGGGCTCAGGGGTTCCAGGGACAGGAGGGTCCGGAGCCAGGTTGGAGGCGGCAGGGAGGACCTGCCCAGGGTCCAGGAAGAGCTCTGGTCCAGGGTGGGGGGAATTTTCACGGGGGCCAAGGGAGGTTCGACTTCCAAAGGCAAGCCCCAAGACAACTCCTACCCCCACCGCAACAGGCCTTGGCAATAGGCGAAGGAAGAAGAGGCAACGGGAGAGATCGCCGAGTCCGCCGAAGGAGGCCGGTAGAAGAAGCATTGCCGTACTGTGACTACCACCAGGTGGAGGGGCACGCGACAGCTACCTGCCCCGAATTCCTGGAGGTAAGAGGAGCGAGAGGTCAAGCCCAGCAACCACCCCCGAGGCAGATCGAAGCCCCGCCCCCAGCCAGGGAGGAAAACAGATGTGAGGATCGGGTCGACGTGGGCAGCCAGGGAAGGATCGGTTAATGCAAGAGGTGAAGGAGCCTCGCCTCAATAGGAACTTGTATTTTTTGTTGTGATGTATCGAGTCTAGCCTCCGACCCACTGAGTCGGAGAGGTCATGTAACCCATCATTTTTTCCCCGTTTGAGGATGTTGAATTTGACAAGGTTTTGTTGAGACGCCAAGTCCTTAGCTCCGATGATGGTCCCGCTGTCAGGCTCTCACTAGCTGGCAGGTCAGGCGTACCTCTCGTGGAAGCCCCAAGTCCTTAGCTCCGATGATGGTCCCGCTGTCAGGCTCTCACTAGCTGGCAGGTCAGGCGTACCTCTCGTGGAAGCCCCAAGTCCTTAGCTCCGATGATGGTCCCGCTGTCAGGCTCTCACTAGCTGGCAGGTCAGGCGTACCTCTCGTGGAAGCCCCAAGTCCTTAGCTCCGATGATGGTCCCGCTGTCAGGCTCTCACTAGCTGGCAGGTCAGGCGTACCTCTCGTGGAAGCCCCAAGTCCTTAGCTCCGATGATGGTCCCGCTGTCAGGCTCTCACTAGCTGGCAGGTCAGGCGTACCTCTCGTGGAAGCCCCAAGTCCTTAGCTCTGATGATGATTCCGCTGTCAGGCTCTCACTAGCTGACAAAGCCGGTTGATCTCTCGTGGAAGCCAAGTGTTTTTCACCCCGAGGCTTTCTCGTCACCCAGGCTCCCATTAGCTGGCATGACAGGTTGACCCCTCGGAAGGCTAAGTGTTTTCACCCCGAGGCTGTCTCGTCACCCAGGCTCCCATTAGCTGGCATGACAGGTTGACCCCTCGGAAGGCTAAGTGTTTTCACCCCGAGGCTGTCTCGTCACCCAGGCTCCCATTAGCTGGCATGACAGGTTGACCCCTCGGGAGGCTAAGTATTTTCACCCCGAGGCTGTCTCGTCACCCAGGCTCCCATTAGCTGGCATGACAGGTTGACCCCTCGGGAGGCTAAGTGTTTTCACCCCGAGGCTGTCTCGTCACCCAGGCTCCCATTAGCTGGCATGACAGGTTGACCCCTCGGGAGGCTAAGTGTTTTCACCCCGAGGCTGTCTCGTCACCCAGGCTCCCATTAGCTGGCATGACAGGTTGACCCCTCGGGAGGCTAAGTGTTTTCACCCCGAGGCTGTCTCGTCACCCAGGCTCCCATTAGCTGGCATGACAGGTTGACCCCTCGGGAGGCTAAGTGTTTTCACCCCGAGGCTGTCTCGTCACCCAGGCTCCCATTAGCTGGCATGACAGGTTGACCCCTCGGGAGGCTAAGTGTTTTCACCCCGAGGCTGTCTCGTCACCCAGGCTCCCATTAGCTGGCATGACAGGTTGACCCCTCGGGAGGCTAAGTGTTTTCACCCCGAGGCCGTCTCGTCACCCAGGCTCCTATTAGCTGGCATGACAGGCTAACTCAGCGAATACGTTGGGTTGGATGTTTCTTTCCGAGCTTGTGCCAACCTCGAAAAGAGCGGGGATTGTGTACAACCCCGTATTCGCAGAGCAGGGTCCCCCGACGTGCGTAGCCTTAGTGTTAGGAAGGAGCGGCGAGCCAGGCGTGCGGCCTGCGGCTCGCCCCGGGCGGCCTGCCCTTGCGGGCGAGCCAGGCGTGCGGCCTGCGGCTCGCCCCGGGCGGCCTGCCCTTGCGGGCGAGCCAGGCGTGCGGCCTGCGGCTCGCCCCGGGCGGCCTGCCCTTGCGGGCGAGCCAGGCGTGCGGCCTGCGGCTCGCCCCGGGTGGCCTGCCCTTGCGGGCGAGCCAGGCGTGCGGCCTGCGGCTCGCCCCGAGCGGCCTGCCCTTGCGGGCGAGCCAGGCATGCGGCCTGCGGCTCGCCCCGAGCGGCCTGCCCTTGCGGGCGAGCCAGGCATGCGGCCTGCGGCTCGCCCCGGGCGGCCTGCCCTTGCGGGCGAGCCAGGCGTGCGGCCTGCGGCTCGCCCCGGGTGGCCTGCCCTTGCGGGCGAGCCAGGCATGCGGCCTGCGGCTCGCCCAAGGGGTGGGGAGCATGGCTCGGCCCTTGGACCCCCTTGGGTTGTGCTTTTACCGTTGTGCCCCGGGGTGGAAATTACCTCTTTACCCCCCGGTGTGGAAGTTTGCTATTGGCTAGTGGTTTATTTGCCTTAAGGGCATTTGGGTCATTTTGACCCCAGGCTTTGGAAAAACTATAAATAGACCCCCATGGGTGCCTTTGGAGAGCATGAGATTTCCTTACCTCCTCCTCCCTTAGCTTCATCTTGGTAGAGTAGAGAGAGCTCTCCAAGGCGCCCAGCTCAGCCACTTGGTGAGGGAGGGGAAGTGTTCTAGCAACCTTCCGGGTGTGTGGTGGGACCTCCACGCTAGAGCCGAGGGTCTATTCCTAGTTTCCTGAGCCTTTGGTCCGTGACATCCCCCCGAGTGTAGTAGGTGTGAGGTCACCCCTTCCCCAAGGGTCGAACTCCACAGAGACCAAGTTTTTGGTTTCAACATTGATCATCTTACTAATTATCCGTACATAAGTCTCAATTTTCATATGGGTAATGTTCAAATACCAATTCCCCAAGATCATTATGTCTGCGACACGACGTTTGTAAAAACAGGGTCTCAAAAAATCCAAGTCGTTATCAATTTAGTCCAATAAACAAAAGGATAAGCCCACATACCTTTTGGGCTAAATTCCCTTAATATCTAGTGCATTCCTCTTATATGTGCACTCAATCCTTAGTTTTAACAATCTTAGACCTGGATTTCCACCTTAATTGATATGTTATATACCTTAGGCCTTCAAGGTTACTATTTACGACATTCTTCTTACGGTCAACATGTGACCCAACCAAAAATGGGTCTCTTCTGAGACTTGAATTCTTATTCGAACTTTGATATTTTTCACGATGGTTGTCTCCACGTAATCAGGTAATCGGTACGAGGTTATGTTTACGAGTACCCTACCATTCCACTAATAGATTATATGCACCAATTCTCCTTAAGGCGGTCCTATCAGCTTGGGTAAGAAGTGATAATATCACTCGATAGGTGGAGTAGGGACATCGGAATTTAAGCCTTAAGAAGTGACTCTTGTGTCAAATTCTTCCCTTGGTAAATTTGGGTATCCTCGTACCTTAACCAATCTATCTCCGAGGTCGATTTTAGACTCGGATACACTACGAAATCCTCTTGGTAAGTCAAACTAAGGTGGTGTCCTAATTGGATTGGTCTAACTCATTGTTTAAATGGACTATTTTCTGTGACTTTTTACACATGGACACACCATTGCTTCCGTTGCATAATTTTTTCGCAAACTATTGCTCGAGCGGGGTGACCCAGTATTGTGGACTTCTTTCTCATATGATTGTTTGTTCAAGTGATACCAATTTGGGCTAGTTTGACTTGAGTTAACTTGGGCCCTATAGTGGGTCCCATGTGACTATACCCTAACTCTCTGGGTCAAACCTAGCCTAAACACATGCCCCCACCACATGTCCAAACCCAATCTAAGTTAAGAGATCTAATAGGAAATGGGATGTTACACTTGACATCTAGTTGGTGGAGGGGCCAACGGAGATGAACAGCTAAGGAGAGCAAGACCCGAACTGTATTTAATTTCGCGACTGGGGAGAACGTTTCCTTATAATCAAGCTTGTACTGTTGAGTAAAACCCCATGCCACAAGCCGAGCCTTTAATCGATTAACTGTCCCATCCGCGGCATGTTTGATAGTAAAGATCAACATGCAGCTTACACAATTGTGACCAAGAGGAGGAGACACAAGATCCCAAGTACGATTATCCCACAGAACAGTCATTTCTTCATCCATGTCGGCACACCATGCCAGCACGCCATGCCGGCACGCCATGCCGGCACGCCATGCCGGCACGCCATGTCAGCACGCCACGCCGGATGCTGGAGAGCTTCCTGTACAGAATTAGGTATAGAGATAGAGAAGAGAGAGTAGGTATACGAACAGATGATGCTTATAACTTGATAGAGGAATAAGTTAGTGTTGTCCAAAATGTAGGATTCACGAAGACAAATGCTTATAACTTTGTATGAGAGAGAAGTGTGTTCATTGAAAATGGAGACACTGCTAGTTTGTTGGAAATATTTAAGGAGATACAGTTGGATAATAACATGTTCTCTTTTGATGTGCAAACAGATGAAATGAATCAGCTACATAATTTCTTTTGAATTTACTGCATTGGGAAATTGGATTACGAATTTTTTGGTGATGTCATCATTTTTAACACTACTCATAGGTTAAACAGATATAATTTAGTGTTCCCTCCATTCATAATAGTTGTAGAAAATAATGAGCGAACCTTGTATATACTTCTTTCATATATCAAATACAAGAGAGAATACAAATATATAGGAGAAGAGATAAAGGAAGAATCCTATACAATAGATGTGGAACTAAAGGATAAGGAAGAAAGCGGCCTATGAATGGACCTTTACATCATTTATCCTTAAGTCTTCTAACACTCCCCCGCAAGTTGGAGCTTACAAGTCGTAGGCACCAAGCTTGGACAAGAACTGGTAAAATAATTTGCGAGGTAATGCCTTGGTAATGATGTCAACAACTTGCCCAGACGTAGGAAAATGTTCAAGCTTTAGCACCTTTGATTGAATATTTTTCCGAAAAAAGTGACAATCAACCTCAATATGTTTAGTCCGCTCATGGAACACAGGATTTTTCGCAATATGTATTACAGCTTGACTGTCACAAAACAACGTCGATGGTGAGGACAACCTAACTCCCAAATCCATTAGAAGACTTTCCAGCCAAGTTAGTTCTGATGTAACGGCTGCCATCTCATGGTACTCAGCCTCAGCAGATGAGCGAGCAACCACCGTTTGTTTCTTACTCCGCCATGTGATAAGATTTCCTCCAAAGTAAGTACAAAAACCAGTATTCAAACGTCGATCATCCAATGAGCCCGCATAATCTGCATCAGAGTATGCAATAAGAGAAAGGGAGGAAGATGGATATACACAAGTCCTTACCCAGGGGAAGTCTTCAGATATCTGAGAATCTGTTCCACTGCCTGAAGGTGAGAAACCCGTGGGGTATGCATAAACCGATTAACCACTCCAATCGCAATTAATATATCTGGTCTCGTAACGGTTAGGTATATCAATTTTCCAATAAGACGACGTGGTATTCTGGATTTGGAAGTAGAGAGTCAGCCTCAGATCTCTGAGCACACAACATATGGTTGACTTCTATTGGGATTTCCACTGGTTTGCAACCCGAAAGACCAGCATCTTTTAGAAGATCAATGCAATACTTATGCTGGGATAAGACAAGACCATCAGGTCGACATGCTACCTCTAGTCCAAGAAAATATCGAAGATTTCCACGATCTTTGATTTGAAAGATAGAATTAAAATGTCACTTAACATGTTGTATCCCAGCGGAGTCATCACTATTGATTAGAATATCATCCACATAAACCAAAAGTATTATAGTCCTCGTTGATTGGTGAAGAATGAAGAGACAGGAATCTGCCGAGTTTTGTTTGAAGCCAACCTCACAAATCTCCTTGCTGAATTTTCCAAACCACGCCCGTGGAAACTATTTGAGACTATTAATGGATTTCCAAAGTAAACAGACACGAGTCTCCCCCGTGGTCTCAAACCCGGGCGGTTGTTGCATATAGACAGTTTCAAGAAGATCGCCATTCAAAAAGACATTCTTGACATCCAGCTGGTGGAGGGGCCAGTGGCGATGAACAGCTAAGGAGAGCAAGACCCGAACCCGTATTTAATTTCGCGAATGGGGAGAACGTTTCCTCATAATCAAGCCTGTACTGTTGAGTAAAATCCCGTGCCACAAGCCGAGCCTTTAAGCGATCAACTGTCCCATCCGCAACATGTTTGATACTAAAGATCCACTTGCAGCTAACACAACTGTGGCCAGGAGGAGGAGACATCTTATCCCAAGTATGATTACCTCACAAAGCAGTCATTTTTTCATTCATGATGGCACGCCATGCCGGATGCTGGAGAGCTTCCTGCACATAATTAATAGAGGAGAGAGAGAAAAGGTAAGAAGAGGTGGAGAGAGTCGATGTAGAGAGACATAATTGGCCAAGGGTTGAGCCGTCGAGGAGAATGCCGGATCAACAGGATGCGAGATCACACCGGTAGAGGGAAGTTGTTGCTGGGCAGCTGGACGTGGAGGACGATGAGTGTAAACTTCAATAATAGGAGGTTTGGAGGGGACGAGTTTGGAGGGTACTGGTGGTGGTGTAGGAATCAGAAGCAGAGGAGGAGTAGGGAGAAGTGGTGGAAGCGGAGACATTACGGGAATGATGGATCGAGGTAGCGGAGGAGGAAGAAGGGGATCAGAAGGACTAGCGTGATATGATTGGTCTTCATGAAAGAAGATATCAGCAGACACAACCACCTTTCCAGTGATAGGATTAAAGTTGGCATACCCTTCTGAGTGCGTGAGTACCTAACAAACATTGCTTTGGTAGCACAAGGGGCAAATTTGTCAGTGGAAGGACCAAGATGGTGGGCATAATAGGTACACCCAAAGACACAAGGTGTGAGAGAGAAGTGATTCGTGGATGGGCAAAGGAGAGTAATGAGTGCCACAAAGTTGAGGATAGACGAAGGCTTGAGATTGATGAGGTGACAAGTATTAGAGACTGCAAAGTTCCAATAGAGGGGAGGAACCTACATTTGGATAATAAGAGATTTAGCCACATCAAGGAGGTGGCGATTTTTTCTTTCTGCGATGCCATTTTGTTAAGGGGTGTAGACACATGAAGTCTGATGTATAATACCGAACTCAGCGCATAGATTGGAGAAGGTGCGACAAGTATATTCACGAGCATTTTCTGTACGAAGAGTTTTGACACAGGTAGAGAACTGAGTGCGAGTTTCCGTAAGAAACGTACGGAACGTGGTTGGGAGTTTGGTACGATCACGAAGTAAATACAACCAGGTTACCCATGAGTAATCATCGATAAAGGTAATAAAGTATCGATACCCAAAGACACTAGGGACCTTATAGGGCCCCCAAATATCAGAATGTACTAAGGATAAAGGAGCATCGCTCCGGGTACATGAAGGAGAAAAAGAGACACGGTGTTGTTTGCAAAAAATACACGATTCACAAAAGAACTCTTGAAGAGAGACAGTAGGAAGAGCTTTCTTGAGAATTGGAAGAGGGTCATGCCCAAGACGAAGATGCCAATCAGTTGTGGAGACAGTAGTGAGAGTAGTGGGAGGAACATCAAGAAGATATAGCCCATTAGACAGTCGCCCTCTACCAAGTATATTCTTCATTAGGCAATCCTGCACCACAAAGGAAGAGAGTGAGAAAGTAACACAACGATCAAGGTCTTGCGTAAGACAGCTAACATAAAGAAAATTAAAAGGAGAGCCCGGAACATGAAGAATCGAGGATAAGGAGAGAGGAGTAAGAGACAGATGAGCAGCGCTAGAAACCGGGATCCTGTCACCATTGGTCATGGTGATGTGCTTGGGGTAAGTAGTTTATAAGTATTTAGGCGGCTGGTGCGGAGAGAGATGATGTGTAGCACAAGAGTCCACAATCCAGGGAGAGCTGTGTGAGAAGCATGATATACCGTCCTTGAAGATCGAGGCCACAGAGCCAGATGAGCGACTAACCACCTCTTAAAGTTGATGGAGTTGAGCACGCAATGCGACAATATCATCAATATTGGTGGAACCAGATACCATAATCCCGAGCTGCAAATAGACACATAAGCCGGGCGGCAAGGAGGCAGGAGGCTTGCCGGACAAAACCAGCGGCTACTACAGAAGAACAATGAGGACAGCGAGAAACGAAGCCGCGCGGGCACCAGTGGTAAGACGAGGCCGCACGCAAAAATAGACATGCCACGGAGGGTAGAACCGTGAGCGGCAGTGGGTAGAAATAATAGAGTACAGCAAACAGGCACAAGACCGAGCGGGGGAGACAGACCGCACCAATATCCGGAGCGGTAAGAGAAGAGAAGCCTCCTAGACTAGAGAGCAAGAGAAGCCGCACGGCCTCGATGTCAACACACCAGCGGCAAAAGGCCGCGAACAAGATGCGTAGCGGTTAGGTGGAAGAAGCCGCCACGCCGAGACACGAGAAGAAGTCACACGATCATAGTGATAATACACTAGCGACAAGGAGGATGTTGCGACCAATATGCGGAGCCCGCAGCAGAGAGGAGAGGCCGCTAGCGACAAGACAAGTCGCAACGACTAAGCAGAGAGGAGAGGCCGCATGGTCACGGTGAGCACACCAGCGGCAAGGAAAGATGTCGTGACCTAGAGCGGAGCTTGTAGCGGGAGAGAAGCCGCAGCGGCTAAGAGTGCACCAAGCGGGACGCCCACAGAGATTGAAGAAGGGAGACCGCAGCGGGTAGGAGAGCGGCAGCGGTAAGGAAAACTGCGCGGTCTCAATGATAACACAAGCGGCACAGAACGGTGCCGCGACCAGACGCGGTGCTTGCGGCAGTTCAAAAAAATTCGTAGCGAGAAAAGAAGTCGCAGTGACAAGGAACGAAGTCACACGATAAGATCAGAGAAGGAGAGATTGCGGATAGAGGAAGAAACCGTAGCGAGATGGCGAGAAGTCGAGCGGGAAGAAAGAAGAAATTAGTCGGTTAGGGGGAATGGCCCACCAGATCGAGAGGTTTCTAAAAGGGGGGTAAGACGAGGTGGAAGCCACGAGAGAGAGGAAGAGGAGCGGTCAGAAAAACAATAAACCGCGCAGGAAGTCGCAGTTAGAAGCAGGAAAGGCCGCAAGTGTTGAAACCGGAAAACCGGTCTCTTGTGGAGTTCGACCTTTGGGGAAGGGGTGGCCGCACACCTACTTCACTCCTGCAAGAAAACGACAAAGGAAAGAAGAAACAAGGACTAGACCAAGGGCCCGGCGTGGAGGTCCCACCACAAACCCGGAAGATCTCAGAGCGCTTCCCCTCCTTAGCCAAATGCCGGGCTAAGGTACCTCAGAAAGCGCTAGTAGGCCAGAGAATTAGTAAGCGTGCCTTCTGAGGTACCCCTTGGGTCCTATTTATAGGAAAAGATGGCCTGCCAATATACAACCTTCACTGTTTTCGAGGACTACAGACAAACCAAAAGGGGCCACAGTAAAAGTGTGCCATGGCCAAGATGCGAGCTGGACCTGAGGGGCACTCGCTCGGCAGGGGGCCCGACTCGCCTCGCCCTGGGCCTAGGCGGGCACGGGCTCGGCGGACTGTGCTCGGCTAGCGCTGGGCTCGGCTAGACTATTGCCGAGCTCGGACTCGGCACGACGATCGCCGAGCTCGGACTCGGCACGGAGATCGTCGAGCTTGGCTCGACTATCGTCGAACCCTGTCTCCGCACCCGAGCTTGGTCTCGGCAAGCTGGGCTTCGTTCGACCATCGCCGAGCTTAGCTCGACTATTGCCGAGCTCGGACTCGGCAAGCTGGATCCAAGTTGATCTGAGCCGGCCGGTTCAACCTCTGTCGACCACTCGCAGGATACGGGGTTGTACATAATCCCCGCTCTTTGCGAGGTTGGGACAAGCTCGGAAAGAAACATCCAACCCCACGGGATCCGGCGAGTGCGACAGGGGCAGAAAGGAATCTTCTGGTAGGCCCCACAGGTAGCTATATATATGTACCCCTGCGCATCTGGCTGACCTTTGCCCTTCCCCAAATTCTGACAAGATGCCGCTCCCCAAGGAAGTCTTAGAGCGACTCGCACGCTCCCGCGGGGAGATCGCTGCCCAGGCCGCGGGGCTAACCAACCTTGAAGCCCCTGCTCGCCGTTTTGCCGATCTCAGCTCGGCCAAGCGGGCGAAGCCCCTTCCCCCGGGGGCCGAACCCATCCTGGCCGACTTTACTGCCGCCTTGGGGAACGGGGCCGGTTCCTCCAACCAGCCAATTCTTGGCTCCTCCGCTAAAAGTCTCGTGGAATTGTCTTCTGACCGGGAGAATAGCGGCGAAGCGTCCACCCCCCGGACCAAAAGTGCTCCTGTCAACTCGCCACGGCAGGATCCCGAGGTTAAGGAGCCGGGGTCGCGAGAACCGGCGTCGCCGAGTCGCCTCCCTTCCCGGCAACCCTCCCCTGGATCCCTGGTCGTGGGGAGAGGCGCCGGGATTATCCCTGTTCCCGGCTACCAACTCGCTCCTCAAGAACTGCTGGGGCGTGGCAAGGACCTGCGCCACTTCTCTCCTCGCGCCAACCTGGAGGAGCCAGGCTCGCGCGGTAAGTTTCCGGCATTGTTTTTCTGTTCCGTGGATATTTGCTTTTCTGACCGTCTTTCAACTCTTCACCCAGAACTTCCCGGGCGGACGGAGGACGGCGAGTCCGTGGATCGACCTCCTTACTCACCCCTCCCTTCTCCAAGCGCCCTGGACGCCTTCCTGGACTCCGAGGTGGGCAGCCCTGAACGCGCAAGACGGGAGCGGAAGGTTCTCAAGAAGCTGGTGCGCGAGCTCCACGACCTGCAGAAGGACAACAACAGGCTGCAGTGGGAGTGCTCGCGTCTCGCGGACGGTGCTGGAGTCAGCCTGGCGTTCGAGGAGGCGTCTTCCTTGGTGCTGATGGACGAAATCGACGAGAACCTGCGGGTGATAAACAGGAACATGGGGCGGCTTCGCGAACTTCATGCGCGGCGGCCTGCGACGGCGGGCCGGCGAGACCGGGGAGAATGAAACGGCTCTTCTGTCAGTCGGCCGGTACTCGCCCCCGCCCTCGCATGGTCCTCGCGCCCCTATTTGTATTTTTTCTTTTATTTATTCTGAATGGTCTGCATGTAATAATCTTGGAACAACTTTTTAACTACTTTGTATATGTAGACGCTTTTTCAATATTTCGGCGAGTCTTTTCGAATTCCCCCTTCGGGGACCTGGCCAGCTCGCAAGGCTTGCGAGGAGAGGGTGGCGAGGTGGCGCGGCGAGACCGGACCGATCGGCCGACTCGCCCTCCCTCTCACCCTTCTTTACCTTCTTCTATAAATAGACCTTCTCACCTACCCCCGAGGCACGCCTTTATTGCTTTCGAATTTTTGCTTCGCTCCTGTCTTCCCGAGCTCGCGCTTTCCCTTTTCTCTGTGACCATGGTGAAGACCAACCCTGATGCGGACGGTCGGTCTAAGTGCGCCCAGCACTTCGTTGATCACTGCTTTTTCGAGGGGCACATCACAGAGGAGGAGCTCGTCGAGTTCACGGCGGCGTTCGTTCCCCCCGGCTTCCAGGCTCGCAGGCCCGCCGAGCATGAAGCCATCAACTCCTTCCCGGAGGGCGAGCTCGCCTTTCCCATCTCGCACTTCGAGGTGGGACTGCGCCTCCCCCTCTGGCCAGAAATCCGCCAGATCCTGAAGTACTACGGCGCGGTGCCCGCGCAGTTGAATTCCAACGCCATCGCTATGATGGTGGCGTTCGCCTGCTTCCTTCGCCGGGAGCGAATTGAGTTCAACCTCGCGGTATTCCGCAAGTTGTTCTCTTACAAGGCTACTCCCGACGGGGTCGCCTACTTCGGCGGGTCCTTCATCAAGGTTCGCGAGCTGGCGAACAAGAACCACAATTGGATGACCCGGCTCGTCTTCATCAAGGGCGAGCTCGGCAACATCCCCTTTCGCCCCCTGCAGAAGAGCGAGGACATATACCGTCCTCCTTCCCTGTCGGGTAGCGACGCCGACCTCCACAAGTTCTTCCTCCACAAGGACTTTGAGGTCGCCTTCCTCCGCCGCGGCCTTGACTTGCTTCAGCCCGTTCTCCCCGGCGAAGGTATACCTCGCTCAGCCTTCTCGCGAACTTTATCAAGGTGGATCTCATATGATTTTTCTCTCTCTCTTTTTTTGACTGAGTCTTTCTCTGCAGGGGAACGGGTTCTCCCGGAGCATCCGCCGTTCGCCGACCCGGGGATATTCTCGGACCCTCTGGAGCTGGCCCGGGCGGCGGCGCTGGCTTGTCGCGAGGAGCAACCGCGAGTCCAACCCTCCGGCAAGAAGCGCTCGGAGTCCGGGGGGTCGAGCTCGCGCCCCGATTCTTCGCTCCCCAAGAAGAAGAGGGCGAAGGTGGTCTCGCGCGGACGGCTGCACCTTCCCTCGTCTCCCGCCAAGTTCATGAGCTCGCCGGAGGCTCTGTCCGATGAGCCGCCCTTGAGCCCGCTGAAAGAAGCCTCCTCCCCCCGAAAGGGGAAGAAGAAGAGCGGGCCGTCCTCCGATTCTACCGGGGAGGACACCGTCCGCGAGCCCAGTCTGCCGAAGGATCACCCCAACTTCGGCAAGGGGTGCAAGAGCAAAGATGCGGCTGGCGAGCCCATCTTGAAGTGGGACGAGGGGGCTCACCGAGTTTCCGTCTCCACTCGCGCCCCCTCCTGGGGAGCTCGCCGGCCGCCCACCGCCCATGCCTTCGCTTTCGGCTTCGGCCTCTACAGCCGCGACAGCGCCGAGTCGTACAAGAAGCTGACCCCTAGTCAGCTCGGCTACGAGGGGATGCAGGCCCACCTGCGGGCCTTTGAGCTCCATCACATGATGGTCCGCCGCGGCTTCCAGCTCAGCAACGCCCTGCTGACTGCCGAGCAGGAGCGCGACCTGGCGAAGGAGAGCGCGGTCGACGCGGAAAGGCGGTTCGGCCTCGCGGACGCTCTACTCGCGAAGTCTGTCGGCGGCCTGGTAATCGCTGGATACCTCTATTCACCTCGCTTAAGATTATTCCTGCGCGTGTTCTGAACTTCTAGTCTTACAGGACGCCGAAGCCGCTAACGTGATGCGAGACGAGATGGCTCAGTTGCGGGCTCAGCTCGCTGAGCGGGAAGCCCAGCTCGCCGATCAGAAGACATATTCCCAGGAGCAGGAGGCTGTTGCCGCCCGGCTGGGGGCGGAGGTGGAGGAATTGAAAGAGAAGAATAAGGGGCTCCTGGGAGAGGTCCTTCGCCAAGCCGACGCTCTCCTTCCCCCGGGCGCCAGCGAGCCGGCCTTCCCCTTCAAGAGGCCCCGGGTGTTTGGCGAGGCTGACGTCGCGGAGCGGCTGCGAGTCAACTCCGTCGAGGCTGCCGAGTGTCTCCTACAGGCCATGCGGGGGACGGGGATCTTGGTGGAAGGCTGCGAGGAGGTCACCGTCCGGGAGCTCCTGCCAACCCTGTTCCCGCCCAGCCCGCCCAGCGAGAAGGAAGATAGCTTTGACTCGCTTTTTGCTGGGGTGAGGGAGAAGGACGCTCGGCTTGGTGACGAGGAGGACCGCCACTCGAGGGGGAGGGCGAGAGTTAATTTTTGTTTTCTCTTCTCTGTTCTTTTTTGTACCCTGCCGAGGCGGGCCTTGTAAACCTGTAATGATAATTCAAAGATATTTTTGCACAATTTTGCTATCTTCTTTTCGAGCTTACTTGCGATGTTATACCCGCGCGCTAGGTAGAGCGACCTCGCCTGTAGAATGTTTTGAGTTAGGACCAGCACCCGCGGTGCTCGCGGCGAATCCCTAGGACGCGTGCTCGCGCCATACCCTGCTCGCGCCTCACCTTCCCCTGCCATGTCTCGCCTTAGTTTTTCGATAATTCAGACAAGTGAAAACACGCTTGGGTCAAGATATTGCCGGCATCCGCCTTAGACGTCAGGGCATGTCTTTCGCCGAGCTAGCTGGAGCGAGGCTGGGCTCGCTGGAGAGAGCCGCTCTCCTTCCCCTGAGTCTGGGACAGAACCAAGGTTTCTTTAGTAGCGAGCTGGAGAGAGAGAGGGGGTAGGATATTCCGAGCTCGCCGTCTTAACTGGCGAGCTCCCCCCCCCCCCCCTGGTATTTTCCTCGGGCCAACTCCCAGTCTCGGCTTCAGGGTTGTAGCGACGTCCATCGAGACTCGGCCGTGCCAGCTAGGTGGGGGCCTGGCAGGGGAGTGACGAGACCTAACCCGAGAGCGAGAAGACTTGGAAACTTTTGCCTCTCCCGGGTGCTACCACCGGGCCAGTCAGCTAGGTGAGAGCCTGAGGGCGGGTGTTGAACATCCTCCGGGCTCAGCCCCAGGGTCATAACGATGTCCATCGAGACTCGGCCGTACCAGCTAGGTGGGAGCCTGGCAGGGGAGTGACGAGACCTAACCCCAGAGCGAGAAGACTTAGAAACTTTTGCCTCACCCGGGTGCTACCACCGGGCCAGTCAGCTCGGTGAGAGCCTGAGGGCGGGTGTTGAACATCCTCCGGGCTCAGCCCCAGGGTCATAACGATGTCCATCGAGACTCGGCCGTACCAGCTAGGTGGGAGCCTGGCAGGGGAGTGACGAGACCTAACCCCAGAGCGAGAAGACTTAGAAACTTTTGCCTCTCCCGGGTGCTACCACCGGGCCAGTCAGCTGGGTGAGAGCCTGAGGGCGGGTGTTGAACATCCTCCGGGCTCAGCCCCAGGGTCATAACGATGTCCATCGAGACTCGGCCGTACCAGCTAGGTGGGAGCCTGGCAGGGGAGTGACGAGACCTAACCCCAGAGCGAGAAGACTTAGAAACTTTTGCCTCTCCCGGGTGCTACCACCGGGCCAGTCAGCTAGGTGAGAGCCTGAGGGCGGGTGTTGAACATCCTCCGGGCTCAGCCCCAGGGTCATAACGATGTCCATCGAGACTCGGCCGTACCAGCTAGGTGGGAGCCTGGCAGGGGAGTGACGAGACCTAACCCCAGAGCGAGAAGACTTAGAAACTTTTGCCTCTCCCGGGTGCTACCACCGGGCCAGTCAGCTAGGTGAGAGCCTGAGGGCGGGTGTTGAACATCCTCCGGGCTCAGCCCCAGGGTCATAACGATGTCCATCGAGACTCGGCCGTACCAGCTAGGTGGGAGCCTGGCAGGGGAGTGACGAGACCTAACCCCAGAGCGAGAAGACTTAGAAACTTTTGCCTCCTGGGGGTTTAAGCTGCGAATCCCTTTACCTTCACTATTTTAACAGAGCGTGAAATACGGCAACGAGATTCTCTTTCGTTCTTAAAGCCAAGTCATTTACAATATTTTCAAGGGTAAAAACGTTTCAGATCGTCGCCACTCCAAGTGTGGCTGAGGGTGTCCCCTCTTACATCTTGGAGGCGATACCCCCCCGATTTCAAGGCCTCCTGCACAATGTAGGGGCCCTCCCAATTGGGGTGGAGTTTTCCCACAGCGGCTGATCTCCCTGCCGCATCCACTTTTTTCAAGACAAGGTCCCCCTCCACGAACTGCTTGACACGGACGTGCTTGTCGAAATACTTGGCCATCCTTCGCTTGGCCTCTTCCTGCCTGATGACGGACAAGTCGCGTAGTTCCTCCACCATATCAAGGGAGAGTCGGAGCTCCTCCTCATTCTCTGACCTCCATTCTTCCCTTCCGGCTCCTGCCTCGACGACCCGAGGCGTCTGGACCTCGAATTCGATAGGAAGAACGGCCTCGCAGCCGTGAGAGAGCTTGAAAGGAGTCTCCCCCGTGGCCGTATTGGGGGTGGTCCTTAACGCCCAAAGGACCGATGGAAGCTGCTCCACCCAGCTTCCCTTCAAGTTTTCCACTTTCTTCTTTAAGAGGTTCACGATGATTTTGTTGGCCGCTTCCACCTGCCCGTTGCTCCTGGGATGATGGACAGAAGCAAACCGAAGGTCAATCCCTAGCTGCTCGCAGAAACGAATGAACTCCGTACTGGCGAACTGAGGTCCGTTGTCCGTGACAATAGCTTGTGGCAGCCCATGCCTGCAGATGATCTCCCCCCAGATGAAGTTCCTGACTACCTGAGAGGTTACCTTGGCTAGAGCCTTCACCTCCATCCACTTAGAAAAATAATCGATCATGACCAACAAGAACCTCCTCTGCCCGCTGGCCTGAGGGAAAGGTCCTACAAGGTCCAGCCCCCATATGGCGAAGGGCCATGGTGCCATGATACTTCTTAACCTCTGAGCCGGCTGGAGCTGGAGCGGGGCATATAGTTGGCACTTATGACACTTTTTCGCGAATTCGACTGCATCCTGACCGAGGGTAGGCCAGAAGTACCCTTGCCTGACGACCCTCCCTTCCAGGGTCCGACTCCCCGAGTGACTCCCACATTCACCGGAATGGACTTCCTCCAAAATTTTGTGCACCTCTCTTTCGGCCACGCAACGGGCCAACATCCCTGAGAGGGTCTTGCGGTACAACTGTCCCTCACGTAGGAGGTAGTATGCCGCCTTGTGCTTGAGCCCTCTTCGATCCATCCCCTCCGGGTATTCTCCGGTGGACAAGAAGATGACGAAGGGATCCATCCATGAGGGATGCTGTTCCACTTCCATTAGCTCCCCCTCCTCGATGGAAGGTCGGAAGAGATCCGTAATGGTGCCTCCCATCCGGGGGCCGTGCTTTGCTAGCTGGTCGACGGGCTCATTTTCTCCTCTCGGCACGTGCTTGATTGAGAAGGTCTGGAAGGTCCCAATGACCCCCCTTACCTTCATCAAATAGAGCTGCAGGGTGGGCTCCCTTGCCTCAAACTCCCCCTTGATCTGGGAAGCCACCACCATGGAGTCAGTGAGGACCTCCACGTCGTGCACCCCCAAGTCTCTTGCCAGGCGCAGACCTGCGATTACAGCTTCGTATTCGGCTTGGTTGTTGGTGATAGGAAAGTGCATTACTACCGTCTGCTCGATCTTTATCCCCTGGGGACTTTCTAAGATGACCCCGACCCCTAAAGAATGCTTCCCCGAGGCACCGTCCACCCTGACTTTCCAGGGGAGAGGGCGAGTGAGTCTCTCTTCTGCCACCTCGACCACATACTCCGCCAGGAAGTCAGCCATGGCTTGTGCTTTGATTGAGAGGCGGGGGACGAAGGAGATGTCGAACTCGCTCAGTTCCACCGACCATTTGGCCAACCTACCTGAATGCTCCACCCCCCTGAAGATGTTGCGCAGGGGGTGGTCAGTCACTACTCGGATTGAGTGCGCCTGGAAATAAGGCCGAAGCCTCCGGGCTGAGATGATTAAGGCAAAGGCCAGTTTTTCCAGGATGGGGTAGCGGAGCTCGGCCTTCTTTAGTATCCGACTCACATAGTAGACGGGGAGTTGCCTCTTCCCCTCTTCCCGAACCAAAACCGAACTCAAGGCTTCAGCCCCGACCCCTAGATATAGGAACAAGTCCTCCCCCTCCTTGGGCCCTTGGAGCAGGGGGGCCTGAGTCAGCTGTTTCTTTAAAGCCTGGAATGCCTCCTCGCACTCCGAGGTCCATTCAAACCTTCGACCCCCTCTCAAGGTTTTAAAGAATGAGGAACACCTCTCCCCGGCCCGGGAGAGGAATCTACTCAACCCTGCCAACTTCCCTGTCAGCTGCTGTACTTCCTTGGTATTTTGGGGCGACCTTAATTCCAGGATTGCCCTCACCTTGTCGGGGTTAGGTTCTACCCCAGAGGGGGTGAGAAGGTGCCCTAGGAACTTTCCCCGGCTTGCCCCGAAGACACACTTCAAGGGGTTCAGCCTCATCTTAAACTTGCGGAGAGTGGCGAAAGTCTCTTCCAAGTCCTGGATGTGGGAGTCGACATCCAAGCTCTTGACCATGAGATCATCCACATACACTTCGAGGTTCCTCCCCTTCTGCTCTCGGAAGACCCTATCCATCATTTTTTGGTAGGTAGCCCCTGCATTCTTTAGCCCGAAGGGCATCATCTTGTAACAATAACACCCATCTCCCGTGATGAACGAGACATCTTTGACGTCAGGGGGGTGCATCCTGATTTGGTGATAACCTGAAAAAGCATCTAAAAAACTCATTACAGGGAAACTGACGGCTGAGTCAACCAGCGCGTCGATCCGAGGCAGAGGATAACAATCTTTCGGGCATGATTTATTAAGAAGAGAAAAGTCGATACACATCCTCCACCGGCCGTCTCCTTTTTTAACCATTACAACGTTGGAGACCCAGCCGGGGTATTGGATTTCAGATATGAAGCCAGCCTCGAGGAGCTTGGCGACTTCCTCTCTGATTGGCTCGGCGAGCTTGTCCGTGATGGACCTCTTTTTCTGCTGGATGGGGGGAGCCTCCGGGTCCAGGTTGAGGCGGTGGCAGGCCACGTCGGGGTCGATCCCTGGCATCTCCGCGGCGCTCCAGGCGAAGATATCCACGTTCCTCTGGATGCACTCCAGCATCCTGCCTCGAGCTTCCGGGGTCAGACCTCCGCTGACGCGGACCTTCTCCACCCTTCCTCCATTGGTGTGGACCTCCATCTCCTCCACCTCTTCCGCCGCCTCCAGGCGGGACTGCTCCTCCCATTCCCTGGTACCTTCCCCTCCGGGGGCGAGGGCCTCTTCCTCAGCCTCTTCGACGGCCATGGACTCGGCCGACCCCCGAGTCTCTTCCGCGACCTCCTTCCGAGCGCGGCACTCCACCTCCATCTCTTCGTCAGCTTCCTGCCCCTCCTCCTCCAGCCTCCGTCCCATCTCCTCGGCCCCCTCCAGCCAAGAGATGGAGTTTACCGCCGAGACGTAGCACTCCCTTGCCTCCTTGGGGTCTCCTCGGACCCGGATCTGGACCCCCTCGACGTTGAGCTTGAGGCACTGGTGGAAGGACGAGGGGATGCAGCGGAAGGCGCTGATGAGGGGTCTCCCGAAGATGGCGCTGTAACTGCTAGGGGCGTCCACGATAACAAACTTGCAGTTGCGCGACTGCCCCCCTAGAGTGACATGGAGTCCCACTCCTCCCTCGACTTCTTTCCTCTCCCCTGAAAAGCCGAACAGAGGCCCGTCCGAGGCCAACACCCTCCTGGCCTCCACCTTCATCGCATCAAACGCCTTCTTAAAGATGACGTTGACCGAACTCCCATTGTCCACGAGGATCCGGGAGACAGTGAAATCCTCGATGGCTGTCTGGATAACCAGCGCATCGCAGAAGGGGTCCTCGTGACCCGGCAAATCCTCTCTGGAGAAGGTGATCTTCTCCTCCGGGGGAGGGGATTGGGATGTGGAGCCAACGCTCCTCCGGTACATGGTGTGGAGGCTTGACTTGCGGGAAGCCTCGATCCCGGCCCCCCCGTGGATCGCTCCGATCCTTCCTCGGGTGCCCACATCAACCCGGTCTTCGCACCGATCCCCCTCCTCCCGGGGCCGGATCTCCTCTATCCGAACTTCCTGCTGCTGTTGCTGCTCTCTTCTCCCTCTCATCTCGAGGAACTCCGGACACGTGGATGTGAGGTGCCCCTCTTCCTGATGAAAGTCGCAATAGGGCAGGTCCACCCTGACCTCCCTCCTTCTCCTCGGCTGTCCTCTCCTCCTTCCCCTCATGGCAATTGCCATTGCCTCCTCCTGGTCGGGGAGAGGGGGTCTCTGACCCTGCCTACCCCCCTGAGGGTTGTACTGCCCTCGGCCACCCTGGCGGTTATCTCCTCCCTGATAACCCCTTCGTGGTGCCTGGTCTTGCCATTCGGGCCTCCACCCCAAACGGTGGGTCTGCTCCGGACGCACCCACCTGGGTTGCGGCTGCTGCTGCGGCTGCTCCCTCTGCCGAGGTTCAGCCCTCCTCTCCTCCTGAATTCGGCCACCCCTTGGCCTTTCCTCTTCCACGGCCCACTTGGCCAACCTTCGCGCGAACTCTGGATGCGCTGCCTCCATTTCGGCCTCCCTGGCCGCCCTCTCTAGAAGTGCCTCAAAAGACACTGGAGGTGACCTCTTCAGCTCCATGGCGAAGAACCCGGACTGGAGACCCAGGGTAAAGGCCACCATCATGGTGTGCCCTGGCATCTCCTGAACTTGGGACAGTTCCTCTTGGAACCTGTCCAGGTAGCTCCCCAGGGTCTCTCCTACCCTCTGCTTGATGCGGAACAAAGACTCCGCCTCCCTCTTCCTCTTCTTTGAAGTGGTGAACCTCAGCATGAAACCCCGTCGCAGATCCTCAAAGCAGTAAATGGACCCGGTCGGGAGTTGGTGGAACCACTCTCTCGCCTTTTCCCTGAGGGTGATGGCGAAGAGTCGGCACTTGAAGCCGTCTGACATCTGTCGAATGGAGACCATGTCCTCGAACCACTGGATGTGGTGGACCGGGTCTCCTCTCCCGGAGTAGTAAGTCATCTCCGGCTCGCGAAACCCCTCGGGAACGGGGGCTGAAGAAACGAACTCGCTGAAAGGGCTCCCCCCCTCAGCCGGGCGAGTCGGGAACTCCCTCCCTGCCGTCTCGCCAAAGTGGTACTCGGCGGCCGAGCCGGGGAATAGAACTCGCCCCTGGAACTCGCGCTCGCCCCTCTCGGCGGGCTCCTTCCCTGGTCGCCTGAGCGGCGCGTCGTCGCCGAGTGCGGGAACGGCGACCACCGAGACAGCCGGCGTCGCACTCTCAGCTCGCATGCCGAGAGCGGTCCTGACGAGCCCGAGGATCTCCTCCCTAAGCTCCGCCGGCATGCTCGCCGCTGGGGGTGGGGGAGGGGGTGGCGAGTTGCCCCTGCCTGATCCTTGTCCTTCTTCCCCGGTCATCGAACCTGCAGAAGATTTTCTCTGCTGACCACTGTCCACGCTCACCGCACCAAAATGTTGAAACCGGAAAACCGGTCTCTTGTGGAGTTCGACCTTTGGGGAAGGGGTGGCCGCACACCTACTTCACTCCTGCAAGAAAACGACAAAGGAAAGAAGAAACAAGGACTAGACCAAGGGCCCGGCGTGGAGGTCCCACCACAAACCCGGAAGATCTCAGAGCGCTTCCCCTCCTTAGCCAAATGCCGGGCTAAGGTACCTCAGAAAGCGCTAGTAGGCCAGAGAATTAGTAAGCGTGCCTTCTGAGGTACCCCTTGGGTCCTATTTATAGGAAAAGATGGCCTGCCAATATACAACCTTCACTGTTTTCGAGGACTACAGACAAACCAAAAGGGGCCACAGTAAAAGTGTGCCATGGCCAAGATGCGAGCTGGACCTGAGGGGGCACTCGCTCGGCAGGGGGCCCGACTCGCCTCGCCCTGGGCCTAGGCGGGCACGGGCTCGGCGGACTGTGCTCGGCTAGCGCTGGGCTCGGCTAGACTATTGCCGAGCTCGGACTCGGCACGACGATCGCCGAGCTCGGACTCGGCACGGAGATCGTCGAGCTTGGCTCGACTATCGTCGAACCCTGTCTCCGCACCCGAGCTTGGTCTCGGCAAGCTGGGCTTCGTTCGACCATCGCCGAGCTTAGCTCGACTATTGCCGAGCTCGGACTCGGCAAGCTGGATCCAAGTTGATCTGAGCCGGCCGGTTCAACCTCTGTCGACCACTCGCAGGATACGGGGTTGTACAGCAAGAACAAACCACCCGGTTAGAAAAGGAGAGCCAGGAGGAAGACCAAGCCGCCCGATCAAGAAGAGAAACTGAGCGGTTAGAAAACAGGTCGGACCTTGCTCTTATACCATGTAGAAAACAAAGGGCGAACCTTGTATATACTTCTTTCATATATCAAATACAAGAGAGAATACAAATATATAGGAGAAGAGAGGAAGGAAGAATCTTATACAATAGATGTGGGACTAAAGGAGAAGGAAGAAAGGGGCCTATAAATGGGCATTTACATCATTTATCCTTAAGTCTGAACCACCATTTCGATCGTTTTTGTTGGCTGTGCATTTGTAGTACACGAGACGATAGAATCTTTTGCTGGGTTTTTGAGACCTTAAAATTTATTGGAGGTAAACAATCAACCACCATTTATACGGATCAAGATCAAGCAATGGAAGTTGCCATTAAGAGGGTTTTAGTAGCACTCGTCATCGCTTATACCAATGACATGTTTCAAAAAAAACACCATCGAAGGTACCAACTTTCAATCATGATAAGCAGGTTAGGTCTTTATTTTATACTTGCATGAGTAAATGTGATAATGAAAAAGTGTTTGAGCTATATTGGAGAGAAATGATAATCAAAGGTAAATTGCAAGAGAATCGATGATTACTTGATCTGGACAACATTAAAATGAGGTGGTTCACTGCATTTAATAAAGGAAGTATTGGATCTCGACATATTATCTACCCAACGTAGTGAATCGACAAATAATCATCTGCACGGAGGCCCAAAGGCTACAGTTCACTAATGAATGCTTCAATGGAATGGAAAAATTGATTTGACTGGTGAATGAGTGAACATAATGAAGACTTTAAATGTAAACAAGGTACTATTACTCTAAAATTCCAAATGTGTTTAATAATTAAGCAAATGTTAAAGATATATACTAGAAAAATATATCTAGTATTTGAGCAAGCTTTTATGAAGGGTGTTGTAGGTTTGATGGTAGTGGAAGAAATAATATATGACCAAGATATGATCGTAAACAACACACGCCTTTGTGATGGAGGTAGTGTTAAAAAGCAGTGGATTGTGACAATAGAGACTAAGAGCAATGATATATAGTGCTCTTGTAGGAGTTTCAAATAGAGGGTTTATTGTGCAAACATGCATTGTAGGTATACAATATTCGTAATGTAAAGAATATTCAATCAAATTACATTTTGAGGAGATTTGCAATGCAAGCTAAGAAGTGGAATAATTCTCAATGCACACAACCTCAAACCACTACGAGTCCAACTTAATTTTTCAGAAATCACATGATGCGATACACATATGACTTACGTCAACAAATTGAAAATTGCCAACTTGCAAAGTATTATCTTGTGAATGTAATGAATGATGTTGGTTTAAGTATAGAAGATTTGGTTGACAAAGATGAGAAAATTAGAAAGGGCTTTGTTGACCACTTTGACAAATGGCAAAAGTGTTGTGAAAGATTCACCATCAATGTGATCAAAAGGAGTATGAAACACACGTTTGAAGAATTATTGGGAGTCCCCCTTAAAGAAACTAAATAAGGTTATATTTTTTAATGCTTATTTGCACTAAATTGCGATGGACTCATCATTTTATGTATTTCTAATTTCAAACAGAGAGGTCGTGCAGTGCCAAAGGGGAGGGCCCGAGTATTATTAATGTTCTGGTGCAACCAAAAGAGCATAATTTCATGGATATTTCTTACGAGATTGATTCAAATTCAAACTCCACTCCACCAAATGTTGATTTGAACTACGAATTCTCTATGAATGATGACTTATCTGTTAATGTACCTTTAAAATTTTCACATATTCCTGATGTATTCAACTGGTAAATTATATGTCACTATTAAAAATATTGTGCTTTCACGTAGCATGGCCTCCGTAGTATGTGAAGATATGAGTTTACTAGTTTAAAAACATTCAATAACCACAGAATGTTCAGAAACATAAATAAATAATTATCCAACAACATTGTGTTCATCATCATTGCTCCACCAAGACATCCCAATTTTTGCCTACAGAATATTGAATTAACACATTAACAAGTGAGTAATTCAACTTGTTTATAATTCTCCCAATACTAGCGTATTGGTTCCGATACACTCTTATTACAGCCAAAGACGATCATAATACAGGTCGTCGAGACAGTATTTTAAAAATCCAGTTGTATTTAAATGTTTACTTGAAAAAAGTTAAGGGAATACATAATGCACAATATACAGAACTTGTAAACCCTATAAACTAAACCAAGTTATGGTATTGTGCAGTGAACATGTAGTAGGTTTTTTCTCATAATACTAGCAAACCTAGTACGAGCGTATTGGCATAAATCCGACTATATAAAATTACAATACGATTGTATAAAAGCATAGAAAGTCAATAATTGACAAATCTGGACGTATAATGTTGAGCCTAAACATGAAACACAACCTATATAAACATACAGAACTAATCCTGCAAAAACAACATATAGAACTAATCTAATATGGCGGGAACCACTGCATGAATAGTACATGAAACAACATAGAAATCCCTAGCTAGGAAAATCAGTAATAGGGATAGACAATAATAACAAAAACTCAATAATAACATCATCATCATTGTCCTGAAATGAATAAGCGAGTTTAAATTGTTTTTTCGAACCAGCTAAATGCTACCAGGTATTGCTACAAATTTTTCTTTCGAGCCAGCTAAATGCTACCAGGTATTGCTGCAAATTTTTCTTGCCCTTTGTCTCTTCCTTCTGCTCCACCAAGACAACCCAATTTTCAACCTGCAAGATATTGAATTAAACATGAATTAATGCATTAACATGTGCGTAATTCAACGTGTTTCTAACTCTCCTAGTACCATTGTATTGATTCCGCTACACTCTTATTATAGCCAAAGATGGTCATAATACAGGACGTTGAGACAGTATTTTAAAAATCAAGCTGTATTTAAATGATTACTTGAAAACGAAGTTCAGGGTTCATAGTTCACAACATTCATAACTTGTAAACCATATAAACTAAACCAAGTTGTGATATTGTGTAGTGAACATGTAATAGGTTTTTTCCCCAAAATACTATCAAACCTAATATGAGCTTATTGGCATAAATCCAACCATATAAAATTACAATATGATCGTATAAAAGCACAGAAAGCCTGAATTAACAAATCTGGTCATATAATGTTGAACGTTAACATGGAACACAACCTACAGAAATATACAGAACTGCATAAATAAAACAACTAAACAACTCATAGTTTGTCAAGGGCAGAGAGGAAGAGAAGCATGCAGAGAGAACCGGAAAAGAAGTAAGAGGAGATTGTCTTGTAAGCCCTAAACTAAACTAAAGTAAACCAAGTAGTATAATTGTGTAGTGAATATGTAATAGGGTTTTTTTCTCATAATACTGTCAAACCTACTACGAGTGTTTTGGGATAAATCTGACCGTATAAAATTACATTACGATCATATAAAAGCACAGAAACCCGGTATTGACAAATCTGGCCATGTAATTTTTAGCGTAAACATGGAACACAACCTACAAAAACACACATAACTAGTGATGCTCAAACAACATAAAAAATTAAGCATTTCTACTTACACATTATCTTTTTTGGGAAGATCTTCAGAATCTCTATTGCAATCTCTGCTCAAATCTTTGGCATTACTGCTCCCCGTTTTTGAAGCTTCTCCCAAGAATTTCACCCTTCCCCAGTATAGCTTTCATATACATCATCAAAAACACATCACAATCATTTTCAGTTGATTGTGTTGGGCAATCTTCAACAAAAGAGATTGGCCACTCGTGAATGTTTTAGGGAAGGACCTCCTAGCATCTTATTCAAAGAAATCAATCTACGTAAGGAAAAATTAGTGTATAATAATTATATGCGGTAAGTAGCACTGAAAAACATTACATAGCATTTTTGGGAGTTTATTGTAATTTGATAGCTTGTAAAGTGAATCATAGTATTGCCAACACTCTTCTTTTAATTATATTCCCAATGAACACAGCCCAATGATTACCAAGATGTGCGAGAATAAATATATAGTCAGCGTACATCACTGAATTTGAGGTGATGTGGCTGACTAGGGTTGTTGTGCTCATTTAGCTTTACTTTAGATTCGGCTAAATAATTTCAATTAGTACAAGACTTTGCCAAAAAGTACTTGAAGTTTGTTTAAAAGCTAATTGAGAAGACATACTAATAACATGATTGGGGAAAACATATAGGAATTGCTTAAACTTTCTAGGATTCATCGATTTTTTGGGGATTAGTACAACGTTGTAATAATCTAAGTGGACGTCATTAATCCAGTCTCTTCCCAAAAAGTCATCAAAATGTTATAGATACAAACAAATATTACCCTTTTGAATTACTATACTATTTTTGTATCAAAGGATTAATAAGTTAAGCAATCTTTCATTATAAATTAAAGCTATCCAATATAAATGAAAGCACCAAAAAAGTGAAAACCTATTCTGGAACTTCGAAAAAACATGGTCTATGATCACCTGCTTGATTTTGGCTATGCTTTTTATTCCAAGATATTCTATTTGAGAGGATGATGAAGCAAATTTACAATTTTCGAGGTCTGGTCGGTACCGACCAGACCTCTGGTCGGTACCGACCAGACCTCTGGTCGCTACCGACCAGACCTCTGGTCGCTACCGACCAGACCTCTGGTCGCTACCGACCAGACCTCTGGTCGCTACCGACCAGAGCTATTTTATATTATAGCTCTGGTCAATACCCAAACTCATGTTGCACTTCTATGTCAGACCTGAGCTCCGCTGGCGAGCAAAACAATTTACTGGACCCGGCAACAAGCGAAGGAAGACGGGGAGATGTGTCAAATTTCATGCTTTCACCACCGCCACCAAAACAACAACAATAACTTCGACGACAGAGGAAGGATCCCTTTCCATCTGCTGCCACGGACGCCACACAAAAAATCCATTCCTTCTCCACGTGTAGATATTTTATATTTATGTTTTTTTATTTAAAAAGTGTCATGTTCTTCAAATATGGAGAACATTGTTAGAGTTGAACAACCAATTTGTACATATTTGAAAAACCTAGTACAATGTGAATATCTAAATATAGAAATCCTTATTGGAGATGCTCTCACACTTCAGAAGTTTAGCTCTCCATTAATTTCTACAAACACTTAAACACTCATTATTATATTGAGAGTTAACTTGTAAATATATAAATAATTAAGATGGTCATAACATCTGATGTGATTGAATTATATGTAACACAAATTAATTAAGTATGATAATTTATGTTAAAATTAATATTAATTTTTTTGTTGTAGTTCAACAAATGTTCTGCTCATAGATTAAATATTATTTATCTCCTCATAGCATACGACGTACATAATTGAATTATATATGACAAATTAATTAAGTATATGAGAATTAATGTTTAAATTAATATTAATATATTCACGCATATATTATGAATACAAAAACTAAATTTTAGTCATTTATCTCACACTAATTTTTTTTAGGGCAAAAAATCGTGGCTAATACTTCAATATTTTCTATGAATTAAGAATTGTAGCTAAAATATAATCCACGAATTAGGAAACCGTGACAAATAGTTTGTTTTTAGTCACCAATTTGATAAATTGTGGCTAATGTGTTCTTTTTTGTCACCAATTTGATATTTGTGGCTAATACTTGATTATTAGTCATGATTTATGGGTCATAACTAATACTTAACTATTAGCCATAATTTTGACCCATGACAAAAAAGTGTGACTAAAAGTAATTTTTCTAATGGTATATGTACTAAAAGGATCAAGATGTACAACAACTTGAGAGGTACTTGCAATTAAACTTGTACATGTCGTCGCATAATGAATCAATTAGAGAAGCATGTTAGCATGTTCAATACTCAAAATAGACTATCATCAGATACTCTACTCGGGGTATTCGTGCTCTTTTGTGGTTGATAGAAATATTGCAAGATGAGCTTCATGCCCTTCTTCCAAAATTGCATCGGTGCAATAGATGGAACTCATGTTAATGCTAGTATATCGGTTGAAGATCATTTATTTGGCGACATGGTACTCCGACCCAAAATGTTATGGTTGTTTATGACTTTCAACATGTGCTTACCTTCGCTATGAATGACTTGGAAGGATCAACATACGATAGTCACATTTTTTTTTCAGCAATTAGTAATTCTAGTCACCATTTCCCGAATCACTCAAGGTAACTTTGTTTTAATTTTTGATACTTACACTTATAAAAATTTAGTTACATATCATATATTGGATGTATAGGAAAATATTATTTAAGTGGATGTGGGTTATCCACTACAACACAGTTATTTGAAATTGTACCCAAAAATTGGGTACCATCATTCAGATTTTGCTCGCTATAGTCACCCAGTCAATGGAAAATTTGAGATATTTAATCAATCTGCGAAGCGTGATAGAGAAAACATTCGGTGTGTGCGGAAAAAGGTAAACTAAGGGGCATGCCATGCCACCATATAATTTTGAAAAACAGGACAATATTGTGATGGCAACGATGACATCACATCATTATATTCCAAGGCGTCCTTCAAGCACGAATCTTAATTTCAGCGCATGTGATGATGATAATTTTATTTACCCAGAGCGACAATACGCACAATGACATCGGAATACATGCACAAATACATGTGGTATAGGCGAGATGATTGTGTTGTGTGAGTCTATAACACAACAATTGCTTGAAGCTAGAAGGCTGGTATTTATTGTTAATCCTTTATAATTTATGCTCATAATGATTCTAATATTTATGTGTTCACACTTTTAGGGGATATAACGAGAAGATCTGTGATATCGGGAGCTGTTGTGTTACAACGAGAAGATCTGTGATATAACGAGAAGATCTGTGATATAACGAGAAGATCTGTGATACACTCTTCACAGATGGTGAGTTGTGAGCTGTTATAGGGAAATAACGAGAAGATCTGTCATATATTATAATTACTTTAAAACTATGCTATTTCACTTTATATGTCACGTAACTGATGATGATGATTTTGCCTTTGGACAAAAATATTATATGAAATTTCAGTTTTATCAAATATTTTATTGACACGGTTTTTCAAACAATTAGTTTTATGGAAACTAGGTTTTACCCAAATAATTTTATATTATTGTTGCGGGTCACCCGGCCTTTTCCCGGTCTAGAGAAATCGGGCCGCCTTAGCTCGGAATCGGATTGGGCGCGCAAACAATCAAAATGAACCGAGCAAATGACAGAAGACATTTTTTACGTGGAAAACCCGAAAATGGGGAAAAATCACGTGGGTGGAACTGTGCGAGCCAAAATCCACTAGCTTCTTATTAATTTAGAGAGTTTGATTTGATTTCGGAGGGCGACAAGCCGCTACTCCATTACAGGTGCAAAAAAATGAGGAAAAATGGTTAAGTCCTCGGAGCCTCGATGGAAGCGCTCCGGCCTTTGAATGTTGCTGAGCTCGCGGAACCTGGGTGGGAGCGTCCCGGCTGGAAAATTCTCTTACTCCACGGAGCTTCGAGAAGGAGCACTCTCGTTGATGTGGAGCCTTGATGGGAGCGCTCTCGCGGAGGCGATTGACGTGACTTGGAGCGGGTTGGAGTTTGAGCGCAAGGAGGAGAGCGAAGAGAATTCCTGAGCGGAGAATCAGGCTAAGTCCACGATCTCGCCGGAAAACCTCAGAGCTCTCTCTTGTCTCTGAAGTTGTTTGACTTCAAATGAAAGGCTTTGGGTCTATTTAAAATTTTTTGGAGGGTCATGATGGTAATTGCGACGGGGAATGATTTGTTCTGGCAAATGATATTGCTCTATTTTGATCACCTGGATCACCACTTTGGTCAAAATAATGAGAGTACCCCCTGGGAAATTCGGGCGGCCCGAGCAAGGTGCCCCGGAGGCGGTGGTGGCTGGTGGTCGCCGTCTTCAAAGAAGGTGGTTAGAGACCACAACCGGCGCGCCGACGCGCAGGGCATAGCTGCGTAGCATGCGACGGCGCAACGGGGCCGCGCGGGGGGGGGGGGGGGGGGGGGGGGGGGGGGGGGGGGGGGGGGGGGGGGGGGGGGGGGGGGGGGGGGGGGGGGGGGGGGGCCCTGCGACCGCGTGGGGGCACGACGGCGCGACGACGCAGCCGCGTGGGGGCACGGCCCCGCGACCGTGTCGGGGGAATGACACTGAGGCTGCGCGGGGCACGACCGCGCGGGGGCGGGGTCCCGCAGCCGAGCGGGCTAGTCACGCGCGGCCGCGCGAAGTGCGGTCGTGCGAACTAGTTGTGCGCGCCCGCGCGCAGGCTGGGTGCACCTGAGCAGCCCTGTCAAGCGCGTGCGCGGGTTTGGTTATTCCTTGGGGGCTCCTAGGGCTTGTGTCTTTGCTATGCGTAATCGGTTCGGTCGGACTTGCGTGTACTCGGTCTGAGTCTCACCGGTTTGACTTGGAAATTTCTAGGGGGACCCCATCAAATGCCCCAAAATTTTCACGAGTCATGATCCGTGAAGCGATGGGCGTGGAAATTTTTTGCTTCTTTCGGCACACTTCAATCGTTAGAAAATTATTTGCCATGCATGCTTTGTGAGATACCGGTCAAATATTGATACTTATTTGCTGCCCGTTTGAGGAAGAAAAATCTGGTAAGAAATATCTTCCAAATTTGGTGGTCTTTCTTTATGAGCCTTCTCATTAATGCCTATAAATTAGAGGGGGTCATTCTGCTCTTTCCTCACGCTATTTGTAGTGATTTTGAAGTTTGTGGAGTTTATGTGACCGTCATGTCTCCCTCGAAGAAGGTTAGCATTTTTCTTGTTTTGAGGGTGAGGAACGAAGCAAGCGGGAGAGGGCTCCAATGGCAGTTCTGCGCTGAAGGGCACCGATGCGGAGGATGATTAAAGAGGCGGCAAGCACAGAGGTGGTGGATGTAGCGGCGCGCGGAAGAGGGCGCCCACACACGTGGTAGGTCGCACGAGCACAGGACAGCCTACGCGCGGGCGAGTGCGGTCACGCGGACGGGGTGGCCCATGCGCGAGCGAGTGTACGGGGCTGCCTGCGCGCAGGTGCGGGCGCGCGCGCATGGGGGCTGCCTGCGCGCAGGTGCGGGCGCGCGCGCATGGGGGTTGCCCACGCGCCGGTGCGATCGCATGACGGAGCAGCCTGCACGCGAGCACATGCGTGCGCGGGGATGCCCGTGCGCGGCTGCGATTGTGCGTGTGGGTTCTCTTGCGCTTGTGCTCGGGGGATTTTCTCGCGATCGCGTCGTTCTCCATGCGCGTTGATCCTTTTTCTTTGAATTTCTTTGGTGGTAACGCCCGTCTCTTTTACAGGTGTTGAAAACAACTTTGGGATTTTGGAGGACGTCGAGATCGTAATCCCGTTCCCGCTGGAGCGCATTCAGCGCCCTCTTACGGGCCACTTTGTGATTACGGATGGGTGCTTGAAGGAGGGTTTGCAAATCCCTCCCACTGAGGAGGTGATCGTCTTACTTCTGTTCTGCGGCGTTCCGGTGACACAGTTTTCTCTAGTGAGGCTGGCGAGGATCATGAGTTTCTTTGCTTCTTTCGGGAGCACGGCTCGCGGATGTTGGTCTGCCACTTTCGTGAATGGTGTGAGGTCTGCCCCATCTCAAGAGATCGGGTCGAAGTCCGAATAAACAAGACGTGACTGTCATTCGATGACAAGACCGACTATCGCCATGGAGGGACATTGTATGGGTTCGTCAAGAATCAGTGGGAGCTACCTGAGACTTAGCAGAATCCTCCTGACCACTATCATCATCTTACAAGGAAGGAGCTTGACTTTACTCTGCTACTAGGCTTTGAGAATCTGCGCGAGCTGGGGGTTGTTATTTATAATATCAGTGCATTTATTGTCGAGAAGCGGCTAGTTCTTTTGGTCCCTTTGACGGATGTGGAGCAAAGTTGTGTCGTGTCGCTGGAGCGAGGCAAAAAAGAGGAAGCTAGAATTTTCGCAGCAACATATAGAAGGTTGGTCATCCTCTACTGCCCCCGAGGCCGTTATTGACGTTGCTGACGACTGTCCAGATGATATGGTTGCAGATCCGCCGCTCGCAGAGACTGAGGATGTACCCGAGATTTTCGCAATCGTTCCAGAATCTTGAGTGATCCCTGAGCCGTCGTTAGTGACGAGGAGGGGGAAAGAGAGGGAATGCTTTGCTTGCTAGGTGCTTCTCTGGAAGGTATGTTGGTTGACCCTAGTATTTTCCCTCTTTCGCCTTATTCACATGAGAATAGTTTGCTTTTCGTGCTTGCGTCTTGATGAGCCTCACAATATTGCGTTCTTATACAACGGTACCTATGTGACCACGAAGGACAATTTTCTTTCTCTGCGGGTGAAGCTGGTCTTATCTGAGGACTCGCTGGCGGAGGCCCTAAGGAAGAAGAAGGAGGTAACTTCTTGGCTGATTAATACGGAGTCCCAACTGTCTTCTTCTCAGTCCAAGGTGGAGTTTCTTCGTGTAACGTGCCCTCGACCCAAAGAAACAATCTCACGCCAAAGCGGAGATAACCTAGTCAGGCGGGCCATTATCGGGTTATAGCTTAAGCACCCCAACCGCTCTCCAGAACCTGGCAGGTTGTTGGTGGCCAAAGCGTCTCTTTGATTAGGAAAACTCTCTGGTAAAGCGCGCAGCACGGGAACTTCCCAGGAGGTCACCCATCCCAGTACTACTCTTGCCCGAGCACGCTTAACTATAGAGTTTTCCAACTTCTCATCACCAATTGAGTTGTGTGCAGCGGAAGCGTAGTGGGGCCATAACCCACTGGTCGGAGGATTGAAACCTCCCTCTGATACCAAATTGTAACACGCTCGTCCATCACATAGGATATAACAGAAGGTACGGTCGGAGCCTCACGCCATATTCTACGGACAGTCAGTGGAGTTACGTATTGAAACCAAAATCCACAAACGCATTTCCTAACTCAGAGTGCATACTAGCTAAAGATAAGTTTAAGAAGTTTAGAACTCAACCATATGAATGTCCACTAGACCAAACAGGAATGATACGATAAATACACAAATAGTTATAGTCTTACAAAGTTTTCTCAAACGGTAATGTCTTACATACTTCGACACGCAGACCGGCCACACATAAAATAGTTAATAGTAAATACAACTTCGCTTTGGCCTTCGAGGTTCACCTTGCAACTATGGGCTTCACCCGTTATTTCCCACTCGGCTCTGCAACGCTTGCACGAAACCATTCCACCCCAGCAGTGGAAAGCAAAGCAACGGTTAGCATTAACTGACCAAATTATAACGACCACACCCCTCACTCAGGGTGGCAGTGCTCTTCACTGCATGCATTTAGCATAAAATATACTTTGACAATCATAACGTGTAACTTAAGCACCATTCACCACAGACGTTGACACGGCCGTCCAAACACCTCGTGCTCTCAGGACGCATTCTTGGTGCACCAGACCCCAAAGGGTCGCACCTCCATCATCAATGGCAGTCAACATCGTTTGAGCATTCTAGTCTTTCCAGGCAAAAGCCAAAGACAACGCCCCTATTGCTACGACAAAGTCATGATGATCCCACAGATACATACTTTGACTCACTCCAAGTCGATCGACATAGGGTTCAGTACAGTTCAGCTATTTCTCAGTGCTCAAATCGTCAGGCGCAACAAGCCACGACGCGGGTCAGCACCCCCTTTCCCGTTCGTATGACACATAACTCCCTTATGGTCCAAGGCTAGCACTCACGGCCGTCTAAGCTGGGCCCTCAGGCTCTCAGCTCCATACAATGGCCCCCAAGTCTCCAAGGGACAGGCCACACAAATAATGGCCATCAGGTCTCCACGAGACAGGCCTCACAAAACAATGCTCACTGGGAGATACTACCAGCGGGAGATCTACCGCCGCATGGTAGGGGACAGACTATCGTTTCTTCACTTGAATGGGTGTTTTTCCTGGAGACCTACTCAAGTACTCTCACTGCAGCCACCTGCACACTCCGTGACTCTGAAATATATAACCTACCACGGAGTCTTCTCCGGCATACAAACAATCATCACCAATCCATACCGACTTGTCCAGATGGGCTTCCCACAGCATGTCTATTTGGTACTTCGACTTCGGATTTTAAATGCAAAGATAATGGGGATCACAATGATCTACCCACTGGAAACCACCCTTTTCTTCACCCTTTGGTGAGGGGTTCCATGCACGTATGCAAATTGAGAACTTCACTTGTCCAAGGAAAAATTCGTTACCCTTGACGTTCATTTCGGTGCCATGGGAGAGAATCTAGCCGTATGGAAATGACCACAATGAACTTGCCTCCGTAGATCTGATCCCGACTCGTGAATCAGGGCTCAAAAATCCCAACGACGGCGGGATCTCCTACATTCGTGTCTCCTCCACCTTTCTTTCCCTCAGCCGGTCAGGAGAAGATGTCACAAGGGAAAAAGAGTTGAAATGCAACTTCCATGGCTTTAAACCAAGCTACTTCCGCGTGGTACCTCAACCGATGGCTTGATTCGCATGCCCACCGCCCACGACCTCCAATCACAGGCCGACATATGGACACGTCGTAACTGTCTTGCTACCGCCATGCGTTAACAACCTACCACCGCGCGGTAGATGATGTGTCACATCAACGTGCCGCTCTCGAAGAACTGACGCTATCGCCCCGCGACATCACTGTCGTCGCGCGGTACCTTATAGAGAGGTATTTTGAATAAATCAGCTTTGCTACCGTCAGGCGGTAGCTCTCAGAGAGCTCTGTCGAACAATCGACCATGCTACCACTGCAAGGTATCAACCTACCACCAGGCGATAACTCACTGAACGTTACTGTGATAAAATCCAGCATACTATCATCGGCGTTTACCCTACCTCCTGGCGATATCTCATAGAAACTTTTTCTTGCTTCGGGAAAACTTGGGGCGTCAACTCAATTGGTGATGAGAAGTTGAAAAACTCCATAGTTAAGCATGCTTGGGCTCGAGTAATCTCGGGATAGGTGACCTTCTAGGAATTTGTCGTGTTGCACGCTTAACTATCGAGTTTGTCTCATCAAAGTGAGGCTATGGCCATCAATAACCCACTTGTTGATGGAGATGGATTGGGTTCTTGGAATACAACCGGGATGATGCCAGTTAGTCCACAGTGATCCTTGTGTGGTCCAAAGTGGGTTAGGTTCTTTCACTTCTCATTACCAATTGAGTTGTTTGTAATGCCCTGAAGTTCTTGAAAATGATAGGGAATTAGACATTAGAGGTTACCGCATGGCGGTAGACCTATCGTTGGTGGTAGCTTGCTGAATTAATGGACTAAAATCTCTGGTCGATATCGCCTTACGGTAGTAAGTTACCGTGTAGCGGTAGTAGGAGCGGCAAAGCGATGCCAGATGAGGCCACCGCCACCATCAAAGATCGCACGATGATAACTAGATACCGCACGCAGGACTGAAAGTTCAGTTACAAGAATTGCTAGAGCAAGGCTATATATGTCCGAGTAGGTCACCGTGGAGTGCACCGATTCTATTTGTGAAGAAGAAGGACAGAAGCTTGCGTCTATGCATTGATTATCGTGAACTGAACAGGATGACAGCGAAGAACAAGTATCTGATTCTGCGAATCGATGATTTTCTTGATCAGCTGAGAATTAGGGAAAGTGACATTCCCAAGATGATATTCAGTATAGGTTATGAGCACTATGAGTTCACTATCATGCTGTTTGGGATGACGAATGCGCCGTCTGCGTTTATGGACTTGATGAACCGGACGCTTAGGGAGTATTTGGACTAGTTCGTGATAGTCTTTATTGACGATATCCTGGTGTACTCCCAATCTGAGGACGATCATGCAGATCATTTATGCATAGTGTTATACGCCAAGTTCTCTAAGTGCGAGTTCTGACAATCTTCGGTAGCATTTCTTGGTCATGTCGTTAGTGGAGAAGGAATTGTGGTAGATCCAACGAAGATTGTTGTGATACGGGAGTGACCTGTATTGTCTTCTGTGGTGGAAGTCCGAAGTTTTCTGGGGCTTATCGGCTACTATAGGCTCTTCGTGGAGAACTTCTCGCTGATATTATTACCCCTCACTACCCTGACAGGGAAGGATCAAAAGTTCATTTAGTGACAGCATGCATGCAAGCTTTTAAAGAGTTGAAAATTCGTCTAACCACGGTGCTTATTTTGTGCTCGTCATGTGTATCAGAAGGCTTTGAGATCTATAACGATGACTCGGGGAGTGACTTAGGCTACATTTTACTTCAATACGGGAAGATGATAGCCTATGGCTCACGTCAATTGAAAGTGCACGAGACGAATTATCCGGTCCACGATTTAGAGTTAGCGGCCGTGATTTTTTCTCTAAAGCTATGGATGCACTACTTATATGGCGTAAAGATCGATATCTTTACAGACCATAAGAGCCTGAAATATCTGTTAGATCAAAAAGACTTAATTATGAGCCTGCGGAGCTGGATGGAGTTCCTTGGGGACTATACCTTCAAGATTCATTATGTTTCTGGCAAGGGAAATATAGTTGCAGATGCGCTAAGTCGAAGGATTCCCGCACAGGCCAACTGGATACAAATGCATGATGACCGTCTTATTTGAGATTTGGAGTCCTTGGAGATCTCTTGTGTGGATAGGAGTTCTAGTGCTGAAGAATGTTTGAACTGGACGGAGGTGTAGTGTGACCTCGCTGATCGGATTCGACAAGTGCTAGAGTTGGATGCCAACATGAAGCGCTACTTTCCAGAGTATTTGGATGGTTCAAATGCCCAGTTTACTCTTAGTGTTGGCCTTTTATGGAAGAAAAGTTGCTTGTGTGTCCCAAATATGGGTAAACAGCGGGAGGAGTTGATGCACGAGGCTTTTGATGCTACCATGGTGATCTGAAAGTGATCAAGCATGTAGTCTCACTGTCAACGCAGTATGAGCCTATGGGGTCAAACATAAGAGCTTTGGAGAAGTTGGAAAGGTTTTTGTTGGCCTTGCTCATATGTGATATGAGTGAAGGAACAAGCCTATGACATTCTGGATGTGGAGGAATTTCATTCTGGGACCTGTATTGTGAATATGGGTCATCAGGTGAGTTGTTAGAAGAAAGCTAAGAGAAATTCGTCGAGTATAGACGAGAGGTTTCGACAAATGGTCTAAATTTGTCGAGTATCGTCGTGACATCTCAACGCTTCCATAATTGATTCGTCGAGACAACTCCACGAATCGTCGAGTATCATCGAGACATCTCAATGCTTCTGTCTTGGATTGTTCGAGTATCGCCATGACATATTTGATGAGTTAGACCTCAATTCGTCGTATATCGCCTTAATACCTGGGCAATTTGCCTTGAATCGTTTCGTCGAATATTCATGTGTTAACTCGAGGAATAGTTTTGATTCGTCGAATATCAATGTGATACTCGACGAATTCTGTTTCGACCGATTTATTTTCATAAGTTCGATTCGACGGGTTTGTTGGCATTGATTGGTTTGGTTCAACGTATATATAAGATATGTAAAGTTGAACCGAAAAAAGTAGCTGTTCATTCTCTTGACCTAACCGAGCGACATCTTCTCCTTCCGACGACGGAACAGTTCCGCAAAGTTGCGAAAGCTGCTCGCTACCGCCGACCGTCGACCGTCTACCGTCGCCGGAAAAGGTTTCATGCACGTTGGGTTCATCACCGCCACCTCTCCTTGAACGGATCTAGTAGTCCGTGGAGACGTTGAGGGCAAACCTAGTTCCGACCTAGATCTTGTGCGACAAGAGTTTGGGTCCTCCGTGCTCGTGCAGATATCCGTAGAGGCGTGGACATTATTCTACGCTCGGAACTTCGGCCGTTGCCGTTCGTTGGACTTCATCAGAGAACCTTAGTTGACTATTGATTAAATTCCTCAAAGGTATAAATTTATTTATAACAGTTTTACTTCTTGATTAATGTTCATCGCAAGATCCGAATACTTTTGGGTTTTCTTGTTATTTATTTTCGCTACGTGGAGAAGTGTTGTCATCCTAGAAAAATACAACAGAGGCGCATTTCACGAAGCACTCAATCCACCCGGGGGAGCACAATGATGTTCAAGGACATGAAAAGTTGTTCTGGTGGGCATGATTGAAAAAGGACATAGCTCTATATGTGATAAAGTGTCAAACATGTGCCCTAATAAAGGCCAAATGTTAGAAGACCGGTGGATTTCTGAAGTCATTTTCTATACCGGAATGTAAGTTCAACGATATATCAATGGATTTCGTGCATGGCTTGCCAAGATCGCAGAAGGGGACTGACGTCATCTGGTTGATCGTTGATCGTTTAACAAAAGTGTCGCACTTCATTTCGAATAGGAAGGATGATTCGGTGGAAAAGCTGAAGAAGCTTTACGTAGAAAATATTGTATGATTGCATGGTGTGCCTCGTAGCATCGTCAGTGACCAATATGGGCGCTTCACGTCTAACAATTGGAGGCTTATACATTAACTATTGGGTATTAAATTGAAGTTTAGTACGACCTTTCATCCGCGGATGGATGGTCAGATCGAGCGAGTAAACAGTACAATTGTATATGATCGAGTTCGCCTATAATAATAGCTACCAGGTAAGTCTTCAAATGCCGCCCTTTGAGCCCCTTTATGAAAGAAAGTGTCATACTCCATTATCGTGGTTGGAGACGGGTGAATCAAAGTTGTTTAAGCGGAAGGAAGTCGAGGATGCAACTTCGACTATTCGTACAATCCAGAAGCTTCTACTGATCGCTCAAGATAGGTAGGCTAAGTATTATAATGTCAAACATAGAAATGTCAAGTTCGTCGTAGGCATTTGAGTTTATTTGAAGATCAAACCGTTCAAGGGCGTATTAAGGATTCGATGCTTGAAAAAGCTAAGTCTGAGATACCTTGGGCCGTTTGAGATATTGGAGTGCATTGGTGAAACTGCATATCGATTGAAGCTTTCAATGGAACTAGGTGGTCTACACAACATATTCTATATACCGGTATTGAGGAAGGCGGTGCTAGAGCCTACGCAAGTGGTTGTTGCGGATCAGGTGCCGATTGATTTTGGATTGACAACGAAGGTCAAGTCCATTCATATAGTGGACATGAAAGTCAAGCAGTTGCGAATAAGTCGATCAGAATGGTCAAGGTCCGGTTAGATAACTGTGGCCTTGAGGAACTATCATGGGAGCGCGAGCAAACCATGAGATCAGAGTATCCCGAGTTGTTTCCTTTAGGTAGCTTTTGTAATATTGATACTTTAATTTTCCTACAACATATAACTTTCGGGATGAAATTTCTTTAAGTGAGGGAGATTTGTAACGCCCCAAGTTTTCCCGAAGTTGGAAAAGGTTTCTATGAGATACCGCCCGGCGATAGGGTTAACACAGACGGTATTATGCTGGATTTTATCATAGTAGCGTTCAGTGAGTTACCGCCTGGCGGTAGGTTTATACTGCGCAGCAGTAGCATAGTCGATTTATCACCAGCCACCACCGCCGGTTGACTCTTCCCCTCCGTCTGATCGTCCCCACGCGATCTCTACCGTCTGATGTGCGAGTAACCACTTGCATAACCACCAGCGTAACCACATATTATGGGTGGGTACATACAACCAAAATTATATTGGTCTGCTCGTACTAAAATATTATAAAATTGCGTGTCGCGAACTATATTAATTTGGCATGCAAAGAGTAATTAATTAAGGTGATTATGATCTGCAAATATTCACATAACAAGCATAACCACCACTACGACCTATAAATAGGACCCCAATCTCTCTTTCATTTACACATTTTTCCTCCTCTGTTTCTCGCCCTACACGCTTGAGAGCTTCTCCTGGAATCTAATCTCCACGAAGATCTTCATCCACCTTCGTTCACTTTCATCCATCGTGTGCTCCACCCCCTCGACTGCTCCGCTCTATACGCATACCTCCCACCACAACAAGTAATATGTGTGCAGCGCTCTCAACATTTAGTGCCCACCAGCCAATCACAAGCTCTCTCTGCTCCCAACTCCACTGTGAATAACATTCTCCATTTTTCAGTGACTGATTGCGCACTTGACCGTTCTCGGGCTAAGACGGTGCAATTTAGACTGATCTATAAGAGCCTTGAGTGAGCTGTAACATTTTGGCATCATCTGTAGGAAGGTGTTCCCCGAAGCTCGGAAGATTTAGAAGACAGTATCATCTGCACAATGATACTTGTGACTAGAGACCATGACAAGAAGAGCTACCCACATTACTTAATATCGACGTAAGGGCGTTGCGTTATCACGAATTTAACAGTGCGACATCGTTGGTGCGTTTCCGTGTCTGTTTGTCAATTCGACTGAATTTCGATCTGGCCGGAGTGTAGATTTTTTCTGACTTTAAAAAAGTTAAAGTATTTAATTTTAATCGCATTTGTCAAGTTTCTTTGCGACCGAGGTCTATTGGAAGCCCGATGAATTTTCAAAGATTGAGAGGATTTATCATTCCCGTAAGCTGTGGAAATAAATCGTAACTCGATATCGGCTTGTCAAACTCTTATTTCGACTTCGCTATTGGGTTCGTAGGACCTGTATTTACCGTAGGTGCAAATTTTGTCGAAAGCCAAATTGGTCTTAGTACAAATCATCAAATGAAACGTTAAGATCATTTATATATCATATTATATAAACATAAAATTTCTATTTAAAAAGCCGGCCAAAACTTAGGATTTAGGTTTTCCCATCTTTCTTCTTGTTCAGCTGAACCAGAGCACGCAAGGGAGAGGGAGACCGTCTTTACGGGAGCTTTCCGATGGCCTCTGCGGGAGCTCTAGTGTTTCGTCGGAGTATAGATTTGAAAAGCCCTCGCCGAGATGTACGCATGTGCAGTGAGTATTTCTTATTTTGTGGATTTTTAGCGTTGGATTGAATAGACCTGACATTCATTTTCGTCCAAATCCTTCTAGATTTTTGTCGTCGTTGTTTCTTTCGGTCGATCCTTGACGTGAAGTGCTTAAGAGATTGGAAATCAGAAGATTGGGGGCAAGTGTTGGACTATCCCTCTTGCTTAGTCTTCTTTTAATTTCATCTTCTCTTTTCTTTTAAATTTCAAGACTCGTCAATATTTTATCATTCCTAGGGTTGGTCTTTCTAAGTTCATATGGTTTCAGTTTGTCCTGAATTAAATTCGTCAAGTGGTCGTGTCAAATTCATCGAGTAGTTGCGTGAAATCCGTCGAGTAGTTGCATGAAATTTGTCTAGTAGTTACGTAAAGTTCGTCGAGTTCGTCGAGAAGTTTGTCGAGTTCGTCGAGAAGTTCGTCGAGTGTGTCGAGTGATTACGTTGAATTGGTCGAGTAGTTAATTCGAAGTCTTCAGGTAGTTAAGTCGAATTCGTCGTATATTTAAGTAGGATAAAATGAATTAAACTCTATATTTTTTCGATGTGTATATACTTTTATACTTATGGACTAGCTGATCCACTGTACTAAAGGACATGATTTTTGAACTTAAAACTTAAATCATGCTCTTCAACATAAAATATATGTCTTTTATGAAAATAAATGAAGGTAAGAAACTGCTTGAGCGTCTGCAGTTGTCCCCTACACAGCATGACATCATGACATTTATTTTCTCTCACTCTGAAAAATATATTTATATATTGAGAAAATGGGGGTTATGACAGTTGGTATCAGAGAGAGGTTGGTTTGGTTTCTTAGACAGGTTAGTCGAACGGTCATTTATTCTTAGAACCTTATTTCATTACATACACACACCAATGTGTCATCAGTATGTCTTGACTGAAGCATGAACAATACACTCATAAGTATGACAGAAGTAGACGAGGCATATTATGTAGTATAGAATGTATAATATGTGTTCGTATATAGATTCTCATAGGCATATCAACATGTGACTGTTAAATTTAAATGAGCGACTTAATATTATCACATGAATGCTTATTAGATTAATTTTATTTACATTACATGCGATATTATGTAGTATGAGATGTATAATATTTCATGTGTACACCGCTCATGACATACATTAAAGCCTTTTTAGAATGCATAGCACAACATTCACGACATAATATAGCATAAGCACACATGCTAAGTTAATATCTACATGATGATACTCGTACACACTTAATTTAAAATGAAAATTTAAGCATTCATGTTTTCATATTATATGCACAATAGTCAAGGGATGATGGTGTACCATCCTAAGTTAAGCATAACGTTATTTATAGAAAATCTCATAGCAAAGTAGTAGCAAGAGAAAGTGTCTACACATTTTCGGTCTGATATTAGTTAAGTAATTCTAGCATTAAGCTAAGTTTTGATGAGATGTTTGTTTGTATTCATAGAAAATGGCTCCGAAATGTCAGACGCTGAGGCTGGCTCCCCCAATCCGAGGGTGAGTTTTTGGGTTGCCATAGTGAGACAATGATCGAGGAGCTACATCAGAGCAATGAGACTCTATCGAGGCAGATGCTTGCGATGCAAGCACAGATGCATGCAATGTTGACTTCCACTTTAGGGCAGCAACCTAGGATGCAGGACACTGCGGTGGGTTGGGTTATACCTGTCCCTCCTACTCCCCTGATGCCTCTTGTACTATTATCGCCTGAGATGAACATCTCGTATTTCCAGTGCTTAGGACCACCGACCTATAATAGAAGAGCTGATTTGTGGCATTAGATGACTGGATCATAGTTATTGAGGAGGTGTTTTCTTATTCGGGAATTTATGTGGACTAAAAGGTTATGGTCACTACATATCAGTTGAAGGGTCTTGCTAAAGGCTGGTGGATCAGGGAAAAAGAAGGTCTCATAGATGGGTGCTCGTGGGAAAGGTTTAAGAGGATGTTATTGAAGAAATTCCTGCCGTAGATGAAGCAAGACAAGCTGATGAACAATTTTCTACATTTGAAGTAGAGGCAACTCACAGTTGGTGAGTACGAGATCGAGTTCAGCAAGCTGAGCGGGTTTGCTCTGAAGTTGGTAGCCACTGAGGAGGGTCAAGTTAAGTGTTCTCTGGGTGGTCTTCGAAGTGACATCCAACAGTTAGCCAACATTTATCGATCTGAGAGTTACACAGAAGCAGTGGAAGCTGCCTTGAAGGTCGAGGCTATTGATAATGCCAAGAATCATGGCATGTTGCTGAGGAAGGAAAAGAGAAAGGCTGAAGATAATGGAAGCCTTTGGGCATCAGGCCCTGCTCCAAAGAAAGGGGGCAAATAGGTATGTAGCTTTTGTGGTCGTCTAGGCCACCCTTTCAAAAAGTATTTCAAGAGGTTGGGTACTCAAAAGCAGCATCAGGTACTTACAATTCAGAGTGCACCCAAGGGAGATCTAACCTATACTTCGCGTAAGCAGAAGGGGCATGTTGTTGCCCATTGTTGATCAAAGGATAAAACTTTCTACTAATATGGGCAGAAAGGGCATATGAAGTTTAGGTTCCCGCGGTCCCATCCCACGATGCAGACAGTTCCACTTCAGGCATTGCCGCTGTCGTTGCTACAGTAACTGGATAGGGGAAAAGGTAAACTGAATGTGGTGACCAAGGAAGAAGCTCAGTCTTCCGCCCAAGTGATCTCAGGTTAGATTCTGTTCTAGTTGTTAACTTGTAATTGTGGATTCAGTTTCTACTATATTAGTTGTGTGTATGATTTTATAGGTGAGATTAAGGTGATAAATCGTTGGACGTGCGCTCTTTTCGAATGGGGTGCCACTCACTCTTTTGTGGCAAGGAATTTTGTAGACCGACATCGTTTGGCCATTGATCAAGTTGGCAATCAGCTTCGTGTTAAGTTTCCATCTAATGATTTGGTGGTGTCGAATAAGGGAATCTAGAATTGCCCTATTCTTTTAGATAGATTCCTAGCGTATGCCGATCTGAAGGTGCTAGATTTAAAAGATTTTGACGTGATCATGGATATGGATTGGTTATCCAGATACGATATTTTCATTCAATGCAAAATCAAGCATTTGGATTTCAAGATAGACAACTACCAACCCATGAGCGTGATTAGCTTTCCGTGTCAGGACTCCCCAATCATATCTGCAGTACGCACTTAGAAATTTTTATAGTCTGGTTGTATTTCTTATCTTATTTCTATTTTTGAAGCTGCTCGTGAATTACCATGTATTGAGGATATTTCCGTGGTGCGAGAGTTTTCCAATACTTTCCCTATTAGTTTTCCTGGTCTCCCACCAGAGAGATGTAGAGTTCATTATAGACTTTGAGCCTCGTACTCGTCCTATTACGAGGGCACTTTACCGTATGGCTCAGCGTGAGTTGGAAGAGTTGCTTACTCAGTTAGATGAATTATTGTAGTGTAACATCCCTCAAACAACTAGACCCCTAGAAGTGGTTTTGTCATGACTAGGTCATGACAAAACTCTAGGAAACCCAAGAAGACCAAGTGAACCTAGGAATGAAGGTAAGATCATCATGGTCTGCAAATAACACATTCCAACTATCTAACCTAGAGTTTGACTTTAGGGCCTCACCTTGACTCTTTGACTCCGCCATAACGTCCCTAGCCCTTTAGGAGGTTCATTGGGTCACTAAGGACCCATTTGGCTCAACCCAAGTGGTCAAGTTGACCAAAGTCAACTTAAACACTAAAGTAGTCAAAGTGCCCTAAATAAGAGTCAAGTGACCACCAAAGTGTCAAACCAACCCCATCCAAGTCTCCCTAGACCTTAGGGGAGGCCAATGGGTCACCAAGCACCCATTGGGGTCAACCCAAATGGTCAAATTGACCAAAGTCAACTCAACACTAAAATAGGTCAAACTAGCCTAAATGACCTAACCAAGCCCAAGCCACTTGGGCTAAGCCCAACTTCAGTGGCCCATTAACTTTAGGGGGCTGATATTTACATGGAATGCCATCCATTTTCTGTAAATGGTGACTAAGAGAGAGAGAAAGTCAAGTTGCCCTTTAATGAAGGAGAGAGAAAGAAGAAAGAGAGAGAAATAATGGAGGAAGATCATGGGACACTCCTTCCACCTCCCCTAAGCAGCCTTTGGGATTATCTGATGCTTAGGATTCATCTACCCATCAACTCCAGCCCATAGACACTAAGAGGGGAGCCCAACCACCATGACCAACCAACCCTTCACCTCCCCTCCCATGAAAAATATAAATCCCCCTATGCATCCCCCCATTCCAATTTCTGACCATCCCATCACCTTCAAAAAGTCCTTGGCAGTCAAAATAATGTATTGGATCAAAGGTTTTGGTGGAGGATTGAGGAATCGGGCAAGCTCGCCGGAGAGGAAAAACATTTGGCCGACCGCCGTCATCGTCGTCGAACCACAAACAAGGTCCGCTTCTCCTCCTCTCCCCTTGTGCTAGTATCTAGATCAAATTAGGCTGATAAATCGGGCACAAACGAGCCGATACAAGTGAGAAAAAATGGAGTTTTTCTGAAAAATCATGGTGAAGGGTTCGCCGGAAACCACCACCTCCGGCAGCAAAACCACCGCCGGACGATAGCCACCATCTCGACGAAGGTGGTGGTGGCGGTGTCTTGCCAGGGATGTGACCGGGTGGCCGGTGTTAAGCGTTGGAAATGCTACAGGAAATGGTGTTTTACGGCTCTGTTAGGGTTTTGAGGAAGATGAACAGTAATATCTTATAAAATATTTAATATATTTATTAGTTAAGGTTTTACATTTTTAACCATTTACTGTACCCTCTTTAAATTAAATAAATGAGACTCATAGTGTCTAAACCTTAAAAAGTGTCCAACAAGAAAATTGTAGCCCTTGAAGTCTACTTTAATTTAAAATTAATTTCAACCCATTTGGAAAAGTGGTTTGACCACAACACCCAAAATGGTGCAGCTTATACATAGGCTTGACCAGAGACTAAATGTAGTGCCCCCATCAATCTAGCCATCAAAATGATTTGAAATTTTGTTTGGAAGTCACTCTTACCTATACCTATAATATGTTCAAAATGGGAATTTTTGGAAAACGTTTTCCTAAAGTTTTTGTAGAAATTTAATAAATCTTGCATGAATTATTTAAGGGGTCTAATGACCTCTACACCCACCAAACTTTTGGTGTATGTCTCTTAGGGTCATGGCATGATTGTGGTTAAAATTGCAGCCCAATTGGGTTGATTTGAATAGGTATTTGTGTGACCAAATTTTGGTCCCTCAAGGGTAATTTAGGGCAAAGGGTGTTTGGGGCATAGAGGGGTCAATTCTCACCCAAAGGGGATGGGACTTTGGACAGGGACTCAAGGTCAGTTATAACACCATCACTTGGAGTTTGGGGTGGATTAGGGTGGATTTGCCCTAGGACCATAGTTCAAACCTAAAGGTTGAACTTTGGGAGTTTGTGAAGGACATATGGTGATATGTTCTTGTATGGACTTAGAGTTTTGTCCATGAAGTCATAGGGTGGTGAATAGCCCTAGGGAAGAATTTGGTGACTTCTAGACTTAGGCACACAACTTAAACCAATTAGGGTTAGTTTAGGCCTATACATTTTAGGAAAATATTGATTGGTCATATGACCTTGGATACTTACGAAATTTTGGTAGAAGAGTTTTTATAATAATATGAGCCTCTGAAAAATTATTGTAGAATGTTTGGAAAACATTAGCTCATACTTGTAGTTATAATCTTTATGTTGCCCCTAAAGATGATTTTAATAAAATCATGGTTAAACTAACTTATAATGTTATGAAACTTAGTCAGTGATTATTTATGATCATATTAAAGCTCTAGTAATATTTGTGTAATTTTTGGATAATATTTTGAGTTACTTCTCTCTTTAATTCTATTTATCTTGAATTAATTATTTAGGGGCGGGTTCTTTTATAAAAGTTTGTGAAATTTAGTATTATCTGTTATTTTGGCATCATATAGTGATAATAATTTTCGAGTGGCCATAACGTAAGGAAATCTAGTACTTCATGTTCAAAATTACCCATGGCCTAATATTTGGAAAATTTAATAAATGCCAAATTAATTAGGAAAATTATAAGTTTTTGGATTTGGGCTAAATGTGTCATGATAGACCCACAATAAATATATTAGGGCATTTGGATGAAAATTTGGAGTACCTTATATCATGTACATCATATAAAATAGGTTGGTCTGCATTTAGTAAAACTGCGGAAATTGTGATAACATGTGGAATGGTCATAGGGAGATTGGGTTATTGGTTTACTGATTTTGGTAAATAGAAAAAGAGAGTTTCATTAGGAGTCATGATAAGGAGAGTGTTGGGTTGACTAGTGTTAAGAGGTGTTCGGGATCGACGAAAGATCGTCTTTCCTGTGGAGAGAGAAAGAGTTAAAACACTCTAGGGTTAGATCTAGAATAACATTAAAAGGGATCGGGAATTGGGTAATAACTAATAATAGTAAGTGCCTTGCGAAAGGGAGCTTTGGGCTTCAGCCTATCGTAGTTCCTAGTGCCCCCGAGAGTCCTTCACAGGGAATGCCTTGGGCAGTTCAAGGTTGACGTAAACCATAAGAATAATCAATGTTTAAGAGTAACTAGTATAACTAGGATTACACATACACTCACACTCCCCGGTGTTGTGAGAGTTAGGTTGGTCACACGAGCGGTACGCTCGATGGTTCTGGTAATGGGCAAGTTAGCCCGGCGAGCCGATGACTCGGTAGATAGTTGTGACGGACGGATTAGTCCAGGGAGCTTTTGGCTCGGCAGATGATTATGATGGACGGTATAGTCCGGGGAGTTTTGGTATGGTGGAAAATCATGGTAATATTGCATGTGCATAAGATAAAGGTGGTGGGTCTTTGGTATTGGAGAGTCGTCGCACCGACGCCAATACGTTGACTCGACAAGTGTGGTTTAGCACTTGGCCAAATAAAGTCTGGTGCACCAGCCGGCAAGAGTACGCAGGAGCTCCGCTTAGTGCACCAGCATTGAGGCGTACAATAGATCTGACTGGTAGTGTTGATACCGGTTTAAAGGTGGGTAAGGCCCAACCCACCGCTTCTGTTTGCCACTACAAAGGTATCCTGTGAGGTTAGGGTCCAGAAAGAGGGAACTAAAGGTCTATGTGCACAGAGTCGAGTGTGTGTGTTGCAATTGCATGTTCACATCATAACATACTTGCATGACATAGCATCATCATCGCATATAAATCTTGACACCTATTGTATAAATTTGTATGAGACACTTTATATAATAAGCCTTGCAAAAGGCCCTTAACTTATAAGTTTGTATGGGCATTCATATAAGTTAAGGTTGCTTATTTCTTAGTTTTCTTTTCATGTACTTACTGCTCTACTTTACTTGTTTACATTACTGCTTCTTTATTATAGAACTGCTAGCTTGCTTTTCCTTTTATAGTTCTTTTGTATATACACCTGCTAGGGTAGTTGTCACCTGCTTGTTCCACTCTGCTTTATTGTCCTCCGCTTTCATCCTCCCCGCACGGTGCCTAGGAGTCACAGGGGTAAGGCGAGGATGATAGTGGCTTAGTCTTTTGACTAACGTTCGGTAGAACACATCATTTTAGGGGACCGAGCAGCAGGAGCATCATCACCGGTAGGACAAGGAGGCAGGACATAAAGAGCGGTTGTTGCGCACTACCACTACTACACGGCGACAGGTCGAAGATGGATTTTAGTTTGCTTCCGCTTAGATGTGCGAGTTGTGAGAGAGAGATTATTTGTATTATACATGTATCAGGCTTAAGCCCATATTTCTTTTCTACTCTGTTTCATACCTGTACTCATTGTGGACTATGCACTTTTACTTATATATATATATGTGTGATTTTGTGGACTTGAAATTATATTTATTTAATTGTACTTCTACTTTCTTCTATGATCGTTTTTAGTCGGTAGGATTGGCGCCGTGCGGTGGCGTCTAACTTAGTAGTTGGAGTCACCGTAAGGCGGAAGTTCTTGGCATAAGACCCGATTATGAAGTGAAAAAAGGGGTCTTACATATAGTGTAGCTTTATTAGACCTAGTTCTTTTCCCTAGGGTGCTCAAGTCCTTTTTATGAAGAAAAAGGATGGTTCGATGAGATTGTGCATAAATTATAGGGAGATGAATAAGGTAACTATCAAGAACAAATATTTGTTATCTCAGATTGACGATTTGTTTGACCAGTTGCGGGGTAGCTCCGTGTTCTCAAATATAGACCTTCGTTCAGGCTACCATTAGTTGAGAATTTGTGAGTCGGGCGTTCCGCGAACTATTTTTCATTCCCGACACGGACATTTTGAGTTCTTGGTAATGTCTTTTGAATTAACGAATGAACCCTCTGCTTTTATTGATATGATGAATAGAGTATTCTAGGATTTTCTAGATCATTCTGTGGTCATTTTCATCGATGATGTTCTCTAGTGTATTCTAGAAGTGTTATAGAGCATGTTATCCATTTGCGCTTAGTATTGTCCACTCTAAGGGAGCACAAGTGGTACGCAAAGTTGTGCAAGTGTGAATTTTGGCTTTCTAAAGTATCTTTTTGGGGTCACATTGTAAGCAAAAATGAAATATCTGTGGACCCATCGAAGATAGATGCCATTTTGGATTAGAAGAGGCCCACAATCCCTAAGGAGATAAGGAGTTTCTTAGAGTTGGCAGGTTTCTATAGGAGATTTGTGCAATGATTTTCAGTATTTTATGCACCTCTAAGCTTACACAGAAGAATACAATGTTTATTTGGATCGATTCTTGCGAAGAAGCTTTTCATTAATTGAAGAAGCAATTGTGCACTGCTCTTATTTTGACCTTACCTACCGAAGGAGTGGAGTATGTTATTTATGTGGACGCATCACAAGTTGGACTCGGGTGTGTATTGATGCAAGAATAAAGGGCGATCACATATGGATCAAGACAACTGAAGGTGCAAAAGGAACTACCATACACATGACCTGGGGTATATAGCAGCCATTTATGCTCTAAAGTTATGGAGATATCTATTGTATTGGGTGTCATATAAGATTTATACGGAACCCAAAAGTCTGAAATATGTCTTCACTCAGGAGCTGAATTTGCGCCAGCGTAGGGGATTAGAGTATGTCGCAGACTATGAGGTTGATATCCTACATCCGGGTAAGGCTAATTTTGTGGCCAATGCCTTGATTAGAAAATCAGCGCTTGTATTTGGTCTTTCTATGTAATCTTTGGAGGAGGAGTTCATATTGATGAACATAACTATCGGGAGTAGCGCTATGTCGACTAGCTTAGAATTTGAAGAGCCTTCATGGATTACTCTTATGAGGTTACATCAAAAAGACGATCCGGATTTGCAGCATATTTAGAGTAGAGCTGAAAAGAGAGAACTTCCAGACTTCTCTATAGATGGCGATGGTACCTTAAAGTACCAGGGTAAATATTGCATTCCTGATGTTGAGGATATTCAGGCGAAGATTTGTGATGAAGCGCATGATTTTAGTATTGCCTATCATCCTGGTTCTACGAAGATGTATAGAGACCAGAAGCAGATTATATGGTATTCAGGTATGAAGAATGATATAGCAAAGTTCGTATCAGAATTCTATACCTGTCAGCATGTTAAGGCAGATCATAGAAGACTCGAGGTAAGTTGACACCTTTGGATATTCCAAGCTGAAAGTGTGAGAGTATTTCTATAGATTTCATTACCAGTTTGTTGAGTCTCCCCGAGGGCATGATGTTGTGTGGGTTATTATCGACAGAATGACAAAGTATAGCCACTTCTTGCCCTTCAAGATTGACTTTTCCATGGAGAAAATAAAAGATCTTTATTTGTACGACATCATCAGATTGCATGGTGTGCTAGTGAGTATCGTGTCAGATAAGGATTCCAGATATATGTATCATTTTTGGCGAAGCTTACAGGGAGCTTTGGGTGCTGACCTTATGTATTCTATGGCTTATCATCTATAGACTAATGGTCAAACAGAAAGAGTGAATAAGATTTTAGAAGATATTATTAGATGCTATATTTTAGACCATGATGGAGCTCGGGACAAACGTCTTGGACTTATGGAGTTTTCTTACATCAACAATTATCAGGAGAGTTTGCAGATGACGCCCTTTAAAGCCTTGTATGGGAGGCATTGTCGAACTCCCTTATTTTTGGCCGAGGTTGGTGAGAGACCATTGTTAGGTCCAAAAGCCTTGGAAGAGATGATCATTGCTATGCCATATATTCATGAGATGCTTCATGTGACTCAAGAGCGTTATGAAAAGTATGCAAATTGGTGAATGGTTGATCTGGAGTTCGCAATTGGGGACATGGTTTTCTTAAAAGTTTCTCTGATTTCATGTGTTAAGAGGTTTGTAAGGAACCACAAGTTGGATCCCAGATTTGTGGACCTTTCCAGATTATTGAGCGCATCATTGTGTCTGCTTATAGGCTAGAATTGCCCGCTGCTTTCCCTGGTGTTCATGATGTGTTTCATGCGAGATTGTTGTGAAAGTATATGTCTAGTGATCGTCATGTTCTTGACTATGTGACCTAGTTGCAGCCCAATCTATCTTATTTCGAAGAACCTGCCCGTATATTGGAGAAGCATGATTGAGTCTCGTGGAGGAAGATGATTCCTATAGTTAAGTTTCTTTGGTGAAATCAGGACGTCAGGAGCACGACTTGGGAATTAGAATCTGCTACGATGGAATTTCATCCATATCTTTTCTCCTAGCTTTCTTCGGTGAGTATTTCTATCCTGCAAAATTTTACTCTGTCCCTTTATATCTCTTAGGTTCGTATTGCGTTTCAAATTTCGGGATGAAACTTTCTTTTAGCGGGAGAGGGGGGGAAGGGGGAGGTGGCGGTAACGCCCCTAAATTTTTGATAATTAATTTTGATCTTTTTGGTGTAATATTGATATAAAGGGGTTACGATAATGCGATGTTAATAGTGTGGCATCATTAGTGCGTTTTCGTGTCCATTTGGTCAAGTCGACTGAATTTTAATCTTGTCGGTGTGTAGATTTGTTTTACTTTAGAAAAGTTAAAGTATTTAATTTTAATCGTGTCTGTCAAGTTTTGCTGCGTCCCGAGCTCTATTGGAAGCCTGGTGAATTTTCAAAGATTGAGAGGATTTATCGTTGTCGTAAACCGTGGAAATAAATCGTAACTCAATATCAGCTCGTCAAACTCTGATTTCGACTTCGCTGTTGGGTTCTTAGGACCGATATTTATCTTAGGTGCAAATTTTGTTGAAAATCAAGTTGGACTTAGTCCAAATATTCAAATGAAACGTTAAGATCATTTATGCATCATATTATATAAATATATACATAAAATTTCTTTATAAAGAGCCAACCCAAACTTAGGATTTAGGTTTTCCCATCCTTCTAACTGTTTCACTGAACCAGAGCACGCGAGGGAGAGGGAAACCATCTTTTTGGGAGCTTTCTGATGTCCGTCGTGGGAGCTCTAATGTAAGGAATCTTCATCGAAGTATAGATCTGGAAAACCCTCGCCGAGATCTACGAGTGTACGATGAGTATTTTCGATTTCGTAGATTTTTGGCATTCGAGTGAGAAGCCTAACTTTCATTTTCGTCCAAATCCTTCTAATTTTTTGTCATCGTGGTTTTCTTTTGGCCGATCCTTGACGTGGAGTGCTTAGGAGGTTGAAAATCAGAATATTGGAGTCAAGTGGTGGACTATCCCTCTTGCTTAGTCTTCTTTTTGATCATTCTTCTCTTTTCTTTTAAATTTCAAGACTCGTCAATATTGTATCTTTTTTTGCGTTAGTCTTTCTAAGTTCATACGGTTTTGGTTTGACCTGAGTTAAATTCGTCGAGTGGTCATGTCAAATTTGTCGAGTAGTTGCGTGAAATTCGTAGAGTAGTTACATAAAGTTCATTGAGTTTGTCGAGAAGTTCGTCGAGTACATCGAGTGATTACATCAAATCCGTCGAGCAGTTAAGTCGAATTCGTCAGGTAGTTAAGTCGAATTTATTGAGTAGTTAAGTCGAATTTGTCGAGTGATTACGTCGAATTCGTCGGGTAGTTAAGTCGACTTCGTCGGGTAGTTAAGTCGAATTCATCGAATAGTCAAGTCGAATTCGTTGAGTGGTTATGTCAAGTTTGTCGAGTGTTCTTGTAAATTTTTTCTAGTTGTTACGACGTTTGTCGAGTGATCATGACGAATTCAACGTATGGTCTCGACGAATTTGTCGTAAAAGGATGTTTTATTTGGAATTTATGGGTTTATTCTTTCCTTGTGTCGTCATGGTGATCTGATGCCAAGTCTTGTGTGTTGCCGAATTTTGTTATGATATTTTTGGACTGTTGGATTGGGTTAGATGGATGACCACAACCACAGTTTCTGTTTGTGAATCATTACACCCGATGACTTTGTTATGAACTACTGGGTAGGGTTGAATGGATGACCACCACCACATTGCCTTTTTCTTTTGTCTAATGGTTTGTGTTGGAAAGAATGCCACACCTCAGTACCATTTTATGCCCGGTATTAATGATCCACTCTTCGAGCTGATCAGTCTCTTTTACTATATATATATATATATATATATATATATATATATATATAATTAATTAATATGAATACTTATTGCACTTGGTGTAAGTCTTTCTCTCATATAGCCATTTCGTGTTGAATTAATTATACTTATTGTTCATATGATCTTTGTTTGATGTTGTTACACAACCATTCTCGTTCGGTTGGTAATTTGCTTAAGCTTATTAATCTTGAAAGTCTTGTTTTCAAGCCTAGCTAAACACCTAGAGGGGGGGGTGAATAGGTTTCTATCTCTATTTGATTTTTCTAACTTGTTTGCAGATTTCTGTGGTTGGTGATTAGGTTAGTTTTTGCTTTCAAGATCAATCACAGACCACACACCAATTTATAGTGGTTTCCCAATCTTGTGTACATCCACTGTCCCTCTATGCCTATCTAATAGTGTGTTAGATTTGGCTCTCCCTCCAGAACTAAGCTCCTCAAGAGCTTACAACACAGATCCCGCAAGATCACACAGGTCACACAGAATTATAACTTAGGCACTAAGCCAAACCTAGGTCACAAAGACCTTTCACCCAGCACAAAGCCAAACACAGGTCACTAAGACCTCAGCCTTTATAATACAGGCTTACAAATCCAGATTCACCAAGAATCTTTATAGAAGAAGAAATAAAGAGAGAGATGATTAGACACTAGAGCAAGATCTCCGTGTCTTTTTCTTCCCTGACTGAGCAGATATCAGTCCAAGCTTTTGATGTTGAAGACAATAAGTAGGCAGTAGAATTTTCTTCAACCAGCTTTCTTTTCTCTGCAGAACTTATAGATCTGCTTTCTCATAATAGCTTCTGATCCTGCTATTGCAGATGGTGATTGCTTCAGCTATCTCTTTCCCCAACAAGGTTCTCTGTGCAGAATAACTTCTTCAGGCTCGACGAAAATGGCAAGGAAGAAGATGAAGTTCGGCCGCACTGTTCGTTTTCAGAAAACCTAAACAAGGAATCGATTGATTGCTCTGGCCGATTTGCTTCTTTTTATTCTTTGAAGGTCAATTGAGCAGTGGCTCCCACCAGAAGGATTGATGGCTGAGATTAAGCCATTCAGCACATTCTTTCTATTTAATATTGATTCAAAGGCTCTTTGTTGTGTGTGGTCCCCAACATATAATGTTGAAAATATTCCTTGGAAAGTGCAGAAGATGATAACAGCTGGCCGCCAACGTCTCTGGAAGCATTTCCGCAACATTTGAATTTTGGTTGAATTTTTTACTTTACTGACGTCAGCATGACTCAGCATCTCTGGACTTAGACAAAATTCAATCATTAGACCAAAGGCATTGAGTAAGTAGGTATCATGCAACTCCTTAACACTTAAAAAAAATTCTGTCGACGAATGCTGAGCTCTGTTCGATGAACGGCAAGCTCAGCTTGACGAAAGCATAAGTTCAATTCGACGAACTGTAGACTTAGTTCGACGAAAGGCTAAACTCAGTTCGAGGAACTCCAGACTCAGTTCGACGAATGCTGAGCTCACTTTGATAAAGCTGAGCTCGAAGAAAGCCAAGCAATCCACGCATTTGGACTTAGCCAAATTTCTGCTTCAAGGCATTTAGAGTGTCGAGAGCATTGAGTGAGCTTGCCTCACTCAATGCTATTTGCCTTAGCAAATATTTCTTCATCTTGACATTGAGAGAGTATGCTCCACTCAACACCATACTACTTAATAGAATTTTTCTGTTATCTAGCATTGAGTGAGTAAGCTACACTCAACGCCTGTGGACTTGGTGAAAATTTTGCCCAACTTTTCTATGGAGTTGAATAGCACAGCAACACTCAATGCTAAAAGTTGTATGACGTTAAGTGAGTAGACCACACTCAACGCATGTGGACTTAACCACATTTTCAGCCAATTTCTTTAGGCTTAGACTGACTCAGCCTAACTCACAGCCTTTTTGTTGTATGGCGTTGAGTGAGTAGACTACACTCAACGCTTTTGTATTTGCCAAAATTTTGGCTATCTTTCAGTTAGGCTGAGATAGACTCAATGCTATATGTTTTATGGTGTTAAGTGAGCTGTCCTCACTCAACACATATGGACTTAGGCAAATTTCTACTGGACAATATTGAATCCATACCTCGGGTACTGAGTGATCTTGCTCCACTCAACACCTATGGACGTAGATTCGATTTTTGTTATGTCCAGCAACCACTTATTGTGTCCACATATCCAATCAATGTGATATGGACAACCTGCACTCAAGACCTCAAATGCACATCAAATACAGTTGATGTGTGTGACATTGACCTGTTTGACTTCTCACAAATCAGGGATATTGGGAACAATGGACCCAACAATTTCCCCATATTTGAAGAAGTCAAAATTCTTATCAAAAATTTTTTTCCTTGGTTAATGATACACACAACCTATAGAACAAAATAAATATTGAAATTCTGATAAGTTATAAGTAAATGTACCTTATTTCCTGCCTGTATGATGAGCATCACTTACTCCCCCTATTTTTCTGCAAGGTGTTTGTCCTTACTTGAGTGCCACATGTATTTCTTTCTCCTTTGACATCTCTCCCACTTGCTATGTCTCCCCCTTGCTAGGACCTCTCTTCTCTCTCCTTTTTTTTTACTTCTGTAGAATAGGCAGATGGGGGCTGGCCCTTCCATTGGCTGACCTTCTCTCTTCTCTCCAGAGTAACTTATTCCCCCTCAGTAGAAGCATCAGTGAACTGATACTACTGGAGAGTCTGTATGTCCAGCAAGAGGAACAATACCTGCACCCAAAAAATACAAAAGGGAGTGCATGAAGCTATGACAAGTTCAACATACCCAACTCAAATTTGAGGGTGTTGAACTCTGCTTCAACTAATGGCTTAGTGAAGATATCAACCATTGCTTGTCTGTGGGGACAAACTAAAGACTGATGTCTTCCTTCTCCACATGTTCCCTAATAAAATGATATCTTATTTCTATATGCTTAGTCCTGCTATGTGAGACAGTATTCCTAGTAATAGAAATAGCACTTGTAGAATCACAGTATAGAGGAGTTCTACTTACCTGAAAGTTATAATCATAGAGCTGATGTTGGATCCATAGCAGCTGAGCACAACAGCTGCTTGCTGATATATATTCTGACTCAGCAGTGGATATAGCCACACTAATTTACTTCTTGCTGCTCCAAGAAACTAGCCTTCTTTCCAAGAACTGACATGTTCCAGTAGTGTTTTTTCTGTCTTCTTTGCAACCTGCAAAATCTGCATCTGAAAATCCCGTTAGATCCAAATCCCTATTTCTAGGGTACTATAGGCCAAGATCTGATGTGCCCTTAAGATACCTCAAGATTCTCTTTGTAGCAGAGTAATGAGATTCTTTAGGGCAGACCTGATACCTAGCATAGACACATGTGGTATACATGATGTCAGGCCTACTAGCAGTCAGGTATAGAAGAGAGCCAATTATCCCTCTATACAAAGACTCATCAATAGGTTTCCCTGCCTCATCTTTGCCTATAGGCATACTTGATCCCATGGGAGTTCTCATGGTGGAAGCATTCTCTATACCATACTTTTTGATTAGATCTCTAGTGAACTTGGACTGGAATATGGACAATCCATCATCAATCTGTCTTACTTGGAGTCCCAAGAAGAACTTGAGCTCACCTATGCTGCTCATTTCAAACTTCCCTTGCATAAGTTTAGCAAACTTTCTGCAAATGTTGTCATCAGTAGATCCAAAGATAATGTTATCGACATATATCTGGACTAGGATAAACTTGCTCTTTGATTCCCTTAGGAATAAGGCCTTGTCTATCTTCCCCTTGATAATTTGTTCTCAATGAGGAAGCTGGACAAGGTTTCATACCAAGTCCTAGTAGCTTGCTTTAGCCCATATAGAGCTTTCCTAAGCTTATAAACAAAATTAGGAGAGTTAGGATCTACAAAACCTTGTGGTTAATCCACATATACTTCCTTTTTTAGGTCCCCATTCAGGAATGTTGACTTGACATCCATCTAGTAGACTCTGAATCCTTGATAGGCAACAAATACAAGGAAAATCCTTATTGCTTCCAATCTGGCTACTAGGGCAAAGGTCTGGTCAAAGTCTATGTCCTCTTCTTGTTTGTAGCCTTTAGCCACCAGTCTAGCCTTATTCTTGACAATAATTTCATCTTGATCGAACTTGATCTTGTAGATCCACTTAGTCCCTATGACATTTTGTCCTTGTGGTCTGGGGACCAACTTCCAGACTTTATATTTCTTAAATTGGTTCAGTTCTTCTTGCATTGCTCCAATCCAGAACTGGTCCTTGATTGCTTCTTCAAACTTCTTTGGCTCTTCTTGAGACATGAAGCTTGAGTAGAGAGATGTATTCATGCTCCTGCTTCTGGTCTAGACTCCATCATTTGCATCACCAATGATTTATTATACTAGATGGTCCCTTAGATTCCTGGTAGCTGGAGGCAATCTAGCTACAACTTGCTGTTCTTCAGGGTTTTCATCTAGCTGGTCTTAATTTTCTTCAGGTATGTTTTCCCCTTCTCTTGGAATAGGCAGTCCATCATCATTTTCTTGGATTGTGGGGGTAGCTTCCTTGATGGTCAGCTTGTCCATCATCTGCTCTGTACCTATAATACTACAAGAGGAGGAGCTTGGCAGCTCACAGTTAACCATGTTGGATTCATCAAAAACAACATGCATTGACTCTTCTAAAGCTTGGGTAGTTAAGTTGTAGATTCTATATGTCTTATTATGAGTGTTGTACCCAACAAAGATCCCTTCATGGGACTTGACAACAAACTTAGTTAAATGACTTTTCCATTGTTGAGCGCATAGCACTTGCAACTAAAGATCCTGAAATAGCTCAGGTTTGGTTTTTTGCCCTTCAAGATCTCATATGAAGTCTTCTTGTGACTCTTGGTGATAGAAGCTCTATTAAGGGCATAGCATGCAGTGTTAACTGCCTAAGCCCAGAAGTATTCTGGGAGGGATGAGTCACTTAGTAAGGTTTTACCAGCCTCTATGAGAGTCCTATTTTTCCTCTCAGCAAGTCCATTTTGCTGGGGTGTTCTAGGAGAGGAAAATTCTTGATGAATCCCTAGCTCTTCACAGAACCTTGTCATGCACTCAGACTGAAACTCAGTGTCATGGTCACTTCTGATTTTTACCACAGTGCTGTTGAATTCATTCTTAATTTGCTTGACAAATGTCTGAAAGACATCAGGGGTTTTAGATTTTTTCCTTAGAAAGAACACCCAGGCAAATCTTGAAAAGTCATCAATAATCACAAGAGTGTAGACTTTCCTACTTAGACTTTGAATTGGCATAGGACCAAACAGATCCATATGCAAGAGGTATAAGCACCTCACTGAGTCTTTGGTGTCAATGCTCTTGAAGGTGGTCTTAGTCTGTTTGCCCTTTTTGCATGCAGAGCAGATACCCTCCTTAATGCATATAGACTTAGGCCCATTCCTAACCAGCTCATTGTTGAACAACTTGTCTATGGTCCTATAATTTAGATGGGCTAGCCTCTTGTGCCACTGGACACAAGAAGAGGCTTTCTCATCTACAATTAGGCATACAGGTGAGTCTTTGCTAGAGTATAGGAAATCTAAAAATTACACATTCCACTCCTAGTGCCTATTAAGATGACCTCTTGGTCACTTAACCTCCTAATTTGGCACTCATACTTATGGAATACTATGTCATAGCCAAGATCACAGATTTGGCTAATGCTTATCAGGTTGTGTTAAAACCCTTCCACATAGGCTACTCTAGTGATAGTGACTATGCCATTAGAGATCTTACCAAAACCTCTAGTCACCCCTTTTTCTGACCCACCAAAGATAACCTTTGGTCCATTCTTTACTGGAGCATAAACCTTTAGCATGCTCCTTCTTCCAGTCATGTGCCTGAAACATCCACTGTCCAAGTACCATATAGTGGTATGAGCACTTGTACTAACCTGCAAAACACAAATCAGTTAACCTGAGGACCCCAATTTTTATTGGATCCTTGGTGCATGTTAGGCTGAAAATAATTCTGCCTACCTGTAACTTTCTGACAGACAAGCTGACATTTGCTCTCTACACATTATGATTATGCCAGCAATCAACAGCAAAGTGGTCTACCTTGCCACATCACCAACACTCATGGATGTTGTATCTTCTTTTTGGAGCAGGTCTAGTGGTTGTGTTAACAGCAGCTCTTGGTCTAGAAGGAGTAGCAGCAGTCCTGTTCCATAGTTTTCCATCCCCAGTCTAACAAGTGGTGGGTCTGGCAGTAGAAGTGCTTGGGATATCTTGAGCCCTTCTAGCAGCAGCTATCTTTTAAGAAATCATACTCTTGATGTCCTCAGAGATGCCCAGGTCTGGTCTACTGACAGCCTTGCCCTTTGTCTTAGAGTGGGCTGGAGGAATTGGAGAATAGTCAGCAGCTTTACCCTTGACTGAAGGGGCTATTGCACCAAACACAAATGGTCCAAGATGGGTCATTTGTATTTTATCATAGGCACTTGCACCTTTGCTGTAACTACCACCATATTGTGGAACATCTTTGTTCACACAAGATGGTATAACATGATTTCAGTGACCATAAATACTCTCATGGTCATGGCTATTAAAAGGAAATTGCACTCTATTAAATTTCACAGGAGGCTTAGAGGCTAGTGGCTCCACTTGAGCTTTTCCCTTTCCCTTGGGATTATCAGCTCTTGTCCTTCCCTTGAATCTCAACCCTTTTTTCCCTTTTGGGAGGAGAATGGGTCTATCAAGGACAACACTGTGCTAGGCTTGGAGTAGCTAGCCTCTAGTTCCCTCTCCTTTTGGAGTTTTCCTTCAAGATTCCTGATATGGTTATTTTTGGAGGTTATGGTGCTCATCGGAAGGATTGTTACATTCTTCAGTTTGTTAACTTCTTGAATCTTTTGATTCAGCAATTTTGCTGATTCTGAAGCCGCAAGCTTTAAAGAAACAATTTCCTAAGTCTGTTGTTTGGCCAAGATCTTGCTTTTCTTTTGTTGAAGCCAGTAAATCCAGCTCCTCCTAAAGCTCGGATCTAAAGTGGCAGCTCATACCTACTCTTCTTGAACTCCTCCCTGGACGAGAGACTCAAAGAAACAGACTGTGGGCTTTAGCTCGGAGGTCCCACCTATTACCCAGAAGATCTAGCAATTCTTCCCCTCCCTAGCCAATGTTGAGCTAGGTGCCTTAGTGGAAGAAGAAGAAGATGGGTCAATAATCTTTCTACCAGGCACCTTACTGGTCTATTTATAGGCCTCTGAGTTTGAACTATCAATAACCAAACTAAACCGACCTGAAATTACCAAAATATCCTTGGTGGAGTCTGCCAACAGCCAAACTCCGGTGTTCTGAAGGGTTATATGTAGACCACCAAGGGCAAAGGTGTAAAATCACCTACGGCTAAAAGGGTAAACCACTTTCTAACTGAACTGGCCTTTGACCAAATACTGAACTAGTGCTAGGCCTCTCGCCGAACTAACGCTCGGCGAGAGCGTCGTCTCGCGGGAGAGAGCTCTCCTCTCTGGATCCCTCTCGCCTAGAGAGTCGGCTCTCGCCTCGCGAGTGGCTTCTCTGGGCCCAACTCGCCTAGCGAATGGCTCTCGCCTGGGCCCCTCTCACCTAGCGAGCAGCTCTCACCCCGCGAGTGGCCCTTTCCCTGGGATCCACTCGCCTAGCGAGTCGGCTCTCACTTGGGCCCATCTCGCCCAGCAAATAACCTACTCTCTGAACCCATCTCGTCTTCTCCCCTCTTTTCCTTGAGCCTTCTGCTCCTGCAAGCCCAAGGTTGTACATCTTTAGAGCCTGTAGAAGTGCACCATAATTATCAATCAATTGATTGATGTCTCCTTCAGATTCTGAGTTATCATCATCACTTGATGCAGAAGCACAAGAATCTGAAACTGATTCATAATCTGAACAAGCAAAGCTAGTAACAAAAATTACATTGCTTGGACCAGGCTGATCCTGGCTAATTTCTTCATCTGACCTAGCCATCAGCCCAAGGCAGCAGCTGTCTTCTTCAGAATCCACCTCTGAATCACCATCAGATTGTGATAGAGCGGCCTTGTCTTCAATCCTGGCAGCAGAATGAACCTTCTCAGCTTCTTCTTCTAAAGCAACCAGCTCTTTGATGCAGTTTTCTTCTACAGCTCCTTCTTCAGTAGAGTACAACCCAATATAGGATTCTTCTTCTTCTTCTTACTCTGATGAGGAGGAGTCAGTCCAGCTTCTTTGCTTCTTTGCAATAAGGGATTTCTCCTTCTTGCCTTTTTGCTGGTGGTCCTTTTTCTCACTATGTTTCTTTCTTTTGACTGGGCATTCAACTATCACATGCCCAGGTTTTCTATAATGATAACAAGTCATGTTAGATGAAATATGTTTACTAGTTTTGGAACCATACCTGTCCTCCTTAAAGGATTTTCTTCTGCCCTTATAGTAGTCATCCTTAGAATGAGAGGAGGTGGAAGGTCTGCCTCTCCAGTGCTTCTTCTTTAAGAACTTCTGAAATTGTTTGGTGAAGGCAGCAAAATCTTCATCAGACCATTGACAGTCTGATGCGTTGTTCTCTGATTTTCAAGAATCAGATTCAGCATCTCTCCTTGGTGGAGAGGGAGACTTTCTTTTGCCTTTGCTAGAGACTTTAACTTTGAATGCTACAGACTTGTCTCTTGCCTGAGATTTGTTCTAGTTCTCCTCTTCTTTTCTTATAGCCAACTACATTTCATATGACAGTAGCTTCCCAAAGAGGGTGTGAGGAACTGACTCACCCAACTTTGCCACTTCTCTGATGACACAGATTTTAGTGTCCCACTCTCTATAGAGAGATCTAAGGAACTTGTCATTTAGTTCATAGTGACTGAATATTTTTCCATAAGTATTCAGCTCATTCATAATCCTAAAGAACTTTTCATAACAGATGGTTATGTTGTCCCCCTTTGATTGCCTGAAAGACTCATACTCTTGGTTGAGCATGAACTTCCTATCATCTCTAATCTCATATGTCCCCTCCATGTAGATCAAAAGTGTTTCCCACATTTACTTTGTAGTTGAGCAATGGATCAGGTTCTGAAGAGTAGAGTCATCAACAATACTTATAATTATGTTCTTTGCTCTCTTATCTATTGAGGCCAAGGCCAACTCATCCTTGGTAATCTCATCATATATCTTGGGGGTCTTGACATTAGCATCCAGTGCTGACACCTTCATTGGGATGTATGGTCCCTTTTCAACTGTAATATACATCCTAGGGTCAGCAACTTTCATGAACTGCCTCACCCTTGCTTCCTAGATGCTAAAATCTTCCTTCCTATAGATTAGGAGTCTCACAGCACTCAGCTCCCTATTGGTCATTCCTGAACCCATAGAGACAGACTTCTATCTAACATTGGAGATCTACTAAGACTGTTAAGCCTTTAAAGAGCAACCTCCCTCTGATACCACTTGAAAGTCTTATTTTTAAGGCTAGCTAAACACCTAGAGGGGGGTGAATAGGTTTCTGTCTCTATTTGATTTTTTTAACTTATTTGCAGATTTCTGTGGTTGGTGATTAGGTTAGTTTTTGCTTTCAAGATCAATCACATATGACACAATAATTTATAGTGATTCCCCAATCTTGGGTACATCCATTGTCCCTCTACGCCTATCTAACAGTGTGTTAGATTTGGCTCTCCCTCCAGAACTCAGCTCCTCAAGAGCCTACAACACAGATCTCACAGGACAACACAGGTCACACGGACCTACAACTAAGGCACTAAGCCAAACCCAGGTCATAAAGACCTTTCACTCGGCACAAAACCAAACATAGGTCACAAAGACCTCAACCTTTATAATACAGGCTTACAACTCCAGATTCACCAATAAACTTTACAGAAGAAGAAATAAAGAGAGAGATGATTAGACACCAGAGCAAGATCTCTGTGTCTTCTTCTTCCTGGACTGAGCAGATATCAGTCCAAGCTTTTAATGTTGAAGATAATAAGTAGGCAGTAGATTTTTCTTCAACTAGCTTTCTTTTTCCTGCAAAACTTGTAGATCTGCTTCCTCAGAATAGATTCTGATCCTACTGTTGCAGATGGTGATTGCTTCAACTATCTCTTTCCCTAGCAAGGTTCTCTGTGCAGAATAACTTCTTCAGGCTCGACAAAAATGGCGAGGAAGAAGATGAAGTTCGATCGCACTTTTCGTTTTCAGAAAACCTAGACAAGGAAATGATTGATTGCTCTGGCCGATTTGCTTCTTTTTATTCTTTGAAAGCCAATTGAGCAGTTGGTCCCACCACCAGGATTGATGGTTGAGATTAAGCCATTCAGCGCATGCTCTCCATTTAATCTTGATTCAACGGCTCTTTGCTGTGTGTGGGCCTAATCATATAATATTGAAAGTATTCCTTGGAAAGTGCAGAAGATGATAGCAGCTGCCCACCAACGTCTCTGACAGCATTTCTGCAACATTTGAATTTTGGTTGACTTTTTGACTTTGCTGGCGTCAGCATGACTCAACTTCTTTGGAATTAGATAAAATTCAATCATTAGAACTAAAGGCGTTGAGTGAGTAGGTATCACACAATGCCATAACACTTAGACAAAATTCGGTCTGTCTAGGTATTGAGCTCGACGAATGCTGAGCTCTGTTCGATTAACGGTAAGCTCAACTCGACGAAAGCATAAGTTCAGTTCGACGAACTGTAGACTTAGTTCGATGAAAGGCTAAACTCAGTTCGATGAACTCCAGGCTCAGTTCGACGAATGTTGAGCTCAGTTCGATGAAGCTGAGCTCGACAAAAGCCAAGCAATCCACGTATTTAGACTTAGCCAAATTTCTGCCTCAAGGCATTGAGAGCGTCGAGAGCGTCGAAAGCGTTGAGTGAGCTTGCCTCACTCAACGCTATTTGTCTTATCAAATATTTCTGCGCCTTGGCGTTGAGAGAGTAAGCTCCACTAAATGCCAAACTACTTAACAGAATTTTTCTATTATCTGGCATTGAGTGAGTAAGCTACACTCAATGCCTGTGGACTTGGTGAAAATTTTGCTCAATTTTTATATGGAGTTGACTGCCACAACAACACTCAATGCTAAAAGTTTTATGGCGTTAAGTGAGTATACTAGACTCAACGCCTGTGGACTTGGCCATATTTTCAGCCAATTTCTCTAGGCTTAGACGGACTCAACCTGACTCACAACCTTTTTGTTATATGGTGTTGAGTGAGTAGACTACACTCAACGCTTTTGTACTTAGCCAAATTTTTTGCTATCTTTCAGTTAGGCTGAGATAGACTCAATGTTATACGTTATATGGCGTTGAGTGAGCTATCCTCACTCAACGCCTGTGTACTTAGGCAAATTTCTACTAGACAATATTCAATCCATACCTCTGGCACTGAGTGAGCTTGCTCTACTCAATGCATACAGACTTAATCGATTTTTGCTATGTCTAACAACCACTTATTGTGTCCACATATCCAATCAATGTGATATGGTTAACCTGTACTCAAGACCTCAAATGCACATCAAATATAGTTGATGTGTGTGACATTGACCTGTTTGACTTCTCACAAATCAGGGACATTGGGAACAATGGACCCAACAAATCTCTTGAACTCTATTTGTGCTGCCTTTTGCGCCTTTCTGTTGAGGCATTCTTTTTTTTTTGAATACCTCAATTTCGAACTAGTAGCAGTTAGAGCTAACCAAGTTTGTTTCTTCCAGGCTTTAGCAGTTGATTCCCCTTTGCTCTCATCAGTGATAAGTTGTTTGTTGTTTTTATCTTGACTTTTGGTGTATCTCAGATTTTTTTTCTTTTGATGTTATGGGTTCATGTCAGAATATTGGCGCCCATAACATAGTTTCTTTATGTGTTAGACTGTTATTCACTTTTTTTGTTACTACTACTTTTTGCTACTGATGCATTGTTCTCTGAGAAGGTTTTATGCTAAGATGCATATTAGTTATTTTAATACGTTTAAAAATATGCACCTTTACTTAAACTCGTAATATTTGTTTCAGCTAAATATCACTCTATTTTGAAGATCTTAAAAGTTTTTTTCTACTTATACTAAATTTAGAAATTTGCACATCATTAACATATTGTTGAGTCTTCATGCTTATGTAGGATAAAATGAATTAAACTCTATATTTTTTCGCTTTGTATATACTTTTCTACTTGTAGATTGGCTGATTTACTGAACCAAGAGACACGGTCTTTGAAATTTAAACTTAAATCATGTTCTTTATCATAATATATATATATATATATATATTATGAAAATAAATGAAGGGATGGAACTGTCTGACCGTCTGTAGTTAACCCCAGCACGGTGTGGCATCATGACGTATATTTTCTCTCAATCTGATAATATATTTATATATTGAGAAAATACGGGTTATGACAGTCACGTAAATCCGACTACACTTACTCACTTGTCAACATGCCTCTTGAGGAAAAGGTCGAGAACGCACCTATCCCAACATTGGAGGAACGCTCGCGTCAGATAGAAGAGAACCTCAAACTCCAAAGGAACAAAGTGCACCAGGAGTTCATAATCCTGCCCCACAGTATGGCAGTCTGCCTCAGCCAGCTCTACTCCATACTTTGACCAAGCATGAAAGTCTTTTCTAAGGGTAGCTAAATACCTAGAGGGGGAGGGGGTGAATAAGTTTGTTTTAAATCTTTTAAGTTTTTTCAACTTAGATATTGATGTATGATTATGTTAGATGTTAGCTTTCAAGAATAACCATCAACACACAAGATTTATAATGGTTCCCTATCTATGGTAAATCCACTTTCTCCTTCACCTATCTAGCAGTGTGTTAGATTCGACTAACTCTTCCTTTATACTCAGCTCCTTGAGCTTGCACCTTAGATCCCACAGGATCTTACAACTCAGAGTTCAATAACTCTTACTACTCAGACTGATTCCAGTCCTACCTCAAATACTAACCCCAGTCTCCTACCTCAGGCACAACAACCCTACAACTCAAAGTTAAGCAACTCCGATAACTCAGATATCAACCTAATCTCTTACCTAAGATGCACTCCAGGACCCTACCTTGGATAGCTTCACTGTCCTAAAACTTAGCCTTTATATATTAGACTTACAACTCAGATCTCACAGAGATCCTATAGGTTTGAGCAAGTGTTTGATGAAACTGACTCTAGAGATAAATCTCCGAGTCTTCTTCCTGGACTGTGTAGAAAGTAGTCCTCCTTCTTCACAACAAGTAGAAAATATATCTTCAAGGTTGTATTAGCTTATGCTGTGAAGATCGTCTCCATAGCTCTGCTCCATCTTCAAGCTTGAGAAAATTTGAGTTCTGTATAGCAGGTTTGAAGATGGATAGATAAAATTCTTGGGCTCTGCTAGTTGACTTTTGCTGAAAGAATTAGGGTTTAAAGAAGTAGCCAAAAGTTCTTGCTCCCTAAAGTCCTTGCAAAGATTAACCCTACTCTGCTTTTATATGACAGTCATGACAACAACTTTATGCCTCTTTTAGAACGCGACATGGGCATCTTTAATTATTGCTTTATCCCCGATAACTTTGTCGGAGAAGTATGACGATCTTTGACTTTTAGTGCTTTATCTGCTTTAATTTAAATTTAAGAGTGACATCAGCATATTTGATGTAATCGTTATGGACTTAGAAAAAAATCTTCCTAACAGCAGGTACAAGCGTTGAGTGTAGTTGTATGACTCAACGAATTAGTTGTAAACGGTTAAGTACATAAGCGTCGAATGAATAGCCTTTACTCGACGCATTAACACTTAGCAGAATTCTGCCTTGCTGAAGAGGCGTTGAGTGAATGTTGATCATTCAATGCTTTTGACTTCCAACTCCTTTCTAAGGCATGCGTTGAGTGAACTGCCTTCACTCAACACATTTGCACTTTGACAGATTCCCTTCTACAGGCGTTGTGTGAACGACCTTCACTCAATGCATTTACATTTATCACCATTTCTGAGTAGGCATTGAGTGAACTTCCTTCACTCAACGCATTTCCCCTTGAACAAAATTTCCTGAATAGGTGTTGAGTGAACCTTCTTCACTCAATGCATTTGTACTTAGCTGAATTCAAGTCCTGCTCCATTGAGGATTTTTAACCTCTAGCATTAAGTGATGTATGATCACTCAATGCATATGTACTTAGTCAAATTTCTGGCCCTTCCATGTGTCCTGTATTCTGCCCAGGTAAACCTTTGACATATATAACCTATCTTGTCATTGAATAGTAGACATCCTGCATATATGAACTTGAACACATATCAAGTACATGCTTGTGAATATTATTAACTTATGGCCTTCTTTAAATTAGGGATATTATAGTCAACGGACTCAATAATCTCCCTCTATTTAAAGAAGTCAGAACCCAAGTCAATGATATACACTAACTCACAAAAATAATAATTTCACAGAATAAAAAATATGAAATAACACACAAACAAATTTTAATTAACACAAAACTGAATAATTGTTCATAGATGTGTGCCTACAATAATAGTTCATTTTCCTAAGGCCCTAAGGAACCTATTACATATGTCATCATTAGGTTTCAGGTTCCTTAATGACTATACCCCTACCTGATATTTTTGCAGACTTAGCCTCAGCTTTTATCTTCTTGTGCCTCTGTCTTTCAAAGTAGCAGTATGGCTTTGGAAAGTATCTGATAAGATCTGGAGCATCTGGCTGAACAACACCATCTTTCTTATCTCTTCTAAATTTTCTCCTCACTTCTTCTTGTCTTTCAAACTTAGCCCATTCCAAAGAGCTTATGAGTTTGCCCCTGGCAGTCTTATTCTCTTTGATTTGATCCTAGGCAGCTAGAATTATAATACTTGATTGAGGACTCCAAAGTTCAAAATATGGCTTGGTCTCCATTTCTTCTCTATCTTTTCTTATTAAGCCTTGCTTGTTCTTCGTCATCTACAACTAATGTGCCTTTGGCCTTAGACAACTATTGAGTTATAGGACTGAATATAAGTATACCAGTAATTGTATCACCAACTAATTCAACCCCATCAAATAGAATTGCAGGCTCATTCTCAGGCTACTTATATATTACAGGATCTTGGCCAATGCAACTCTGATTTTATTTGAAGTCTAGATTGCATGATCAGCACTTGCCTTTATCATATTGCATGATCAGCACTTACCTTTATCATTGACCTCTCCCTCTTTATGAATTCTTCCAAAACATCTTTGGCCGGGGTTGTGGTCTTTTGAGCCAAATGATTAACTTCTGCAGTGACCAGATTCTTCACTTGCAACATGTGATCATCTAAGAACTGGGTGTAAGCATCCATTCTTCTCTCTAGAATGACCTTATTTGTTTCCATGATGTCCTTTTGTACTTCATGCACCATCTTCATGTTCTTAGTTGTAATTCATTCATTCTCAATGATGTCATTATGTCTTTTCCGAATGTCTGCAAGCTTTTCTTCTGTGTATGTCACAACTGGAGCTTCCCTCTTGAAAAATGCCACTATGTTGTCCTTCAGTAAGTTCACTTAAAATCTTATAGACATGATCTCTGTGGATAAATTTTGTCTCAGTTCTTTTATTGAATCATCCACATAGTGTTCTATCTTCCTCCTATGGTCATCTAATAGTTTTTTTAATTGATCCAAAAAGGAGGAGGACAATACATCAACCTATTGAGATGCCCTTGGAATGAATATATCTTTAGCATCCCTCCTTATATCTCCCTTTGCTTCTAAATTAGCCATTTCCAAATTAGATGAGTGAGCAGCAGCAAGCTCATCAGCCTCAGATAACTCAATCACATTTTTCAATTTTTTGAGCAGGGAGCTCAAGATGAGTTCCCCCCTCAACCTCAGCAATCTCCATGTCAACATGAAGGACATTAGCATTTGTCCCAATAATATCTTCCTAGACTAGCTTTGGAACTTGCTCCCACTCAATTTGATCACTGGAGGGTAGCAGCTGAGATTCAATAAGAATTTGACCTATTCTTTCCTATATATTATCCAGGAAATAGTCAATTTGGTCTTATAGACCAACATGAGATTGGCCTTACTCTTCCTCAGCAGGAGCACCTGCTCTAAGGGCCTCCCCCTCAATAACTGCAAAAATCTTGTCCATAAGAGTAGTGATAGCTTCCTTAGGAGGTTCCATTTGAGTATCTTCCTCAATCTCAGTGTGAGACACTACTGGGCATATTCTTGCTGCAAGCTCAGAGGTAACTGAGACTTGAGAACTAATATCTTTCATAACCTCTCCAGAAGTTTCAGACAATTCTGGATCATAAGGTTCAGGACTACTATCCTCAAATGAACTATTGTTATAACTGTCTTCCTGAACTGTGTCAACTTTCTTCTTCCTTTTCAGATCAGTAAGTTATGGGTGGTTGACCAGAACTCTATCCTGCCTTTCAAACATCCTTATGTCCATTTTTCTCATGTGGTGAATCTTGGCTCCTAGCCTCATATTCAGTAGCTCATGTGTACTGTTCAACAAGAACAATGATAGTATCCTATCTAGATTAAGTTCAGGATTACACTCCACAATTCTCTCAAAGATTACTTTTCCCCAATCAGTTTTCTTGGTTAGTATCAACCTGGACATCAACTCAAACATCTTCCTTGATATCTTATCATGTGAACCTATCTTATAGATGAGGGCTTTGCCAATGATATATTCTAGGAACTTCCCTTTTAGGTTCATTTCCTTGCTCAAGATGGATCGTGTGGTGTGCTTAGATAAGCCACGCAACTTAAGGGCAGACTTTACATCCTCAAGAAATAATTCATCTCCTTTATCAGAAGAGCTAAACTTGGTCAGTCTCAAACCCTTACTTAACCTCCTTGCAGTAAGGTTAATTTTGTTTCCACTTAGGGATGTCCTAATCTTACTGGAAGATGAATCCACTTTTGCATTTAAGTAAAGTCCAAACACCTCTATTTTCCAAATACAGCATGGCTCTAACAACAAAAATTCTAGGTCTGCGATTTGTAGAAGATGAAGAACTAAGTGTACCTCCTCAGTTTCATCCTTGAATCCATTTCTGATAATGTCTGAACTTTCGAAAAGGATATCAGCACCTTTTGGAGCCATTTCAGCAGAGAATCGAGGAGAAGAAGATGAATACGTCTTGATAAATCGAGAGCAGGTATGCAAAGAGACGAACATAGCTAAGGAATTATGTGTATTATTTTAGGCACACATTTCTATCTATAGTTTCCCTATTCGAGAATATGGAAAGGCGCGTACTTGTCATGATTTATATGAGATGATGAATGGTTGTGATTAATCCATTAAATTTTCCATATCTTAACCAGCTAGATTGTATTCATTAAGTGTATTCGACGCACTCGATGCTCTCAATGCCAGGAGTTAACTCAACGCACTCGACGCCTGTAGTTAACTCAGTGCACTCAATGCCTGAACAGTTTGTCTTTTTATTCCTCTGATGAAATGATACCACTTGAAAGTATTTTTCTTCCTTGTTTACCTATAAAAGTTTAACCTCCAAATGCACGCATACATGTGATAGAAATGTATTACCATACTAGTGTTACTTCAAGTTCAACATACCCAATTCAAAATTGAAGGTATTGAACTTGGCTTCATCAAAAGGCAGATGTTATCCACTTGTTTGTCTGTGGGGACAAACTCAAGGTTGATATCTTCATTCTCAACATGCTCTCTAATGAAATGATAACTAATTTCAATATGTTTGGTCCTGCTATGTGAGACAGGATTCTTAGCTATTGAAATTGAACTAGATGAATCACAAAACATAAGGGTTTTACTTAGTTGTAGATTGTAATCTTGGAGTTGATATTGAATCTATAGTAGCTGTACACAGCAACTCCCAGCTGAGATGTACTCTGATTCTACAGGGGAGATGGCCACACTGGTCTACTTCTTGCTGCTCCAAGACACTAGCCTTCTTCCTAGAAATTGACAGGTGTCTGATGTTCTTTTCCTGGCTTCTCTACAACCTGCAAAATTTGTATCTGAATACCCTATTAGTTCATAATCATTATTCCTAGGGTACCACACACAAAGATCAGGTGTGTCGTTGAGATATCTCAAAAAAAATTTGGCAGTAGAAAGATGAGACTCTTTATGGCAGGTGTGGTACCTAGCACAAACACAAGTAGAATACATAATGTCTGGCATACTAGCAGTCAAATAGAGGTGGGATCCAATTATGCCTCAACATATGGTTTCATCAACTAATTTCCCAATCTCATCCTTATCTATTGACATACTTGACCCCATATGAGTTTTCAAGATGGAGGCACACTCCATTCAAACCTTTTTGATTAACTCCATGGTGAACTTAGATAGAGAGATGAAAAATCCATCCTCTAACTGTCCAACTTGGAGGCCCAAGAAATACTTGAGTTCACCCATACCTATCATTTCAAACTGCCCTTTCATAAGTTTGGCACACTTCTTGCAAATACCCTCATCAGTAGACCCAAATATTATGTCATCCATATAAATTTGAACTAGGATTATTTTACTCTTGACTTCTCTTAGGAATAATGTCTTATCTATCTTCCCTCTTGAGAATTGTTCTCAATGAGAAAGTTAGACAGAGTTTTATACCATGCCCTAGGGGTCTGTTTCAAGCCATATGAATCTTTTCTTAACTGAAATACATAATCAGGAAAGATAGGATTGACAAAACCTGAGGGTTGTTCAACATAGACCTCCTCTTTCAGGCCACCATTCAGGAAAGCTGACTTAACATCCATTTGGTAGACCTTAAATCCCTTGTATGCAGCATATGCAAGGAATAATCTTGTAGCCTCTAATCTTGCAATTGGTGCAAAGGTTTGATCAAAATCAACACCTTCCTCTTGCATGTATCCCTTGTAACTAATCTAGCTTTGTTTTTGATGATAACACCATTCTTGTCAAGATTGTTTCTATAAATCAATTTAGTTCCAATGATGTTATGACCATGAGTTCTGGGAACCAGCTTTTAGACCTTACATCTCTTATACAGGTTCAGTTTTTTTTGCATAGCCAAAATCCAAAATAGATCTATGTTGGCATCTTCAAACTTCTTGGGTTCAACTTGAGACAGAAAGCTTGAGTACATTACAATGTTGAGGTTTCTGCTCATTGTTGTAACCCCCTAGCATACATCCCCAATGATTAAGTTTCTAGTATGATCTCTTAGATTTTTGATTGCAGCTGGCATCCTTTATTCTACACCTTGAACTTCAACTTCAGGGGCCTGAAGATCATCTTACATTTCTAATCCACCTAGACCTTCTTTGTGAATGAACACATCCTCATCCTCTTCTTATTCAGCAGGGGGTATGTCATGGATGCTAAGTTTGTCCATCCTCAAATCTACACTTGCAGTTCTAGAGGACCTTGATAACTCACTGTGAATCATAGAAGTCTCATCAAACACTACATTAACAGACTCTTTCACAACTTGATTTTTCAAGTTGTAGACTCTATAGGATTTGTTGTGGTTGCTATACCCAATAAAAATTTCCTCATAGGATTTAGCATCAAACTTTGTCAAGAAGGACTTCCCATTGTTTAGCACAAAGCACTTGCTTCCAAAGATTCTGAAATAGGCAAGATTTGGTTTTTTTTTCTTTCATAATCTCATAGGGAGTCTTTTTGTGATATTTGTTGATAGTGGCCCTATTTAGGACATGACAAGCAATGTTCACTGCCTCTGCCCAGAAGTATTCTGGGAGAGAAGTATTACTAAGCAAAATCCTCCCAACCTATATGAGAGTCCTATTTTTTCTCTCAACAATCCTATTTTGTTGGGTATTCTTGGAGAAGAAAACTCCTAAAAAATACCTTGTTCTTTGGAAAACTAAGCCATTCTTTCAGATTAAAACTTTGTGTCATGATCACTTCTGATTTTGACCACAGTACAACCCTTTTCAGTCTGAATTTGTTTGAAAAAGGTCACCAAGCTATCAAGGGTTTCAGACTATTTCTTAAGAAAGAATACCCACGCAAATCTGGAAAGTTCAACAACTATCACAAGAGTGTAGACTTTCCTACCTAGACTATGAACTGACATAGGACCAAATAAGTCCATATGCAGTAGGTATAGATACCTCTCAGAATCCTTGGACCCAATTCTCTTAAAGGAGGCCTTTGTCTGTTTGCTCTTTTGGCATGCAGAACAAATGCCCTCTTTGGTGAATTTTAAATTGGGTAAATTTCTGACCAGTTCTTCACTGAAGAGCTTGTTGATTGCCCTATAATTCAAGTGAGCAAGTCTCTTGTGTCATTGCACACAATAATAGTCTTTCTCATTTGTAACAAGGCATATTGGAGAGTCTGAATCTATATGTAGGAAATTTAAACAATAAATATTTTCACTCCTAGTGTCTGTTAGAATGAACTCTTGGTCACTTGACCTTTTGATCAGATACGTATCCTTATGGAAGATAATAATATAGCCAATATCACAGAGTTGGCCTATGCTAATCAGATTGTGTTGCAATCCTTCCACATAAGCCACCATTTTTTAATGGAGATTATGCCATTGGTGGTCATACTATAGCCTTTGGTGACTTCTTTGTCTGAACCATCAAAAATGATTTTGGGTCCATTCCTCACTGGAGTATAGTCTTTTAAATGGCTCTTTGTTTCAGTCATATGTATGGAACATCCACTGTCTAAGTATCATATTGGCATTTGATGGGTACTTGGACTACCCTAAAATCACAGATTTAGTTTATCTTAGGTACCCAAAAGGATTTGGGTCGTTGGTTCTTGTTAGCATAAAATTGAAAACTTCCTCCTACAGCAGCCTTGACAGGAAGTCTCAACTTTGCACTTGGTACACTTGGTTTGTACCAACAGTTTATGACAAAGTGTCCCACCTTGCCACAACTCCAACACTCATGAATATTATATCTCCTCTTCTGAACAGCCATAGATATATGTAGACCATTAGCCTTTTTCTATTCAGAGTGGAGTGTAACAGCCCTCTTCTTGTTTCTTTCAGCAAGTATCTGACTGAAAGTTAGCCTGCTAGTAAGCACACTTGGTTTATTCTGATTTTCACCAACATATGTCTTTTTTGCAGCTAACATGGTGTTGATGGCATCAGAAATGGACAAGTGAGGCTTACCTGCAGTCTTGCTCATAGCCTGACTATTTGTAGAAGGAACTTGGGGGTGGTCATTACCTTACCCTTGAGAGTGAGTGTTGGAGCACCAAACACAAATGGTACATGGTGGGTCATTTGAATTTCTTCATGGGGAGCCTTCAGTGCAATCAACCTCATATCCCTTCTTCTTCCATTATAAGGTACACTTGTACTCTTACAAGAAGAACTTTCATTCTTCTAGTGACCATATATGTTGTCTTAGTCATACCTGCTAGAGGGGAGAATGACCTTCAGAAAGGTGGTTTGAGGCACAACTGGAGCCTTATCTTTCCTTTTGGAATGAGCAGCTCTAGTATTCCACTTGAATCCCAATCACCTCTAGTATTTTTAGAGCTTCTCTTCAAGATCCTTAATGATCTTGTTCTTCTGGCTAATGGTGCCTATCTGGATGATAGAGATTGTCTTCAGATGACTAACTTCCCTCCTCATCTAGGCTAGCAGTGAAACCAACTTAGACTACAAAGAATAAGCTTGTTGAAGATAGGCAATCTCTTCAGCACCATATTTGTCAATCAACTGATTGACATCCTCATCAAATTCGGATCCATCATCCTCACTGGATGAATATGATGCTTCGGAGTCTGATCCAGTCTCATAAATAGAATCTGAAATAGAGATTGGGTGAGAGATTACCAAATTAGGATCAAGATTGTCCTGATTTTCTTCAGATATGGCCATGAGACTGAACTCTTCATCATCTTCAAAGTCACTATCAACAGAGGACAATGGTGCTCTTATTCCCATTATGACACCAGGAAGATCAACCTCCTCTTCAGTAGAAATAAGACCAATATATGCCTCTTCTTCATCTGATTCTGAAGACTCGGAATCACTGTCTGACAAGAAAGACTTCTTCTTGGCCAAGAAGATCTTGTCAACCTTCTTTCCCTTATCATGCCTCTTGCCATCATACTTCTTATTCTCCTTCCTCTTGACTGGACAGTCAAAAATGATATGTCCAGACCTGTTGCAATAATAGCAAACCATATTAGTCTTAAAGTGTTTGTTCAGTGTAGAATCATACCTTTCCCCAGAGGGGTATTTTCTGGACTTCTCTAGGTTAGCATATGGCTTCCTTGAGCTAGAGCTAGAAGAGCCCTTATTCTTCCACTGTCTCCCCATGCTTAGCATCTTCTTGAACTGTTTGGATAATAAGGTAAGTTCTCCATCTGACAGCTCATCCCCAGAAGTGTTGGGACATGAGCATTCTAACTCAGCATCCCTTCTTAGAAGAGAAGGAGTCTTCTCCCTGCTTCTTCTTGTGGCCTCAGCTTTGAAGGCCATTGTATTCTCCATGTTGAAGGACTTAACAACATCCTCTTAAGCTCTTTTGGAGTTTAACTGCAGCTCATGGGACAACAACTTCCCAAACAGATTTTGGGGTTGTATATTGGCCAAGTTGCCAACTTCCCTGATGGACAAATCTTGATATCACATTTTTTATTGAAAGATCTCAAGAACTTGTCATTCAGCTCAAAGTTGGTGAACTGTCTACCATAAGTGATCAAACTATTCACAATCTTAAAGAACTTCTCATAGCATTCCGCTATAGAATCCTTCTTGCTTTACTTGAATGCCTTATGCTGCTAGTTAAGGAGGGATTTTCTATCATCCCACACTTCCATTATCCCTTCCATATAAATAATTAGTGAATCCCACATCTCCTTGGCAGTTCTACAATGGACCAAGTTCTATAATATAGAATCATCTATAAAACTCACAAAAATATTCTAGACCCTCTTCTTCATGGTGGGCAGAATCACTTCATCCTTAGTCATCTCTGTATATTTCTTGTGAGTATGGATATTTGCATTTATGGTAGAGAACTTCATGAGAATGAAATGTCCCTCTTGAACTGTAATGAATATCTTAGTGTCTGAGGCTTCCATGAATAGCCTCACCCTCTCCTATATCCAAAAGTTATCATTCCTACAAATAAGAATTTTCATAAAACCCAACTCCTTGTGGTTCTCACCTGAAATAATGATGATATGCTTATTGTTACCCTTGGAGATCTTGTTCAAACTGTTCAGCCCTTTTTGAACAACCCCCCTCTAAAATCACTTAAAAGTCTTTTCTAAGGGTAGCTAAACACCTAGAGGGGATGAATAGGTTTGTTTTAAATCTTTTAATTATTTTTTAACTTAGATCTTGATGTGTGATTATGTTTGATGTTAGCTTTCAAGAATAACCATCAACACACAAGATTTATAGTGGTTCCCCTATCTAGGATACATCCACTTTCTTCTTTCACCTATCTAGCAGTGTTCTAGATTCGGCTAACTCCTCCTTTATACTCGGCTCCTTGAGCTTACACCTTAGATCCCACAAGATCTTACAACTCAAAGTTCAACAACTCCTACCACTCAGATTGATCCCAGTCCTATATTAGAGACTAATCATAGTTTCCTACCTCAGGCACAATAACCCTACAACTCAGAGTTAAGCAACTCCTATAAATCAGAGATCCACCTAATATCCTACCTCAGATCCACTCTAAGACCTTACCTCAGACAGCTCAACTATCCCATAACTAAACCTTTTTATATCAGGCTTACAACTCAGATCTCACGGATATCCTACAGGTTTGAGTAAGAGTTTAATGAAACTGACTCTAGAGATAAATCTCTCAGTCTTCTTCCTGGACTATGTAGAAAGCAGTCCTCCTTCTTCAAATCAATTGGAAAATATATCTCCAGAGTTATATTAGCTTGTTTTGTGAAGATCTTCTGCAGAGCTCTGCTCCTTCTTCAAGCTTGAGAAAATTTGAGTTCTATGTAGCAGGCTTGAAGATGAACAAATAACATTATTGGGCTCTGTTAGCTGACTTTTGCTGAAAGAATTAGGGTTTGAGAAGTGGCCAAAAGTTCTTGCTCCCAAAAGTCCTTGCAAAGATTAACCCTACTCCACTTTTATATGACGGGCATGACAATGAATCTATCCCTCTTTTAGAACGCAACATGGGTAGCTTTAATTGTTGCTTTATCCCCGATAACTCTGTCGGAGAAGTATGATGATCTTTGTCTTTTAGTGCTCTATCTGCTTTAATTTGAATTTAAGAATGACGTCAACATATTTGACGTTCCCCTATAGACTTAGAAAAAATCTTCCTGAGAATAGGTATAGATGTTGAGCGTAGTTGTACGACTCAACGAATCAATTGTAAATATTTAAGTCCATAAGCGTCGAGTGGATAGCTTTTACTCTACGTATTAACACTTAGCAGAATTCTGCCTTGTTGAAGAGGCGTTGAGTGAATGTTGATCACTCAACGCTTTAGACTTCCAACTCCTTTCTAAGGCAGATATTGAGTGAATTGCCTTCACTCAACGCATTTGCAATTTGACAGCTTTCCTTTTCTAGGTATTGAGTGAACTACCTTCACTCAACGCATTTACACTTATCATCATTTCTGAGTAGGAGTTGAGTGAACAGCCTTTACTCAATGCATTTCCACTTGAACAGAATTTCCTGAATAGGCATTGAGTTAACCTTCTTCACTCAACACATTTGTACTTAACTGAATTCAAGTCCTGCTCCACAGAGGCTTTGAGTGACTGAATATCTGTCAATGCTTTTTATCTTCTGGCATTGAATGATGTATGATCACTCAACACATTTGTACTTAGTCAAATTTATGGATCTTCCATGTGTCTTGTCTTCTGTCCAGCTAAACCTTTGACATATATAACCTGTCTTGTCATTGAATAGTAGACATCCTGCATATATGAACTTGAACACATATCAAGTGCCTGCTTGTGTATATTATTGACTTATGAACTTCTTCAAATCAGGGACATTATAGTCAATGGACCCAACCAAGCACTTCACTCTAAAGTATCATTACCTAAAGAAGAGTTCTCCAACATGGCCAGCTCATCGTACCAAGTCTACCCGGTGTTGGGAAAAACCCTCATGATTTAACTTAACAAATTATAACATAAGTGATTTTACATCCTTAGATTATTACCCATGGTGTATAGAGAAAGTATTATGGTCATAGATGTTCTAGAAAGTCAATTGAGTCAAAGGCTATGGTTGACACACTGAAATAGAGAAGAAGATCTAAAAAAATCAACACACGTCAACTAGAAGTTGACACAATGTTGATTGGAAGCCGAAGTCACATCGATTAGAATTTAGAGCATCAATAAAAGTTAAGTCTACTGAAACTGAAAAATTGGTCGCTTGTGGAGTTTGGGGTCCCGAAAGGGGTGTGGCCACACACTTACTTCCCTTGAGCTAGCACACCAGACAAAAGACTCAGAAACTTAGGAATAGAACTGAGGTCCCAGCGAGGAGGCCCTATCACACACCCAGAAGATCTAAGAGTGCTTCCCCTCCCAAGCCAATGCTGAGCTTGGGAACCTTGGAGAACACTCAAAGCTTGCTAAGAAAAGCCCGAGGAAGAATAAGTTCAGAGAATCCCTCCCTCCAAAGGTGTCCCCTCAAGTCTATTTATAGATTCTCAAACTTAGTCTGCCAACAACATAACTCCGTTGTCACATTTCCCTATACACAGCCCAATTGGATCTGCCAACAACGTAACTTCGCTGTCAAAAAGAGCTATATGCAGGCCTTTAGGGGGTATCCATGTCATTTTGCCATTGGATCCCGCTGGGTGAGTGGTCCATAGAAACACCACTCTCCAGAGGCAGCAGATGCTGGATGAGCGACGCATTCGCGTCCTAGGCGAGTGCGAGCTTTACCCATCACTCTCCCATCTTGGCGAAATCCCTACTTCAAGTGCATTAAGGCGCGAGCCTTGGGCAAATGCATGATGAAGACCGCACTCACCTGAGGGCTTGACTGTCCCTCCTGACTTGGGCGAAAGCTCATTGATGCGTTGGGCGAGTGCGGACCAGCCTACCCCGCTCGCCTCTCCGACTAACCTGAACCTAAAAATCCTCATGTTATGCCTTGAACTTGTTGAAGGGTCTCACTCAGCGAATATATGATTGTACATAATCCCCGCTCTTTGTGAGCTAGTCCTACGCTCGGAAAGAAAAGTTCAACCCCTAGTATTCAGTGAGAGTCTGTTGACCAAAATGGAAACTTGGTGGGTCCCTCCACCTGGTTATAAATACTCAGTCATAGGGAGGTGATACTTGCTCTTTCCAGCCTGCCTGGCTTTCTCCTTCTCACCTACAACTCGATGTCGCTCTCGAAAGAAGCTCAAGATTGCCTTGCTGCTGCGAGAGTGGAGGCCAAATCTGCAGTCGGCGCATTTGCTCCTTGGCTTGCTTGGAAGCTCCGAGCTCATCCCCCAAGATGAAAAAGTCCAAGATGGACTGACGTAACCTGACAATAAACGAGCCGATCCTGCTGACCACTCATATTCCTGGATCCATCAGGTATCCTCACTCGTCTGTCCTCTCGTCACTTTCTTCAAAGATAAAAATAGTGATGGCGTCATCCTGCAAATGTTTGAAGATACCCGCCGCTACAACCTCCGTTCGCGGCCGCGTCGCCGCAACATTCAAGAAAACGAAGATTCGACCTTCGCGCTAGGTCACATGTGGCGCTTAGCTCAAAGTTACTATTATTGGCATATTTCATAGTTTTAATATGCAGCTCAATTTTATCCTTATCTAAATATTAGTTAGCTTAAGTTTAGTTAATTTTAATACTTGTTTATTATTCGTTAGTTTTGGTTTTTAAATGTAAAATATTATATATATGGATGATGGAAATGAAAGCAGTGATAAGATTTGGACAAAAAAAACCGTGACGAGCTTTCCTCTAGGTTTACTGTGCCCTGTGCAATTTAGCCGCCCCCTTCTCCGCTCGGCGTGTGACTTGCCGCCTCCGTCCGCCGGTGTGACTTCGACGAATTCTTCCCGTCCTTGTGTGACTCCAACAACCGCCGCCCTGTCTCCCCTTCTCGACCTGGTGTGATTCCAGAAGCCGCCGTCCTGCCCGCAGTCTTCCCGACCTGGTGCAACTCCAGGTGCCGCCGCCCGACCGTGCCAGTCAACCGCTGGAAACTCAGGTTGAGATTGCCGCCGACCACTTCTGCTCGCCGCCTAAGGAAGAAGCTATTTGGGACCATCGCCCCCCCCCCCCCCCCCCCCTTTTCAGAAGCTTCGCCGGTGTGAATCATTTGATGTATTGGCATGACATTTTTTCCAATCGGTGTGATCCCGGTAGAACCGTGATAGACTCTACCAAAACTCCTAGTGAATTTGGGGTAATGAATTTCTCTACGCTCTTGTGTGAGATTCTTTGTAGGTTATTTTGCGTGGTGAACGAGGCCGGCGTTGCCTTCAAAACCATTGGGTTTTCAAGGGTTTTAAATCGAAGTTTTTGCGTATTTTCCGATTGTTCTTGAGAATAAAGGATTGTGTAAATCCTTATTGTGGCATTGATTGGAGTGGGTAACTCCTTGTTTTGACACTAAAAGGATTGGGGTAATCCTAGGCTTTCGTTCTTTTGGGAGTAAATATTACCACTTTTTCAAATCGTCGCCTTGGTCGGGTTTCTCTTGGTATGTATTGTGCATGTGTTGTGATTTAAATCGCTAAATTGGAGTGGCTAAGAATCATTGCGCGCACGTGAGTGAACGGAAAGGGCTTAAGTGAACCGTTGCCAACACCGACGCTCACACCTCGACATGTAGGCCTGCATCAAATAGGCACCAGTGCATCTGCTCCCAGAACCCTCCAGCAGAGAAGAATATTGGGGAGGGGACAACGAATGCCGATCCGCACTCGCTTGAATTCGGGAGTGACAAGTCGGCCCCTGAGGTTAATTCCCAAACTAACCCAGATGATCTCCGCGATTCCCCGATAAGTCATCTTCTGCTCATTCCACTCTTATCACTTTACTTACTTGCATCTTCAGCAGCTCCCACCTTTGGGACCACGGGACTAGGTGCTTCAACTCCAAAGTCCCATGCTCGTCCGACGCCCCTAGATCCCGCCTCAGGCCTACTACCACCGACAGATGAGGTTCCCAACCTTCCACCTAAAGACAACATTCTTGCCTTTGATTAGACAATTTTGAGCTCAGCGCTTGTTAAACCGCACATTACCTTTGACACTCCCTTTGAGGGGCCGACCAACACTTCCCGTCGACACTCGATCAGGGGGGCTGAAACCATGCTAGGTAAATAATCGCACTCGCCTCACCCTTGTTACAATGAGATCACACTCGACTGAACTTACCTACTGCAGACTATTTCAAGGTCTTATCGACTGATTTTGACATCGATGAGGAGGATTTCTCGCTCCCTCCATCTCCTAACTCAATCGCTGCCTTCCTAGGTAACCTGAAGGATGTCGAGGTGTTGAAGCGGCGGATGACCGAACTATTTTGGAAGAATAATCTTATGTTGCGCGAGTGATAGTTTTACTTTCAAGACAACCTAAACACCTAGAGGGGGGGTGAATAGGTTCTAATTGCTTGTTTATACTTTTAGGCAGAATTCAATTACAGAATTAAAACATCCAGCACATCAATCACAGAAATTTAATCATCACAGATTGCACAATGTTTTATAGTGGTTCCCCAAGGTTTGGGTACATCCACTTTCCCCCTTCACCTATCTAGCAGTATGCTAGATTCGGCCAAACTTACACTATTCTCAGATCTACAGATCCTACAGCTCAGAACCTGGATAGGTTCCTACAACTCAGGCACAATAGCCCTACCTCAGCCTTGCCACAAGGCCTACAACTCAGAGAAGAACCTTTTCCTACACTCAGGCAAACAGCCCTATCACTCAGAGATCAACTCTCCTACACTCAGCCTTTATATCACAGGCTTACAACTCAGATCTGTGTAAAACAGATCCTACAGAATTTTAGAAAAGAAGTTTTAATGTCTTGCCTTTGTTGAAAGAGAAGAGGACAAGACAATTCTTGATCAGCTGATGAAATCAACTGAAACTTGAGCTTTCTTCAAAGCTTCTTGAATCTGAACTTAACTGAGTTGATTTCCAAACAGCTTCTTGAGAAAACACTGATGGCTTCCTTCTTCTTCTACAAATGGGTGGATCCCTCTCTATCCAACACCTTTGATGACACTTCTGAATTCTTGTTAGAACTCTTCTTAGATCAATCCTGAGATCGTCTGCTTAGATCTTCTGATGAAGATCTTCTTTAGTGCCTAGCACTTTCTTGAATTGATACTTCAATTGGATTGTAATCCTTCTTCACCCCTTTTTTATGTATCTATTCCTTGTGACTTCCTTCTGAATCTGTCTATTTATAGACCTTTTTCATGGTAACCGACTGATCCGGTTTCTAACTGTTTTCTGACAAGTCTGACAGCATCAGTTAACCGGTGGCAACCCACAGCTGTCAAGTCTTCAAACAAATCCTGTGCCTTAGTCTTGGACAGCAAAGTGTCGAGACAGTCAGTCAGAAAGTGTCGAGACCAACTGTCTATATGTGTCGACACAAGTGACTTTGGTGTCGACACTATCTTTGAAGATGTCGACAAGTTCGCCATTAAGTCGACACAGCTTCTTCAGAAAATAATTTGGTCTTGACTCTGCAGTATGTCGACACAAGTCCTGTGTGTCGACACAGTTGTTGTAGATTCAGAACTCAGTAAGTGTCGACACTGCCTTCAGGTGTCGACACAGCAATTGTCGACTCTGCCAAAATGTGTCGACTTAGTCTTCTGGTGTCGACACAAGTATTGTCGACTTCTGCCAATGTGTGTCGACTCTGTCTCATTGTGTCGACACAGCCTCCCAGTGTCGACACAAATGTGGTCGACTATCTTTCTGTGAGTCGACGCTGCTTCTCAGTGTCGACATTAATGTGGTCGACTATCTCCTTCTGTGTCGAGGTCGACTATCTTTCTCTGTGTCGACTATCTTTCTCTGTGTCGACACAAATGTGGTCGACTATCTCCTTCTGTGTCGAGGTCGACTATCTTTCTCTGTGTCGACTATCTTTCTCTGTGTCGACACAACTTCCGTCAAGTGTCAACACAAATATTCTGAAGTGTGGACACTGTTTCTTCAGGTGTCGACACATGGACTTAGAATATTTTTCTGCATTCTTTAATACTTCTTCACCTGCACATGTCAACTTAAAACAACATCAAATACACCTTGATGTATATCATTGAGCTAAGTTGGACTTCTTTAAATCAGGTACACATTTTCCAATGTACCCAACAATCTCCCCCTATTTGGAGAAGTCATAACCCTTAAAGCCAATGATATACACCATTTATAAAAAGTATAATATGATGATATATGACATAACAGGAATAAAAAAAATATGGACAATCCATCTCAGAGTGAACATGCAATGATATACATCATTTATAAAAAGTATAATATGATGATATATGACATAATAGGAATAAAAAAAATATGGATAATCCATCTCAGAGTGAACATTATATGATTCCAAACAACATTTTGTTTAAAACTTAGTAATGTTTGATTACAGATTTTTACATTGAATGATTTAATCAAAATATTACAAAATACTTTTGAAAGAACTTAAAAATTAAGACTGATCAGGCTCTCTTATGATAATCCCTTTGCCAGATTGGATTTGAGCCTTCACAGGAGCTTCAGCAACTTCAGCTGGCTTCTTGCCTTTTTGATCAGCCTTCTTCTGTGCTTCTTCCTTGAGCCTTTGCCTTTCAAAGTAATGAAATGGCTTTGGAAAGTACTTGCTCGGCTCCTGAGCATCTGGTGGCAGCCTACCCAGCTTGGCTTTTCTTCTGAACTGTACTATTGCCTCTTGCCTAGCTTCATGCTTTTGCCATTCCATTTCATTATACCACTTTCCTCTTTCATGAACTTGGTCTTTTACAGCCTTCCATGCAGTGAGTATAATATTTCTTGAAGTAGGACTCCACTGCTCAAAATCTGGCTTAAGTTCAGCCTGCTCTCTAAATCTTTTCTTGGATAGTAGAGCATCTTGCTGTTCTTTCAAGTTGGCATCAGGCTTATCAACTTTTTCAATAATAACCTTGGTAACCTCCTTTGGAGGACTATACATATCCTGAATTTGCTGATCAATCATATCAAAATCTGGAGGAGGGTAAATGACTTGGGCAATCTCAGGTGGATTGCCTTCAAGTAGACCTGTTTGAATGTCTGACTCAGCCACCATAGCATCATCACACAAAGGTGGATATCCCAATGTGGCTCGAATACTATTTGTCACCCATTTGGTGTGCTCTGAGCCAGTATGAACTAACAACCTCTCCCCTTTTATGACTTCTCTAGTAATATGATCTCTTAGATCTTCCTTTTGAAATCTGATCTGGCCATCCAGATAATTCACACCCTCTTTAAAAAATGGTTTTAAATTTTTAAGCTTGTTAGATATGTCCTTTTGAGAGGTAGTGATAGCAGTTTTAACTGATTCAATAGCATCTTGAAGTTTCTTATCAAATTCTTCCATTTCCTTTCCCCTTGCTGCAGGCAACCCTTTAGTAGTCTTTTTCAACTCATTAAGAATCTCATTGTGAGAGTCTTCAAGATTGGCATTCATGTTTATCTGATTTGTAAGAACATAGCCTTGCTTCAGTGCTATATCATCTACTTTGGTAATAATTGATTGCTGTTGTTTTGCCAAGAATACTACAGCATTACCTCCCTTATGGAAGCAATCTGTCATCTCCTTCTTATGCATACTGATTTCTAATCTAATGGACTTTATATCTTGAGCCAAGTCAAATTGAAGGGACTTATTGCTCTCATCAACATATTTTTCAACAGCCAATCTATGTTCATCCAACTTAACTTGCAAATCAACCATAAACTTGTTATAATTAAATTCAGAATGGGATTGTTGAGTTGTAGTCTGTAGTGCTTGCTTATAACTTTTGCTCCTTCTCTAGAAGACAACAAGTTTTCTCTTCTTAGCCATTCTGGCTTCTTCAGTCTCAGATTCAGATGAACTATCAACTTGAACTCTTTCTTGAGGAGGAGGAGGAATATCTGTCTCAGTGCCATGTTGTTCAGCCTCAACATGCACAGACTCCCCCTCCACCACTTGCTCCCCCTCAATTTCTTTCTCCTTCTCAACCTCTTGCTCGATCTCAGCTTCTTGCTCTATCTCCATGTCTAGGGCCTTCTCAATATCCTGCCCCTCTTCTACTATATCAGTAGCAATATCAACATTAGGAAATAACTCATCTAGAGTATATTCCTTCTGAGTTTGAACAGAAGATGTGTCATTCAGAATTTCAATATTCAAATCTTTGGAGATATCAATTTGTTCTGCCTCTTGCACTGGGTCAGACATCTTCTCCCCCTGTACTTGTGCAGTATTGGTAATGTCCTGGGCAGATGTGTGCACTTGCTCCCCCTGCACCTGTGCAGAAATAGAAATTTTAGAAATGTCTTTTGTAGGAAAATACACCAGCTCCCCCTACAACTGTACCTGGTCAGGAGTAGATACATTCTGGGCAGGAGAATGAGCTTGTTCCCCCTGCATCTGTGCAGGTATAGTTTCTTGCTGGGCTGGAGTAGATTCAGGCTGATCTTCAACCTGCTTTCTCACTAGTTCTTCTTGAAGCTGCTCAGTATCTTGAGCATGAGAAGGGGATTTCACCGGGGTGTCCTGCCTGCTCTCATCAGGCACATCCTTAGACAACACCCTATCCCACCTAGAAAACAATCTCATGTCCATCTTTCTCATGTGATTGATCTTTGTTCCTGGCAGTTGTTGCATTACCTCAGGGATCACTCCAGTCAGATATAAACTCATAATTCTAGCCAGATTTGGCTTCTTGATTCCTTCCTTGATCTTTTCAAAGATTACAGCTGACCAATCAGTTGGAATTGTAAACACAATTCTGGTCATTAGGCAGAACATATAGGCTGAAATCCTATCATGTCCCCCTGATTTGCACATAATCACCTTTTCAACTACTTCAGACAAAAATTTCCCTTGCTGATTCATCCCTTTCCTGTTGAAAGCAGCTCCAATCTTCAGGGTGGGATCCAATCCGCACCATTGGAGAGCCTCCCTTGATTTTGAAGCAGGGACTTCTTCTTCATTCTCAATTATTGGTAATTGGAGAATCTTCCTTAAACTCCTTGGGGTAATCTTCACTATCGACCCATGAACAGTGGACTTTATCTTGAGAATATCTGAATCCACTGATGCAGAGTTAAAGAATTCATGCACCTCCTTCTTCCAAATCTTAGAAGGTTCAGAAACTAAAAACTCTAATACGGATTCGGAAATAAGAGTGATAACCCGTTGAACATCTGTTGGGGCTTCTACAAAGGCATTCCGGACCAACTCATAACCTTCGTTGACGTTGTCTTCAATCTTCGGCGCCATTGATCAGTTGAGAAAGCTTGAGAGAAGAGAGAGAGAGAATGTCGACACAGGGTTTCAGTCTTGAAAACCTTGTAAGCATGTCGACAGATTAAGTTCTTGACCTATTTATACTTTCTATTGAAAGAAGATCAAAAGTCGGTAAAAACAGACTATAAGTATCGACACAGATGGAATGTGTCGACACAAGCTTCTATTATCTCGACATCAAGTCTGTCTACTATGTGTCGACACCAATTTGAGGATATGTCGACATTTGGGATATATAGTAGAGCATCAGAAATTCTGTGTCGACTCTTAGTATAAGTGTCGACACAAAATCTGTAAGTGTCGACACCATTATTCTGGTGAAGTCGACACTACATTCCTGGATAAGTCGACAATATGATTCTTAAGTGTCGACACATATTCTCTGTGTCGACACAATATCTCTGACTTGTCGACATTACACCACTGAGTCGACACATTATCACTGAATGTGTCGACACCATTTTACTTAGCCATTTTCTGTTTTTGTCAATACTACTTGAGACCACTGATAATCTAATATGTTACTTGTAAGTTTGTTGATAAACTAATCAATTGTCAGCATGCCTAATTCAATTTTAAATTTATTGAATTTTGTTTCATCCAGTGGCTTAGTAAATACATCTGCTATTTGATAATCTGTTTTAACAAATTCCAATGTGATGTCTTCTCTTTCAACATGTTCTCTAAGAAAATGGTATTTAATTTCTATATGCTTAGTTCTACTACGAGAAACAGGATTATTAGCAATAGAAATTGCACTCTTAGAATCACACAAAAGAGGTGTTCTACTTACTTGAATACCATAATCTTTAAGCTGATGCTGTATCCACAATAGTTGTGCACAGCAGCTGCCAGCAGCAACATACTCTAACTCAGCTGTGGATATAGCCACACTGGTCTGCTTCTTACTACTCCATGAAATCAGTCTTCCTCCCAGTAATTGGCAAGTACCTGTAGTACTCTTCCTATCCTCTCTACAGCCTGCAAAATCTGCATCTGAATAACCTGTTAGTAGAAAATCTCTATTCCTAGGGTACCAAAGGCCTAGATTAGGTGTGCCCTTAAGATATCTCAGAATCCTTTTGACTGCAGTATAATGAAACTCTTTAGGGCAGGCTTGGTACCTAGCACAGACACATGTAGCATACATAATATCTGGTCTACTAGTAGTGAGATATAGTAGAGAACCAACTATTCCTCTATACAAAGTCTCATCAACAGATTTACCTGCATCATCTTTGCATATAGGCATACTTGTTCCCATAGGAGTTCTCATGATGGAGGATGACTCCATACCATACTTCTTAATTAATTCTTTGGTGAACTTTGACTGGGATATGGGCAAGCCATCATCAGTCTGTCTTACTTGGAGTCCCAAGAAGAACTTAAGTTGCCCCATACTGCTCATCTCAAACTTCCCTTGCATAAGTTTGGCAAACTTTTTACAAAGGTTGTTTTCAGTAGATCCAAAGATTATGTCATCAACATAGATCTGAACTAAGATGATCTTGCCTTTGGATTCCCTGAGGAATAGAGTTTTGTCTATTTTTCCTCTTGAGAATTTATTCTCAATAAGGAAAGTAGACAGGGTTTCATACCAAGCCCTTGGGGATTGCTTTAACCCATACAAAGCTTTTCTAAGCTTATAAACATAATCAGGTTTAAGAGGATCTACAAAACCTGATGGATGCTCTACATATACTTCTTCTTTAAGATCACCATTCAGAAATGCTGACTTCACATCCATCTGATATACTTTGAAGTCTTTATAGGCTGCATAGGCAAGGAACATTCTGATTGCCTCCAGCCTTGCTACTGGGGCAAAGGTTTGATCAAAGTCAATCCCTTCTTCCTGCCTGTATCCTTTAGCAACCAATCTTGCTTTATTCTTCACTATTACTCCACTCTCATCCAACTTGTTCTTATAGATCCATTTTGTCCCAATTATATTGTGGCCTCTTGGTCTAGGAACAAGCTCCCAGACATTGCACCTTCTGAATTGATTCAGCTCCTCTTGCATAGCATCAATCTAGTGCTGGTCTTGGATAGCTTTTTCAAACTTCTTAGGCTCCATTTATGACAGGAAACTTGAATGCAGAACTGTGCTTTGACTTCTGCTTCTAGTCTGCACTCCCTGTCTTGAATCACCTATTATCTGATCAGCTGGATGATCTCTTAAATGTCTTGTAGCTAGAGGAAGATTTCCTTCTAGTTGAACATCTCCAGCTCCTTCATTATGCTGAACCTCTTGGTTTTCTTCATCTTCTATTGTGTCTTGTACTCCCCCTGGACAGTAGCCTTCATTTTCCAATGCTCCATCTTCCCTTGAAGCTTCAGCAATGGAGAGCTTGTCCATTCTTTTGCTTATACCTGTTGAGTCATTTGATCTACAAGACAACTCACAGTTGATTAATCTTGTTTCATCAAACACAACATGCACAGATTCTTCAACAACTTAAGTAGTCAAGTTGAAGATTCTATAGGCCTTACTATTTATGTTGTACCCAACAAATATCTCATCCTGGGATTTGGCAGCAAACTTAGTCAAATATGACTTACCATTGTTAAGTATATAGCATTTGCAACCAAAGATCCTGAAGTAGGATAGATTTGGTTTTTTACCTTTCATAATCTCATAGGGAGTCTTTTTGTGGCTCTTGGTGATAGAAGCCCTATTGATCACATGACAAGCAGTGTTTACTGCCTAAGCCCAGAAATATTCTGGTAGAGAGGTGTCACTCAATAGAGTTCTACCAGCTTCAATTAATGTTCTATTCTTTCTTTCAGCAATTCCATTTTGCTGAGGTGTTCTAGGTGAGGAGAATTCTTGGAAAATCCCAAAGTCTTCACATAACTTTGTCATGCTTTCAGATTGAAACTCAGTACCATGGTTACTTCTGATTTTGACCACTGTACTATTCAGTTCATTCTGAATTTGCTTCACAAAATTAAGTAAGACACTTGGGATTTCAGATTTCTGTCTCAGAAAGAACACCCATGTAAATCTATAATAGTCATCTACAACCACAAAAATGTAGACTTTCCTACCTAGACTGTGAACAGGCATAGGACCAAAAAGATCCATATACAAGAGGTATAAGCACCTCACAGAATCCTTGTTTTCAATGCTTTGAAATGAGGATTTTGTCTGCTTGCCCTTTTGACAAGCTGAGCATATCCCTTCCTTTATACACTTAACTTGAGGACCATTCCTCACTAACTCTTTGCTAAAGAGTTGGCCAATTGTCTTGTAGTTAAGATGAGCCAATCTCTTGTGCCACTTAACACAATGAGAAGCATTGTCATCAGCTACAAGACAGATGGGAGAAGCCTTATTCTCACATACAAAATTAAGACAATATACATTTCTCTTCCTATACCCAGTCAAAATGATCTCTTGATCACTTGACCTTTTGATATGACATCCATCCTTACCAAATGAAATGTCATATCCTAAATCACTCAGCTGGCTTATGCTTATTAGATTATGTTTCAAACCTTTTACATAAGCCACTTGGGTGATAGTAATTAGGTTAGAAGAAATGTTACCAAACCCTTTGATGAATCCTTTTTCAGATCCACCAAAGATCACTTTAGGTCCATCTTTGACAGATGAATACTCCTTCAGCAGCCCCTTTGTTCCAGTCATGTGTCTGGAAAAACCACTATCCAAGTACCATATAGGGGCATGGCTACTTGGATTCACCTGCAACACAGATTTACTTACCTTTAGAACCCAAGCAAGTCTTGGGTCCTTGGTTCAGATTAGCATAAACAAAGCTACCATTATCTCATCTAACAGTTAAACTATTGTTCTTTCTAACACTTGTGCTGTACCAGTAGTCTAGTGCAAAATGGCCTCTTTTGCCACAGCACCAACATTCAAACCTGTTGTATCTAGTTCTAGATACACCCTTGACAAAAGAATTTCTGTCCATTGCTGGTGCTGCAGCAGCTTCACCCACTGATTTTTTATAACCATTGGGTTTATGAACATAGGTAGGCCTGTTGGCATTTACACCCTTGTTTTTCAGAACATTAGTCTTAATATGACCATGAATATTTTCATGATCATATTGGTTAGAAGGCACTTGCACCTTTCTAAACTTAATAGGAACTGAAAAGTTCAGTGGCTTGACATGTGCTTTGCCTTTCCTCTTGAATCGGCCAGCCCTGGAGTTACCTTTGAATCCTAATCCTGCCTTACCCTTTTGATTCACAAATTCATCTATCAAGGGTAAGACAGACTTTGGCTTAGAGTAACTAGCCACTAAATCTTTTTTAATTCTTAGTCTGGCCTCCAGACTCTTCACTTGATCATTGGTATAATTAATTGTGCCCATCTGAATAATAGTTATATTCTTCAGCTTGACAATTTCATTTAACTTCTGATCAATTACTTTCTCTAACTCAGTTGCAGCTACCCTTAGTTTAGCAATCTCATGAGCCTGAGATTTAACCAGGTTCTTGCTTTTCTTGAGGGCCTGCAACAAGTCCCCATACTTATCTATCAATTGATAGACATCTCCTTCAGAGTCAGATGCATCTACATCACTTGATGCAGATGTAGCTGATTCTGTACTTGTACTACAAACAGATTTCATAGAAGGACATTGTACCTTATTAGGACCAGACTGATTCTGGCATATGTCCTCTTCAGATCCTGCCATCAGTCCTATGCACTGATGATCCTCTTGATCATAGATGGAGTCTAGGAACTGCAGAAACTCCTCTTCTTCAGATGCAGCATATAGTCCAATATATGCTTCTGCTTCAGATTCTGACTCTGAAGTTGACTGATCTGTTAGGCTCTTATCCTTCTTTGCAACAAAAGATTTCTCCTTCTTGCCCTTTTTATGAGTCTTCTTCTTGTCTGAAGATTCCTTTCTCTTATCAGGACAGTCAGCCACTACATGTCCAGGTCTATTGCAACAATAGCAGACAATCTTTGAAGTGGTAGCCTTGCTGGGCTTTGATCTGCTCTTTTCTTTCCTTGATGACTTTTTCTTCTGATAATAGTCATCAACTTGCTGTGAAGTGGAGGGCTTAGACTTCCACTGTTTCTTCTTCAAGAACCTCTGGAATTGCCTTGTGAATGCAGCAAAGTCTGCATCTGAATCACAACTTTCTGAACTCTGATTATCTGAATTTTCAGAACTGACTTCTGCAATTTCCTTAGGAGGGGATGGTGATATCCTCCTATTCTTTCTGATGGCTTCTGCATTGAATGCCACAGTCTTTTCTCTATGCTCTCCTCTTGAATTCTTTTCCTCCTCCTTCCTCACCATAAGTTGCATTTCATAGGATAGCAGCTTTCCAAACAAGGAGGGAGGAGAGATCTCTGCCAATTTAGTCACTTCTCTTATGACACAGATCTTTGTGTCCCAATCCTTTGTTAAGGATCTTAAGAATTTGTCATTCAGTTCATAGGTACTGAAGACTCTTCCATATGACATTAGCTTATTCACAATTCTATAGAATTTCTTATAGCATTCAGTTATGCTATCAGTTTTTCCTTGTCTAAAACTTTCATATTCCTGGTTGAGCATAGACTTCCTATCCTGTCTTACTTCTTCAGATCCCTCCATGTAGACAATCAAGGTGTCCCACATTTCTTTGGAGGTCTTGCAGTGAATCAGATTCTGAAATGTAGAATCATCTATGGCACTCACAATAATATTCTGAGCTCTCTTGTCCATGGTTGCCAAAGTGATTTCATCCTTGGTCATTTCAGAGTAACTCTTTGGTGTTTGAATATTAGCATCAAGAACTGATACCTTCATTGGAATGAAGGGTCCTTCCTGAACTGTGATGTATATTCTTGGGTCAGATGCTTCCATGAACAATCTGATTCTTTCTTTCCAAATTCCAAAGATTTCCTTCCTGCAGATGGGTAACTTCATTGACCCTAACTCCTTGTGATTTTCTCCAGAACCCATCTTCTTGAATCTTGATTCTGCCTTTCAGATCTACCTCAGACTGTTAAGTCCTTTTTGGGGAACCTCCCTCTGATACCACTTGATAGTTTTACTTTCAAGACAACCTAAATACCTAGAGGGGGGTGAATAGGTTCTAATTGCTTGTTTATACTTTTAGGCAGAATTCAATTACAGAATTAAAACATCCAGCACATCAATCACAGAAATTTAATCATCACAGATTGCATAATGTTTTATAGTGGTTCCCCAAGGTTTGGGTACATCCACTTTCCCCCTTCACCTATCTAGCAGTATGCTAGATTCGGCCAAACTTCCACTATTCTCAGATCTACAGATCCTACAGCTCAGAACCTGGATAGGTTCCTACAACTCAGGCACAACAGCCCTACCTCAGCCTTGCCACAAGGCCTACAACTCAGAGAAGAACCTTCTCCTACACTCAGGCAAACAGCCCTACCACTCAGAGATCAACTCTCCTACACTCAGCCTTTATATCACAGGCTTACAACTCAGATCTGTGTAAAACAGATCCTACAGAATTTTAGAAAAGAAGTTTTAATGTCTTGCCTTTGTTGAGAGAGAAGAGGATAAGACAATTCTTGATCAGCTGATGAAATCAACTGAAACTTGAGCTTTCTTCAAAGCTTCTTGAATCTGAACTTAGCTGAGTTGATTTCCAAACAGCTTCTTGAAAAAACACTGATGGCTTCCTTCTTCTTCTACAAATGGGTGGATCCCTCTCTATCCAACACCTTTGATGACACTTCTGAATTCTTGTTAGAACTCTTCTTAGATCAATCCTGAGATCGTCTGCTTAGATCTTCTGATGAAGATCTTCTTTAGTGCGTAGCACTTTCTTGAATTGATACTTCAATTGGATTGTAATCCTTCTTCACCCTTTTTTTTATGTATCTATTCCTTGTTACTTCCTTCTGAATCTGTCTATTTATAGACCTTCTTCATGGTAACCGGCTGATCCGGTTTCTAACTATTTTCTGACAGTCTGACAGCATCAGTTAACCGGTGGCAACCCACAGCTGTCAAGTCTTCAAACAAATCCTGTGCCTTAGTCTTGGACAGCAAAGTGTCGAGACAGTCAGTCAGAAAGTGTCGAGACAGTCAGTCAGAAAGTGTCGAGACCAACTATCTATATGTGTCGACACAAGTGACTTTGGTGTCGACACTGTCTTTGAAGATGTCGACAAGTTCGCCAAGTTGTTGTAGATTCAGAACTCAGTAAGTGTCGACACTGCCTTCAGGTGTCGACACAGCAATTGTCGACTCTGCCAAAATGTGTCGACTTAGTCTTCTGGTGTCGACACAAGTATTGTCGACTTCTGCCAATGTGTGTCGACTCTGTCTCATTGTGTCGACACAGCCTCCCAGTGTCGACACAAATGTGGTCGACTATCTTTCTGTGAGTCGACGCTGCTTCTCAGTGTCGACATTAATATGGTCGACTATCTCCTTCTGTGTCGAGGTCGACTATCTTTCTCAGTGTCGACTATCTTTCTCTGTGTCGACATAAATGTGGTCGACTATCTCCTTCTGTGTCGAGGTCGACTATCTTTCTCTGTGTCGACTATCTTTCTCTGTATCGACACAGCTTCCGTCAAGTGTCGACACAAATATTCTGAAGTGTCGACACTGTTTCTTCAGGTGTCGACATATGGACTTAGAATATTTTTCTGCATTCTTTAATACTTCTTCACCTGCACATGTCAACTTAAAACAACATCAAATACACCTTGATGTATATCATTGAGCTAAGTTGGACTTCTTCAAATCAGGTACACATTTTCCAATGTACCCAACAGCGAGATCTATAGCCAGGTTCAGGAGAACCAAAATTCTACTGAGTAGCGACTACTCAGCTTGGAAAACAACTACACACAGCTGATTGCCGAGTTGGGGGGGAGCCGGCAGCAGGACATACTTTCCCTGGATTCACGTTGTGTGTGCGAAAGATCAGCTGTGCCTAGCACAACAAGAGCTACAGACCATTCACACACTTCAACACTCTCGCATGTTGCCTAGGGCGGGGAGGAGAGGCCGGAGATGGTGGTAATGGACCTTGGTAGGCCTACCGACACTCGCCTTCCTGCCCTTCTTTCAATTATGCTTGTAATAATAAACTGTTGGTTATGACTCGCGCCGAATGCGCATTTATATTAGAAATTTTCTTTCGATCTCGCAACTGGGCTTTTCTTTTTTATTGCTGACCTATTTTTTAAGTGAATCATAACATTAGCTCGGACTCGTCGGTGAGTGGGGGGAGCACGGGATTGCAACAGGGTCCAAGGCGAAATGTGGCGAATTGGGTATCGGCATATCCCCCATCCTAGATCCTTCTCGCCCAAAAATTTCTATAAATATCCCCCACCTACCGCATCAACTACCATTTTGAATGCTCCCATCCTTATTTCCAACATCTCTTTTCTTGTACTCGCATTTCTACGCCTTCTTTCATTACCTCGTGAAATGACTGGCGATACCGATTGCTGAACCAAGTGCACCGCAGCATTCTCCGACTATCCTTTCATGAATTGTAGCTTGACTGAGGAGTTCCATGCACTAGTCGGGCCCTACATCTCGCCTAGGTTCGTCGCGCGTCTACCAGGGAAAGGAAAATCTTTAAACAAATTCTCGGCGAGTGAACTCGTTATACCTGCCGAGCACTTTGAGGTAGGGCTCCACCTCCCTATTTTGTTGGAAATACGTCAGGTCCTGCGATATTTCGGAGTCATTCCTGCACAGCTCAATCCCAACTCCATAGCCTTACTAGTAGCATTTGCCTGCTATCTGCGGGATGAGCAGACAGAGTTCTGTCTTCCAGTCTTTCAGAAACTTTTTAACTTCAGGGCCAAGAGGGATGTGATTGCCTTCTTCTCTGTCAACAACCTCAAGGTAGTGGGTCTCGCCAACAAGAACCATCATTGGATCCACAAGGTTTTCTTTGTCTCAAGTGAATTCGGCAACCTCCCCCTATTGTCTGTTCAACCGGAAGAGTCGACCTACCGCCCTCTCATCCTTGGAGGAGACGAGGCCAAACTCCACCAATTGTTATTTCAGAAGCAGTTCGATGTCCCTTACCAAAGGAGGAGAGTCGACTCACTCCTCCCCATTCTCAGCGACAAAGGTATCCCCCGCCCTTCCTTTTAACACTTGATTCTTAGAAATTCATTCTAACTGCTACATGCTCACGGGAGCGATACCTACCTCTTCACCCGCCTCACGCGAGTGGCCATGATCTTGCCTCCAAAAAAGCACGCGTGGAAGCCGCTGCCGCAGTCTACAAAAGTGAACCAGGGCTCCTGCTGAAGTCAAGCGGTCAAAAGTAAAAGCCCGACGCACCTCCCGCCCAGTCACTTCCCAAGAAGCCTAATTCCACAACCCTTGCCAAAGGCAAGGAAGTCAGCACGTTTCTTCCTGCGAGCACTCTTGTTGTGGGCGAGACAGCTAGCAAGACCACCAGCGAGACCGACAGGACGTCGGTGGTGCTAGAAAGGAAAGTGGTGTCGAGAGGCCACCGAAACTTTGGCCTTGGTGAGAAATTGTTAGATGATGTTGGTGATCCCCTGCTGCTCTGGGACGGGGAGGCCAATAAGGCCCCCATCTATACTATCCTCCCCTCCTGGAAGGAGGGTGAGACCGTCTCTGGCCAAGCCTATGCCTTCTCCTTTGGGTTGTATGGGCAAAATAACGCCACCTATTATGATGACGCGACCATGCAAGCACTCGCGTATGAGAGCACGCGAGCCCAACTCCGTCCACCGAGCTTGTTCATATGATGGATCGCCACAACATTCACCTATCACGAAACCTGGTAGATGTCTGCGACTCGCGGGTCGTTCTATCTGAGAAAGTCACATCATTGAATTAGAAGCTGGCTGCTGCCGAGCAAGATCTCGCCAGGAGAGCGGGTGAAATAATAAGCCTTCTCTCACCAAACACACTTTCTACTTTTTGTTCTCGCTCTAACTCCTTAAAATCTTTGCAGGATATCGCGACTGCAGCTCAGATGCAAGCGCTCATCGCCCATCTTGAGGAGGAGAACCGGATGTTGAAGGCCCAAAATAAGCAATTGGTCAACTCTCTAGTTCCCCCTCTCCCCGACTAGAAGAAACTACAACTGTACTCTCAACACGAGATTGAGATGATGATGCAAGAGAACGCCATCGCCGTGACAAGGCACTCACTCCAAGTGATGCAGGGACCGGGCCTTTTGAGAGGTGAGGGTGTGAGCGTGACTGTCGAGGACTTTGTCCCAGAGTTGTTCCTGCCAATTGTCGATCCAAAGGATGATGTTGGCGCAGCCACGGCCAGAGCGAGCAGTCGACATCTCTGCCCTGAAGCCTTTGCTTTTTCTATTTTCCAATGTATTTTTCAATTTTTTTGGGCATGACCCCTTTTTGACGAGATGTAACATTTATTAACGAAATACAAACTAAAGATTTGCGTTATGAAATTTTTCTTCATTCTATTTTTATTTTAGATCTGGTTGATCTGTTGCGCGTAAACAGACTCAACTCGCGCTTTAACTTCGGTAGCTCTTGGGAAAGACATCTTGCGAGATCTTAGCCCTTCCTCTCTCTGTAATAACCAGTACAGTGTCAATTTTGCAAACTTGATTTTTAGAATTAGGTCAAGCATCGTTCTCGCCCAATCGGCTCGCGGGCAACTACAGAGCTCGGCTAGCGAATTCCAGCCACGAACACTCGCATTCGCTTATACCCCTTGCCCTGCCTCGTATGTCTGGACTTGGCACTTGTAATAGCTTATGAGTGACCATTTTTCCTATCGACTGGCGAGATCTCCTTACAACTTTCACATTCCTCTGACTCCCAGCCTTATTGACCGACAAGAACTTTGAAGGCGAGTTCCCCTTAGGGTTAACCTCTCGTCCTACCATCGAGTGACCTTCAACCCTACTAGCTATTGGAAGCCTTGTCAGCAGGATCTTCTCGAGCCAATAACTCATTCAATCTCTTAGTGACATCTAGCCCTGCCAGCTAGTGGTAGCTTGTTCAGCGGGATCTTCTCGGGATCTAAGTTCAACCTTTTTCATAATATCCACTGAGGGCCTTCCAGACTTGCCAGCTAATGAGCCTAACAGCAGGATCAGCTCGGGATCTAAGTCTAACTTGTTTCACAATATCCACCAAGGGTCTTCAAGACATGCTAGCTAATGGGAGCCTGACAGCGGGATCAGCTCAGGATTTAAGTTCAACTTCTTTCATAATATCCACTAAGGGACTTCTAGACCTGCCAACTAATGGGAGCCTAACAGTAGGATAAGCTCGGGATTTAAGTTCAACTTCTTTCACAATATCCACTAAGGGTCTTCTAGACCTGTCAACTAATGGGAGCCTGATAGCGGGATCAGCTCAGGACTTAAGTTCAACTTATTTCACAATATCCACCGAGGGTCTTCCAGACCTGCAAGCTAATGGGAGCCTGACAGTTGGATCAACTCATGATTTAATTTTAACTTGTTTCACAATAACCACCGTGGGCCTTCCAGACCTACCAGCTAATGGGAGCCTTATAGCGAGATCAACTCGGGATTTAAGTTCAACTTCTTTTATAATATTCACTGAGGACCTTCAATACTTGCTAGCTAATGGGAGCCTGATAGCGGGATCAGCTCAGGATCTAAGTCTAACTTATTTCACAATATCCACTGAGGGCCTTCCTGACCTGCCAGCTAATGGGAGCCTGACAGCGGGATCGTCTTGGGATTTAAGTTCAATTTCTTTCACATTATCCATCGAGGGCCTTCCAGGCCTGCTAGTTAATGGGAGCCTGACAGCAAGATCAGCTCGTGACTTAAGTTCAACTTCTTTCACAATATCCACTGAGGGTCTTCCAGACCTGCCAGGTAATGGGAGCCTGACAGCGAGATCAGCTCGGGATTTAAGTATAACTTGTTTCAGAATATCCACTGAGCGCCTTCTTGACCTGCCAGCTAATGGGAGCCTGACAGCAGGATCAACTCGGGATTTAATTTCAACTTCTTTCATAATATCCACTAAGGGCCTTCCAGACCTATCAGCTAATGGGAGCTTGATAGCGAGATCAGCTTGGGATCTAAGTTGATAATATCCATTGAGGTCCATCTAGACCTGCCAGCTATGGGAGCCTAACAGCGAGATAAGCTCGGGATTTAAGTTCAACTTCTTTTATAACATTGAGGGCCTTCCAGACCTACCGACTAATGGGAGCCTGACAACGGGATCAGCTCGGTATTTAAGTTAACTTGTTTCACAATATCCACTAAGGGCCTTCCAAACCTGACAGCTAATGGGAGCCTGACAGAGGGATCAGCTCAAGATTTAAGTCTAACTTGTTTCACAATCTCCACTGAGGGCCTTCCAGACCTGCCAGCTAATGGCAGCCTGACAGCGGGATCAGCTCAAGATCTAAGTCTAACTTGTTTCACAATATCCACCGAGGGCCTTCCAGACCTGCCTAGCTAGTGGGAGCCTGACAGCGAGATCAGCTCGAGATTTAAGTTCAACTTATTTTCAGGCCATAAGAGGTACATGCTGAGAAGGAGAAGAGTTAGAGAAATAAGCAAGTTTCTTATTCATACTTAGAGATAGTAGCGCTTCAAGTCATCACCACTCTAAGTGTGATTGATGGTTACCCCCTCTACATTTTGGAGATGATAACTCCCTAATTTGAGGGCCCTCCCGACTGCATCTAACTTTTCCAGAATAGATCTCCATTTACAAATTGTTTAATGTGTACATGTTTGTCAAAATACATGGCCATTTGACGCTTAACGTCCTCCTGCCTGATGATGCTTAGGTCGTGAAGCTCTTCCACTAGGTCTAGTGAGAGTCTCATCTCGTCTTCATTCTCGATTCTCCAGTCTCCATCTCCATCTCCTGCAATGGCCACCCGCGGTGACCTGACCTCGAGCTCTACAAGGAGCATGGCTTTGTAGCCATGTGAAAGCTTGAATGGAGTTCCCCCGTGGCGGTATTGGGCGTGGTTCTCAGGGCCCAAAGGACTGACGGAAGCTACTCAACCCAGCTTCCCTTCAGGTTCTCAACCTTCTTCTTCAGCAGGCTCACAATGATCTTGTTTGCTGCCTTAACCTGTCTGTTACTCCTGGGGTGATGAGCCAATGCGAACCTAAGATCGATCCCGAGCTGACCATAGAAGCTGATGAACTCATCACTAGCGAATTGTGACCCATTGTCGGTGACTATAGATTGAGGAAGCTCATATCGACAGATGATCTCTCCCTATACAAAGTTACGGATCACCTAAGATGTCACCTTTTCTAGGGCCTTAACTTTCAACCACTTCGAGAAATAATCGATCATGACCAGAAGGAATCTCCTTTGTCCGCTGGTTTGAGGAAAAGGCCCCACAAAGTCCATTCCTCAAATTGCAAATGGCCATGGTGTCGTAATACTTCTAAGTCTCTGGGCGGACAGGAGCAGAAGTGGTGCGAACAACTGACATTTAATACATTTCTTTACGAACTCTTCCGCATCTTTGCTCAGGGTTGGCCAAAAGTATCCTTGTCGAACTGTCCTACTGTCTAGGGTCTTGTCCCCGAGTGGCTTCCATACTCACCTGACTGGACCTCGTATAAGACCTTCAGAACCTCTTCCTCAAATACACAACTGGCCAAAAGTATTGAGAGAGTCTTCCGAAACAACTCTCCTTCATGCAGCAGATAATATGCCGACTTGTGCCTGAAGCGCTTCTTGTCTGTGGCCCCCCAGGGAATTCTACGGAGGTTAAAAATGTGATAAACAGGTCCTTCCATGAGGGGGAATTGATCTATCTCCATTAGTTCTTCCTCTTCTATGGATGGTCAGAACAAGTCTGTCACATTCCCTCCTGCCCTTGGACCGAGTTTGGCCAGCCGATCCACCACAACACTCTCTTCAAGCGGTACATGCTGGATGGAGAAGGTCTGGAACCCCCTAATAAGGCCCCTTACCATGAGCAAGTATCACTATAGGGTCGTCTCCCTTGCCTCAAATTCTCCCTGGACCTACGAGGTCGCCACCATCGAGTCCGTTAATACCTCCATATATTACACTCCCAACTCCTTAGCGAGTCGCATCCCTATAATGAATACCTCATACTCTGCCTTGTTATTGGAAATATGGAAGTGTATCATTATAGCCTGCTCGATCTTTGTCCCCTAGGGGTTTTCCAAGACCACCCTTGATCCCAAAGAATATCTTCTTGAAGCCCCATCCACTAGCAGCTTCCAAGCAACTGAGCTGTTTGATCCTACCTCTTCCGACTCCCCTACACAATCTGCCAAGAAGTCCGTCACCGCTTGAGCTTTAACTGACAATGCGGGACGAAGGAGATGTCAAACTCGCTCAACTCCACTGACCATTTTTCCAACCTTCCCGAAAGTTCCACCCCTTCTAAGATGCTACGTAGAGGATGATCATCACCACCTAGATCGAGTGAGCTTGAAAATAAGGTAGGAGTTTTCGAGTCGAGAGGACCAAAGCAAAGGCTAACTTTTCCAGGATCGGATACCTGAGCTCCGCCTTCTTCAAGACCCGGCTCATATAGTAAATTGGTAGCTGCTTCTTTCCCTCCTCTCAAACCAACATAGAGCTTACTACATCCACCCCCACTCTGAGGTATAAGATCAAATATTCCCCTTCTATGGGTCCCTAGAGTAGAGGAGACTTGGTGAGCTGATCCTTCAGAGACCGGAAGGCCTCCTCACACTCCTTAGTCCATTCAAACTTTTGATTACCTCGCAATACCCTGAAGAAAGGCGAGCATTTCTCCCTCGCTCGAGAAAGAAACCTACTCAGTCTTGGCAGCTTCCTAGTCAAGTGTTGAACCTCCTTGGCACTCCTTGGCGATTCCAACTCCATTATTACTTTCACTATATCCAGGTTTGGCTCCACCCCGACTGGAGTCAGGAGGTTCCCAAGGAATGCCCCTTGACTTGCTTCGAAAACCCACTTTTGGGGATTCAACCTCATTTTAAATGTTCACAAGGTGGAGAAACTTTCTTCCAATTCGTGAAGGTGAGATCTTACATCCTTGAGTATTCACAAGTAGGTCATCTATATATACCTCAAGGTTTCTCCCTCTCTGTTCCCGGAAGACCCTATCCATCATCCTTTGATAGGTTGCCCCTGCTTTCCTCAGCCTAAAAAGCATTATATTATAGCTATATCATACGCTTCTCGTGATGAAGGACATATCCTTTATATCCGGAGGGTGCATCCTGATCTGATGATAACTTGAAAAAGCATCCAAAAAACTCATTAAGGGAAAACTGACGGTGAGTCAACCAACGCGTCGATTGAAGGCAAGGGATACCAATACTTGAGGCATGCTTTATTCAACAAAGAGAAGTCTACACACATTCTCTATTTGTCATCCCCCTTTTCACCATTACAATATTAAAGACCAAGCCTGGAAACTGGATCTCTAACACAAAACCAGCCTTGAGAAGTTTGTCCACTTCCTCTTTGATAAGCCCTTCAAGCTTGTCGGCCACATTCCTCTAATTCAAGTGGATAGGGCGGACCTTTGGGTTGAGATTCAGTTGGTGATAAGCCACGCCTGCATCGATATCGGGCATATCCACCTGCTCTAAGCAAAGATGTCCACGTGCTCCTGGATGCATGCTTGCATCCTCTCTTGATCCTTATGGCCCAAGCCTCTGCTAACCCTTACCTTCTCTGCCTTACCTGCTCGAGTGAGAACCTCCATCTCCACCACTACTTCCACTGGCTCCAGCCGGGACTACTTCTCCCAATCTTCAGCTGCCCTCTCTTCTTGGACTAGAGTCTCCTCTTCTACTACTTCCTCCACAACCATCATCTCCTCTCCTCCTTCTAGCTCTCCTGCCTTACTTCCCTCCCGAGCGATGACCTGCTACTCCCTTAACTCTGTCATTTCCTCGATCACCTTCTCCATCTCCTTGGCCTCTCTCATCCATGAGATGATGTTGACTGCACTGACGTAGCACTGCCTATCCACATTGTGATCTCCTCAGACCCGAACCTGTACCCCCCATTGTTGAACTTGAGGCACTGATGGAAGGATAAGGGGATGCAGTAGAAAGCTCTGATGAGAGGCCGACAAAAGAAGACATTGTAGCTGCTGGGGGAGTCCACGATCACAAACCGACAATTGTGGGACTGACCACCCAAAGTCACATTGTGTCCCACTCCACCTTCCACTTACTTTCTCTCTCCCGAGAACCCGAAGAGCGGTCCATCGGAGGCTATCACCCTCTTTGACTCCACCTTCATCTCGTCAAATGCCTTCTTAAAGACGACATTGACTGAGCTCCCGTTGTCCACCAAGATCCCGGAGACATTGATGTTCTTGACCGCTGCATGTACCGCTAGCACATCGCAGAATGGATCCTCATGATCCAGCATGTCACTCGAGGTGAAGGTAATCCTCTCCATGGGAGGCGGGGTCTGGGACATCAAAGCAACACTCTGTCGGAATATGGTTTGGAGGCTCCCCCTACGGGTGGCCTCGATTCCTGCCCCCCACCCCGTGGATTACTCCAATCCTTCTGGAGTTTCTTATATTGGTCCATTCCTCATATCTGTCTTCATTGGCCCCCGCGACCACTTCCTCGATCCGCACTATTGGCAGTTGCTGACCCTATCCTCTTGCCCTTCTCAGGTCCAGAAACTCCGAGTAGATGCCCATTGTGTGACCTTCCACTTGATGGAAATCATTGGAAATCATAGTACGACAACTCCACCTCCACTCCTCTCCGTCCCCCAGTATCATTCCTCCTCCTCTCAACCCTTTCCGGGCTATTACCATGGCTTGACGTTATGGGGGGGTGGATAGGTGGCCTTGGAACCTGCCTCCATCATGGAGGGTTAAACCTCCCCTGTCCCCCTTGATAGTTCCCTCCTCCTTGGAAACTTCTTTCTTGACCCTAGACAGGTTCCTCCTGCTACCTCCATGCTAGCTGTTTGGTGGGTTCTTGATAACCCCACCCCTGCTATTGCCTTTGGATTCCTTTCTCTCTAGGCTCATCTCTTCTCCTTTCCTCCTGACGCTTGTTTACTCCCTGCTCCCTCCCTTCACTTCCTTCCAACCTGGCCAGCTTCCTAGTGAAATTGGGGTTTGCCGCCTCACCCTTGATCTCCTGTGCCGCTCTCTTCATTACCTCCTCGAAGGACAATGGTGGCCTATGCTTCAATGACACCCAAAATAACCCTTCTTGGATCCCCAAAAAAGGATATCATCAGAGTAAACCCCAGCACCTCTTCCACGACGAGTACTTCCTCCTAGAACCTGTCTCCATAACTTTCCAGGGTTTCTTCTGGTCCCTACTTGATTGTTAAGAGGAACTCCACACCATTCTTCCTCTTCTTCGAAGTCAAGAATCTCAACAGGAATGCCCGATGAAAATCTACGTAGCAGTTAATTGAGCTGGTGGGAAGCTGGTGGAACCAGTCCCTTCTTGTCCTTAAAGGAGATGGTGAAAAGCCGACACTTGAAGGCATCAGTCATTTGTCTGATGGAGACCGCGTCTTCAAATAACTGTATATGATGAACTGGGTCATCTCTATCTGTGAAGTAGGACATCTCCGGCTCCCTGAACCCCTCTGGAACTGGGGCTGACATGCCCAACTTGCTAAAGGGACTCCCTCCTACAGCGCGAGTGGGTGGCTCACGCAAGACCACCTCACTGGCCTGGCCTGCACTTGATTTGTCGGGGAAGAACTCTCGCTCGGCGGGATCCTGCTCGCCACCCTCAACCTCTTTCTTCTTCTCAGTCTGCCTGACTGGGGTGTTCTCGCCCAAAGCAGGTTGCACGACCATCGGGACAACCAGTGTCAAGCACTCGTCATGAGTGGCGCTGAGCCAATTGTGCAAGGTCTCCATAACCTCCTTCCTGAAATCTTCGAGCATGCCCATTGTAGCCAAGACCGGTAGGGGTGGCGAGTGCTACCGCCAGACCCCTATCCTTCACCTCTAGTCATGGAACTAGCTGAGGATCTTCTGTGCTGGCCACACTTCACACTCACCGCACCAAAGTGTTGAAATTGGAAAATAAGTCTCTTATGGAATTCGGGGTCCCGAAAGATGATACAAACAACCATCGAGAATTTCATTGTCACCAAAATCTTGGTGCATAACGGTAGCTCGGTGAATGTAATCTTCAAGAAATCCTTCAATGAGATGAAGGTAGAGACAAAGATAGTGTTGGCCTCAGATAAACCCCTCTTCAGGTTATCCAAGGAGAGGAAGGAAGTAGAGGGAGGAGTCGAGCTCCTCGTAACCATGGGGGACATCTAGAAACTGTCGGTTTGTCCATGTGGATGCACCGAGAAGTTATAATGCCATATTTGAATGACTCCTCATCAGTACCTTTCAGTGTGTGTCTTCCTCCTTCCACCAATGCCTAAAGTACAATATCAGAGGGGTCTAGATCTAAGTTAGGGGGGACCCCAAGGCGGCTTGGAAATGCTACGTCACGGTCATCAACATCATCTCTTAGAAGTAAGAGGTGGAGGAAGTGGGCATGGCGATGAAATATATGGCCATGCTGAAGGTTGCAATGTAAGAAGAGGGGGAGAATCATTAAGATCGAGCACTCCAGCGTGAAAGTTATCTAAGTAATTTTTTATTTTTTTGCAATGAAATTTGTCCCTGCCAGGTATAAAGTTGCCAAAAAGTAGCTAAACAAGTAGAAAGTAAAGCAAGAAGTCAAGCTTATGAAGAATTTTATAAGCGACTAGATACCAAAGTGGGAGAGCGTGACATATATAAAATTGCTCGAGGTAGAGAAAAAAAGACGAGATTTAAGTCAAGTAAAATGCATAAAGGATGAGATAGATATAATTTTTTATGGATGATGTGGATATTAAAGAGGGATGGAAAAGATACTTTTATCAACTCTATAATGAAACAAAGAAAAAAGAATTGAACTTGGAAGAGTTAAGTAAATTAGAGGAGTATAAGAACATACTATTTTATTGTAAAATTCAAGTATCATAGGTAAACGATGCTCTAAATAAGATGAAAAATGAAAAAAATGTTGGTCTAGACGATATACCCATCGAAGTATGGAAATATCTAGGAAATGAAGGAATTTTGTGGCTTACATATTTTTTCAATAAAATATTGAAGTCAAAGAGGATGTCAGACCAATAGAGAGAAAGTATCTTGGTACCTTGTATAAGAATAAAGAAAATATACAAAAGTGTGTTTACTATAGAGGAATTAAATTGATGAGTCATACCATGAAACTATGTGAATGAGTAATAGAAAGCAGATTAAGATGAGAGACTAACATCTCAGAGAATCAATTTAGATTCATGTCAGGGAGGTCGACCATGAAAGCTATACATCTCTTGAGGAGACTCATTGACAATTATCGAGAAATAAAACAAGATTTGCATATGTTGTTTATTGATCTTAAGAAGGCTTATGATAGAGTTTCAAGAGAGATCTTATGGAGAGTCTTAGAAAAGAAATGTGTAAATGTATTATATATTGACATAATCAAAGATTTGTATACAAATTCAGTGACAAGGGTGAGGACATCTGGAGGATTAACACATGAATTTCCTATTACTATTGAATTACATCAAGGTTCAGCTTTAAGCCATTATCTCTTTACCCTTATCTTAAATGAGCTCGCCAGACTTATCCAACAAGCAATACCTTGGTATTTATTGTTTGCGGATGATATTGTTTTGTTGATGAGACGCGCGAGGGTGTAAACGCAAAACTTGAATCTTGGCGAGATACTTTAGAAGAGAAGGGTTTTAGGTTGAGCAGGGCAAAGACGGAGTATTTGGAGCTTAAATTTAACAGTACAAGAAGGACAGATGACTTCGTTATTAAATTGGGGGATCAAGATATTTCTCATAGTGAATGTTTTAAATATCTTGGATCGATAGTTCAAAAAGATGAAGGTATTGATAAAGATGTGACACAGTATCCAAACGGGTTGGTTGAAATGGAGAAGCGTGCTAGGGATCTTATGTGATCATAAAGTACTACTAAAACTTAAGGGAAAGTTTTACCGTACTGCAATTAGACCCGCAATGTTCTATGGTTTTGAGTGTTGGGCAGTGAATTGTGTACATGAGTAAAAAAATGGTAGTTGTGGAGATGAGAATGCTTAGGTGGATGTGTGGACACATGGGATTAGATAAAACTAGGAATGAAAGTATCCGGGATAAGACAAGAGTAGCACCAATTTCAGAGAAGATGCGAGAAGCTCGTCTAAGATAGTTTGGACACTACAAAGGAGACCATTAGAGACCCATGTTAGGCATTGTGAGAGTCTAGTCACTAGGCATGTTAGACGATGGAGGGGTAGACCAATAAAGACTTGGAATAAAACTATAAAGAAAGACATGATGTACTTAGGCTCTGTTTGGCGCGGCGTTTTTCAAGCGGCACGCCGGAGATTTTGCCACCGCCGCGCCAAACAGTTATTTGGCGGGCAGCGGTGGCTGCTGCCGCCACCGCTAAAAATAGCGGTGGCCCGCTATTTCGGAGTCGCGGAAATTTTCCGCGACTCCGAAATAGCAGCAGCGCTGCAGCCATTTTTTTATTTTTAAAAAATATTTTTTTAATTTTAAAAAAGTTAAAATATTATTAATTAATATAATATTATTAATGAATATTGATGTTATTAAATTAATATAATTATATAAGTTATACATTATTGATGAATATAATATTCTTTATATAATATTTATAAAATAAAATTATTAACAGCCCTACAAACGCTATTCTTCCAAACAGATTCGCAGATTCTGCCACCACTCTGCAAAACAGCTGATTATTCCACCACTGCTTCCCACCACTGCTTCTCCAGTCGCTACAGCTGCGCCAAACAGAGCCTTAGGCATTAGTGATATTATGACAAAATATAGGGCACAATGGCGACAAAGGATCCATATAGCCGGCCCTACTATAGTGGGATAAAGGCTTGAGTGTTGTTATTGAATTTTGCCCCAGCCCGGTTGGGTCAGGGAGCAGTGTTTTAAACAATTTCCCACTGATAAATGGATAAGGTGCCTTAGTTTAAAGACCCGAAAAGATTCTGCTGGTCGTGGCTCTCATAAGCTGGGATGGTTGGTTTATCTCTCTGATGGCAAGATGAAAATGTGCATAGTCAGAAGAAAGCCCCCGAAAAGATTCTGCTGACCGGGCTCTCATCAGCAGATAGGGCTAGTTGATCTCTCTGGTGGAAAGATGAAAATGCGCTTGGTCAAAAGGAAGCCCCTGAAAAGATTCTGCTGACTAAGTTCTTATAAACCTGTAGGGGTGGTTGATCTTTTGGGTGGCAGGTTGAGAATGTGCTTGGTTGGAAAGGAGCCCCTGAAAAGATTCCGCTGACCAGAATCTCATAAGCCGATAGGGATGGTTGATCTCTTGGGTGGTGGGTTGAAAAAAAAGCTTTGGTCGAATACCTCAGATGATCCCGTTGACCAGACTGTCACAAGCTAGCAAGACAGGCTGGTCGCTCGAGTGGAAGACAAGGGAAGGTTCCCTTAGATGGTTCCATACTAAAAAAATAAAAAAACGAGCATGGGGAGGGGCGAGAGCAATGCTTCTCACCCTGAACGTGCCAGGCTGGCACTTGCTCATGGGTCGACGAGCGAGCCACACAGCTCGCAGAAAAGTAGGGGTGAGATCAAACGCTCCCCCTGCACTGCGATAAAAAGGTGCAAATGTATGAAGTGGGGTCGATTCACAAGCACTAGGGTCGCCAGGCCTAATTCCCACAAGACATTTATGCGAAATGTCTGGCATCTCGGCAGTAATCTAGGCCATGAGAGCCGACATTCAGAGAGCCCAAGGGTTTAGGAAAAGTCACAAGTAAAACTAAGTGAGTGCATGAAAAAGAAAATAATAAAATAGAATCCCCCAAAAAAATTGTTTGTCACCCATTCAAAATGTCCTTACAAAATAATTAGGACACACCCTTGCATAATCAAAAAATAAAGGGGAACAATAATTTGGGAAGCAGGCATGTCTTTAATCTCGCTCATCCGACTCGCCAAAATATCCACCAAGAAGTGGGTAGAAGTCGTTGCAAGATGACGAGCTCTTTAGGCACACGGGTAGGAATAATTCAGGAACCAGTAACTAGGCAATGACATCCTCGCATCTTTCCCACAACATGTTGAGACCACGCATCATCAGGAGTGCATGCTCTGTATATTTAATGGCGATGGTCCTCCGCATCTCCTCGATCTCGCACGAAAAATATCGCCGCAGCCTGCCCCCTCGGCTAGAGTACTCACAACGATTCGTAGGTAGCGCTGTTGTGTAACAAGTGTGATTCTAAGGTAGACAGAAAAATGCCAGGAAGAGGCAGGAGAAGGAGAGAAGAACAGGGGAAAGTAGGAGAGGAATAAACGAAATTCTTATTAATACCATCTTATGATCTTAACCTAATACATGCAGTTAATCCTATATATATATAGGCTATTCATAATTATAGCCGTTACAAAGAGATGTAAATAGTTATGAGCTGGATGCAGTTATCTTCAATCCATCGTGCCGCTGACAACAATCTTCTGTACTTGCCACCTGTCAGCATCTGGAGGTGGCTTGGAATAGGAGAGGGATCGTGGCCTTCATTTATGTTGCTGATGTTGTTCTACCTCCGGTGTGGTTACCTCATTGAACTGTACTTCTGATCTTTGGTTTGTCTGCTGGTTATAAGGTGGTGATGGTAAGGTTGTTACATGTTGCGAGAGCTTTGGCGAGCTGAAACTTATGGCCGTTAACCTCCACTTCCAGCTTGGCGACACGTAAAAGCATCCTTTCTTTACAATAATTTTTTGGCACCGTGCAAGTGCCCATCCCGCCGTCCATCTCGCACATCAAAAATTGTGCTCGCGCATCATCGATTGTGCTAGTGCAATCGAACGGCTCGCACGGCACTGTAACTGTGCGATAACCGTACCTAAAAATTAGCCCCGCCATATAGGCATCCTGCAAAGATTCTGAAAAGGCCGAGTTGAGAGAAAGGAAGGAGTGAAAACGTAAGAATATTCGAAGTAGAAGTGACCTACCACTCCACCAGAGGCCTGCGCGAGGAGCTTTTCAGCAACTCCCAGCTTCAGCTTCAGATCTTTGATCTCGTCCACTTCGAGATCTAGCACGGTCTTGGCAGCGACCCACTTTTTGGAGAGACTGAGACTGCAACACGAGGTCATGTTCACGAGCTCCACGGCACGTAGTTGGGCTCACACGCTCTCATGATCTAGATCTCGTGTGGTAAATCCCTTAGGGTCCGTTCGTTTCACAGACAATTTTAAAATGTAATTGGCTTTCTGATGGAAAGTCGTCGATATTCACCGTAATCTAAAAACTCATAGATTCAATATCTATCTCTAGTGGCGGATATTGAGATCACCAACTCCGGTTTTCCAAAATAAGACCATTTTTTTTAGCCTGAACGTGGTTTTTTTCGGCCGAACGCAATTTTTCATCGGGACGCAATTTTTTTGCCCGGACGTGTTTTATTCGTCTGTGTACGATTTTTTCGCCAAGACGTAATTTTTTGTCTTGACGCATTTTTTTGGCCGGGCTGATTTTTTTTCTTCCAAATGCGATATTTCTGCACGAACGCGGTTTTTCTCTATGACACAATTTTTTCGCCATGACGCAATTTTTTCGCCTGAATGTGTTTTTTTCTCTATGACACAAATTTTTTTCGCCCGAACATGAATTATTAGGCCAAACGCGGTTTTTTCGCTCGAACGCGATTTTTTCGGCCGGATGCGTTTTATTTGCCCGGACGCGATTTTTTTGCCCGGATGCGATTTTTTCGCCCGCACGAGACTTTTTCGCCCGGGCGAGATTTTTTCGCCTGAACGCGATTTTTTCGCCCGAATGCGGTTTTTTCGCCCGGGCGTGTTATTTTTGCACAGACGCGATTTTTCCCCCATACGCGATATTTTGGACCGGACGCGATATTTTCGCCCGAACGCGATATTTTTTGCCCGAACGCGATATTTTTCTCCCGGACGCGATTTTTTTCACACGGACGCGATGTTTTTGCCCGGACGCGATTTTTTCGCCCGAACGCAATATTTTCGCCCCGACGCGATGTTTTCTCCTCGATGTGATATTATCGCTCCGACGCAAATTTTTCGCCCCAAAGAAAATTTTTCGCCCGGACGCAAATTTTTCACAAGGACGCGATTTTTTCGCCCGGACGCGAATTTTTCGCCTGTACGCTATTTTTCCGCCCGGACGCGATTTTTCCGCCCGGACGCGATTTTTTCGCTCGGACGCAATTTTTCTGCCCGGACACGATTTTTTCGCCTAGACGCGAATTTCTCGCCCGGACGCGTTGTTTTCGCCCAGAGGCGATATTTTCGCCCGGACGCGATATTTTCGCCCGGACGCGATATTTTCGCCCGGACGCGATATTTTCGCCTGGACGCGATTTTTTCGCTCGGACTCGATTTTTTCGCTCGGACGCGTTTTTTTCGCCCGGACGCGAATATTTTGCCCGGATGCGAATTTTTTGCCCGGAAGCGATTTTTTCGCCCCAACGCATTTTTTACGCACCGATGCAATTTTTTCGCGTCGGGGCGAAAAATTCGCTTCGAGGCGAAAAAATCGCGTCCTGGCCAAAAATCGCATACGGGCGATGCGCTTGGGCAAAAAATTTGCGCACGGGTGAAAAATTCCCGCCCGGGCGAAAAATTCATGCCCGGGCGAAAAATTCGCGCCCGGTCGAAAAATTCGCGCCCGGGCGAAAAATTCGCTCCCGGGCGAAAAATTCGCGCTCGGGCGAAAAATATCGCGTCCTTGTTTTTATCGCGTCCGGACTAAAAAATACGATCGGGCGAAAATATCGCGTCCGGACGAAAAAAACGCGTCCGTGAAAAAAATTCGTGTCCGGGAGAAAAAATCGCCTCTGGGCGAAAAATCGCGTCGGGGCGAAAAATTCGACTCTGGGCAAAAAAAACGCGATCGGGCGAAAATATCGTGTCCGGGCGAAAAAATCTCATACGGGCGAAAAAATCGCGTCCGGGCGAAAAAATCGCGTCTGGACGAAAAAATCGCGTCCGGACGATAAAATTCGCGTGCGGACGAAAAAATCGCGTTCGGACGAAAAAATCGCGTTCATATGAAAATTTCGCATTCAGACTAAAAAAATCAAATCAGAGTGAAAAAATTACGCCCTGGCGAAAAAAAACACGTCGGCGAAAAGAACACTTTTGGGCGAAAATTTCACGTCCGGTCAAAAAATTCGTGTTGGGGTCGAAAAACTTGAGTTTTGGAGAAAAAATCACGTCCTGAGAAAAAATCACGGTGGGGCTAAAAAATCATGTTTGTGATTTTTAATTGTGATCATTAATAGCATTGATCAATGTCAATTCCTATGACAGAAAGTCTTTCTACAAATGAACAATAAAAAAATATCAATGTCAATTCCTAGGACATAAAGTCATCATGCCGCCGAACAAAAAAATTGATTTTAAATTCAATGTCATTTCTCATGTGTATTGATATTGAATTGAAAGTCAATACTTCAATATCAATATCTGTGAAACGAACGGACCCTTATAGGCCCCCGCATATACTTGGCGATATAGCCCAAAGGATATGGCATAAGCATGTCTGCGAGGGGGCCTCGCTCAATCCAATAGGGTAGAAGGGTGGCGTTGGAAATTCAGTTCGCCATATCGTCCCAGAGGACAAGGGGTTCGATGGCATCATCCACAGACTTCTCCCCAAACCAAAATTTGGGCGCGAGCCAGGTGCCCTGTAAGCTTGCCAGCGGCGGTAACCGGCGAGCCACAAGAGCGGGATTCTAAAACATTCTAATTAACGGAATAATAACTAAAACTTCATTAACTCTTCTTAATCTTTTTACATTACAGAGTAAATTTATTTATATACGTGGCTTTATCAGTACTAGCCGTTACATTGTTCTATATTACTGGCAGCCGGCCAGCTGTCCACTTCTTAAACATGTTCCTGACTTCCCACGGATTGTTGACTTGGCGTATTCTCCCCGGTAGATGTGCTGGCCTGTGTACGTCCTGGATGCTGGCCACGTGTCCTGTGCTTCTTCCCGTTACATCACTGCCTGTCTTGAAGTAGGGGTGTCCAAAAAAACCGGGCTCACCGGGCCGGCCCGGCCCGGCCCGGTGAAAAGCCCGGTAGGCCCGGTCCCAGGCCAAGCCCGGTTCGGGCCCAGGCCGGGCCATGGGGCCCTTGCGGGCCCTAGTCCAAAGCCACTGCCCGGCCCGGTGCCCGGCCCGGGCCGGGCCGGGCAAAGCCCGGTCACCGGGCTTAGCCCGGGCCTGGAAAAGCCCGGGTAAAGCCCGGGCTGCTGGAACCAACGGCTCTAAGAGCCGTTGGCCTGCTGCCAAGCAGCCACTTGGGCTGCTATTTGCAGCCCAAGTGGCTGTTTTTTTTAAATTTTTTTAATTAAAATTTTTTTTTTTTAAAAAAAAACCTATAAATTCCCCCCCTCCCCCCTCCTTTCTTCCTTTCACCCTCCCACCCCCTCTCTCTCTCTCAACTCTATTTATTTTTTCTCGCGAGCATGTCGTCAACGCAGGCGTCGTCTTCCTCATCCGTCGCTCACGAAGTGGTGGAGCACAAGCGTACGACGGCAGTTTGGGAATATTTCGACTTAGTACAAGTCGGCGCGGAGCAAAAGGCGAGGTGCAAACAGTGCTCGAAATTACTTTCGACCGCTGGCAACTCGACACTCGCAAGACACGTTAAGTCTTGCGCAGCCAAACAAGCTCCTCCCGAGTCGACCCAGGCGCAATTATCGGCATCCGGACAAATCTGGACATACGATCAAGGTCGGCAGCGAGAGCTGCAGGTGAAGAATATCATCAGACGCGGGTTGGCGTTCAACCACTACGACAATGAAGAAGAGACCGAGTACATTCACCAAGGGCTACAACCCAAATATCAACAAGTAAGTCGATCTTCTATTAGACGCGACGCGCTTAAATATTACTTAGAGGTAAAATAAATTTTAATAAATTTTTTTGAAAAATTTGAGGGTCGAGTGAGTTTAACGAGCGACGTTTGAACAAGTAGTATAAAATTAGGATTATCATATATGTCTATAACGTGTCACTGGGTCGATCCCGTTTCCTGGGATCTAAATAAACGAATAATTTGTTTTGAAAGTTTCGAAGTCCCGCACACCGGTGAGGCAATTTATCAAATAATTTCAAAATGTGTGCGCGAATTTAAAATAAAAGATAAAATTATGAGTATTTCTTTCGATAACGCCACAAATAATACCACCTCAATTGAGTGGTTAAAACGTGATTTGAAACCTATGTTAAACGGCGCCTTTTTTCATACTCGTTGCGCGTGTCACGTTTTAAATTTAGTAGTGCAGGATAGTTTGTCCTATATGGAACCATACATTAATAAAATACGTTTAATGTTACAATTTATTTATAGTTCTAAACAACGGCGTCAAGATTTTAAAAAATTCGTAACCGGTCAAGGTCACAAATTTTTAAAACCTCTATTTGACATGTCAATTAGATGGAACTCTACATATATAATGTTAAAACGAGCGATTCGCCAAAAAACACTATTAATGGAATTTTATACTTTGTTAGGTCAACACGAATTAACCGAGTCCGATTGGGCAATTTTAGAAAATTACATGGATTTGTTAGAAGTTTTTTATACTGCGACAAATAGTTTATCGGGCGTATATTATCCTACTAGCCCGCTAGTTATTGAAAATATTGTTAATATTTCACAAAAATTAAATTATTTTAAACAACACGCCGGATGGATCGAATTAATAAAAATAATGGAAATAAAAATTTTAAAATATTATAGAGAAATCTCAGTTATGTTTTCATGCGCCGCCGCTTTGAATCCTCTTTTCGGCGTAGACGGCGTAGAAAATTTTATTGAAGAAATAAATAACAATATAGGCGTAGATCTAAATAATTCAGATTTAGATAATCTGAGTATTTTAAATTTTAACACTATTTTTACTCAATGTTATAATTATTACGATAATTTATATGGGTCGCGGCCCCGAGAGGATGTGTCGCAACCCAAAACATCTAGTAGTTTTAAAAATAAAATGTTAGAGTTAGCTTCTAGGAAAAAAGCGCGCACAACATCTATTAGTTTAAATGAATTAGGATTGTACACAAAAACACAATTTCGCGATTTTATGTCCACAGACGAATTAGAAAATTTCGATATTTTAAAATGGTGGAAAGGTAAAGTAAATACCTATCCTATTATGGCCTATATGGCCCGAGATTTACTAACGATCCAAGCTAGCACGGTAGCTTCGGAGTCTGCTTTTTCTCTTAGTGGCAGGGTTTTAAACGAGCGGAGAAGTCGGCTAAGCGAAGAATCGCTCGAGATCTGCATATGCTACAAGGACCACCTGGACGCGATGAAGAGAAAGCAGCATATTTCAGCGATCGAGGATAGCTCGTCGGACATGGAAGACGAGATGGACGCGATCAATTTAAACTAGGGCCACTAGGCAACTTTTTGTATTTTTTTGATTTGTAATTTTCTAATTTTTAATAATTTAGAATATTTGTCACATTTGTAATTTTTAAAAATTTAGAATTTCATAATTTTTGTATATTTACAGTGTAAATTTTACACATTCCTAAATTTGTATAATTTCATTACATTAATTATTAATAAATTTTTTTTTCAATATTATGTTGTTCAGTTGTTGTGTTTTTTATTTTTTTTTAGGGTAATTTATTAATTTGTAATTGTATATAATTTTTTTAAAATTTTTATATAAAATTTAGTATATAATTTTTTATAAAAAAAAATATAAAATAATAACCGGGCCGGCCTGGGGGGCCTTACCAGGCCCCCCCCAGGGGGCATTGCCCGGCCCGGCCCGGCCCGGTTGCTTCTTAGGCCCGGGCCCGGGCCCGGTTGGGAAAAGCCCGGGCCCGGCAGGCCCGGGCCAAGCCCGGGCCCGGCGGGCTTTATGTGCACCCCTATCTTGAAGTAACAATGTCCTCATTGTTTAGGAAAAAACGATACTAAGCCGTGGTGTTTTTTCCTTGTGCTGACTGGAGCGCCACTTTGTCCCCGGCGGCGAGTGGAGCGGCGTCGCCGTGGAATATTCGCCGTCCCAGGCCCTAGTGTAATCATCCGCCGGCGTAGCTGCGGCGATCGTCGTGGCCCTGAGTCTACTGGCTTTGTTGAAGTTGTGGATGCGAAGGTAGCGGGGTTTGCTGAGTCCTGCAAAATAGGGGTATTAGAATTTAGGGAAATACGTAACCGAGCTCGTACCTGTGGGGGGGGGGGGGTCGAACTGTCTTCCCAAGAACTGTCTTCTGATTCGAGCCCCTGCCATTCGACTAGGGCTTGGTGGATCCGTTTATGGTTGATCCATATGATGCGTTCATCCAGTATTTAGAGGATGTCGTGAATGGGGTGATTGTTTTTTATGGAAGGAGGTAAGTGATGTATTATATCCGTGGTTGCTGGGTAGTATTTTTTTTAAACTGAGATATGAAAAACCGAGTGTAATCGACTGTCCTGCAGGAGTAACAATTTATAAGCTACTGGGCTTATTTTTTTAATGATCGGAAATGGTCCATAATATTTTAAGCTAAAACGTGTGTTTTGTGTTTGGTGTAGGGTTAACTGCTTGTATGGCTGGAGCTAGATTAAGACAAGATTTCCTATGTCAAATTCAACATCTCGGCGTGATTTATTAGAGGACTGCTTCATTCGTTGTTGGGCCTTAGTTAGATTTATTTGCAGTTGTTTAAGTAATTTTTTTCGATCGTGTAGTTCGGCGTGAATCGCTTGTGCTCCGATAGTGCTGAACGATCACAGATGGTGACCACCTATACATGGCTTCAAAAGGAGTCATGCCTGCGGAAGTGTGGTATGTTGTGTTATGATAGTAAGCCCAACTGGGCACCTTGGTCCAATTTCTAGGGTTGTCATGGGCAAATAACCGTAGATATTGGTTTAAGCTGTGGTTGATGTGTTCGGTCTGTCCATTTGTTTGTGGATGGTAGGCGGAATTGTAGCGCAATTTTGTTCCTTGCTGGGTGAACAATTCCTTCCAAAATTTTGAAAGGAATACTGGGTCGTGGTCAGAAATGATGGAGGCTGGAAAGCCATGCAGTTTTCCGACGGCCTCCCAGAAAGCGCGTGCTACCACTGTCCCAGTGAGGGAACGAACAGGTGTGAAATGTGATGCTTTTGTTAAACGATCTACAACCACGAGAATGTTTGTGTAGGACTCCGATGATGGTAAGTGGGTGATGAAATCCATTGTGATATGAGCCCAAATTTGTGATGGTATAGATAGTGGGTGTAATAGTCCTAGAGGTCTTGTGGTCAATGTTTTTGCTTTTTGGCATAAATCACAAGTTTTGATAAAACTTTGTATATCACTAAGCATATTAGGCTAGTAAAAAGAGGTTTTTAAACGGTATAGGGTTGGAGTAGTGCCAGAGTGACCACTAGATCGGGTATTATGAGCCTCAAAAATTAAGTCATTCCTTATTGGACCCGCCGAAATGTACAACCTGTTTTTATAAAACAACGTGTTATGGTGTTGTGTCCATTGTGGAATTGTAGCTGGATGTGAAGCTAAAGTAGCTATTATATTTTGGGTCATATCGTCGTTGATATACGAGGCTTCCAAATTATCAAACGTATGGTTTTGTTGGAGAGCACAATTTAGTGTATTCAAAAATGTTGTTCACCTTCGGGTAGCCGTGATAACGCGTCTACCGCTTCATTATTTTTTCTGGGTTTATATTCGATTGCGAAGTCAAAATCTAAAATTTTTGACAGAAACTTTTTTTGTGATGGTGTTGTTAGGATTTGTTTGACCAAATGATGTAATGTCTGATGATCGATTTTGATTTTGAAAGGTGCCCCTAAGAGATATGAACGTCATTTATCTAAGGCCAATGATACTGCGAGCAATTCCCTATCATATGTTGATTTAGGTTGTTCCTTGGGGGTTATTTTTTGCTAAAAATGTTAACGAATGTCCGTTTTGGGAAAGGACCCCTCCAATTCCACACCCTGATGCATCAGTTTCCAATACAAAAGGTATTGAAAAATCGGGTAACTATAGTACTGGAGTTGTGGACAATGACATACTATTTTAAAGTTTTGAATGATTGGGTTGCGTGCTCAATCCAATGAAACTCGTCCCTTATAAGTAGGTCTGTTAGCGGTCCTGCTATTGTAGCATAATTTTTAATAAAGCGTCTATAATATCCTGTCAATCCTAAGAAGGACCATAACTGTTTAAGAGTCTGAGGTCCTGGCCAATGAAGTATTGTATTTATTTTATCGGGATGAGGTTGGACTCCTAGTTGTGATATTCGGTGTCCCAGAAATTCGATTTCTTGTACTGCAAAAATACACATAGATTGTTTAACATACAGTTTGTTGGTTCATAAGATTTGAAAGATTGCTTCTAACTGGACCAAATGGTTGTCGAGAGAGGTACTATATACTAATATGTCATCGAAAAAAATATCAACGAACTTACGTAGGAAGGCTCTGAATAAATCATCCTTTAAGTTTTGAAAAGTCGATGGGGCGTTGGTAAGGCCAAAGAGCATTACCCGGAACTCGTAGAGTCCTGAATGTGTACGAAAAGTTGTTTTATGTGTGTCAGCAGGAGTCATTCGTATTTGGTGATATCCCGACTGTAAATCTAGTTTTGAAAATACGGTTACCCCGTGAAGTTCATCTAATAACTCATCCACGGTGGGCATTGGAAAGGCGTTCCTAAATGTTGCAGTATTTAGCTCCCTATAGTCAAATGCAAAATCGCCATGTCCCATCCTTTTTCTTGATTAAAAGGACGAGAGAGCTAAACGATGACGAATTGGGCTGAATGAACTACTTTTCCAACATCTCCTTAACTAGTTTTTCAATCTCATTCTTTTGGTAATGGGAATATCGATATGGTTTAACATGTACTATAGTGTCGGAAGGTGTCAAAGGTATCTGATGATCATGGTTTCGTGTTGGTGGTAATTGGAATGGAAGTTGGAATATATCGATAAATTGGCTTAATAGTGTAGAAATGGCCGTGTTTGTTGGGTTTGGTGTGTCACTGGGTGGTAGATTCAGTTAAGTAGTTGGTGGTTGTATGCTAAATAGACATAAGAATGAAGATGTTATGGCATGTTGGTGTACCAATTTGGATATTTGACTTGGGGTAGCCGGTGCAGTGGGTTCGTCGACAAGTCCTTGAAGGGTAATTTGGACCCGGTCTTCAGAGAAAGTCCTTTGTTTATGTGTATAGTCTGTGGTTACAGGCCCCAGGGATTCTAGCCAAATCATGCCTAATATAGTGTGAGACCCAAATAAATCTATGGAAAAAATTTGTTCACAATGTGTAGTCATGTATTCTAAGGTCCGCATTAAGAAAAATGCATTGACAGTCTAATGTGGCTCCATTTCCAACATGGACCTTAATTGGTCGGATAGATGTTATTGGTATACGTAAATATTTGGCCATTCGTGTGGATATGAAGTTTGTCGTGCTTCCGCTGTCTACTAATATGTGTAGTGGGGTGTCATAGAATCGGCCAATGAATCGAATTGACTTTCCCGAAAATGTGCTCATCATGGCATTAAAGCAAACTGCTTCTTCAGGACAATCTATTTGACCGTCGTCATTGGGTTAGATGGTGTGCTCTGGTAGCTTAGAATTGCCATCGTCAAAGTATAAGCAGGAAACTTTGTTTTTGCATCGATGGTCGGGCATGTATTTTTCATCGCAAGTATAACATAAACCCTTTTCTCTTTTAAATTTGAGTTATGCGGGCGACAAACGCTTCTGGTATGGACTTGGTTTATTTATCAGGCTAAAGTCCGTTGGTTTAAAATGCGTTGGCGTATGTTGTTTGGATTGTGATAATTTGTCATGTTCATCTGCCTCTATCAATTTTGCTAATGCGAAAGCTTCGTCCAAGGTTTGTGGTCATTGCGCGGTAATGAAATGGCGGAAACGTGGTTTTAATCCGTCAATAAATATAGATTGTAGCAAGTTGGGTAGTAGTCCGGTTATTTGTGTTGCAATGGTTTCGAATTGATCCTTATGGTCTAAGATGTAGTTTACTTGTTTTAAACCTTTTAGTTTTCCCATGGGATCGTCAAATAAGGATAGTCCAAAACAGTGGATTAAAGCTGTTTTAAAATAGGCCCAATTATAATAAGTATTATCTGGGTGGAGTGATTGGTGCCACCGTGCGGCCGGGGGATCTAAGTGGATTGCAACTATAGTCATACAATTGTTATAAGCAATATTATAATAACGAAAATTGGCTTCAGCCTTGGTGATCCAATCAGTGGGATCCCCAGAACCGAAAATTGTACCGGATCTTGACTATGAAATGGTTGGTTTATAGGTGTACCTTGATATCCTGGTGGCATGAAAAATGACCATGTCATACCTTCTGAATTTGGATTAAAATGATGTGGATGCGGTTGATGAAAATACGATTTATTTTGCGGGCCTCCGTTGGATGGTAAAAAATGTGCTCCATTTGCTTGGTTTGGAGTCCACTGTGGCACTATTTCTGGTATTGATGGTTCTAGAATGGCATTTGGTAGCCAGTATCCTGGTCTTGGGCTATTCCGGGGTGGGCCGTGGAAGGTTTTCCCCAAAAAATTTGTCGGTGGTTGGAGCTGAGGCACTTGGGTCGATGATGAGGGGACTGGACCTTGGGCGTGCGCCTGAGGTTGTGGAAGGAATTGCCAGACAAGTATAATATCATTTGTTGGTAAAAGAGATGGAGATGTTGCCGGCGGTCCCGTTTGACCCGCCGATGAAGAGGTGTACGCGAGGAGATTTTCATTCTGAGACCCGGATGACGAGTGCCAAGTCTCCTTTGCTGAAGAAGTTGATGATTTAAGCAAGAAAGACATTTATTGGCGAAAAGCCTTGAAATCTGAGCTTGCTTGCTGTGAAGCCCGGTGGATTTCTTTGTTGATCTTGAGTATTTGACCCTCTAAACGGGCAAAATTTTGTTGTTTTCTCTTGTTTAAAAGAGTTGTGTTGAGATGCCAAATGAGTGGTGCGAGAGTCCAGTTCCTTCTAGTGTTCGGGTTGTGGATTGGCGAGGGTTTTTGATCTTGTATTTGGAGGATCAGGCGCTGCCATGGCCGGAACTGTGGAAGGCTCAACGAGAGCACCAATGTAAGCTTGCCGGCGGCTGTAATCAACAAGCCGAAAGCGGGATTCTAAAACATCCTAATTAACGGAATAATAACTAAAACTTCATTAACTCTTCTTAATCTTTTTACATTCCAGAGTAAACTTATTTATGTACGCGCCTTTATCAGTACTAGCCGTTAAATTGTTCTAAATTACTGGCAGCCGACCAGCTGTCCTCTTCTTAAACATGTTCCTGACTTCCCACGGATTTCTTATAACACCCACATCCGTCATATGAAATATAACAGAAGGTCCGGCCGGGACCCCGCGCAATATTCCACATACAGTTAATGGAATTACATAAGAATACCAAATTTACAGCAATAGGAACACGGATCCTAACTCAGAGACTTCTAGCGGAAGATTTTAAAAACAATTATAAGAACCCAAATACAATAGCATGAATGTCCACAACAACCAAAGGTAGGAATGACAGCAAAATACACAAAAATCTCGGCCTTAGGGCTTTACAAGAGTTTACTTAAACAATACATATTTTCCATACTTCGGCACGCAGGCCGGCCGCACATGAGCATAGTAAAGTAAACATTTCGCTTTGGCCTTCAAGAGTCAGCACAACATCAAAGAATTCAGCCCGCTACTTGCCACTAGGCTCACTTGTTCTTGCATACGAACAATCCACAGAATGGTGATAAACAAGGCAACGATCAGCTAATGCCGACCAAATTATAACGACCCCGCCCCTTAATCGGGGCGGCGGTGCTCCTTCCCTGCATTTCATTAGTATAACCAAACAAGATAGTGAAAGTACAATTTAAGCACACTTCACAACAGGCGTAGGCACACACGGCCACACACCCCGTGCTCTCATGGCACATTCTCGGTGAACCCGGTCCACCACCGCCCCCAGGACGGCAACATCATGAGCAAATAAGTATTTTTCGGCCGAAGCCTAAGACCCGCCCCCTATGCCATCGGCAAGTGTCATGTACCTTAGGTCTCTTTAACCGAACCACATAGAGCGGGTACGGTTCCACTAAACTCGTTGCTCACACCGCCATGTCAACTTAAGTCATCAGCGCGGGTCAAGCTTCCCCGAGTCCCGAAGTACCGATCAAACGATATTACATAACCTGATTATGTACAAGGTTGGCTCCCGGGCCACTAAGATGATAAAAATGCGCTTCTGCCCAGTTTTCTGGTTGCACCTTGGAGTTAGTCCCCAAGTTTCCCTGTTGCAATCTACCACGTAGAAAACTCGAAAAATAAACGACACAGAGTCTTCTCCGGCAATACAAGCATAATGAAAACATCACCGATCCAGACCAACTTGTCCGGATAGGCTTCACATATCATGCCTACGACCGCACTTAGATTCCGGACTCTAAATGTAAAACTACGAGGATAAACCATATCTACCCGACGCAATACCTCACACTCACCGCCCACTCGCAGGAGAGAGTTTCCTATGCAAAAGGAAGAGAACTTCAAATGCCCAAGTAGAGAATCGTTACCCTAGAGGTTCGCTTCGGCGCCTTGGAAAACTAGCCTGATGAAAACCACTACAACGGACTCGCCTCCGCGGATCTGGACTCGGCTCGCGATTTGGAGCTCCGAAGCTCCAACAATGGCGGGATTCCTCCTTCTTCTTCTCCCATTGCTCTCCTCTCTCTACCTCTTAGAAAGAGAAATGGCCAAATGAAATGAGTCCTAAACCCTCATTTCCCGGCCTTATACCATCAGGAGAGATTCTTGGCCGTCGGAACCCTCTTGAATAAAACGAACAGCCTTGATTCACTCTTAAAGTGAACTTCCTGGGTCTGACATGGCTTGTGACACACCCGTGTCACAGGCCGTGTCTCGCACACGACGTAACCCAGTGAAACATAGAACAGGACACGACTCTGGACACACCCGTGTCTCAGGTCATGTGCCCGACACAGCTTTGGACACGCCTGTGTCACAGGCGGAGTGCTTTACTTGACGCTCAAACCTCCAATCCCGAACAGGACACGACCATGTGACACGCCCATTTCACAGGTCGTGTATCCGACACGGTATCGGACATGCCCGTGTCCCTAGGTCGTGTTGCTCAGCCGACATAGCCCGAAAAACACAGAGCAGGACACGGCTTTGGACACGCCCGTGTCCGAGACCGTGTTGCTCAGTCGACACAGCCCACTCTTAACCGAGTTTTGCGGCATTACAATTCTCCTCCCCTTAAAAGAATTTCGTCCTGAAATTAGAGAATGGAAAGGTACATAAAATTAAATGGTACCTGAGTAGAAAAGTTCGGGATACTCCTCAAGCATGGTCTGCTCTTGGTCCCACGAAAGCTCCTCATGAACGCAATTGTCCCATCGGACTTTGACCATCCTGATAGTTTTGTTCTGCAATTGCTTGACCTTCATATCCTCGATCTGAATGGGTTTAACTTTCATTGTTAGCCCACTATCGACCGATACTTGATCCGCAATAACCACTTGAGATGGTTTTTCACGGCTTTGCATAGGAGCGAGATGTGAAATACATCATGTAAACCACTCAGTTCTACCGAAAGAGCCAACCGATAGGCGGCTTCACCAACCCGCTCCAAGATCTCAAAAGTCCCAACATACCTCAGACTAAGCTTTTTTAAGCTTCAAATCCTTGATATGCCTTTAAACGACTTTATCTTGAGGTATACCCAGTCGCCCACCGCAAACTCCACGTTCCGATGCTTGGCGATGTAGTACTTGGTCTGCCTATCTTGAGCAATCCGTAGTCGTTCCTGAATCAACCGTATCGTTGAAGTAGCACCTTCAACGTCCCTTCGCTTGTACAACTTCGATTCTCCCGTTTCTACCCAAGACAATGACGTACGACACCTCCTTCCGTATAGAGCCTCAAAGGGCGCCTTCTCAATGCTGGCTTGGTAGCTGTTATTATATGTGAACTCAATTATGTAAAGATGTTCCTCCCACCTTTTACCAAAATCCAATGCACACATACGAAGCATGTCTTTCATCGTCCTGTTCAACCTTTCAGTTTGCCCATCTATCTGCGGGTGAAAAGTTGTGCTGAAGTTCAGCTTGGTACCCAACAACTGATGAATGAGTCTTCAATCGTTAGATGTGAACTGATCATCTCGGTCACTTACTATGCTCTGGGGCACACCATGCAAACGAACTATGCTATTTACATAAAGCTTCGTCAGCTTCTCCACTGAATCATCCTTCCTATTAGGTATAAAATGTGACACCTTCGTTAAACGATCAACGACCACCCAAATGGCGTCGTTCCCCTTGTGCGATCTCGGCAAAACATGCATGAAATCTATAGAGATGTCATCAAATTTCCACTCTGGTATAGGCAAGGACTTTAGAAATCCACCTGGCTTTTGGCATTCGTCCTTCACCAAGGCACAAGTCTGACACTTTGCCACGTATAGCGATATGTCTTTCTTCATACCTGGCCACCAGAACAGCCTCTTCATGTCTTTGAATATCTTTGTGCTCCCAGGATGAATTGAGTACTTGGTAAAATGCGCCTCGTACATCAATTCTTCTCGTAATTTCCCAATGTTAGGGACGCACTACTGACCACCTTTCCATGCAAGGCCATCGTCAACAACGAACTGGTCATTCGACCCATCCACAGACTCTGCCAAGCGACGTTTCAAGCTCACATCCAACTCCAAGGCCTGATGAATCCTGTTCGCGAGGTCGTATTGAACCTCTGTCCAACTCAAACAAGCGTTAACACTAGATCCCTTATCAACACACGAGATCTCCAAAGCCTCCAAATCACGAATGAGTCGCTAGTCATGCATTTGCAACCAGTTGGCCTATGCAGGAGTTCTACGACTCAGATAATCTACGACAACATTCCCCTTCCCTGGAATATAATGAATCTTGTAGGTGTACCCCAAGGAACCCCATCCACCTATGCTAGCGCATGTTCAGGTCCTTCTGATCAATCAGATACTTCAGACTCTTGTAATCTGAATAAATGTCGACCTTTACTCCATAAAGGTAATACCTCCAAAGCTTGAGAGCGAATACCACGGCCGCCAACTCCAAATCATGGACTGGGTAGTTCCTCTCATGCACCTTTAACTGACGTGATCCATAGGCTATCACCGACCCGTGCTGAAGCAGAACACAGCCTAAACCACTCCCAGATGCGTCACTATAAACCTCAAAGCCTTCAAAACCACAAGGCAAACTTAAGACAGGTGTCGTGGTCAAGCGACACTTTAGTTCTTCGAAAGCTTGTGCACACTTAAGAGACCAAACAAACTTCTGATCCTTCCTTGCCAGAGTAGTGAGAGGCAATGCTATCCGTGAGAAGTTCTCCACGAAGCGCCTGTAATAGCTGGCAAGCCTCAGAAAACTCCGGACTTCCGCCACCGTAGACAACACAGGTCACTCCCGTATAGCAACTATCTTTGTCGGATCTACCGCAATCCCTTCTCCGCTAACTATATGACCAAGGAACGCTATCGAGGACAACTAAAACTCGCATTTGGAGAACTTGGCGTACAGTTGGTTACTCCTCAATGTCTCCAACACCATATGCAGATGCTTGAAATGATCATCCTCGCACTGCGAGTACACCAGTATATTGTCGATAAAGACTATCACGAACTTGTCCAAGTATTCTCTAAACGTTCTGTTCATCAAATCCATAAACACGGATGTCGCATTCGTTAGCCCAAATGGCATGACGGTGAACTCATAATGCCCATAACGTGTGCTGAAAGACGTCTTAGGAATGTCACTTTCCCTTATCAGCAGCTGATAGTATCCGGATTTCAGATCCAACTTTGAGTACACAGTTGACCCGACCAGCTGATCGAACAGATCATCAATCTGTGGGATTGGATACTTATTCTTCTTCGTTAGCTTATTCAACTCCCGATAATCAATACAGAGTCGTAAGCTTCCGTCCTTCTTCTTAACAAAGAGGACTAGCGCACTCCAAGGCGACGAACTTGGATGCACATAACCTTGCTCCAACAGCTCTTGAAGCTGTACTTTCAGTTCCACCATCTCTTTAGGCGTTAACCGATACGGAGAGCGTGACATAGGTTTGGTACCTGGCACTATCTCAATGGTGAAATCGATCTCTCGCTGAGGTGAAGCTCCAGGGAGATCTTCAGGGAATACGTCAGGGAACTCAGATACAACTAGGATGTTGTCCAAACCAGGCTTGTTCTTCGAAGCCTTAACTAAAGTGAGAAACAGCTCCGCACCACTACGAACCGCCATAACCACCTGGAGAGCAGACATCAAAGTCTTGCTTGACCCCTTCAAGCCTAAGAATGTCATCTCACGATCTGTATCTAGTCCCAATCTGACCACCTTACGGTTGCAATCAATGTACGCACGCTGCTCCGATAGCCAGTCCATTCCAAAGATCACATCGAACTCCACTATCGGCAGTAGCGACGCTTGCAAGTCATAATCGTGACTCCCAATCCCCACCTTCACGCAACAAACTCTATCCGTCCGCATAGAACACTCGTTAGCCAGCAACACATCCAATTTGTCCATTGCCATCAAAGAAGGTACTCTGATGCGTGATACAAACTCTTCAGACAAAAAGGAATGCAAATCTCCTGTATCGAACAATGCACTTGCCAGAAAATCAAAGATCGATACAAAGCCTGTCACCACGTCAGCCTACTTTATGGCCTTCTGCTGTCCAAGGTTGTACACTCTAGGCTGGGCTGGGGCATAATATGATGAGGTTGACTCCAACACCTTGCCCTTCTTCTCATAAGTTGCTCCAGGCTTCTTCTCGGACTTCGGACATATGCTCCAACAATCTCGGGCAAGGTGTCCCAGCTTCCCACAGTTATAACACGTGCTCGGGGTTCGGCCTGTAGTTGCCCTAGATGCACCAGAAGAAGGGATTGGACCCGAAGTCCTAGCCTTCTTATTCCACTTACGGACCCCAGACTTTGAGAAGGTCGGCACCTTGAACTCCGTCTTCTTCGCACTAGAGTCCTTCTTCTCTTGAACTCTCTTCAGATCTTTCTCCAACGATCGGGCCGTATTGATCAGGGTTAGGAAGCCCTGTGTTATAAGCCCAGAGAGTAGTAGCCTTAGTTCATCACGCAAACCCACATAGAACTAGTTGGTCTTACGCTCCTCATCAGCAAATGTAGAGCTAGCATAACGACCAACCGTGTAAACTCGTGGAGGTACTCACCCACGCTACTATCTCCCTGCGTCAGTCACTGGAACTGATTCTCCATAGCGATCCTCTGTGCCGAGGGAATTTATCTTGCCAAGAATAACCTTAAGAATTCCTCCATTGAGACATCAGTGAATTTCCTTCCAACCAAGTGATGCAGCTCCAACTCTTCCCACCACAATCTTGCCTCTCCATCCAACAGGAAGGTGGCTATGGTGGTCTTCTACCAATCCTCCGTTTCAGTGGCTTCCAAGACTCTCTTCACCCAAGAGAACCAATCTTCGGCCTGGGATGGGGTTCCAGTCCCCCAAAACACAGGAGGGTTAAAGCCCATTACATGTTTGAGTTGCTACTCTGTTGCTCTTCTTGGCACTAAAGGCTCTACCACCACTTGTTCCACCACTCTAGGTTCTGCTACTCGAAGCGGTACCTGCTCCCCTATAGGGGCAGGATGCTGTACTTGCCTTCCTGGCTGGGCGTTTATCATCGCAAATACTGCCTCAGCCACAAGTCTTATTGTTTCTGCCAAAGGAGGGGTTGCATGCACGTCATTGGGTGCACTACTTGCCTCAAAAAGCGGGTGTTCTACCTGCCCTACGTCACTCCTGGTAACCTATTGTTGGGTGTTGTATCCACAATAACCTAGATTTGTATGAAGTCACTCTTGAACTAAGATGAATTAAGTTGTATTTGATATCCTATTTTAGTTATGTGTTTGCAGGACTTATTGTCAAGTGTAAACCAATGTCAGTCTACAGTGGGTCATCAAACACAGGACCATACAATGTAATCCTTCATTGTGTGATTCATGATGTTGACTCATGTGTAGCATCTCTATTAGGATACACTTCATTTTCAAGCACTAGGTTTGATGAAGGAAGACATGATGCAGTTTGGATTGAAGAAGTAAAATTTTCATAAAGCTGAAAATATTCTAAGTGTTTTACTCGAGTGGAATTATAGTACTCAAGTAGAAACCTTAGAAGCACTCGAGTAGGTCTAGTCTGTAATTCGAGTAAAGGAAGTGGTTCTTGAGTAGCCTTAATCTAGCTCTCGAGAAGCCAAGTCCAGTACTCGAGTAGACCTCCTCTCTTTCTCGAGTGATCAACTTTTAGTTCTAAGAAATTTTCTAAGTATAGCACTCGAGTAGTCTAGTTGAGTACTCGAGTAGTTGAGCAGTTTATTTCGAGTGATAGAAGAATATATCTTGAGAAGATTCCAACTCCACTCGAGTAGCAAACCCTTGTACTCGAGTAGTTTGTTTAGTACTCGAGTAGTCCAGGTTTAGTACTCGAGTGATCATCATTTACTCCAGAATCTTCTCTAAGTCCAAGCTCTTGAGATGTCTGTTTCCACCTCTCGAGATGTACCTCTAGCATTCGAGTGATCCCTTATCCACTCGAGTGATTTCACACTCTATTCAGTCTTTCCAGAAATACCTCCTCTCGAGTAGTCAGAGCTATCCACTCGAGAGCCAGTTAAAGCACTCGAGTAGTATAATCCTTACTCGAGTAATGCTGATTTCATTTCTGAATTTTCCTTAAGTCTCTGTCAGATCGAATTTTTGAATTCTTTGATATGACTGGTCCACGTGGCCATCATTAATGACAAATTTAACCATTATGGAGATCTTATAAAAGGTCCTACCATTATGACTAACCATAAGCGTGTGATTTCTATCATTCTAAGTTTCTGGATCAGCCGACATCTTCTGTTTTCTACAGAAGTCGTCGTTCTTCTTCAAGATCGCCAATGCTACTTTTGATCCAGATCGACTTGCAGATCAAGAGATTCTTCATTCTTCATCTACTCCTTGATCGTGTGAGTCTAAGGCTCTATTTGTTTGGGCGTTTTGCTATTCCGTTTTGGGCAAACGCTGCCGGAAGGAGGGTAAACAAATGAACCTCCGGCGGCGTTTGCACCGTTTCCACCCGCACGCCTTGAGAAACGCGCCAAAAAGCTCCGTTTGGAGCAGCCATCTCCCCCTCTGGTTCGAACACTATTTCCACTCGCCGGATCAACCCGCCACCGCCGAACCAAATGGAGCCTAAGTTTCTCAGAACAGATCTAGCCGAGAGTCTACTTCTACAAATTCTGATAAAGCTGCAAAGTTTAAGAAAGAAGACCTAGGGAGAGATTTTCAGATCTGAGAAGGAATTATTTTTGTATTTTCAGATTTCTTTTTTAATCTTGTAGGAGATTATTCTCCGAGTGTATGAGTTTTGTTCTCCGAGTTGTAGGAAGTTTTCATCTTCTGAGTGTAGTTCTCTTTTTGGATCGAGTTGTAGGAACGTTGTTCCGAGTGGTAGGATTGTTTTCAACCCGAGATTAGTGGAGTAGCCGAGTCTAGCGTATTGCTAGATCGGTGAGTGGAAAGTGAACGTACCCAAGATTGGGGAACCACTATAATTCTTGGTGTCCTCTGTGAATGCTTGGTTATTTCTTGCGCATTTGTTCTCTAAAGTTTTTATTCCGCAAAAAGACGCACAACTCACATATTCACCTCCCTCTAGGTGATTTAGGTAGACAACTTGAACTCTATTTCACCTATAGTCGTACAACACACCATTAAGCTACCAAACAAAATTGCAAAAATCAATTATAGGAACACGCAGATTCCTCAAACATGTGTATTTTCATTTCTAAGTGGACATTCATGAGTTCTTTTCATGTTATAACGATGATGCACATACATGTGCTCACCACCCATTAAAAGAATTCGTCCACGAATTCAAATAAGCAAGATCGATGCCTTAGTATGATACCAAATTATAACACTCACATCCGTCACATGAAATATAATAGAAGGTCTGCCTGGGGCCCCGCGCCATATTCCACGGACAGTTAGTGGAATTACATAAGAATACCAAATTAACAGTAATAGGAACACGCATCCAAACTCAGAGCATTCTAGCGGAAGCTTTTAAAAACAGTTATAAGAATCCGAATACAATAGCATGAATGTCCACAACAACAAAAGGTAGGAATTACAGCAAAATACACAAAATTCTCGGCCTTAAGGCCTTCCAAGAGTTTACTTAAACAATACATGTTTTTTATACTTCAGCACGCAGGCCGGCCACACATGAACATAGTAAAGTAAACATTTCGCTTTGGCCTTCAAGGGCCAACACAGCATCAAGGGCTTCAGCCTAGGAACTGAATTCAAGTCTGCGGCCATGACAGAATTTTGTGAAAGCCTAGGTATCTTTCATGAATTTTCCTCTCCCCGTACTCCGCAGCAAAATGAAGTGGCTGAGAGAAGGAATAGAACACTCATAGAGACCTGCAGAACTATGTTGAGTGATGCTTCACTACCAGAGTACTTCTAGGCTGAAGCCGTCAACACTGCATGTCACATGCAAAATCGAGCACTCATAAACAAGAACCACAATAAGACGCCTTATGAACTTCTAAAGGGAAGAAAGCCGACTGTCTCATATTTTAGAATCTTTGGCTGTAAATGCTTCATTCTTAACAATGGTAAGTATCATACTACTAAATTTAGTGAAAAGAGTTTTGAAGGTATTTTCGTAGGATATAGTAGTCATAGTAAGACATATATGGTATTTAATAAGAAAACCCTAATTGTAGAAGAATATATACACGTTGTATTTGATGAGACGAGCTTGCTGCAAGGCGGCTCTTCTAGTGTGCTTGTTGAAGACGCAGGTTCAAAGATGAAAGAACTCAATTTGAGTGACCCAACTGAAGAAACAAGTGAAAGATTCAGTCAAGATCACTACTCCAACCCCTATTGGAGAGGTTGATGATCAAGATGAAGAAATCCCCCAAGCTGATGAAGTCACTCATGTAGTTGAAGACACTCTAGATGCAAGGACTCTAGAGCTCAGACATCTGAAGGATCACCCAATGGACCAAATCATAGGAGATCCCCGAGATGGTGTTAGAACTCGTAGAGGTACAACTAACGAGAATTTATTTTTGAGTTTTCTCTTACAGGTAGAACAAAGAAGTTTGAGAAAGCAAACTCAGACGCATCTTGGATAATGGCTATGGAAGAAGACCTGAACCAGTTCAAGCGCTGCAAAGTATGGAAACTTGTTCCAAGACCCAAAGGCAAGAACGTCATTGGGACGAAGTGGGTCTACAGGAACAAGATGGACGAGGATGGAACGATCATAAAGAACAAGGCATGACTCGTCGCCAAAGGATACATGCAAGAAGAAGGAATCGACTTCGACCAGACATATGCTCTAGTGGCAAGGCTGGAGGCAATCAGGTTGTTCCTAGCATATGATGCACTCAAGGGCTTCATTGTTTATTAGATGGACGTGAAGTCTGCCTTCCTTAATGGTGACATCAAGGAAGAGGTGTATGTGAAACAACCCTCAGGTTTCGTTGACTCTAACTTTCCTGATTACGTTTATCTTCTATGTAAAGCTTTGTATGGTTTGAAACAAGCTCCTCGAGCTTGGTATGAGACATTATCTAGCTTTCTTCTTGAGAACAAGTTCATAAGGGGAAAGATAGATAAAACATTATTTCTTCGGAAAATTAAAGGCAAGATTTTGCTGGTGCAAATCTATGTCGATGATATTATTTTTGGCTCTACTGACGACAACATCTGCAAGAAGTTTTCAAAACTTATGCAAGGGAAGTTTGAAATGAACAGTATGAGAGAGCTAAAGTATTTCTTAGGACTTCAGGTGAAACAATCTGAAGATGGAATTTTCATCTCATGGACTAAGTTCACCAAGGAGTTGATTAAGAAATTCGGAATGGAGATTGCAACCTCTATGAGGACTCTAATGGGTTCAGCTGTGTCTCTGGACTAGGATGAGAAAGGGAAACCTTTTGATGAAACCAAGTACAGAAGCATAATTGGATCCTTGCTCTACCTTACTGCCAGTAGACCAGACATAATGTTCTCTACATGTGTCTGTGCTAGATTCCAAGTGAACTGTAATGAATCTCATTATGTTGTTACAAAGTGGATTTTAAGATACTTTAAAGGTACACCGAATCTTGGCTTATCGTACCCAAGAAATAATGATATCGAGCTAATTGGTTTTTCAGATGCAGACTTTGCAGGTAGTAAAAATGATAGAAAGAGCACTTCCCGGACTTGTCAATTCCTTGGAAGAAGACTCATTTCATAGAGCAACAAAAAGCAAAATTGTGTCACAATCTCAACGGTTGAGTCAGAATACATTTCTGCCGGCAGTTGTTGTGCACAATTGCTTTGGATAAAGAATAACTGGAAGATTACAACTTGAAGGTCAAAGACATCCAGTTGTTTTGCGACTCCTCCAATGCAATAGCAATAGTCAACAACCTAGTCTCTCACAGCTAGACAAATCATATATAGTTGAGATACCATTTCATTCAAGAGCATGTGGAGAACATGGGGACATAGATCTGCAATATGTTTCTACTGATAGGCAAATTGCAGACATTTTCATGAAGCCACTGGACGAGACCAAGTTGAAGTTTCTTCAAAACTGAACTTGGTATGCTCAACAAAGAGGAATAGACAATGAGGACTCATTTCACAGCTCAGAAATCAAGGATAAGTCAAAAAGGTTCGAATTTCTCTAAGTTGGACTTCATTTCTCGAGATAAGGAATGACTACTCGAGAACTCGAATATGACTACTCGAGTACTTCTCTGAATTCTCGAGAACTAAGTAAGTCACTCGAGTGCTATCACTCGAGTACTAAACTTCTTCTCGAGAAGTAGAAAAACACCACTCGAGTACTGTCATACCGCTACTCGAGTACTGTCATTCCATCACTTGAGTAATAAAGTTCCACTCGAGAAATGACCCGACAGTTTATGGAATTCTTTCAAATTTTCATTTTCGAAACCCGAGTCCTATCCGCCGCTATCTAAGGTATGTTTAAGCTTAATTACACTCTTAATCATCATTATTAGGGTTATATAAAAAAGGAAATATCGGATTTCAAGAATCTACTCGAATTCAAATCCTCTATCTCTCGAAAAACTCTTCGCCTTCCGCCGCTGATACAGAGCACGCAGTCGTCTCCATCGTTCTCCAGTCTACCTCTCACAGTTCTCTGAAGGAGATGGCGTTGTCATCAAAGATCGGGATAGGCAATGAGTTGGTTGTCGCTGGCATAGCAGAAATTTCTGATGACTTCAGAAATTTGCTGATTCTTCTCGACACAGCAAGTCTGACGTTTGTTCTACAGCAGCAGTGCAAGATACTCTTCCCAGAGGTTGAAGAATTTTTCAAGAACATTAAAGTAAAGAGGAATGGAAAAGTCTTAAAATCTAAGGTCAAGGGAATCAAGGTTAAGCTTAACAAAACCTCTATTTCACAACTTCTTAGAATGCCTATAGTTGATGAAGAAGATGAAGTCACTGAAGAAGATAATGATAGAGCCTGTAGCTTCTATGGTATTTCAACTGAGGTAACTTCCATCAGACGGCCAGACCTAAATCCAGAGAGCAAGTTGCTAGTGGATATCATTGGAAAAGTACTTCTGTGCAGGACTAGCTCCATCAGTTTCATAACAAATGATCTCTTTGATATTATGATAACAATAATTTGCAGGAAAAGATTTCAGTTTGGGATGTTGATTCTAGATAAGATCAGGGAGAGCATTAAGGCTCCAAAATATGTCAGGATTATCTCTTTGATGTTGCATGAGATCAATCCAGATGTGTTTGATTTCTCTAGGGGAACAACCCTCCACCACATGAAGAAAGTATCAATGGTATTAGGGAATTAAAGTTGCTAAACCCAGCCCAGGCTGCCAAAGCCCATGAGCAACCAGCTGTAGAGGAAAGGACCTCATCTCCCTCTCTACCTAATGTTGCTGGCACATATGGTGCAACAACTGAGGGGGAGCCTGCTCCTTCTGTTCAGCAAGTCAGAATCTCTACTCCTCCTGATACATCTATCCATCCATCCACTTCAGAAGATCTCCAGACAGATACTCAGGTACTAAATACCATCCACTCTACTATAGAAGATATCAACAAGATGATTGAAGAGCTCAGCTCAGATGAGCCTCTTCCTCCCCTCCAAAAGGACCAAGCTAAAGAACCATCTAAGGAACCTACTCCATCTCCATCTCCTATAGCATCTCTAGAGTCCCCTGCTGACCACTCCCCTGCTGTAGAGAAAGAACAAGAGGACACTATACTGATTTCAGATGAGACAAAATAGAGTCCAGAATCAGTTGAAGCTCCCTTGAGGAGGTTGGATTTCACTTTTCCCACCATACTTGGAAGGAGATGTTCTAATTCAGACTACCAGAGCTCAGAGCTCAGTAGTTGTTGAAGAAATTGCTCCTTGGACTGCACCTCCTCCACTAGTTACTCCTACTACTGCTACTACTTCTACAACACCTGCTACTTCTGATATACTTGGTAAGATAGAACAAATATTAATAGATCAAAGGAAGTATTTTGATGATTCCCTGAAAATTGTTCAAGACAAAGTCACTGCTCTGGAAAAGGAAATGAGCAGAGGTTTTGCTGAGATTCAACATAATACTGATCAACTAAAGCACCTCTTCAAAATAGGTGGAAAAGCACTGGATCATACAATCACCAGTGTTGGCTAGGTAATGGACCAATCTGTTACCCTAGCAAATAATTAGATTCAACTTGAAAAGAATGCCCAAGAGCACCTCATGAAGATATGTGAAAAAGTGGGTGCTTTTAGAGATGAAGCCATAGAGAAGCTAAAAGTAGAAGTCAGAAAGGGGGAGGGACTTGTAAAAGAACATGTTGAAAAGTTTGATACTAATGTCAAGACTCTATGGACTGCTAAAATGGATGAAATTAATAAAGCTGTACTAGCCTAGATTTAATATGTAAAATTCCATACTTATGATACTGCTGTCTGGATGCACAATCGGATATTCCCAGACTTCAAAGTTGATCCTAATATCATTCCTCATCATCTGAATCCTCTTGTAGAAGGTCAGCCTACTCAGATGCCTGCTTTTCCTACCTTTTCTCCTAGGCCTGAAGGGGAAGTTCTACCTCTAGAATCTTATTCTTAGGTATGAGAATCTGATATACCTCAAGACCTACCAGAAATTCAGATTCCTAAGAGAAGGAAATATGGAGATGGAGCTTCTCCCAGTAGATCTATTCCAAATCCAGAGGCAGAGAAAAGAAAAGCTTAGGAGTTTGCTGAAATATGGAGCCTAACTTCCAAATCTTTGATTCTTGATACACTGAAGCTTGTGATGGACTACAATGAAAGAAAGACTCTTCATTACAGTTCTCAGGAATGGGAGTTGTATGAAAAGTCAATGACTAAGAGAAGGATATATGACAGAAAATATGGGAGGAATAATCCAAATGCACCACCAAGACCCCCAAAATACTATCCCAAGCCGTTCAGTTATCAAAGTAGGCAACAAGAGAAGATGGACAGGCAGTAACAACAAAAACAACAACATCAAGGCTAAAAATCATCATAGTTATAATATTGAGGATTGAATCTGTGTAGAGCTAAAATCTTGAAACATTTCTAGTTATATAAATCCTTAGTTTTGATGATTCTCTCATTATCCTTAATTTTCATGCATGTCATTCTGTGTTTAATGTCTATATCTAGTTCTTTTTATTTTTGATATAATTCACCTTAGTGTAGAGGGTTCTGACTTCTACAAATAGGGAAAGATTGTTGGGTGTTGTATCCATAATAACCTAGATTTTTATGAAGCCACCCTTGAACTAAGATGAATTAAGTTGTATTTGATATTCTGTTTTAGTTATGTGTTTGCAGGACTTATTGTCAAGTATAGACCAATGTCAGTCTACAGTGGATCATCAAACACAGGACCATACAATATAATCCCTCATTGTGTGATCAATGGTGTTGACTCATGTGTAGCCTCTCTATTGGGATACACTTCATTTTCAAGCACTAGGTTTGATGAAAGAAGACATGATGCAGTTGTGATTGAAGAAGTAAAATTTTCATAAAGCTGAAAATATTCTAAGTGTTTTACTCGAGTGAAATTATAGTACTCGAGTAGAAACCTTAGAAGCACTCGAGTAGATCTAGTCTGTAATTCGAGTAAAGGAAGTGGTTCTCGAGTAGCTTTAATCTAGCTCTCGAGAAGCCAAGTCCAGTACTCGAGTAGACCTCCTCTCTTTCTCGAGTGATCAGCTTTTACTTCTCAGAAATTTTCTAAGTATATCACTCGAGTAGTCTAGTTGAGTACTCGAGTAGTTGAGCAGTTTATTTCGAGTGATAGAAGAATAGATCTCGAGAACATTCCAACTCCACTCGAGTAGCAAACCCTTGTACTCGAGTAGTTTATTTAGTACTCAAGTAGTCCAGGTTTAGTACTCAAGTGATCATCATTTACTCCAGAACCTTCTCTAAGTCCAAGCTCTTGAGAAGTCTGTTTCCACCTCTCGAGATGTACCTCTAGCACTCGAGTGATCCCTTATCCACTCGAGTGATTTCATACTCTATTCAGTCTTTCCAGAAATACCTCCTCTCGAGTAGTCAGAGCTATCCACTCGAGAGTCAGTTAAAGCACTCGAGTAGTATAATCCTTACTCGAGAAAAGCTGACTTCATTTCTGAATTTTCCTTAAGTCTCTGTCAGATCGAATTTTTGAATTCTTTGATATGGCTGGTCCACGTGGCCATCATTAATGACAAATCTAACCATTAGGGAGATCTTATAAAATGTCCTGTCATTATGACTAACCCTAAGCACGTGATTTCTATCATTTTAAGTTTCTGGATCGGCCGACATCTTCCGTTTTCTATAGAAGCTGACGTTCTTCTTCAAGATCGCCAAGGCTACTTTTGATCCAGATCGACTTGTAGATCAAGAGATTCTTCATTCTTCATCTACTCCTTGATCGTGTGAGTCTAAGTTTCTCAAAACAGATCTAGCCGAGAGTCTTCTTCTATAAATTCTGATAAAGCCGCAAAGTTCAAGAAAGAAGACCTAGGGAGAGATTTTCAGATCTAAGAAGGAATTATTGTTTGTATTTTCAGATTTCTTTTTTAATCTTGTAAGAGTTTATTCTCTGAGTGTAGGAGCTTTGTTCTCTGAGTTGTAGGAAGTTTTCATCTTCCGAGTGTAAATCCCTTTTTGGATCGAGTTGTAGGAACGTTGTTCCGAGTGGTAGGATTGTTTTCAATCCGAGATTAGTGGAGTAGCCGAGTCTAGCGTATTGCTAGATCAGTGATTAGAAAGTGGACGTACCCAAGATTGGGGAACCACTATAATTCTTGGTGTCCTCTGTGAATATTTGGTTGTTTCTTGTGCATTAGTTCTCTAAAGTTTTAATTCCGCAAACAGACGCACAACTCACATATTCACCTCCCTCTAGGTGATTTAGGTAGACAACTTGAACTCTATTTCACTTATAGTCGTACAACACACCATTAAATGACCAAACAAATTGCAAAAAGCAATTATAGGAATATGCAGGTTCCTCAAACATGGGTATTTTCATTCCTAAGTGGACATTCATGGGTTCTTTTCATGTTATAACGATAATGCACATACATGTGCTCACCACCCCTTAAAAGAATTTGTCCACGAATTCAAATAAGCAAGATCGATGCCTTAGTCTGATACCAAATTATAACACTCTCATCCGTCACATGGAATATAATAGAAGGTCCGTCTGGGGCCCCGCGCCATATTCCACGGACAGTTAGTGGAATTACATAAGAATAAATGGAATATAATAGAAGGTCCGTCTGGGGCCCCGCGCCATATTCCACGGACAGTTAGTGGAATTACATAAGAATACCAAATTAACAGCAATAGGAACACGCATCCTAACTAAGAGCATTCTAGCGGAAGCTTTTAAAAACAGATATAAGAACCCAAATATAATAGCATGAATGTCCGCAACAACCAAAGGTAGGAATGACAGCAAAATACATAAAATTCTCGGCCTTAAGGCCTTCCAAGAGTTAACTTAAACAATACATATTTTCCATACTTCGGCACGCAGGTCGGCCACACATGAGCATAGTAAAGTAAACATTTCTCTTTGGCCTTCAAGAGCCAGCACAGCATCAAGGGCTTCAGCCCGCTACTTGCCATTAGGCTCACATGTTCCTGCATACGAATAATCCACCGAATGGTGGTAAAACAAGCCAACGGTCAGCTAAAGCTGACCAAATTATAACGACTCTGCTCCTTAATCGGGGCGGTAGTGCTCATTCCCTGTATTTCATTAGTATAATCAAACAAGATAGTGAAAGTACAATTTAAGCACACTTCACCACAGGCATAGGCACATACAGTCACACACCCCGTGCTCTCAGGGCACATTCTCGATGAACCCGGTCCACCACCGCCCCCAGGACGGCAATATCGTGAGCAAATAAGTCTTTTTCGGCCGAAGCCTAAGACCTGCCCCCTATGCCATCGACAAGTGTCATGTACCTTAGGTCTCTTTAACCAAACCACATAGAGCTGGTACGGTTCCACTCAACCCGTTGCTCACACCGCCATGTAAACTTAAGTCATCGGAACGGTTCAAGCTTCCCTGAGTCCCGAAGTACCGATCAAACGATATTACATAACCCGGTTATGTATAAGGTTGGCTCCCGGACCACCAAGATGGCAGAAATGCACTTCTGCCCAGTTTTCCGGGTGCACCTTGGAGTTAGTCTCAAAGGCTCCCTGTTGCAATCTACCACGTAGAAAACCCGAAAAACAAATGGCACGGAGTCTTCTCCGGCAATACAAGCATAATGAAAACGTCACCGATCTAGACCAACTTGTCCGGATGGACTTCACACACCATGCCTACGTCCGTACTTCCATTCCGGACTCTAAATGCAAAATTACGGGGATAAACCATATCTACCTGAAGGAATACCTCACACTCACCGCTCACTCGCAGGAGAGAGTTTCCTATGCAAAAAAGAAGAGGACTTCACATGTCCAAGTAGAGAATTATTACCCTAGAGGTTCGCTTCGGCGCCATGGAAAACTAGCCGGATGAAAACAACCGCAACGAACTCGCCTCCGTGGATCTGGACTCGGCTCGCGATTCGGAGCTCTAAAGCTTCAACAATAGCGAGATTCCTCCTTCTTCTTCTCCCTTTGCTCTCCTCTCTCTACCTCTTAGAAAGAGAAATGGTCAAATGAAATGAGGCCTAAACCCTCATTTCTCGGCCTTATACCATCAGGAGAGATTCTGGGCCATCGGATCCCTCTTGAATAAAACGAACGGCTTTGATTCACTCTTAAAGTGAACTTCCTGGGTCTGACGCGGCTTGTGACACGCCCGTGTCACAGGCTTTGTCCCGCACTCGCCGTAACCCAGTGAAACACAGAACAGGAAATGGCTCTGGACACATTCGTGTCTCAGGCCATGTTCCCGACACGACTTTGGACATGCCCGTGTCACAGGCCGTGTGTCTCACTCGACGCTCAAACAGCCAAGCCCGAATAGGACACGGCCATGTGACACGCCCGTGTCACAGGTCGTGTGCCCAATACGACATCGGACACGCCCGTGTCCCTAGGCCGTGGTGCTCAGCCGACATAGCCCGACAAACACAGAGCAGGACACGGCTTTGGACACGCATGTGTCCCAGACCGTATTGCTCAGTCGACACAGCCTACTCATAACCGAGTTTTGGGGCGTTATATTGCTGACCTGGCGTATTCTCCCCAGCTGGATGTGCTGGCCTTTGTACGTCCTGGATGCTGGCTACGTGTCTTGTGCTTCTTCCCGTTACATGCCCCCTCCTTGCGATCTCCCGCATCCACCCCAGTTGAGGGACCCGAGTTATCCTTCTTAGGCTATCCTATCTCCCGAGGGGCTTTTTCAGGCCGCTTTTCCTTGGCAGCGGCTGTCTTATTTTTCTTCTTCTACAGGATGGGGGAGGTAGGTGAATCAAAGTTAACTACTACCTTCTTCCTCTTGCCATCATTGGAGGCAGAAGCTCCTGGCTCGTTGTTGTAGGCCGTCATAGTGGCCTTATCCCACGCGAGCTGGGAAGTAGGGGTCGTAACACTTGTGTATAGCAGATTCTCCAGGATTTGGCGCTTCTGTGTTCCAAGGAGGTCAAAATCGTTAAAGAATAGAGGGATAAAAGGGGGTTGAGAAATGCAGGTAGGAGCGGGAGCATACCTTCTCCAGGCTTCAAAGGGAGTATCGAGTCAATGTTCCACCTCAAGTAGGAGACTTTGATTTTCTTCCCGACTTTGATTTCCTTGCCTTCCACGCAAGTGGATCGATATATTGACTTGCCCTTCTAGACCGGCGAGAACGGGATGTTATCGAGGTATCCTTTGATAAAGACAAATCTGTCGATCCAATGTTGGACCTTATTTGTGGTCTCACACACCTTGACAGGCGAGTCCATAAGGAAAGCGACCCATCGTTGTTCATCCTATAAATAAACAACTTACTGAAAGCAGTGAGTTTAAATTCAATCATCTCCATGCATAGATAATAGACAAATGCCGCTAGCATAAGAATCACATTTGTATTGAGTTGCGCCGGCACAACTCCAAAGTACTTAAGAACCTATCAGACTTCTAACCATAGTGGGAGGCAGAGTATAAGCACAAAACGTGGAATGGGAAAGGCAGCCTCATTTTTGTAAAATGAGTTAATCGCCTCGCCTTCTCCAGGCCGGCGAGCCATGGATCCAGGAGGGAGTACTCAGCCTTGAAGGTGAGAAAATCTGCTTCCGCCATGTCGCCATTACGGAAGGGGTGGTCAACAAACTGCTTGGCTCACTTGCCTCTCCTATCTGCGACATCACCATCACCACCCATTCCAAAGGAAGAATTGTGTGAATCAAGAGTGTCAGTGTAGAAGAGAGAGAGAGAGAGATTAGGGAAAACAGTTAATGCGGCAGGTGAATAAGTTAATGGGAGGGGGTATTACAGGAAAATCCGGGTGCCAACTGCCAAGTAGGGGAAAGAGGGGAAGCAAGGAGGATGCGGATGATGCACACTTAACCCCGACCCCCATATATGCTCTTATAATAATGGAAAGAAAACCTAGTGTTGCTTGAAGAACCAAAATAAGAAACGCAGGTTCTCGCAAGGTGAGATTAGGTAAAATAAAAAATATTGTCTAGGAGAACCAAAATGAAAGAAAAGAGAACATTCATACTTCCTAAGAAAGGGGGGAGCCCAGCATTGAGGGGTGGGCTTAATACTGGAGCATTTCAACCTTCTTCGGCCTCACGTAGCCACTTGCTGCGGGCAATGGGGATTGTTGTACTCATGAACGATGGTGATCTCCAGCTGCAGGTGGTGCATGTAGTTTTCAATCATCTCTTTGACTAGCAAAATGTAGTCTCTTTCAAAAGAGCTCACTCGCTGCTCTAGGGTGGCCTCACCCAATGCTTTTTCTCTTTGGATCTTGCGAAGCATGTGACCATATTTGGGAAGGGCATCTGTCATTCATCTCTTCAGCTTAGTAGAATTGCATGGGTCTCCCAGGAATTCCTCGACCATATTAGGGGAGGACGGGGGTGAATAAGCTTCCACATTGTACGACTCGTCAGCAGCCGAAGTTTCATTTTGACCTAGCAGGACAAATGAAAAGTTAAAGCAGATGCGAATGCTGACATTAGAATAGGCAAGTTCATTTGCTCACCATGTGGGACATCAGTCTCCTTCCCCCAGAAAGGGCGAGACGGACTCAACCTCCCGATAAAATGGTTTTAAAGGGAAGTGTAAGGGACTTCTCCATACCCACACAAGAAAGGGGTGGGCCAAGATCTGGAAAGAGAGAGTGGTGGGGTCAGGAGCATTGTTGGGCGTAAGAGTAACAGCTGGGGCGAGCTCCAGTACAAAGTTCCCGGTAGGCAACTTCGATGATGGTTGGATCTTGCTTGTTGGGAAATTGCCCTCAATGTTTCAAGATTTGAAGAAGTACATCATCCAATGATAAGTACATCTTATATTTGATGTCTATTTGTTGAAATTTGTATATGTACAATAATTCATGTTGCTAGTTAATCTCAGTAGGCTGGAGATAAGTATAGACTAGAAATGAATTTATGCATAACTCCAAAATGACCTAGATGGTGTATTTTTATTGGGTCCATTGATCACAAAGTCCAAGATTTGAAGAAGGTCTATAAGTCAATAATATACATAAGCATGTATTTGATATTTGCCTAAGTTTATATATGCATGATGTTTGTTATTCAGTGATTACACAGGCATAATATGTCAGGAGATTGGCTGGATAGAAGTCAAATTACTTAGGAGAGGCAGAAAATTTCCTAAGTACAAATGCATTGAGTGAGTACACATCAATCAATGCCTGAGGCCAAAATGCGTCGACAGATACTGAAAGACTTTGTTTCAAGAGCCTAAACACCTAGAGGGGGGGTGAACAGGTTCTAATCTTTTTGAGTCTTTTTGATTTTAAGGCAAACAGATAATTGTAAGTTCTTTTAGCACAGAATAATTCTATCTACAGAAACTAAATACAACACAGCAAACACCTGATCTATAGTGGTTTCCCAAGATATGGGTACATCCACTTTCCCTCTTCGCCTATCCAGCATATAACTGGATTCAGCCTAACTTCCTTCCACTGGCTCGGATCCGCAGATCTTACAAACTCAGAACCCAAAATGGTTCCTACACCTCAGACTTTGCACAAGTCCTACCTCAGATTCTTCCCTGAATCCTACCTCAGGCCTCAGCCCTACCTCAGCCTTTATAATTAGGCTTATAACTCAGACTTTCCACAAGTCCTACCTCGAGCACACTGCCCTACCTCAGCCTTTATAAGTTTAGGCTTACAATCTCAGATCTAAAAATAGATGCTATAATAATTTGTGAGTAATAAGTTTCAAAAAACTTCACCAGCTAGATTTCTCTATTGATGTTGTCTTTTTGATCAGATCTTGGATAAACTGATCCTTCTGATCCAACCTAACTTAGATTTTCAAAGCTTCTTGATTAGGACAAATAAGGTGGATCTCCTCTTGAAGTTGAAGTTGATCTTCAGTCAGCTTCTTCCTTAGATTCAGATTGAACTCTGAATCTTTCTTGCAGACAGGCCTTGATCTGTCAGAATTCTTCTTTATGATCCAGAGATCTTCTCACGTTGTTGTTGTTTATTCGTTTCCGATCTGGCTCTTATATAGAGCTTGCTCCATGGTTATCGGCTGATCCGGTTCATAACGGACTTCTGACAGTATTGACAGTGATGTCAGACCGGTTAGTTATGACAGCTGTCAAGTCACCAGTCACATCACCAGGTTCTTTAATGTCTGTCCAACTCAGCATACAACACTCAGCAGACTGCTTCACATGTGTCGACACATATAAGCTAAGTGTCGACACAAGTCTTCAAGGTGTCGACACAAATACTCCAAGTGTCGACACAGTCATACTTCTGCTTCTCGACACTGCTTTTTATTGTATGTGTCGACACAAGTCCTGTGTGTCGACACAGCAGCTTCTTGTCTCGACATTTCTGTTGCAGACAGATGGCGTTGAGTGTTTGTCAAATGGCGTTGAGTGTGTGTCGACACAAGTCCCGTGTGTCGACACAATTACTTCTAAACTCGACACATCCTCTTGAGAGTTGAAGTGTCGACATAGGTCCTGTGTGTCGACACAATTGCTTCAAGTGTCGACATAGCTCCTGAGTGTCGACTCATCTTCTGTTTTAAGTGTCGACACAATTCTGTTTTAAGTTGTCGACACAATTCTGTTTTAAGTTGTCGACACAATTCTGGATTAAGTTGTCGACACAATTCTTGAGGTCGACACAACTGCTTCTTTAGGTGTCGACATAGCTTTGAGTGTCGACACAACTTCTTTATAAGTGTCGACACATTTTGCCAGTGTGTCGACACAGCTTTCCTGAGTGTCGACATAGCAACTGGGTGTCGACACAGCTTCTTCTTCAGTGTCGACACATTTCGCCTGTGTGTCGACACAGCTTGCCTGAGTGTCGACACTATCTTCTTAAGTGTCGACACAGTTTAATCACAAGTGTCGACACTTGTACATAGAAAAAATTTTCCTTCAAATTTTTAAACCTGCACAATGAAACTCAAACTTCTATCAAATACACATTGATGCATATCATTGACTAAGTTGTGGCTTCTCCAAATCTAGTACACATTTTTCAATGTACCCAACCATCTCCCCCTATTTGGAGAAGTCATAACCCTTAGCCAAAGATATACATCTCTTAAGATAAACCAAATTGTAAATAGATGAAAAAATATTTTAGAGCAGGTTATCACATAATCATTGTAAACAACAAACACTTAATACTGAAAATGATTTCATTAATCAGTAAAATCATGGTTTACAAGAATTTCTTATAGAACAAAAGGAAAAATAATACATTGTTCTATTACAAGAACCTAACTATCCTATTACTGACTAAGTTCCTTAATAACTATTCCTTTGCCAGACCTGATTTTAGCCTGCACAGAAGGTTCAGCAACCTCAGCTAGCTTTTTCCCTTTGAGAGTTTTCTTCTTCAATTCTTCAGCCTTGATCTTCTGTCTTTCAAAATAGTGAAAATGTTTGGGAAAGTACTTGCTTGGCTCTTGAGCATTAGCAGGTAGCTTCCCAGCCTTAGCACTTCTTCTATGCTGTAGAATTGCTTCTTGTCAAGCTTGATATTTATTCCACTCTTGCTCAGAATACCACTTACCCCTGTCATGGGTTTTATCCTTAACAGCTTTCCAGGCAATAAGTATGATATTTTTAGAAGTTGGGCTCCATTGCTCAAAATCTGGCGTCAGCTCAGCCTGCTCTCTGAATCTCTTTTTGGAATGTTGAGCTTCCTTCTGAGCTTCCAATGCAGCTTCTGACATTTCAACCTTTTCTAGAATTACATTTTGTACTTCTGGTGGAGGACTATACATTTTCAGCACTTCTTCTTGAACCATCTCAAAATCAGCTGGGGGGTAGATCACCTGAGCAACTTCAGGCTGATCTCCTTCAAAATATTCAGGTTGAATCCCAGACTCAGCTACATTAGTATCATCACACAGAGGAGGATATCCAAGAGTGGCTCTGATGCTATTGGTAGTCCATTTAGCATGGTCAGAGTTGGCTTTGACTAGTAATCTCTCCCCCTTTATGACTTCTCTTGCAATATGATCTCTTAAATCTTCCTTCTTGAATCTGACTTGATCAGCTAGATATTCAGTTCCCTCTTTAAAATAAGCTCTGAATTTTGTCAGGAAGGTTTTTATTTTCTCCTGAGATTCTTGAAATGTGGCTTTGACAACAGATATATCTTCCTGGATTTGCTTGGTGATTTCAGCCTTCAGAGTAGTGCTAGAATCAGTGAGCTTTGTCAATATTTCATGATGTGAATCCTTGAGATTTTCATTCATTCTAATCTGATTCTCTAGTACTAGGGGTGCAAATGAGTCGATCTTGAGTCGAGCTTGGCAAAATTTCCAAGCTCGAGCTCGAGCTCGAGCTTTTCATTTCGAGCTCGAGCTCGAGCTCGAGCTCGACGAGCTCATTTATTCCAGCTCGAGCTCGAGCTCAATTCCGAGCTCGAGCTTCGAACTCGCAAGCTCGAGCTCGAGCTGCTCGCGAGCTTTTTTGCTCATGAGCTTTATTTTCTTTTTTATATATTTTTTTCATATTTTATATATTTATATTTTTAAAAAATTGGAATAAAAAGCTCGCGAGTCGGCTCGCGAGCTCATGAACATTAATATTCAAGCTCGAGCTCGACTCGTAATCGAGCTCGAGCTCGTCGAGCTTTTTTCGAGTCGGCTCATCGAGCTTTCGAGTCGGCTCAACTCAACTTGCACCCCTATCTAGTACATATCCATGCTTTACTTCAATCTCATCCACTTTAGCTTGTATATCTTGTTGTTGCTTGGCCAGGAACACCACAGCATTACCTCTTTTATGGAAGCAAACTGTCATCTCCTTCTTATTTTGATTTACTTCAAATCTAATGGATTTGATGTCCTGGGCCAACTGAAACTGTAACTCCTTATGAGTTTCATCTACATATTTTTCTATAGTCTGCCTTTGATTATCTAATTTTATCTATATTTGGACCAGTAAAGAACTGAAGTCCACAGGTTATGTAGATGGTGCTGTTCCCACTTGCAAAGCTTTCTTATATCCAGAACTCTTCTTTTTTAACACAGACAACTTTCTTTTATTAGCCAATGTGGCTTCTTCATCTTCAGAAGATTCAGATGTACTTTCAATATCAACTGTGTCCTTTTCAGCTGGGGTATCCTTCGATAACTCCCCCTCAGTCCTTGGAATTTCATTTTCTTTTTCAATTTCCCCCCCCCCTCAGTCTTATCAGTAAGAGGATCAGGAAACAATTCTTCCATTATAAATTTCTGCTGAATCTGTTTAGAAGGAATAAGGTTAGTTTTTTTTTAAAACTACTTAAAAGACTAATTCTACTTGAAAGACCCCTTTTATTGTGTAAACAAAAGTATCCCTTTGAACAATTTTTGAGGAGAATACTATAATACATCACTAGTCTGTGGAGAAAAAACTTACTGGCTCATGTTGAGCATCATTTTTATCAGTTACTTTAGCTGCAAAGTTGATTTCAGATACAACATCCATTATTGTGTCTACAGCTAAGTCACTATCCAAGACAGCATCATCAATACCTCCCTCTTGGGAAGGCAACTCAGTTTCTTTTTCTCGATTTTCTCCCCCTAGAGTAGATTCAATTTGTTGCTCTTAGGGCTCACAGTCTTTTGCTTGAGCTTGAACATCTTGTTGTTGCTGGTCTTCATCAGAACTGAAGACCACTTCCTCCTCAGAATCATTGGAGGAGTCAGCCTGTACAACCACCTACTTTTTCTTCTTGCCTTTGTTAGTTTGCTCCTTAGGAGCAGGGACTTCCTTGGTTAGAACTCTGTCCCACCTTGATAGTATCATTACATCCATTTTTCTCATATGATTTATCTTAGAGTCATTTGCTTATTTTAGTATATCTGGAACTACTGATGTTAAACATAGGCTGAGGATCCTTCCCAGGTTAGGTTTCTTTATTCCTTCTTGTAGTTTATCAAACACTACTGCAGCCCAGTCAGTGTTTATTTTGAATATTATTCTTACCATCAGATTGAACATGTGGGCAGAGATCCGATCATGTCCACCTATTTTGCAGATAATCACTTTGCCCACCACCTCTGAAAGAAATTTTCCTTGGGAATTCATCCTTTTTTTATTAACAGATGAACCAATCTTACTACTGGGATTCAGTCCACACCAACTTAATTCTTCAGTTATTTGGGATGGAGTAATTTCGTCTGTATCCTTAATCACTAGCAAATGTAGTGCTTTCCTGATTGATTTTAAAGTGAGCTTCACCTGGGTACCTTGAATAGATGCCTTGAATTTCTTTCCTTTAGTGTCCAATGAAGCGGTTGTGTAGAACTCCATGACCTCCTTCTTCCAAATTTTGGTCGGTTCTGAGACCAAATATTCTAGTCCATTTTCAAAAATTAGGACAATGACTCCCTGAATTTCGTCCGAAGCAGTTGTGAAACCTTCGCGAACCAGTTCGTAACCTTCATTAACCTTGTATTCTTGGTGTGGCGCCATTGATGTAAGTATTAGAGGAGAAGAGAAGAGAAGGTCTATGTCGACAGAAGGTGTAGAGTCAGAAATTCTGATTGCGTAGTCGACCAAATTTTGACTTCACCTATTTATAGTATTTGAGTCAAGGCAGATCAAAAGTCGGGTTTAAGTCGACAAATCAGTTTTTGTGTCGACAAAAATTACCTAGGTCTTGACAGAACTTAAGTTAAGTCGACGTGACTATGTGTCTACATACTAATGTCTAAGTCGACAAAACGTATTTTAAGTCGACACATCTATGTGTCGACATACTTGAGTCTGTGTCGACATACTTGTGTCTGTGTCGACACTGATAACTTAAATCTCGACAGAGTTGTGTCGACACCAACTTTTTGTGTCGACACAAATATCCCTTCGACATATAGTCTCGACAAGGTTGTGTCGACACCTATTCTCCTGTCGACACAGATACTATTTCTGTGTCGACACATCCTTTTCCTGTGTCGACACAACATACTAAGTGTGTCGACACAGAACTTGCTTGTGTCGACACAAACTTTGTACTTAGACAAATTTCAAGAGAAATTTGGTGCTTACTGATGCTACTCATGGAAACTTATGTTAACCTATTCTAGGTTCAACATACCTAATTCAATTTTGAAATTATTGAATTTAGTTTCATGTAGTGGTTTTGTGAAAATATCAGCTATTTGATTATCTGTTTTTACAAACTCTAGACTAATATTTTCCTTTTCAACATGTTCTCTGATAAAATGAAACTTTATTTCTATATGATTGGTCATACTGTGTGATACTGGATTCTTAGTAATAGAAATAGCACTTGTAGAATCACAAAATAATTGTATTCTACTTACCTAGATGTCATAATCTTCTAGTTAATGCTTCATCCACATCAATTGTGCACAGCAGCTACCAGCAGCTATATACTCTGATTCAGTTGTTGATATAGCTACACTGATTTGCTTCTTGCTGCTCCATGACACTAGCCTCCCACCAAGGAACTGACAGGTTCCTGTGGTACTTTTTCTGTCTTCTTTGCATCCAGCAAAATCTGCATCTGAGAAACCTGTTAATAGAAAATCTCTATTCTTAGGGTACCAAAGGCCTAGATTAGGTGTGCCTTTAAGATATCTCAAAATTCTTTTAGCTGCAGTATAATGAGATTCCTTAGGGCATGCTTGATACCTAGCAAAGACACATGTTGCATACATGATGTCAGGTCTACTAGCAGTCAAGTATAGTAGGGAGTCAATTATCCCTCTATACAAAGACTAATCAACAGGTTTCCCTGCTTCATCTTTGCATATAGGCATACTTATTCCCATTGGAGTTTTTATTGTAGAAGCTGAGACCAAACCATACTTTTTAATAAACTTCATGGTTAACTTAGACTGGGATATGGACAACCCACTCTCAGTCTGTCTAACTTGAAGTCCCAAGAAGAACTTCAGCTCACCCATACTGCTCATCTCAAACTTGCCTTGCACAAGTTTGACAAACTTCCTACAAAGGTTGTTTTCAGTAGAACCAAAGATAATGTCATCCACATATATCTGGACTAGTATTATCTTGCCTTTTGATTCCCTATAGAATAGAGTTTTGTCTATCTTTCCTCTAGAGAATTTATTCTCAATGAGGAAGGCAGACAAGGTTTCATACCAAGCTCTTGGAGCTTGTTTTAAACCATATAGAGCTTTCCTAAGCCTATACACATAATCAGGAAAGTGAGAGTCTACAAAACCTGAGGGTTATTTTACATAGACTTATTCTTTTAAATCACCATTCAGAAATGCTGATTTCACATCCATTTGATATACTTTGAACCCTTGATAGGCAGCATAGACCAAGAACAGCCTTATTGCCTCCAGCCTTGCCACTGGAGCAAAGGTTTGATCAAAATCAATACCTTCCTCTTGCCTGTAGCCTTTTGCTACCAGTCTAGCCTTGTTCTTGACTATAGTGCCATTATCATGCCATTATCATCAAGCTTATTCCTGTAGATCCACTTAGTTCCTATTATGTTGTGATCCTTAGGTTTTGGCACCAGTTCCTAAACCTTACACCTTTTGAACTGACTGAGCTCTTCTTGCATTGCATCAATCCAGTTGGTGTCTTGCATGGCCTCTTCAATCTTCCTGGGTTCTATCTAAGATAGGAAGCTAGAACACAAAACTGTGTTCATGCTCCTGCTCCTTGTTAGTACACCCTGACGTGCATCACCAATGATCTGGTGAGCTGGATGATCCTTCAGGTGTCTCCTTGCTGGAGGAATTCTTTCAGTATTATGGCTATCTCCAGTTTCCTCATCTTGATGCTCCACATTTTCTTCTTCACCAAGAGGGACCATATCTTCTCCTGGATAGCTGTCATCTTTATCCTCATCCAGTTTAGCAGGAACATCTTCATTGATGGTCAGCTTGTCCAACTTATCTGTTAGACCTGTAGAACTAACTGAAGAACTAGATAATTCACTATTAATAAACATTGACTCATCAAATACAGCATGCACAGATTCTTCTATAACTTGAGTAGTCAAGTTGTAGATCCTGTATGCTCTACTATAGTTACTGTACCCAACAAATATCCCTTCTAGGGATTTGGCAGTAAACTTAGTTTGGTAGTGTTTACCATTGACTAGTACAAAACACTTACTACCAAAGATTCTGAAATAAGATATGTTTGGTTTTCTGCCTTTTAAAATCAGGTAGGGAGTCATCTTGTGTTTTCTGTTGATGGAGGCCCTATTGAGCATATGACATGCAATATTTACTGCCTCAGCCCAGAAGTATTCAGGGAGAGTAGTGTCATTCAGTAGAGTAGATTCAATAGAGTTCTACTGGCTTCAATTAGAGTCCTATTCTTTCTTTCAGCAATGCCATTTTGCTGAGGAGTTCTAGGTGAAGAGAATTCCTGATGAATCCCAAGTTTTTCACAGAATTTTTTCATACATTCAGACTGAAATTTAGTTCCATAGTCACTTCTGATTTTGACCACTGAGCTGTTGTATTCATTCTGTATTTGTCTGACAAAAGTCTGGAAAATAGTTGGGGTTTCAGATTTCTGCCTCAAGAAGAAAACCAATGTAAATCTAGAATAGTCATCCACAATAACAAGTGTGTATGCTTTCCTACCAAGACTATGGACTGGCATAGGACCAAACAAATCCATATGCATGAGATACAAACATCTCTTTGAATCTTTGATGTCAAGTGACTGAAAAGAGGATTTAGTCTGCTTGCCTTTTTGGCAAGCTGAGCACACACCCTCTTTAATGCACTGAACTTGATGACCATTCCTCACTAATCCCATGCTGAACAGCAGTCCAATTGACTTATAGTTCAGATGATCTAACCTCTTGTGCCATTTGACACATAGAGAAGCTTTCTCTCCTATAACCAAACAAAAATGTGAGTTGTTAGACTCACATTCTAGGTTAAGGCAATACACATTTCCTTTCCTAGTGCCAATCAAAATGATCTCTTGATCACTTGACCTTTTTATTAGGCACTCCCCTTTGTGGAAAGAAATATCATAACCTAGATCACTAAGTTGACTTATGCTAATCAGGTTATGTTATAAACCCTTTACATAAGCCACTTTAGTGATAGTAATTGAATCGCAAGAGATGTTACCAAATCCTTTTACGATTCCCTTTTCTGATCCACCAAAGATAACTTTTGGTCCATTCTTTATGGGCACATAGTCTCTCAACATTCTCCTTATTCCAGTCATATGTCTGGAACAGCCACTATCAAAGTACTATATAGGAGTATGGTCACTTGGATTTACCTGCAACAAATAATGAATCACTTACCCTTAGAACCCAACTTGCTAGTGGGTCCTAGGTCCTTATTAGTTTGAAACCCTGTGGCTGATCTAACAGGAATCCTACTTTTGGTTTTAACACTTAAGTTAAACCAGCAATCCATAGCAAAGTGGCCCACCTTGCCACAACACCAACACTCAAACCTATTATACCTATTCTTAGGTACAGGCCTTCTTACTTTGATGTCAGTAGACTTATTAAGTGTTGGGGCTGGAACAACATTCTTCAAGAATTCCTCTTGAATATGATGGACATGCCTATAGATTGGTCTATTGAAATTTGCACCCTTGCACATGAGATTTTCATGCTCACAGTGACCATGTGTAATGTCATGATCATACCTATTAGTAGGATTCACTACCTACTTAAAGAAAATAGGGGTATTAACAGCTTGAGGCTGAACTGGGACTTTATTTTTTCTATGAGAATTGGTAGCCCTAGTTCTTCCCTTGAAGCCTAGATCAGTCTTTCCTTTTTGTGAAACAAAATTATCTATCAAAGGTAAGACTGATTTTGGCTTGGAGAATTTTGTCACTAGCTCTCTCTCTTGCTGAAGTTTTCCCTCCAGTTTCTTGATATAATTCTCTTTGAATGAGATTGTGCCCATTTGAATAACTGTAATGTTTTTCAATTTGGCAACCTCATTCAGTTTTTGATCCAGTAGTTTTGCTGAATCTGCTGCAGCCAGTTTGAGAGACTCAATCTCCTTGGCCTGCTCTTTAACAAGAAATTTGCTCTTCTTTAGAGCATGCAATAGCCCACCATACTCATTAATGAAGTTGTGAACATCCCCCTCAGACTCAGATCCATCCACTTCTTTTGAAGAAGATGCTTCTGATTCTGATCCAGTAAATTAATCTGAGACTAGGGTGAATTGTTTACCTTACTTGGTCCAGGCTGATCCTGACACTTATCTTCTTCTGATTGAGCCATCAGCCCTTTACATAAATATTCTTCTACTCCATTTATGGAGTCCAGCATCTGTAGAAATTCTAGTTCCCTAGAATCCTCTTCTGTTGAGAAGAGTCCAACATATGCTTCTGCCTCTTCTTCAGATTCTTAAGATGAAGAGTCTGTCCAACTCTTCTCCTTCTGAGCCACTAGAGACTTCTCCTTCTTTCCTTTGACCAGCTGCTTCTTCTTGTCTTTTGACTCCTTTCTTTTGTCAGGACAGTCAGCTATGACATGCCCAGACCTGTTGCAGCAATAACACACAATCTTAGAATTAGATTGTTTACCAGGTTTAGAAGCATACCTGTCCTCCTTAGGTGTTTTCTTCTTCCTGTAGTATCCATTCTTGGAATAGGATGTAGATGAAGGCCTGGTTCTCCAATTCTTTTTCTTCATGAACCTTTGGAATTGTCTTGTGAAGACAGCAAAGTCTTCATCAAATGAATGACTATCTGATGTACTTGTTTTAGGAAGACCTTCTTCTGCTTCAATACTCCTTCTAGGTGGAGAAGGATATTTTCTCTTACCCTTCTTTGAGCCCTCAGCCTTGAAGGCTACTGACTTTTCTTTATGTTCAGATCTGCTGCCCTTCTCTTCCTTTTTCCTAGCAGTAAGCTGCATTTCATATGACAGCAGCTTTCTAAAGAGTGTAGGTGGTGGTGTGTCAGCCAGTTTGGCCACTTCCCTGATGGCATATATCTTAGTGTCCGAATCCTTTATTAGGGACCTAAGAAACTTGTTATTCAGTTCATAAGTACTGAAGACTCTTCCATATGTCATCAGTTCATTCACAATTCTGAAAAACTTTTTATAGCATTCAGCAATGCTGTCATTTTTATTCTTCCTAAAGCTCTCATATTCCTGATTTAGCATAGACTTTCTGTCCTCTCTAACTTCTTTTGTGCCTTCCATATAGACAATTAAAGTATCCCATATTTCTTTGGAAGTTTTATAGTGCACAAGATTTTGGAATATTGCATCATCTATGAAACTTACAATTATATTCTTAGCTCTTTTATCTAATGTAGACAAGATGATTTCATCCTTAGTCATCTCTGAATAACTCTTTGGAGTTTGAATGTTTGCATCAAGAACTGAAATCTTCATTGGGATGAAGGGGCCTTCCTGTACTGTGATATAAATTCTTGGATCAGATGCTTCCATAAATAGCCTGACCCTTTCTTTCCAAATGTCAAAAGATTCTTTCTTGCATATGAGCAATTTCATAGAACCAAACTCCTTTTGATTTTCACTTGAACCCATTCTTGTTGTCTGTTATTAGCCTTGGAGAAATCCTCTGACTGTTAGGTCAAATTTTGAGGAACCTCCCTCTGATACCACTTGAAAAACTTTGTTTCAAGAGCCTAAACACCTAGAGGGGGGGGGGGGGGGTGAATAGGTTCTAATCTTTTTGAGTCTTTTTGATTTTAAGACAAATAGATAATTGTAAGTTCTTTTAGCACATAATAATTCTATCTACAGAAACTAAATACAACACAGCAAACACCAGATCTATAGTGGTTCCTCAAGATATGAGTATATCCACTTTCCCCCTTCGCTTATCCAATAGATAACTGGATTCAACCTAACTTCCTTCTACTGGCTCGGATCCGCAGATCTTACAAACTCAGAACCCAAAATGGTTCCTACACCTCAGACTTTGCATAAGTCCTACCTCAGATTCTTCCCTGAATCCTACCTCAGGCCTCAGCCCTACCTCAGCCTTTATAATTAGGCTTACAACTCAGACTTTCCACAAGTCCTACCTCAGGCACACTACCCTACCTCAGCCTTTATAAGTTTAGGCTTACAATCTCAGATCTAAAAATAGATGCTATAAGAATTTGTGAGTAGTAAGTTTCAGAAAACTTCACCAGCTAGATTTCTCTATTGATGTTGTTTTTTTGATCAGATCTTGGATAGACTGATCCTTCTGATCCAACCTAACTTAGTTTTTCAAAGCTTCTTGATTAGGACAAATAAGGTGGATCTTCTCTTGAAGTTGAAGTTGATCTTCAGTCAGCTTCTTCCTTAGATTCAGATTGAACTCTTAATCTTTCTTGCAAACATGCATTGATCTGTCAGAATTCTTCTTTATGATCCAGAGATCTTCTCACGTTGTTGTTGTTTATTCTTTTTCAATCTGGCTCTTATATAGAGCTTGCTCCATAGTTCATAACAAACTTCTGACAGTTCTGACAGTGATGTCAGACCGGTTAGTTATGACAGATGTCAAGTCACCAGTCACATCATCAGGTTCTTCAATGTCTGTCCAACTCAGCATACAACACTCAACAGACTGCTTCACATGTGTCGATATATATAAGCTAAGTGTCGACACAAGTCTTCAAGGTGTCGACACAAATACTCCAAGTGTCGACACAGTCATACTTCTGCTTCTCGACACTGCTTTTTGTTTTATGTGTCGACACAACAGCTTCTTATCTCGACATTTCTGTTGCAGACAAATGGCGTTGAGTGTTTGCAAATGCCGTTGAGTGTGTGTCGACACAAGTCCTGTGTGTCGACACAATTACTTCTAAACTCGACATAGCCTCTTGAGAATTGAAGTGTCGGCACAAGTCCTGTGTGTCGACACAATTGCTTCAGGTGTCGACATAGCTCCTGAGTGTCGACTCGTCTTCTGTTTTAAGTGTCGACACAATTCTGTTTTAAGTTGTCGACACAATTCTGTTTTAAGTTGTCGACACAATTCTGGATTAAGTTGTCGACACAATTCTAGAGGTCGACACAACTGCTTCCTTAGGTGTCGACATAGCTTTGAGTGTCGACACAACTTCTTTATAAGTGTCGATATATTTTGCCAGTGTGTCGACACAGCTTTCCTGAGTGTCGACATAGCAGCTGGGTGTCGACACAACTTCTTCTTCAGTGTCGACACATTTCGCGTGTGTGTCGACACAGCTTGCCTGAGTGTCGACACTGTCTTCTTGAGTGTCGACATAGTTTAATCACAAGTGTCGACACTTGTACATAGAAAAAATTTTCCTTCAAATTTTTAAACCTGCACAATGCAACTCAAACTTCTATCAAATACACATTGATGCATATCATTGACTAAGTTGTGGCTTCTCCAAATCTAGTACACATTTTTTAATGTACCCAACAGATACCCAGTCGCTCAAAGCCACAGCAAAGACGCTAAAAATCTGGCCAAGTTCAGAAGCATTGAGTTATGAACATTCACTCAACGCCCCTTTCAGAAATGTTGTCAAGTACAGAAGTGTTGAGTGATGGACATTCACTCAACGCCACTTCATCTGAAAATCTGTCTAAGTCCAGAAGCGTTGAGTGATGAACGTTCACTCAACGTCTTCATCTGTACTGCTGCCAAGTTCAAATGCATTGAGTGAAAGACATTCACTCAACGTTGTCTATAAGGAAAATACTACTAAGTACAAATACGTTGAGTGATGGATGTTCACTCAACGCCTTCTCAAATTAGCTGTCAAAGAAAAAAAAGTTGAGTGAAGAAGGCACATTTAACACCTCTGAAGATAGTCATAATTCAACTAGTATTTTTGCATTGAGTGAAGGATCATCACTCAATGCTTCTGAAGATAACAGTTAAGTACTAATGTGTTGATATTCAAGGCAATACTCAACGCTTACAATTATTAGGTCATAAGGAATCACTCAATGTCTTTGTAGACAATCTGGAAGAAATTTCTAAGTCCACCAACATTGAGTCATGATTCCTGACATCATCCTTAAATTCAAATCGACGTATATCTCATGCTAAAAGACAAAGACCGCTGTACTGTTCTGACAGTGATATCCAGGAATGAATCCGCCATTAAAGTCGACTGTGCCGCTTTCTTAAAGTGAAGATAGAGCCATTGCAGCTGTAGGGGTTTATATACGGAAAGAGATCAACATTTATAAGAACTTTTTCGAAAGAACTCTTGGAGAATTTTTTTGAAATCTCTCAAAACCCCAAGTTTTTAAAAATTCGACGAGCAAAGCTCAAGTCATTTTCTAATCTTCAAACCTACGACATAGAATAGCATACTCTCTCGTACTTGAAGAAGAAGTAGAGCTCTACAGAATTTTTGCATAGCACAAGCTAATTCAACCCTGAAGATTTATTTTCTTATTGTTGTGAAGAAGGACTGTTTACAACACAGTCAAGGAAGAAGACTCAGGGATTTTTCTCTGGAGTCAATTCACCAAAACTCTTATTCAAATCAGTAGGATCTCTCTGGAGATCTAAGTTGTAGGCCTAATTTATAAATGCTGAGTTATAAGAGTGGGTTTACCCTGAGCTATAGGGTCCTGGAGTGAATCTGAGGTAGGATCTTGGAAGAGATTAGAGGTAGGAGGTCGGATGGATCTTTAAGTGGTAGGATTTGGTGAACTCTGAGTTATATGGTCCTGGAGTGGATCTTAGGTAGGACTAGAAACAATCTTAGCTGTAGGAGTGGTGTTCACTCTAAGTTGTAAGATCTTGAGGGATCTGAGGTGTAAGATCAAAGAAGCTGGGTATAAAGGAGTTAGTCGAATCTAGCACACAGCTAGATAGGTGAAGGGAGAAAGTGGATGTACCCTAGATAGAGGAACCATTATAAATCTTGTGTGTCTTCTGTGATCTTGAAAGTTAACTTCTAATAGTAACACACACCAAGTTTGAACTTGAAAAGATTCAAAAAGATTTAAAACAAGCCTATTCACCTCCCCCCTCTAAGTATTTAATTACCCTTAGAAAATACTTTCAAGTGGTATCAGAGGGAGGTTGTTCAAAAAGGACTTAACAGTCTGAAATAAATCTCCAAGGGTAGTAGAAGCATATTTTTATGGCTTTTGGTGAGAACCATAAGGAGTTAGGTTCTCTGAAACTTCTTATCTATAAGAAGGAGAATTTTGGGATCTAGAAAGAAAGGGTGAGGTTATTCATGGCAGGCTCGGACCCTAGGATATACATTATAGTATAAGAGGGACCTTTTATTCCCATGAAGATCTTTGTTATTGATGCCAACATCCAGACTCCCAAGAAATATTCAGAGATGACTAAGGATGAGGTGGTTTTATCCATCATAGATAATATGAAACATAACATAATTCTTAGTGTCCTAGATGATTCAATATTTCAGAATTTGTTCCACTTCAAAATAACAAAGAAGATGTGAGACTCACTGATAGTCTACATGGAGGGAATAGAGGAAGTGAGAGATGACAACCAATAGTATGAGGCCTTCAAGCAAGGCAAGAAGGACTCTATAGCTATTTATTATGAGAAATTCTTTAATACTGTGAATAGTCTAATCACTTATGGCAGACAGTTTACCACATATGAGTTGAATGACAAGTTCCTGAGATCTCTTAATAAAGAATGAGATATCAAGATATGTGTCATTAGGGAAGTGGTCAACATGGCCAACACATTGCCCCAGCACTTATTTGACAAGCTAATGTCTCATGAGCTTCAGCTGAATTCCAGAAAAGCTGAGGAATAAGCTGTCAAGTCCCTCAACAAAGAGAAGATAGTGGCCTTCAAAGCTGAAGCCTCGAGAAGGAGCAGGGTGAAGATTCCTTCTCCTCCAAAAAGGTATGCTGAGTCAGAAAGCTCAAGTCCCCGCACTTCAGGGGATGAGCAGTCAGATAAAGAACTTATCTTATTATCCAAGAAGTTCAAGAAGATACTAAGCATGAGGAGTTAGTGGAAGATCAAGGTCTCATCTGCTCTAGTTCTAGAAAGCCACAAGCCAACCTGGAGAAGTCCAAAAATACCCCTCTAGGGACAGGTTTGATTCTAAACAGAATAAATAATTTAAGACTAATGTTGTTTGATACTCCTATAACAGGTCAGGACATGTCATTGATGGTTATCCTATTAAGAAGAAAGAAAATAAAAAAACTGATGATAGAAAGCATCAAAAGGACAAGAAGGTAGATAAAAGCTTCTTGGCCAAAAAGAAGCCAAGCTTATTAGACAGTGATTTTGAGTCTTCAAAATCAGAAGTAGAAGAGGCCTATATTGGTATTTACCTCTATAGAAGAGAAGGTTGATCTTCCTGCAACCATTATGGATATAAGGGCACCACTATCCTTTGTTGACAGTGACTTTGAAGATGAGGAAGAGATCAGCCGCATGGCCATGACTGAAGAAACTCGGGAACAATCTGATCCTGATGAGGTACACACTCTTCCCAACTCTCCTTCTCTTTATGATACTGACACAGATTCTTAGGCATCCACTTCATCCAGTGAGGAGGATAGATTAAAATTTGATAAGGATATCAATCAATTGATTGACAAATATGGTGCTATGTTAGAAGCTCTAAAGAAGAGCAAAAATCTTATCAAAAGACAAGCTGAAGAGATTGTTTCTCTACAGTAAGCTAATCCCTTGCAATATGAGTCAGCTTCACTGCTAGCCAGAATGAGGAGGGAAGTTAGTCATCTGAAGACAATCTCTATCATCCAAGTAAGCACCATTAGCTAGAAGAACAAGATCATTAAGGATCTTGAAGAGAAGCTCCTCAAAAAGAGGATGCTAGTGGCTGAGTTTTCCAAGCCAAAGACAGTGTTTTCGCTAATTGACTCATTTACCTCTCAAAAAAAATAAGAGGATACTGGGGTTCAGGTGGAATGCTAGAGCTGCCAATTCCAAAAGGAAAGTAAAGGCTCTAGCAGTACCTCAAACTATCTTTCAGAAGGTAGTTTTCCTTCTAACAGGTATGACCATGACAACATGTATGACCAATGGAAGAATGGAAGTTCTTATTGTAAGGGCAATAGTGCTCCTTGCAATGAGAGAAGAAAGGGCATGGGGTTGAGTGCACTAAAGGCTCCCCATGAAGAAATCCAAATGGTCCACCTTGGACCATTTGTGTTTAGTGCTCCAGCACCCACTCTCAAGAGTAAGGCAGTGGCCTCCACCTAAGGCCTTTCATCAAAGAATAAGGCTGTGAGAAAGATTGTAAGTAAGCCTCACTTGGCTATTTTCGATGCCATCAACACCCTGTCAGCTGGAAAGCAGACATCTGTTGCTATCAGTTAGAAGAAACCAAGTGAACCTGCTGACAGGCTTACTTTTAGCCAAATTCTAGCTGAAAGAAATAGGAAAATGGATGTTGCACTTCCCTCTAAACAAAAAAAAGTCAGATGAATCACTCACATTTAAGGATGTTTATAAGAGGAAATATAATATTCCTGAGTGCTGGTGATGTGGAAAAGTGGGACACTTTGCCATAGACTATTGGCACAACCCAAATATGCTAAGAGAAAAGGTGAGTCTTCCTGTTAGGGCTACTATAGGAAGAAATATTCAAGTTTATGCTAACAAGAACCAAGGACTCAAATCCTTTTGGGCACCTAAGGTAAACTAAATCTGTGATTGAAGGTTAGTCCAAGTACCCATGAAATGCCCATATAGTACTTAGACAATGGTCGTTCCAGGCACATGACTGGAATATAGAGCCATCTGAAAGACTACACTCTAGTGAGGATTGGACCCAAAGTCATATTTGGTGGTTCAGACAGAAGAGTTACTAAAGGCTATGGTATGATCAAGAATGGAATAGTCTCCATCACAAAAATGGCTTATGTGGAAGGATTGTAACACAATCTGATTAGCATAAGCCAACTCTATGATATTGGCTATATCATTATCTTTCACAAGGATAAGTGCCTAATCAAAAAGTCAAGTGACCAAGAGATTATTCTGTCAGGCACTAGGAGAGGAAATATTTATTGTTTAAATTTGCTGTATATAGGTTCATATTCTCCTATGTGCCTAGTAGCAAATGAGAAAGACTCTTATTATGTGCAATGACGCAAGATGCTTGCTCACTTGAACTATAAGGCCATTAGAAAGCTCTCTAGTGGAGAGTTGGTCAGAAATGAACCCAATTTGAAATGCACTAAAGAGGGCATTTCCTCTGCATGCCAAAAGGGCAAACATACAAAGGCCTCCTCTAAAAGCATTGGTCCAAAGATTCTGAGAGGTGTCTCTACCTCCTGCCTATGGACTTATTTGGTCCTATGCCAATTTATAGTGCAGGTAGGAAAGTCTATACTCTTGTGATAGTGGGTGACTTTTCAAGATTTTCACGGGTGTTCTTTCTTAAGAAAAAGTCTGAAACCCTTGATAGCTTTGTGACATTTTAATAAGATTCAGAATGAAAAGGGTTGTACTACAGTCAAAATCAGAAGTGACCATAACACATAGTTTCAGTTTGAAATCATGTCAGAGTTCTACAAAGAGCAAGTGATCTTTCAGGAGTTTTCTTCTCCAAAAACACCCCAGCAAAATGGTTTGTTGAGAGGAAAAATAGAACTCTCATAGAGGCTGGGAGGACTTTGCTTAATGACACTTCTCTCCCATAATATTTCTGGATAGAGGAAGTAACACTGCTTGTCATGTCCTGAATAGAGCCTCTATCAACAAGGACCACAAGAAGACTACCTATAAGATTATGAAAGGCAGAAAACCAAATCTAGCCTATTTTAGAATCTTTGGAAGCAAGTGTTTTGTGCTAAATAATGGGAAGTCCTACCTAATAAAATTTGCTGTAAAATTCTATGAGAGAATTTTTGTTGGGTATAGAAACAACAACAAAGCTTATAGGATGTACAACTTTAAAAATCAGGTTGTAGAAGAGTCCATTAAAATAGTGTTTGATGAAAGATCTATGATTCACAGTGAGCTGCCAAGCTCTTCTAGAAATGCAGGTGAAAATTTGGGGATGAGCAAGCTCAGCATTTATGACACACCTTCTACTGAACAAGAAAATGATGAGGGTGTGGTCATTGCCTCAGGGCACCACGCTCATTTATTACACCTTTCTCCAGACAGGGCGCTCATTTACAACACCTATCTATGGACAATGTGTTTACTTCACATGACTTTAAGCAGCGTGCACAAAGAACCTTCTTCATGGCAGTGCACTCATTTACAATATTATCTCCGGATAGCGTGCTCATATCACCTGCCTCTAGGAAACACACTCTCAGCACATGCTACAGAGTCACACACTCATTTACAGTACTTGTCTCCTGACAACGTGCTCATTTACAACACCTGCCTCCTGGAAGCGCGCTCACAATACTTACCTTAAGGCATTGTACTCATTTACAATACCTGTCTCCCCATAACATGGTCATTTACAGTACCTGCCTATAGGAAGCTCTCACAGCACCTGCCTCAGGGCAGCGTGCTCATTTAAAACACCTATCTCCGGATCACACACTCATTTATAACACCAGCCTACGAGAAGCGTGATCACAACACCTTCCTTAGGGGATCGTGCTTATTTACAGTACCTATCTACAGGAAATGCACTCATTGCACCAGCCTCATGGCAGCTCGTTCATTTACAATACCTATTTGAGTACAGTACACTCATTTACAGCACCTGCCTCCAAGCAGCGTGCTCACAGCACCTGCCTCAAGGCATCACACTCGTTTATAACACCTACCACCGGGAAGTGTGCTCATTTAAAACACCTGCCTCCGCACAACACGCTCACAACACCTACCTCCCATTGTCGTGGATTGATGGTCCACCCTTCTCCCCCGTAATAGGTCTCAACATTGATAGGGCCTACCCCCTCATGGTTTCCCAGGTTCGAAGGTTTTCCCTTCACCAACCTAGCAAGGACAACCCACAAAACGATTGCCTCAACCTCTCACTACCCTAGCTCGAAGGTCCTCCCTTGGCCCGCATAGAAGTTTAGGACATCGTCAGGGTCTTGTCCCCATACCTCACTGTCATGAATCGAAGATCTGCCCTTTGCCCCTATAGTATCCCCCCCAGATAAGGGCAACCTGTAGCATGGTGACCTCGACCTCTCACTACCCAAGCATAAAGAATCTGACCTTCGCCCATATAGTAAAGAACATAAAATAAGGACACATATAAAGCAACATTGCCGACACTATAAGAGTTAAATCGCTACACAAAAAATACTCCAAGTCAGAGGAATCCATGAACAACAATGCAAAGTACAAAAAATGTCTGATTTGTGACAACATACAATACAAGATACTACAAGTGCAGGGGTACAAATACAAATACACCAAAGGGGGAAACAAGACAAGATACAAAGCTCTGAAGCTACTCCTCAACATCAACGTCATGACACTCATCAATATCCCTAATATAGAGTCTAATAGCGGTGCAACTAAGCTTCCACTTTACCAAGAAAAGGGTCATACCCCCAAAAACAATTATCTTCGGAAAAAAGCAATGACTTTGGAACCCGCACTAAGATACGAGATTACCCAACCAAACACCAACCTCTAGCACAGCTATGTCAGATGACTTGCTTCCATATATTCAACGCTCACAATAGGAAGAAAAATTCCCACATTGCTTTTACAAAAGAGCTTTGGACTCCGGAAATTTGTGGCGCAAATGATAGTGCCCGTAATATCGTGGGATATCCAGCCTACAGATAGCATAAGTGCCTACCTCCTTAGATGTAGAAAGTGGGGTCGACCAAAGTCAACCCTACTAGCACCATGACTATAATCATTGTTGGACCGCACACGTGCATGTGTGCAGCCACAACATCTCACACTGTCGGGAAGTAGTAAGGTTGAGTGCACCCGTGCCCACATGCAAGAGGATGTGACCACCTCGCAGGCCTGCATATACCTCCCGTACACGAGGCTGTGTGTGCCCCTCGTACAAGGATACACATGCCTCGTGCGCTCCCCACTACTACGATGTCACACGTGCCCTGCTGTATCAACCCGTATTTTCTCTGCATTTAAACGATATATCAGAGTAAGAGAAAACACGCGTCGTGATGCCATGCGGTGCAGGGGATAACTGCAAGCGCTCAAGAAATAACTCAAACCTAACACTTTATATGAAATTCTAAAGTTATTAAGAAGAAAATGCAATTTGAATTAAGTTTTGACGGCTGTATCCCTCGGCTTAGTGGATCAATTATTCCACGAGTAAAAATATGAATATATGTTGCGGAAAATACTTTTTATATAGATTGACATCCTACATGAGTATAAACATCCAAGTAGGACAACTCATGACATGCATACCTCTAGATTTAATATAAGTATAGAAAGATTCTTTTACGTCGTTAAAATGTAATGACTGGATTTAAAAGATGTTATGCATGAGATAGTTATAATGAGATTTTTATACTTTAAAATAACTAACATGCAATCCTAACATAAAACCTTCCTAGAGAGCAAGTAACCTAACAAATCATCTAGAATAGACTTAGCAACTAGCAAGTTACTTAACATTCTACCATATCTCTAGTGGGCGTCAACAACCTGACACGAACCCATCAAAAAGACATGTATGTCTAAACTAAAAATAGAAAAACAACAAAGCTACCTCACGACGGTGAGGACATGACAACTACAATAACAGCTGAACGCCAACAACTACCAACCCTAGCCGCTCAACCAGCTATTACTCTGAGCCTGAGGCATTCAAAAGAAAAGAATACCTCAGTAATAATATACAAGTGACAATCAAAGTTCATTAGTAGCAATAATCAAAAGAAACAAAAGGGTTACCAACCCTTATAAAAAAAAGCTGTCCAATCACAGCAAATAAGTCATACTTTAATAGGCAGAGAAGAATTCTCAAATAGAATAGTAAGAAAGGGTACACCAAGTGCGAAATGAAGTCATGCTTCTATAAAATCTGCAAGCGCATGCATAAGAACATATGTGCATATATATATATATATATATATATATATATATATATAAACAAAAGAGACTGGTCAGCTCAAAACATATGAATCATTAATACCGATAAAAATGGTACTCAGTTCGGGGCCACATTGTCCAACACCAACCTTCAGACCAATCATCTCAAAAAGGTACTATGGTGATGGTCACATTGTTCAACACAACACAACAACCCATAAGAAGAGAAGAAAACCCACCGGTTGTAATGATTCACAAATCGGCACAGAGGTGGTGGTCATTTATCCACTACCAATAAGGCCACAAACAACCATGCATTATATAAATAAATGAAAATAATCCCAAGTCTTAGCATCGGATTTTCTTGATGATGCAAAAGGGAATAAAACCAGAAGTTACTAAGGAATACTCAACGAATATGACTTGATGAGCCCAAAATCACTTGACGGATACATGAAAATTACTTTACACTAACTCGTAGATCACTCGACGTCAAGAATACAGCTACTCGACGCCTAGCTACTTCACTCGATGCCTAGACAAACACAGTAAAAGCACTTGACGCCTATATGCTACACTCGACGCTTAGAGAGATATACTCAACGCTTAGACAGATACACTCAACGCTCTCGACGTCATAGATTCTACACTCAATGCTCTCGATGCCACAACAGCTACACTTAACGCTCTCGACGCCATAGCAGCTATAACATCTCTCAAACAACTAGACCCTAAGAGTGGTTTTGTCATGACTAGGCCATGACAAAACCCTATGAAGCTCAAGAAGACCAAGTGAACCAAGGCATGAAGGTGGAAATCACCTTGGTCTGCAAATAACACAATCAAAGTACCAACCCTAGGGTTTGACTTTTGGGATTCAACTTGACCCTTTGAGTCCACCAAAACAACCCTAAACCTTTAAGTGGTCCATTGAGTCACTAAAGACCCATTGAGGTCAACCCAAGTAGTCAAGTTGACCAAAGTCAACTCTAACCTTAATTAGGTTAAACTAGCTCACATATGGTCAATTGACCTTCTCATAGCCAAGTTGACCTTACCTAAACCTTCCTAGCCATAAGGGATGTCATTGGGTCACTAAGGACCCATTGGGGTCAACTCAAAAGGTCAAGTTGACCAAAGTCAACCATAACCCTAAAATGGTCAAAGTACACTACTAAGGGTCAAGTGACCACCAAAGTGTCAAACCAACCCTACCCATATATCCTTAGACTTTAAGAGAGGCCAATGGATCACTAGGGCCCCATTGGGGTTAGCCCAAAAGTTAAAATTGACCAAAGTCAACTCAACCCTAAAATGGGTCAAACTAGCTCAAGTTGACCCAACCTAGCCCAATCCACTTGGGCTAAGCCTAATTGGAGTGGCTCACTAGCTTTAGGAAGCTGACAATTACCTAAAATGCCATCTAAATTTTGGAGAGGGTGACTAGGAGAGAGAAACCTCAATTTCCCATTTAATGGAGGAGAGTGAAAGTGAAGAAGAGGCCATTCACGGCCAAGGGCCTCCTCTCTTCAATTCGAATAGCTTGGTCCATCTACCCTGATTAATTCTGAGGAGATCAACAGCCATGGCCGACTCCATTGGTGGCTGGATTCAAAGAATTTCAGTTGGCCGAAATTTCCTTCATGGGCATTAATGGACATTGAAGCCTGACTCCTTCCCTCCCCCATTTGGTTATTTTAAAAGCTTCTCCAGACCTAGAGTAGTCGTTTCCACTCTTGCCCCAAAGATTTAGAGCCCTCTGGTAGTGTTGTTGCAGAGCACCCGAAAGCACCACCACCGGCAATGGCGACACGACGATTGGCTCGACTCCAGCCACCCTAGAATGTCTTGTCTTCCTCCTCTCTCTCTGTGGATAGATCTTCATCTATTGGCCCCAAGGTTTGGGTCCAATTGGTCCCAGATCAAGGGAGTCAAGTGCTTGATTTTTCAAGCTTTTATTCCTTTCACAGTTCACTGTTCCGGCCACCTCCGGCCGGCCCACCACCGCGAATCGTCGACCCCACTTCAACGAAGGTGGTGGTGGCAGTGGCCGGCCGGGAAAGGGCGTGGGTGGCCGGGAAATCACCATCCAAAGTGGCCTAGGACGTGTTAATCTGGGCCGTCGGTGCGCTGGGGAAAATGAACGAATGTCATCGAATGTTGCGCCAAGATTCATGTCGCACTTTTATATTAATAGGATTAATAATATTATTATTTCATTCTGTCACACTATTTGCAATGTTTTGAATTAAATATTAAAAATACTTAGAGCACCCTACTGGAAAAATAATCAATATAATTGTTGTAGTTCTTGAATTCTATTTTAATTTAAAATTTATTTCAACCCATTTGGGTCATTAGTTTGACCACAACACTCAAAATGGTACATTCTATACCTAGGGTTAATTAAAGACTAATTTGAGTGCCACCACTAAACCAGTTAGGCAAATGACTTGAAATTTGGATCATAGGCTAATTATATAGACACACTCATCATATCTAAAAATGGGAATTTTTGGAGAATATTGTTTTATAGTTTTTGTAAAAATTTATTAAATCATGTATGATTTAATTAGAGGGTCTATTGACCTCAAATACCTCCAATATTATTGTGGATGACCCTTAGGGTCATGGAAGGTTGCTGGTAAAAATTTCAGTCTATTTGGGTTTGATTTGACTAGGAAATGGTGTGACCAAAGTGTGGCCATATAAGGAGAAAATTAGGTCAAAAGTGCACTTGAAGGATTGAGTGACCAATCCTCATCCAAAGTTGGTGAAACTTTGGACACTAACTTAACATCACACAAGACACCTCCACAAAAGGTTTTTGGTTGTTTAGGGTTGAGATGCCCTAGAACCAAAGTGTGAGTCCTAGGGTTGGATATTGAGCTTATTGAAGTACATGGGACTATATGTTCTAGGAATGTCTTGGAACTTGGTAGATGAGTTCATATGGTGGAAATAAGCCCTAGGAAATATTATTAGAATTTTTAGGAGCATTTAGCCCCTCTGAAATAATTAAGGACCAATTAGGGCACTTCTATACATAATTTTATTGCATTACTATATGACCTTGGATGTTAAAGAAACTTAGGAAGCGATCTTATATAATTGTTATAAACCTCTGGAAATTTTGGTATGAATTTTTGGATTATATTTATAGTACTTCATTCACAAATCTAGTACTTGTTCTATTAGTAAGAAAAATTATTATGAATTATTTACTCACTGAAAAATTATTAAATTTAGTTTGAGGACTTTTTAAGGTGTCGTCATGCTCTCTTAATTTTTATAAAATTATTAAAAGTCTTTTTATATAGGTTGCTTCACAAAGTGCCTTTTGTAAAATATTGTTAAATGATTTATTTGGGTGACGAAACATGCTTATAAAATTATGAATTATGGTAATTATACTTTATATGGTCAAGATTGATATCTGGAATTTTTGATATAATATTTGGACGATTATTTCTATTATTTCTCGCTCTTTCTAATTAATGAGGTTATTTAATCATTAATTAGTTTGATGGCTAACCTTTCTTTAGAAAATTTTGAATTTCGATATTTACTGTTATTTTAAGGTTATACACTTATCATAATTTTTTTAAGGCAATATCATCTCAGAAAATTGCACTTGGTGCTCAAAAGCCTAGGTGGCCTAATTTTGCAGAAAATTAAATAAATGCCAAATAAATTAGGAAAAACATTATATTATGGTTTTATCCTTAAATTATTATGTTAGACCCCAGTAATAATCTTAGGTCATTTGTATGAATATTTGGAGGGGGTCATCATTCATGCACATCATATAGCTCATTAGGTCTGCGCATATTAAGGTATAGAAATAAGATAACATGTAAGCCTTGGAATGGGAAGGTGGGATAGATGGTGTACTTGGTCTGATTTGGATATGAAAGAGGAGTCGGGTTGTGAGAGCCTGGTTGGCTAAGTTAAGGTTGTGCTAGAGATCGACGATGGACCGTCTTTCCCTTGGAGGAAGTCTAATTACACTTAGGTTTAGTTCAAGTGTAAGATCAAAAGAGTTGGGACATGGGTAGATACCAATAATAATAAATACCTTGCGAAAGAGAGCTTTGGGCTTCAGCCCATTGTAGTTCCTAGTGCCCTCGAGAGCCCTTCAAAGGGAATGCCCTGGGCAGTCCGAGGTTAACCTTAAACCGTAAGACTAAAATGTCAAAGAGCAATTAGTAAATACTAGGGCTTCACTTTCACTCACCCCGATGACTCGAGAGGTTATCTTGGTTGGGTTATCTGAGTGGTAGGCTTGGTGGTTATGGAAATGGGCAAGTTAGCCCGGCGAGTCGAAGGCTCAGAAGGTAGTTGTAACGGATAGGTTAGTCCGGGGAGCCGATGGCTCGAGAATTCATGGCTGTATGTGCATAAGGTAGTGAGTCTTCGGTATTTGACGGTCGTTCACACCGATATCGATGCAATGACTCGATGTGTGTGGTTTACACTTAACTAAGGAAAATATTCGAGGGTTTATCAACATTAGTATGTGGTGACTCTGGTGTGTCCTTCAGAGGCGTACGTAAGGGCTAGGCCAGGTAGTGTGGATACCCGCCTAGGAGTGGGGTGGCCCAACCCACTGTCTCCGTTGGCCATGTAACATCCCTCAAATGACTAGACCCCTAGGAGTGGTTTTGTCATGACTAAGTCATGACAAAACCCTAGAAATCCCAAGAAGACCAAGTGAACAAGGCCCAAGGTGAAAATCACCTTGGTCTGCAAGTAGTAGAATCCAAATTACTACTTTAGGCATGACCTTAGGGTTTTAACTTGGTTCCATGATCCCATCATGACCCCTCTAACCCTAAGGGAGGCCAATATGTCGCTAAGGACCCATCAGGGTCAAGCAAAAAGAGGCCAAGTTGACTCAAATCCGAGAAGCGTCGAGTGAGTCGACAAGACTCGACGAGTAGATCAGGTATCTACTTAGGCAGGTTTTTGGGCTCGGGCATTGAGTGTGTGGAGTGCACTCAATGCCATGGGCTGAATGACGTTGAGTGCGTTGAGTGCACTCAACACAATCTTACTTGGGAAGAATTTTAGGCTCGGGCATTGAGTGCGTCGAGTGCACTCAATGCCATAGGTTGAAGAACGTTGAGTGCGTTGAGTGCACTCAATGCCATCTTACTTAGGAAGAATTTTGGGCTCGGGCATTGAGTGCGTCGTGTGCACTCAACGCCATAGGTCTAATGGCATTGAGTGCGTTGAGTGCACTCAATGCCATCTTTCTGAATGTTAAGCTCGGGGCGTTGAGTGCGCTGAGTCCACTCAAAGCCATGAGCTAAATTGCGTTGAGTGCGTTGAGTGCACTCAACACCATCATACTGAGAAAGGATTTTCTGGAATTATGACGTTGAGTAAGTTGAGCTCACTCAACGCCATAAACTGAATGGCGTCGAGTGAGCTCGCCATTATACTTAGAAAATTCCTGGCGATTTAGGCGTTGAGTGAGCTGACTGGTCTCAACGCTTTTGCCTTAGAGAAATTCTCGGCCCAGTTTGCTGGTTCATTTTAACAGACCGAACCATGTTTTCAGGACTTACGCCAAGATGGATTAATTGACATGTTTCTTTCATTAAGACTTTTTTAAACAATAATAAGAAGTCCAGTAGTAGGGTGCCACGTGGCAGACGGTTTGACCCAAATTCCTCTTAAATGGAAGAGAGAGAAAGCTTCAATTCCTCTTTAATGGAGGAGAGAGAAATGGTGAGGGAGAGCCTTCATGGCCAAGGAGGCCAAGGGCCATTCCTCATGGCCTGATCCAATTCCCCATTTAATTCAGGAGGATCAGGGAGCCACTTTGGTGGTTATTCATGGTCGGAACAGTGCTAGCTCGCCATGGCCGAATTGAGCCTAAAGGGGGCCATTAATGGTGGAATTGGCTTGACCCCTCCACTCCCCCCATTAAAGGGCTGGATTCAGTTTCCCTAGGGGAGAGGAGGAGATTCCAGCATCTTCCCGGCCATAATAGTGGTTAGGGGAGGAGTATTGCCATGGCCGAAATAAGCTTTCAATGGCAATTAATGGCTATTGATGCTTGACCTTTCCCCTCCCTCTTTTCACCGTTTTAAAAGACTCACTGGACCCATAGGAGTCGGTTACAACCTTTACCTGAAGGAGTCGACCAAGTCCTCTGTGTTGTTATAGAAGCCGAGCGCCGCCACCACCACCACCAATGGCTTCCCGACAATCGATGCATCTCCAGGCCGCAAGCAAGGTCCTCCCCTTCCTCTTCTTCTATGGGTAGATCTAGGGATTCATTAGGAACAAGGTTTGGGCTCAATTGAGCCCGATTGAAGCTTGGATTTTCAAGCTTTTCCGTCAAAATTTCTACCTCTCGGGATCGCCGGATACGGCCCCTCCGGTGGCCGTGCCGCCACCCAGCGATGTCCACCACCTCGACGGAGGTGGTGGTGGCGGTGGCCGGCCAAGGGCGTGGTCGGATGGCCGACTGTGGCAGCTGGAAGTACCTCAAGGTCGGGAGAATCCCAGCCATTGCTGGAGGAAGAAGATGACCAGTGGCAGTTGGATCCTGCGTCAAGATCCGTGCAGGATCAGTATATTAATATTTCATTTTAATGATTTCTGTCACACATATTCAGTCACCTTGCAAATTAATTTAAAAATACCTAGAGGCTAAATCAGAAAATGTGGTCAACATATAAACTGTAGCCCTATGGGTCTACTTTATTTTAAAATTGATTTCAACCATTTTGGTAACATGTTTGACCACAGCACCCATTTGGGTGAGGTCTATCCATAAGCTTGATCAGAGCTTGGTTTGAGTGCTCCCACCAATCCAGCCATCCAAGTGATGTGAAATTTGGATTGGGGATCACTCTCACCTATACCAACACCATATCCAAAAATGAGAATTTTTGGATATTGTTTTCATATAGTTTTTTGTAATTATTTAATAAACCATGATTAAATTAATTAAGGGACCTAATGAACTCCATATCCTCCCAAATTTTGGTGAGTGGTCCTTGGGGTCATCAGGAGGCTGTGTATAAATTTTCACTCTATTTAGAGGTGATTTACTTAGGAAATGGGCAAACCCTAGTGTTGGGTATTGTATCCACAATGTACCTGATTTGAAGAAGCCCCTGTACAAGCTAAGGTAAATAGACAATGTGTTTGATGAAATCTTTTAAGTTGTGCTTGCAGTTATTCCACGCTAAGTACACACCAATGTCATGGTGCAGTGGGTCAATATACACGGGTCTGCGCGACGTAATCCCTCGTTGAGCAGATCAGTGTGTTGGCCTACGTGTACTCTCTCTATTGGGGTGTACTTAATTTCAAGTACAGGGCTATGATAAAGTAAGAGCAGACAAGGAGCAAGGATGGGCCAAAGACTAGCTCACGGGTTGAAAGACGAGAATCGTCTAAGTGTAAATCGTCGAGAATCACTATGTGATTCTCGCCGATTCGTCGAGAATCACTAGATGATTCTCGCAGGGTTGGGCCGGCTGTCTCGACGCAGTCAGAAAATACTCTAAGGCAGAATCGTCGAGAATCACTAAGTGATTCTCGCTGATTCGTCGAGAATGACTTTGCATTCTCGACGATTCGGCGAGAGTCAAATGTGATTCCCGCCGATTCTCCCCGGCCTCTATAACCTGTGCTGCCAGAATTCGCCAAGTAGAATTCGGCGAGAATCGTAAGTGATTCTCGCCGATTCGTTGAGAATCACCTACGATTCTCGCCGATTTTGACTTGGGCGATTTTTCCGAATTCCTGGACCGGTCCATGTTACCTGCAGCTATTTGAACCGGACTTTGGTCTTGGCTTTGGTGGGGCCCACAACGGTCATCTCAATGACCTATTGTATAAATACACAGGTATTTGTGTACAGTAAAAAAAACAGAGATAGAAAACGAAAGCCGAGCCGCCGATTAACCCTAAAAGCGCGATCTTGCTCCGCCGATCGTCTCCGCCGTTCGCGCCGTGGTCGCCGCTGTGATCTGAAGTTCTTCCAGATCTCCGGCGACAGAAGCTTAGGCTACCATAGCATCTCACGCGTCTAACCAGAGATCCCTTGTCTCTTGATTCGTTGATCGGGAAAAACCTTCCCCTTCCGAATCGATCGAGACGACCGATCCTAGTGTGACCATTGGAAGACCTTGCTTCCTTTGCTACGAAGTTTGAATCTCGATTGCACGGCAGCAGCTCTTCGTCGCCGCCGCTTATTCCGTGAACCTTGCCGCCGCTCCAAGCCGCCGCCGGTTTCAGGAAGGTTCAATCCAAGTGAGATCTAGGGTTGTGGACTCTTCGTTGACTTCAAGAACACGTCATCGAACGAAGAGGGACACCTTAGTCTCCATACATTGTTTGTATTTCTTACAAGCTATTTTCAATTCGTTGTAAAGGACCGATTGGTCTCTAGTTGTAAGGGTTGGGTGCAACCCGTGTTGTGGGAGTGGTGACTCCTACGTGTGGAAGGGTTCCTTCCATTAGTGCAAGGATTGGATTTCAATCCTGTTGGTGAAGTGACCGAGTCGTCCCTGGTTGGGAGATAGGTCGAAGGGGGAAAGTGGACGTACCCAAATCGGGGAACCACTATAAATTGCTTGTGTCCTTTCTGTGTTGTGTTGTTTTGTTTTCTTGTGCAGGTACGTTTTTAATTCCGCAAAAGCGACAAAAGTCACCTATCCCCCCCATAGGTGAAGGTAGTTGACACTAGGTGAACTTTCAAGTGGTATCAGAGGGAGGTTACTCATAAAAGGGGTTAACACCTCGAGTAAGTTCCTGCATCTAGTGTCAACAAGAAGATCAGACTCAAGCATGGAGTTAGATTATGATGTCCCTCCTCTAAGACTCCACTCATGTACAAAGGAGTACTATCTTGTATGGAAGATGAGATTACTATTTCATCTGGAGGCCATCGACCCTCGAGCATCACTCATTCTGGAAGAGGGTCCCTTCATTCCCATGAAGGCCACCTACTCTGGAAAGGATATGCAGATCCCCAAGGAGACTACTGAAATGTCTGAGATTGAATTCTCTCTTTTCAACTTGGATAAAATGATTCGTAAAATCATCCTAATTGTCTGGACTGGACCTTCCCGGTCAAGACTTGAAAAGTGTAAGACGACCAAGTCCTTGTGGCAAACTGTATCAGACCTCATGGAGGGATCAGACAGAACAGGGATAAGTCGTCAGCAAGAGGATGAGGCATATATGGGGGTCAGCATTTCTGAAGAAGAAAGTGATGACCAATTTCTTAGTATCAAGGCTCCTGTGTCCTTATCAGAGACTAAGGAGGAAGTTGATGAAGACTGCTCAGCTGAGGATGACTCAGCTGCCCCGGTCAGTCCTAACACTATTCCTGATCAGCTAAGTCAGGACCAGGTAACTTCTTCACCTTGCCCCTCTCTTTCTCATGTTCCTGAAGACAGGAATATTTTGGATGATTGCCCTCCAGTAAATCCTGATGCCCTGAAGAGTGTCCTTTAGAAAAGCAACCTGATTGTTGAGGAGCAAGCTCAGGAGATTGCTCAGCTGAAAATCTTATTGGTTCTACAATTGGCATCCAATAAGGTCATAGACTCTAAAATCTCAGATCTAGAGAGTAGTCTAGAGAATGAGAAGAGGATAGTATCCAACTTTTCCAAGGTTGATGCTATCAAAAGAAAGGAAGAAAACGGGTGGATCTCCCGAATTATCAATTCATGGAGAAATGGGGAAACGGTATTTAGACCCCCCCCCCACTCCAGGAAGGAAAGGTACTCATCATGCCTATAGGTATGATCACAGGAACAACCGTGGTCACTGCAAGGGTGATCTGCCCTCATGTGGAAACACCCATAATGCAAGGGCTGTCATGGCCACCCTTGAGAGAATGCCTAAGGCTCGTTCTGAACCCTTTGTATTCTCGGCCACAGCCCCAACTCTGCATGAATCTGCTGATATCAGCTCTCAATGCTCATCTCACCACCCTAGGACACAAAAAGGGGGGGGGGTTAGAAGTCATGCAGTTAGTGCTCATGGGGCCTCTGAAAGGGTGCTGACTGAAAGGAAGGCACCACCTCCCAGGCCTCATGACGCTCACTACATGCCTTCCTTCCACCCTTCCAAGTGTCACGATGGAAGAGGCAATTTTGAGAGCAGATCCGGCTCTATCCCGTTTAGACCTAGGTCCTTGACTACCTCAGTCACCGGGTCAGGTCAGAAACGGAGATATAACATTCACACATGTTGGTGCTGTGGCAAGGTGGGTCACTTTGCCATAGATTGTTGGCATAACCCCTCTGTGTCAAGGGCAAGGGCGTTTCCACCTCCTCTGGGCAGAGGTAGTCTTCCTGACAGGATTTCTGAGGGAAGGCACTCGTATTTTTATGCTGACAAGAACCTAGGACCCAATTCATATTGGGTTCCTAAGGAAAGGTAATTCTTTTTTGCAGGATAGTCTAGGTACCCAGGTACATGATGGGACCTAGACAAAAGATGTTCCAGGCTTGCCATGGAACAAGATTAAGGGAAAAGAGATAACGCTAACTACGGTGAAAGGCTTGAACAGCTAAGTTTAGATGAGACTGCTAAAGGTGCAACTCCCAAGTACGTCAAGGTTTCCACCTCGACGTCAGCTGGAGAAGTTGACGAGCAGGATGGAGAAAATCTTCCGGAAGAAGAAGAAGCCCGAGAAGATGTCAAAGCTCCAGATGCCAGACTCCTAGAGCTCCGACACGTGAGGGATCATCCTAGAGAACAGATCATCGGAGATCCTCGTGACGGTGTCAGAACTCGAAGAGGAAGCAGGGATGACAGGAAAAGCACTTCCGGGACGTATCAATTTCTGGGAAGAAGGCTCATCTCATGGAATAGCAAGAAGCAGAACTGTATAGCAACCTCCACAGCAGAGTCTGAGTATATCTCGGCTGGCAGCTGTTGCGCACAACTCCTTTGGATCAGAAATCAGTTAGCAGACTATGATCTTCAGTTCAAGGAAGTACCGATGTACTGTGACTCCTCCAGTGCAATTGCTATTGCCAACAATCCAGTATCGCACAGCAGAACGAAGCATATTGAAGTGCGTTACCATTTTATTCGGGAGCACGTGGAGAACAAGGACATCTCTCTCTGCTATGTTCCCACTGACAAGCAGATTGCAGACATTTTCACAAAGCCCCTTGACGAGGCCAAGTTCAGTATGTTCAAAACTGAATTGGGGATGCTAAACTACGAGGAATGAAGACTACAGGAGCTCAAGGCTCATGCGTCTAGGGGGAGCCTCTGCTAGGAATTTAGTGAAAGCAAAGGTACAAGAACTGAGGGGGAGCATGGTGTCACATGCTTCAGTCCCCGATTTGCAGAAGCCGAAAAGGGGGAGATTACCCTCTCGGCTAAGGCTAAGGTGGCTCCAAGTTTGCTCTCAAGAAATTGGTAATGAATATCTCTCTCAACTCAATTTTAAGTTTAGGATTTTCATTCCTATATGCTCTATTCACCTTAGCTTGTAGGGTTTAGGCTTCTTCAAATAGGGGGAGATTGTTGGGTATTGTATCCACAATGTACCTGATTTGAAGAAGCCCCTGTACAAGCTAAGGTAAATAGACAATGTGTTTGATGAAATCTTTTAAGTTGTGCTTGCAGTTATTCCATGCTAAGTACACACCAATGTCAGGGTGCAGTGGGTCAATATACACGAGTCTGCGCGACGTAATCCCTCGTTGAGCAGATCAGTGTGTTGGCCTACGTATACTCTCTCTATTGGGGTGTACTTAATTTCAAGTACAGGTCTATGATAAAGCAAGAGCAGACAAGGAGCAAGGATGGGCCAAAGACCAGCTCACGGGTTGAAAGACGAGAATCGTCTAAGTGTAAATCGTCGAGAATCACTATGTGATTCTCGCCGATTCGTCGAGAATCACTAGTGATTCTCGACGAGTCGTCGAGAATCACTAGATGATTCTCGCCGGGTTGGGCCGGCTGTCTCGACGCAGTCAGAAAATACTCTAAGGAAGAATCGTCGAGAATCACTAAGTGATTCTCACTGATTCGTCGAGAATGACTTTACATTCTCGACGATTCGGCGAGAATCAAATGTGATTCCCGCCGATTCTCCCAGGCCTCTATAACCTGTGCTGTCAGAATTCGCCAAGTAGAATTCGGCGAGAATCGTAAGTGATTCTCGCCGATTCGTCGAGAATCACCTACGATTCTCGCCGATTTTGACTTGGGCGATTTTTCCGAATTCCTGGACCGGTCCATGTTACCTGCAGCTATTTGAATCGGACTTTGGTCTTGGCTTTGGTGGGGCCCACAACGGTCATCTCCATGACCTATTGTATAAATACACAGGTATTTGTGTACAGTAAAAAAAAACAGAGATAGAAAACGAAAGCCGAGCCGCCGACTAACCCTAAAAGCGCGATCTTGCTCCGCCGATCGTCTCCGCCGTTCGCGTCGTGGTCGCCGCTGTGATCTGAAGTTCTTCCAGATCTCCGGCGACAGAAGCTTAGGCTAGCATAGCATCTCACGCGTCTAACCAGAGATCCCTTGTCTCTTGATTCGTTGATCGGGAAAAACCTTCCCCTTCCGAATCGATCGAGACGACCGATCCTAGTGTGACCATTGAAAGACCTTGCTTCCTTTGCTACGAAGTTTGAATCTCGATTGCACGGCAGCAGCTCTCCGTTGCCGCCGCTTATTCCGTGAACCTTGCCGCCGCTCCAAGCCGCCGCCGGTTTCGGGAAGGTTCAATCCAAGTGAGATCTAGGGTTGTGGACTCTTCGTTGACTTCAAGAACACGTCGTCGAACGAAGAGGGACACCTTAGTCTCCATACGTTGTTTGTATTTCTTACAAGCTATTTTCAATTCGTTGTAAAGGACCGATTGGTCTCTAGTTGTAAGGGTTGGGTGCAACCCGTGTTGTGGGAGTGGTGACTCCTACGTGTGGAAGGGTTCCTTCCGTTAGTGCAAGGATTGGATTTCAATCCTGTTGGTGAAGTGACCGAGTCGTCCCTGGTTGGGAGATAGGTCAAAGGGGGAAAGTGGACGTACCCAAATCGGGGAACCACTATAAATTGCTTGTGTCCATTCTGTGCTATGTTGTTTTGTTTTCTTGTGCAGGTACGTTTTTAATTCCGCAAAAGCGACAAAAGTCACCTATCCCCCCCCCATAGGTGAAGGTAGTTGACACTAGGTGAACTTTCAAGTGGTATCAGAGGGAGGTTACTCATAAAAGGGGTTAACACCTCGAGTAAGTTCCTGCATCTAGTGTCAACAAGAAGATCAGACTCAAGCATGGAGTTGGATTATGATGTCTCTCCTCTAAGACTCCCCTCATGTACAAGGAGTACTATCCTGTATGGAAGATGAGAGTACTATTTCATCTGGAGGCCATCGACCCTCGAGCATCACTCATTCTGGAAGAGGGTCCCTTCATTCCCATGAAGGCCTCCTGCTCTGGAAAGGATATGCAGATCCCCAAGGAGACTACTGAAATGTCTGAGATTGAATTCTCTCTTTTCAACTTGGATAAAATGATTCGTAAAATCATCCTGGTTGTCTGGACTGGACCTTCCCGGTCAAGACTTGAAAAGTGTAAGACGACCAAGTCCTTGTGGCAAACTGTATCAGACCTCATGGAGGGATCAGACAGAACAGGGATAAGTCGTCAGCAAGAGGATGAGGCATATATGGGGGTCAGCATTTCTGAAGAAGAAAGTGATGACCAATTTCTCAATATCAGGGCTCCTGTGTCCTTATCAGAGACTGAGGAGGAAGTTGATGAAGATTGCTCAGCTGAGGATGACTCAGCTGCCTCGGTCAGTCCTAACACTATTCCTGATCAGCTAAGTCAGGACCAGGTAACTTCTTCACCTTGCCCCTCTCTTCCTCATGTTCCTGAAGACAGGAATATTTTGGATGATTGCCCTCCAGTAAATCCTGATGCCCTGAAGAGTGTCCTTCAGAAAAGCAACCTGATTGTTGAGGAGCAAGCTCAGGAGATTGCTCGGCTGAAAATCTTATTGGTTCTACAATTGGCATCCAATAAGGTCAAGGACTCTAAAATCTCAGATCTAGAGAGTAGTCTAGAGAATGAGAAGAGGATAGTATCCAACTTTTCCAAGGTTGATGCTATCAAAAGAAAGGAAGAAAATGGGTGGATCTCCCGAATTATCAATTCATGGAGAAATGGGGAAACGGTATTTAGACCCCCCCACTCCAGGAAGGAAAGGTACTCATCATGCCTACAGGTATGATCACAGGAACAACCGTGGTCACTGCAAGGGTGATCTGCCCTCATGTGGAAACACCCATAATGCAAGGGTTATCATGGCCACCCTTGAGAGAATGTCTAAGGCTCGTTCTGAACCCTTTGTATTCTCGGCCACAACCCCAACTCTGCATGAATCTACTGATATCAGCTCTCAATGCTCATCTCACCACCCTAGGACACAAAAAGGGGGTTTAGAAGTCATGCAGTTAGTGCTCATGGGGCCTCTGGAAGGGTGCTGACTAAAAGGAAGGCACCACCTCCCAGGCCTCATGACGCTCACTACATGCCTTCCTTCCACCCTTCCAAGTGTCACGATGGAAGAGGCAATTTTGAGAGCAGATCTGGCTCTATTCCGTTTAGACCTAGGTCCTTGACTACCTCAGTCACCGGGTCAGGTCAGAAACGGAGATATAACATTCACACATGTTGGTGCTGTGGCAAGGTGGGTCACTTTGCCATAGATTGTTGGCATAACCCCTCTGTGTCAAGGGCAAGGGCGTTTCCACCTCCTCTGGGCAGAGGTAGTCTTCCTGACAGGATTTCTGAGGGAAGGCACTCGTGTTTTTATGCTGACAAGAACCTAGGACCCAATACATATTGGGTTCCTAAGGAAAGGTAATTCTTTTTTGCAGGATAGTCTAGGTACCCAGGTACATGATGGGACCTAGACAAAAGATGTTCCAGGCTTGCCATGGAACAAGATTAAGGGAAAAGAGATAACGCTAACTACGGTGAAAGGCTTGAACAGCTAAGTTTAGATGAGACTGCTAAAGGTGCAACTCCCAAGTACGTCAAGGTTTCCACCTCGACGTCAGCTAGAGAAGTTGACGAGCAGGATGGAGAAAATCTTCCGGAAGAAGGAGAAGCCCGAGAAGATGTCAAAGCTCCAGATGCCAGACTCCTAGAGCTCCGACACGTGAGGGATCATCCTAGAGAACAGATCATCGGAGATCCTCGTGACGGTGTCAGAACTCGAAGAGGAAGCAGGGATGATAGGAAAAGCACTTCCGGGATGTGTCAATTCCTGGGAAGAAGGCTCATCTCATGGAATAGCAAGAAGCAGAACTGTGTAGCAACCTCCACAGCAGAATCTGAGTACATCTCGGCTGGCAGCTGTTGCGCACAACTCCTTTGGATCAGAAATCAGTTAGCAGACTATGATCTTCAGTTCAAGGAAGTACTAATGTACTGCGACTCCTCCAGTACAATTGTTATTGCCAACAATCCGGTATCGCACAGCAGAACGAAGCATATTAAAGTGCGTTACCATTTCATTCGGGAGCACGTGGAGAACAAGGACATCTCTCTCTGCTATGTTCCCACTGACAAGCAGATTGCAGACATTTTCACAAAGCCCCTTGACGAGGCCAAGTTCAGTATGTTCAAAACTGAATTGAGGATGCTAAACTACGAGGAATGAAGACTATAGGAGCTCAAGGCTCATGCGTCTAGGGGGAGCCTCTGCTAGGAATTTAGTGAAAGCAAAGGTACAAGAACTGAGGGGGAGCATGGTGTCACATGCTTCAGTCCCCGATTTGCAGAAGCCGAAAAGGGGGAGATTACCCTCTCGGCTAAGGCTAAGGTGGCTCCAAGTTTGCTCTCAAGAAATTGGTAATGAATATCTCTCTCAACTCAATTTTAAGTTTAGGATTTTCATTCCTATATGCTCTATTCACCATAGCTTGTAGGGTTTAGGCTTCTTCAAATAGGGGGAGATTGTTGGGTATTTTATCCACAATGTACCTGATTTGAAGAAGCCCCTGTACAAGCTAAGGTAAATAGACAATTTGTTTGATAAAATCTTTTAAGTTGTGCTTGCAGTTATTCCACGCTAAGTACACACTAATGTCAGGGTGCAGTGGGTCAATATACACGGGTCTGCGCGACGTAATCCCTCGTTGAGCAGATCAGTGTGTTGGCCTACGTGTACTCTCTCTATTGGGGTGTACTTAATTTCAAGTACAGGGCTATGATAAAGCAAGAGCAGACAAGGAGGAAGGATGGGCCAAAGACCAGCTCACGGGTTGAAAGACAAGAATCGTCTAAGTGTAAATCGTCGAGAATCACTATGTGATTCTCGCCGATTCGTCGAGAATCACTAGTGATTCTCGACGAGTCGTCGAGAATCACTAGTTGATTCTTGCCGGGTTGGGCCGGCTGTCTCGACGCAGTCAGAAAATACTCTAAGGCAGAATCGTCGAGAATCACTAAGTGATTCTCGCTGATTCATCGAGAATGACTTTGCATTTTCGACGATTCGGCGAGAATCAAATGTGATTCCCGCCGATTCTCCCCAGCCTCTATAACCTGTGCTGCCAGAATTCGCCAAGTAGAATTCGGCGAGAATCGTAAGTGATTCTCGCCGATTCGTCGAGAATCACCTACGATTCTCGCCGATTTTGACTTGGGCGATTTTTCCGAATTCCTGGACCGGTCCATGTTACCTGCAGCTATTTGAACCGGACTTTGGTCTTGGCTTTGGTGGGGCCCACAACGGTCATCTCCATGACCTATTGTATAAATACACAGGTATTTGTGTACAGTAAAAAAAATAGAGATAGAAAACGAAAGCTGAGCCGCCGACTAACCCTAAAAGCGCGATCTTGCTCCGCCGATCGTCTCCGCCGTTTGCGCTGTGGTCGCCGCTGTGATCTGAAGTTCTTCCAGATCTCCAGCGACAGAATCTTAGGCTAGCATAGCATCTCACGCGTCTAACCAGAGATCCCTTATCTCTTGATTCGTTGATCGGGAAAAACCTTCCCCTTCCGAATCGATCGAGACGACCGATCCTAGTGTGACCATTGGAAGACCTTGCTTCCTTTGCTACGAAGTTTGAATCTCGATTGCACGGCAGCAGCTCTCCGTCGCCGCCGCTTATTCCGTGAACCTTGCCGTCGCTCCAAGCCGCCGCCGGTTTCGGGAAGGTTCAATCCAAGTGAGATCTAGGGTTGTGGACTCTTCGTTGACTTCAAGAACACGTCGTCGAACGAAGAGGGACACCTTAGTCTCCATACGTTGTTTGTATTTCTTACAAGCTATTTTCAATTCGTTGTAAAGGACCGATTGGTCTCTAGTTGTAAGGGTTGGGTGCAACCCGTATTGTGGGAGTGGTGACTCCTACGTGTGGAAGGGTTCCTTCCGTTAGTGCAAGGATTGGATTTCAATCCTGTTGGTGAAGTGACCGAGTCGTCCCTAGTTGAGAGATAGGTCGAAGGGGGAAAGTGGACGTACCCAAATCGGGGAACCACTATAAATTGCTTGTGTCCTTTCTGTGCTGTGTTGTTTTGTTTTCTTGTGCAGGTATGTTTTTAATTCCGCAAAAGCGACAAAAGTCACATATCCCCCCATAGGTGAAGGTAGTTGACACTAGGTGAACTTTCACCTAGCCTCGCCCCAAAAAGGGGTATTTAGGATAAAAGTGCACTTGTGGGTTTAGGTGGTCAAAATACCTCAACAGAGATTGAAATTTGGGCCACTGACTTGGCATGACTTTTAACACCCTCCCATGGAAGATGGGGTGGATTAGGGAGGATTTGCCCTAGGACCCTAGTTCTAACCCTAAGGTTGGACTTGGGGGGAGGGGGGATTGTGAAGGACATAGGGTGAGATGTCCTTGTTTGGACTTGGTAATTAGTACAATAATATTAGGATGGTGAAATACCCTAGGGATGAATTTGGTGATATTTAGACTTAGGCACACAACATAAACCAATTAGGGTTAATTTAGGCTTATACCTCATAGGAAAATATTGAAGAGTCATATGACCTTGCATCCTTATGGAATTTTGGTAGGAAGGTTTTTATACTAGTATTAGCCTCTAGTAATTATTGTGGAATGTTTGGAAGAGAGTAGCTTGTACTTGTAGTTATAATTCTTGTGTTGCCTTAATTGATGATTTTGATAAAACAGTGGTTAAAATAATTTAGAATATTATAAAATCTATTCAGTAATGTTTATTGATCATACTAAATCTCTGGTAATTTTTACATAATTTTTAGACCATGATTTATGATACTTACTTTATTAACCTCATTTTCTTGGATTATCTTGAATTAAATAATTAGAGGTTATACATTCATTATATATCTGTTAAATTTGGCTTTTACTGTTATTTATCTATAGTCTAGTGTTCATAATTTTTGGGTGGCCATAACTTAAGAGAATCTAGTACTTCATGTTCAAATTACCCATGACCTAACTCTTGGAAAAAATTAATTAAATGCCAAATTAATTAGGAAAATTATAATTTTCTGGATTTAGGCTAAAAATGTCATGATAGGTCCCCATTAAATATATTAAGACTTTTTGATAAATATTTGGAGTATCTCTTATCATGTACATCATATAGCTTAGGATGGTCTGCATTTAGTAAAATTACAGAAATCATAATATGGTGCAAAATGAACCTAAGGATTTGGGAAATTTGTGAATTGATCGGTTAAGTAGAATGAATTCATCATCAGAGTCGTGATGAGGAGTGGGAGGTTAGACAAGTGGTAAGAGGTGCTCGGGGACGACGAAACATCGTCTTTCCCCGTGGAGAGAGAAAGAGTCAAAATACACTAGGGTTAGATACAGTACAATATGAAAGGGATTGGGAATTGGGTAACAACCAATAATAGAAGGTGCCTTGCGAAAGGGAGCTTTGGGCTTTCGCCCATCGTAGTTCCTAGTGCCCTTTGAGAGCCTTTCACGGGGTATGCCGGGGGCAGTCCTGGGCTAACCTAAACTGTAGGAAAAACATAATTGCAAGAGTAACTAGCATAAATAGGGATTCACTTCCACTCACCTCGATGTCTCGGGATGTTAGGATGGATCACTCGGGCAGTAGGCTCGGTGTATTGGTGATGGGAAGGATAGCCCGACGAGCTTTAGCTTGGTTGGTAATTGTGACGGACGGGATGGTCAGGGGAGCTTAGCTCAGTAGTTGATACATAAGTTGCATTTGCATAAAAATAAGGTGGTGGGTCTTCGGTATTGGACGATCGTTCACACCGACATCGATACGTTGACTCGGTAGTGTGGGATACTTGGCCAGGGAAAGTCTGGTGGATATGGCCAGCATAGTACGTGGAGACTATAGGTTGTGTCCTTCTAGAGGCGTACGTAAGGGCTAGGCCTGGTAGTGTTGATACCCTCTTAGGAGTGGGGGGGGCCGGCCCACTATCTCCGTTTGCCACTACGGAGGTTCCTGGGAGTGAAGCTAGCTGCCCAAATATGGGGAATTAAAGGTCTGTGCGCATAGAATCGTGTGTGTGAGTTACACTGTATGGACATAAATATTAACCCACATAACATAGCATTGCACATCATGACATCATCATTTAACCCTTATCTCTAAAGTATAAATCGGTATGAGACGGTTTATACATTAGGCCTTACAAAACGACCCCTTAGCATAAATGCTTGTGTGGGCAGGTCTATAAGTTAAGGTTATGCTTTATAATATCTTTTAAACTGCTTACAACTGACACCCTATCGTATAAATTGGTATGAGACTTTTTATACGATAGGAGCCTTGCAAAAGATCCCTTAGATTATAAGTCTGTATGAGCATTCTTATAAGTTAAGGTTACATGTTTCATATTATGCCTTTGTATACTTATGCTTATTCTGCATACTTTTACTACTACTATATGTTTACATAGAACTACTAGATTAGATCCACCGTCACGTGCCATTTTGTACTCTCCACTTTCCTAGCTTTCCTTTCCTTCTCCTCGCCCGGTGCCTAGGAGCCATGGGGGGAGGGGTAGAGGATGATAGGGCTTAGTATTTATGACTAATGGTTTTCGGACCACAACATTATAGGGGCTCTGAATGGGAGACAGGGACCAGCAGCACAGGGACCAGCACTAGCGGAGTACGGTGCGCTTGGAGGTGGGCCAGTCTAGTACCGGAGCACCAGTGACCAGCTCCGTGAGTGATTAGTCTTTCTTATAGCTTCCGCGAGATATTGTAGCGAGGATCTGATGTACTGGGCTTAAGCCCATTTATATTTCATCTGTACTGATCTTTTGCAGTACTCTCACTTTTCTATATTGATGGACTTGCTGTGATTTCACATTTTATATGATGTTTGTGGACTTATTTACATTTCAGTTTATGATTATTACTCACTCTTTGATTATCAGAAAAGCCGTCAGAATCGGCTTTTTATAGTGGTAGCCTTCCTGAGTGTCGGTGCCACCGCAAAACAGCGATTCTGGGCATAAGACCCCGGGGGTTTGAAGAAGAAAAAAAAGTGTCTTATAAGTGGTATCAATGGAGACCTCGATCGAAAAGAGAAGTAATCCACAAAAACCTTTGGCAACCCCCGCGCGAGCTTAGTTTGCGGACAAACTAGCAGCGGAAGCAGTGGTATGCCCATAAGGGAAATCACATGTAGAAGTCCATGTTACCCCTTTCTTTTATCCCATTTGTACGCTATCTAACAAATGGAATTTTCCTTGTAGCCTGCGATGAACCCTACTCAACAACAGGGGACACCTCAGGCTCCGAATATGGTTCCACCTCAGCCGGCTCCATCTCCGTTTCAGTAGACGAAGATGGGGCAAACACTGACGGTCATTCTAGAGGCCTTCAAAGCTCAGCAAGCCCCGACTCCACAGCCAAATCTCGGGGCCAACTGGATGAGTGTCTTCCGGGGACTTTCCCCTCCATCCTATATGGGGACACAGTCGATAGTTCGCACGGAGGAATGGTTAGATATCATCTATGAGATGCTTGCGGGGATTCGATGCCCCACTGAGGAGGCAGTTGCTTTAGCAGTCTCTTGCCTGGAGTCACATGGAAAGAGGTGGTGGAAGTCACAGCTAGACACCACTTTTACGGATATGGATTGTGCAGATATCTCTTGGGAGGAGTTCAGAGCATCACTCCTGGGACATTTCGTACCTTAATCGGCAAGGGAGAGTTGGAGGATACGTTCCTGCTGTTGAGGCTGGGGAACAGGACAGTGCTGGAGTATTATCAGGAGTTTACTCACCTAGCCCGCTATGTGGACTCTTATCAGTTGGATGACACTGGCTATGCCATAAGGTTCTACAAGGGGCTGCAAGACGACATGAGATAGGCCCTCCTCTTTGTCTCCGAGGGAAGCTTTGCCAGGATTCTTGAAATGGCCATGAAAAGGGAAGCGGATCAGCTTACAGTCAAGAGCCGGAAGAGACCGACTGACGATGCAGTGATTGGAGGTCGTAGAGACTGTCCTCAAGGCCAAGTCATTGGGGAAAGAAGGAACGAGGATCAACCTCGTCAGGAGATTGGACAGGAGTAGAGGAACCAGGGGTATTGGCTCCCCAGCCCTAACAGATGCTGGAGATACCGAGGACAGCAAAGCAGCACCGGTATGCTTCCAATGCAATCAATCGGGACATTTCAAGAGGAATTGTCTTATGAGGCGAGCACTCCCACCAGCACACCAGGGTGCCACACCTCCTCGGCAGTTTGGTGGCCGAAGACACGACCGAGGACGGGGATATCAGGGCAGAGACCATGGGCAAGAGAGGGAGCAGGTGTATGCTCTAGATCTTGTACAACCCCGGAACCCGGAGCAAGTTATAGCAGGTATGCCAGTACATTTAAATTCTTTCCTTCCTAAGAACTGGTTTCATAGGCATAGACTAGTTAGAAATTAAGAAAGGAAAAACTATAACTAGAACACTAAGATAATTAATTACCTAAGGCATAGTTTTCATCAGCGGCAAGCCCGCTCACACGCTCTTCGACACTGGTGCTTCACACTCGTTTGTATCAGAAGATTTTGTGAAAGAACTGGCAGGCGTAGATCGATTCACAAGAAAGATGATGAGGGTGTGCCTACCCGATGGATCAGAGCTAATGACCTCTTCTCATTGCAATATGGAGGCGTAGATCGGCAGGAAGGCATTTGAGGCACCAACGACGATCTTGAGGATGCCAGATTACGATATGATCCTGGGCATGACATGGTTGCACTAGAACCATGCCCAGATTGACTGCTTGGCGAAGAGGATCACCGTGAAGCACGGGGACTCCTTTATTGTTATCAAAGGTATTACACTAGCCCCCCACATCTTATTATTGTTTGTGCAGGCCGTCAAGGCCGACCTGCAGGGAGACAAAGTTTATCAGGTTCTTTTTGAGATGGTCGTGGCCAAGGACTCTATTTCAGATATTTCAGTGGTGCGGGACTTTGCCGATGTATTTCCGGAGAAGCTACCAGGGCAACCCCCACACCGGGAGAAGGACTTCCAGATTCAGCTCGTGCCCGGGGCTAAGCCAGCATCCAGAGCTCCTTATCGAGTGGACCCGAAGAAGTTGGTGGAGTTTTGAAGCCAGCTTCAAGAGTTAATGGAAGTCGGGTTTGTCCGGCCCAGCTCTTCACCATGGGGAGCTCCGATGCTATTCGTCAAGAAGAAGGATGGGACACTTCGGCTATGTATTGATTACCAGGCCCTGAACAGGCTGACGGTCTGGAATACGTATCCCTTGCCAAGGATAGACGAGCTATTTGACCAGCTGGAGGGGGCTCATTGGTTCTCAAAGCTGGACCTGAGATCCGGGTACTACCAGCTACGCATTCGGGAGGAGGAAATCCCGAAGACGGCCTTCTGCAATAGATATGGACTGTACGAGTTTACCGTGATGCCCTTCGGGCTCACGAATGCACCCTCTACGTTCATGACCTTGATGAACCGGGTGTTCGAAGAATATCTGGATGTCTTCGTAATCGTATTCATCGATGACATCCTTATTTATTCGAGGACTGAGGAGGAGCACGCGAGGCATCTGACTTTGACTTTGGAGAAGCTCCGAGAGCATAAGATGTATGCTAAGTTGGCTAAAGGAGGTGGCCTTTTTGGGCCATGTCATCAGTGGAGCAGGTTTGGCAGTAGATCCGGCGAAGTGTTGAAGCCAAAAATGACCTCAATGAGAGTTCGAAAATAGGGGTGCAGCCAACACCTACTTATCTCAAGCCTTGGCGGGTTACGAAGGACCTAGGACTGACCCAAAGCCTCAGTCAGGAGGTCCCACATCTTACCCGGAAGATCTCTGAGAGCTTCCCCTCCAAAGCCAAAAGTTGGGCTGGGAGCTCCTCAGAAAGAACTAGAGAATTAGAGAATAATGAAAGCTTGCTTTCTAAGGAGCCCTTATGGGTTTATTTATAGCCTTTGCTGACCTGAAATTACTGAAATATCCCTAGCTGGACTGCCAATAGCCGAATCCTGCTATCCTGGAATACTAACTACAGGCCCTGGGGGCACATGGGTAATTTTACCCGAGAGCAATTAGGTAATTTTATCCTGGACTCTGGGCCCCACTCGGCGAGAACCCTATGTCGAGAACCCTCTCGCCTTCGCTTGGCAAGAGCTAAAAAAAGGAGTGTCGAATGCCTCAGACCGAGCCAGCTCTCCCCTTCCGCGAGGCGCAAGCCTTCTCTTCGCCTCTTGGGCGGAAGTGGGTCTCAGCTAGCTGATGGTGAACATTCTTGCCTGCTTCTAGGCGGGAGCTTCTCCTAGGCGGGAGCTCTTCTGATCTGAAGCCCAAAGCTAGCTCGAAGCTAGTCCAATCCTGGCCATTGATGCCTCTGGGTCCCACTCATCGAATATGAGGTTGTACACAATCCCCACTCTTTTTGAGCGAGCTCTGCGCTCGAAAAGACACGTCCAACCCGTAAATATTCGCTGAGCATGTGTCATTCTGAAAAGGGAATCTTTTGGTGGGTCATCCCGTGACTATATATATGTGCTGATAGACGGCCGTAAATCTGCCCCTGACAGTCGCTGCTCCCTGTCTGAGCTCTCGCGTGGCTTTGCAATGCGTTCCGAACGTGTTGACAAGCCGCTCTCATAAGGCCTCAAAGACCGCATTAACGCAACGCAGGAGCGACCCCTGGCCAACAATGCTTTGGTTGCCCCCTGGCTGGCGAGAAAGGCGCCAGCCGCTGAGCCCTCCCAGCTAAAGAATAAGAAGAAGAAGAGGGCGAAAGCGGTCCAGCGGGACCTTCCGCGCGAGAACCGGGGCTCACCTACCCCAACCCCGAGCCATGCGGGTAATCCTTCCCCTTCGCAGAAGGTAAGTCTCTTCGACTTGTTGATTACCCAAATTACGAGCTGATTTAAGCGAAAGGATCGACAACTGACGCAATACTTCTCACAGGAGGCGGCTCAAGATGACGACGCCGAGTACCCGCTGGTTCCCCCGGACCCGTCCTCTCGCCCTCCCGAGGATCAACCATGGGTCACAGAGGCCGCTCCTCTGGCGGACCCCCTGAGAACTGCAGGTATCCTTTCCTCCCCGTCACTCCTTTCTAATTATTTCAATCACAGCTTTCCCAATTGTTGTACTGACTTCCCGCAACACCAGCTTTCGCCAACTCGGGTCTCGCCACCCGGAGGAACGAAACAATGGATGCTAACTTGCTCGCCCAAGTGGCTAATCCCGCCCAACTGGCGGGAGGGGTGGCTATCGAACCCTCTGTAGTCCCAAAGGAGGCCAGCCACCCCGCGAAAGAGGACAACTCCCCCTGCTTCCAGCCAAGCCAGGATCACCATACGCAAGACCTTTTGCCCGGGGCGAGAAAATCCTCTCCACCTTCTCTATGGAACTGAGGGGGAGTCTAGGCCTTCTCGCCTGCTGCCGGCCGGTGTCTCTCGCCATACTGTAGGTATGCGAGATATTTATCATAATCTTTACTTAGCTCTTGTCATAACCATGGAACTCTTTTGCTAGGGGATCCGGACTCGCGGGCGGGAGCCGACGAAGAATAAGAAGAAGAAGGAGAGGAAGGGTAGGATGTCGAGAGCTCCCCCTTCCCATCTTCTGATGAGATGGAGGAAATCCTGGATGGCGCTGGGAACATCAAAAAGCGGCGGAAGAAGCTTGCGGCTATCCTGTCCAAGCTCGTTCGGCGGGAGCGAGCCCACACTGCTGCGGCGAAAGAGCATCGCGAGATGGTGGAGCAGAGGCTTGAGGCCCTCGAGCGGGACTACTTCCCCAGTGAGACGGAGCGGCCGGATAAGCCTACCGCCGAGTCGTCCCCTAGGCGATGCATCGCGCGGATTCGAGACCAGGCACGCCGGATCAACCTCGGCTACACCACACTATCCTCCTACTTCAACCCGCGGGCTCCTCCGAGAACAAGACGGCTAGAGCGAGGATGATGGCGCTGGGAGCCGTACTAAATGGCGCAGTCTCGCCCCCCTGCTCCCCATCTTCTTGCCTACCCTTCTCGCATGTACCCCTTTTTTCTTTTTGCTATCTAATTTGAAAGACTGCTTAACTTTATGATTATTATTTGTTATGGAGCTCTCGCCCGACGAGAGCTCCCTTTCTATTTTTGTTTCTGCTGCTCTGTTTCATGCTATTATTTTGGTGTTTGCGCGAACCCAAACCGCCTGTCCGTCGCTGTCATCTAAGGGCTGGAACCTTGTCGCTGGCTTAGGCGCTCGAGGCGTGTCAGAGTGGAAAACGAAGAGCCGTTTCCTCGGGACGTGACAACTGTACCCCTGCCGCCTTTTTGGGAAAGTCATTATTACCACGATTAATTATAAATAGGCCGATCCACCCACCACATTTATTTCTCTTATCCGGAACCCTTATCTTCCTTCTTGCTACTTTCGCGCCTTGTCGAGACCTTCCCTCGCTTCCGCCACCTTATCTTGTTCTCGCGTTTATCCCCGAGCTTTCGCCTTCAATTTTCGACCACGGTGCCTGGCGAGAACGAAGGGTGCTCCCACTGTGCGGAAGCTTTCCGGAGGCACCAGTTCCCCCCTTGTCGTTTAACCATGGATGAGTACCAACTGATCACCTCCCGCTACATCCCCGTCGACTTCACCGCGAGAAACCTCGACAAAGATGATAGGGTGAATCGCGCGGGAGAGGGGGAGCTCGCCATCCCCCTCAAACATTTCGAGGTGGGCTTCCGTCTCCCCCTCTTGCCCGAGATGCGTCAGGCCCTCCGCTATTATGGAGTTGTTCCCGCACAGCTCAATCCCAACTCGGTCACAATCCTGGTAGCATTTATCAACTACTACGATCCAAGAGGATTGAGTTCAGCCTCCCCATCTTCTAGAAGCTGTTCATCTTCCGGGCTAAGAGTGGGGTGGTCTTCTTCACCGGGAAGTTGCTCAAGACCACTGGTCTCGCCAACAAGAACCACCACTGGGGAGAGAGGTTCGTCTTCGTTTCCGACGACTTCGGCAACGTTCCTCTCACGCCCGTTCAATATGACGACGCCGCCTGTCACAACCCGCATTTTCTCCGAATTCAGGAATTATCAGAGTATGAAAAAACACGCGTCATGATGCCACGTCGAGCAGGGGATAACTGCTGACGCTCAGGCAAAACCATCTACCTTACTTTATGAAAAAAAAATCATGAGTTAAATGATTAGAAAATCAGTTATATTTTAGAGGTCGTATCTCTCGGCTCGGTGGATCACCTAGTCCACAGTTAAAAACTATACTTATACGCTGCGGAAAAATACTTTATTCTAGATTGACATCCTAAGGAGTGCATAAGAGCCCCAAGAGGACCACTTATGCTATGCAAGACTCTACATTCAATTTATATTATATATAAGAAAACGATCTTTATACGTTGTTTGAAAAATAGTGATTTAGTTTTATAAAACATGCTGATCATGCGATATACTTATAATAATTATTGTAGTTTAAAAATAACTAGCAACCTAGCATAAATCCTCCCCAGAGCAAGTAGACTATCTCCAGAAAATGGTAGCAGCAAAAGTAATATATCTAGTACAAAGGTAAAAACTACCAGTGGGCGCCAACAACCTGACACGAACCCACTGGCAAATATGTATGTCTGTAAGAAAAGTACAGAAAAAACTACCTCACTAACAAAGCAACAGGATCTCCAAAGTCCAAGTGACCACCAGCAACACCACCGCAACCTAGCCACCAAACTGGCTACTGCTCAGAACCTGAGGCATTCAAAAGAAGAAAGAATACCTCAGCAAGCAAAACAAGGAAAAACTGTATGAAAGTGTCAACCAGGGGATAAATGAAAGAGGTAAACACACAGCAGTAAAAGTCACAACTGCCCAAAGCAAGACAACAAGAAATGCACTAAGTGCGAGGAAACAACATCAACCCTTCCCAGAAACTACATCCTGCAGAGTCTACTAAGCTACCAAGAGCCCAAAGTGCTGCAATCTACCAAGGAAGAAACATCTAACACCCTAAGTTGTGGGAGATGGTAGTAGAAAAAACATACAACATGGATCCGGGTTGAAGGCAAACTCAGTCCCCCAACCACTATTTCCAACAATGCTCAAGGGTCTACATATGAAAACACAAGGGACCTTCCACCCCCTTGCCCAGCCCGTACCTGGTGCAAGATATAAGAAAAAGAAAGGGTGGCCTTGCTAAATTACACAACACCTCCCCCATAAAGAGCTTCAAACCACCACTACCAACCACGACCCACGATTCGGCTTTTAGGAAAGAAAAACATGGCCGACAAGGAAACCCAAAACATAAACAAGGAATTCACTCGGGAACAAAAATTGAGGTAGGGAAAAAGTGTTGAAATGACTCAACACGGCTTGGCATTGAGTGGGGCCCACTCAAAGCCTACCTAGACCTTGGCGTTGAGTGAGCTAGCCTCACTCAGCGCCAGAACAAGATGGCGTTGCGTGAAGTTCACTCACTCAACGCCTCCTGCAAGAACAACTCTGGCGTTGAGTGAGCTAGCCTCACTCAACGCCAAACCAGCCATGGCGTTGAGTGAGGTACACTCACACAACGCCCTGGTACTTAACCACAAACAGAGAAAGTGGCGTTGAGTGAGCTGGCCTCACTCAACGCCAAAACAACAATGGTGTTGAGTGAAGCTCACTCACTCAACGCCCTTACACTTAGCCGCAAAAGAGAACTTCGGCATTGAGTGAGTCCACCTCACTCAACGCCAAAACAGTAATGGCGTTGAGTGAGGTTCACTCACTCAACGCCCTGGCACTTAGCCGCAACAAGGAAATTCTTGTGGCGGTTAGTGAGCTGACCTCACTCAACGCCAAAACAGCAATGGCGTTGAGTGAGGTCGTCTCACTCAACGCCAGAAGTTCTGGCCGCGTAGAAGGGCTATGGCGTTGAATGAGTCTACCTCACTCAACGCCAAAGTAGAAATGGCGTTGAGTGAGGTCAACTCTCTCAACGCCATGGGACTTGGCCGCAAACTTGCCTTCGGCGTTTAGTGAGGCCACCTCACTCAACGCCAAACCAGGAATGGCGTTGAGTGAGGTCAACTCACTCAACGCCAAAGTACTTAGCCTTAGAAAAGGCTATGGCGTTGAGTGAGCACACGTCACTCAACGCCAAAGTACTTGGCTGCACAGAAGCGACAGTGTTGAGAGAGTCCACCTCACTCAATGCCAAAACCGAAATGGCATTGAGTGAGGTTGACTCACTCAATGCCAAAACACTTAGCTTCTCAGGAAAACCACGGCGTTGAGTGAGCTTGCCTCACTCAACGTCAAAACGGAAATGGCGTTGAGTGAGGTCGACTCACTCAACGCCAAAATACTTAGCCGCTAGCAGGGGCTGTGGCGTTGAGTGAGTCCACCTCACTCAACGCCCTAGTACTTAGAAAGAAAATTTTGACTGGCTACAGCTGCGGCGTTGAGTGTATGCACCACACTCAACGCCAAACCCGCAAAGGCTTTGAGTGTGTGCACCACACTCAACGCCGGCCAGACAGAATCCAAAAAGGCTCTATCCAACAAACACAGCAGACACACCCTTTCTCTCTCTCTCTCTCTCGGCTTCACCCGCAAGCCACCAACCAGACAGCAATCTGGAGTTTAACTGATGGCATTACGCCGACGGGTTGAGCACCAACAGTACAGACAAGGGGGGGGGGGGGCTCATAGGAGAATCTAAGCCCTAAATTCAGCAAGAAAAAGAGAACATGTTTGGCTTCTACCCTAGGGCTAACCGGGAATTTTCAGAATTTCAAGAAAATAACAATGGCAAGGGCAAGAACACAACTTGCCTCGATTTCCAGCGAAGCTTGGACGGCTTTCCCTCCTCTTTACTTAGCACTAACAGCAGCAACACCTAAAAGCATACTCCCGTACATTAATGGCGGAAAACCTCAAGACCTAAATCCCCAAATCTCCTAAAACTCCACGAAAATCGAATTTCTTACCGTCGAAACGTAGATCTGAGCGAGAGCAAGACAACGCCGCTTTCGGAATCGAAATCCATCCACGAACACTCCCGGAATCACCGTCCGAAGGCTAGGGCAGCCCGTCGCTTCCTCCTCTGATTTCCGCGAACAGGAGCAGCGGTTTTCTTTTGGTCTCGGGAAGGAGGAAGGAGAAGTGGGCCCGCCACTTCTTAATAAAGCTTTTATAAATGCTTAGCCATGTCGGTTCAGCCTAACTGCAGCCCAGCCGCCAGTTCACTCAGCTAAAAAATCAAATTTCTAATTTGATTTTACTAATAGCACACCCAAAACGACGCGAAAATCGAACTATCTCGGAATTCAACGAAATTCGCACCGTAGCTAAATACCAACGCTACGAACACAACGGCGAAGTAGAAATTAACTTTCGACGAATAGAACTCGAGTTATAACCTCCTAAAGCCAAAACACAAGCATCCCCCAAGAGGCCACACCGGGTCACCCAAAACAACTCGGCTTGCTAGGGAGACCTTACCCATAGGCTTCAAAATAGGCCACTCAGTTCTAAGGAGCTAAACCACACTCAGAAAATGGCACAAACAACGAAGACGCGTCATCGTAACGCCAAACGAGAATAAAAATAGTCGCCGAAAAAATTGGGGGCGTTACACCGCCTACAAGCTGCCCACCTTAGGGTCGTGCGAGAGCGCCCTCCTGGAGTTCTTTGGAACCAAGGACTTCGACGTCCAATTCCTCAGGCGGGACGTCAAATCTCTCCTGCCCGTGCCTCCTTGCGAAGGTATGGTCTCGTCTTTAACTTGGCATTCCATACTCTAAAATGTATCGATGAATGTTGTCAACTTTGCAGGGGAGCGGGAAATCCCTCGGCGCCAGCCGTTTGCCGAGACTGGGGCTGCGAGAGATCCTCTAGCTCTCGCCAAATCTGTTGCTCTCGCCTGCCGAGATGAGCCAGCTCCACCTTCTCAGTCAGGCGCCGGGAAGCGAAAGCTCGATGCCTTTTTGTCCAGGGCTCTGAAAAGACCCAAGCCAACCGCTGCTCACAAGGGGAAGTCTGTGGCGGCCTCTCCCTCCCGTCCTGACGTCGAGAGCCGATATCTCGCCGAGGTCCTTTCGGCAACCTGGGAGATGACCACTGCCACCGGAACCACCGTTGGGGCCCCTGCCAAGAGCCTGCCAGCCGCAGGCGGGGCTGGTGACGAAAGGGCGGCCGACAAAACCTCTTATCAGGCCCCTCCCAAGAAGGTGCCGCAGGGGCACTGGAATTTTGTCCTCGGCGTGAAGTGCCTAGATGCGGAAGGGAAACCTCTTCTCCAGTGGGATCTTGAGGCCAACAAGATCTCCCTCTCGACCTCCTCCCCAGCTGGGCGGAGGGGGAAGAGATCACTGGCGATGCTTTCGCGCTGGGCTACAACCTTTATAGCCGAGAGGACGCCAGTATCTTCGATCAGCTTTCCACCCGGCTCCTGGACCTTGAATCCATCCGGGCCTTACTACGCGAGTTTGAGCTTGCGCACATGTGCGCGCGCTGGAGCATCACCATCGACCATAACTTTGGCGAGATGCTTAAGGCGCGGGACCAGGCGGTAGCATAAAAGGCCGAGCTGGCGGATGCCCAGCGACTGTTGTCCTTGCGCCCGTCGGAAGAGGTAAGCGAGATCTTCCAAGGTGCTTGCTCTCGCCTCTTTAATTCTCAGGCCATTCCTCTAGTACTGACTGATTTATTCTTCACGCAGGATTCTGCACAGAGCGCGGTGCTCCACGCACAGCTGGCCGGGGTGGAGTGCGAGAACGTGCTGCTAAAGGCTAACTCCGGCGCATGGAGGCGGCTGCGGCTGCGGTCCCGCATCCTCCCCCGCTGGATGAGAGGCTGAGGAGCCGCAACTTATCAGAATATGACATCGACAAGCTCCTTCAGATCAACGCCCAAGAGACGGCCAGGCTGACGATAGAGGCGTTGTGGGACGTGGGGTGCTTGAACGAGGGCGACAAAACCATCGTCTCCCACCAGCTCCTACCCTGGCTCTTCTCGCCCATCCCTAAGCCCCCGGGTGCACCCGACTCCCCGCCCACAGATGTCCTGCGAGCTCCCACTATTGCTGGCGAGACATCTGGGGAGGGCTCTGGCGAGAGCTCCAACTAGAGCTCTAGCGAGAGCTCAAGTAAGGGGTATAGTGCATCCCCCTGATGGGTTTCTCCCCCCTTCCTCTTTTTTTTTGCTTTTGTAGTGCGCGTGATCTTCTTTGTCCCTTTGTAACTGTGATTTCATTTTGAAGGTTTAAGTGTAAATGTTTGTATGTAATTTATTTTTACCTCTGAACGGTGCCGAATGTTTCTCAAGCATGCTTCCATCGAGGCCCTTGGCCCCCCTAGGATAGTCTCCCTTGGCGATCAATAGGTGGGAACCTGCCGAGAGCTCGAGTCATGACGCTCCATTTCGTTGTTCTGCCGAGAACCTTTTGCCGAAAGCGTTATCCGTAGGTTATTAAGGGGAGGGCTCCCCCCTTTCGTCTTGCACAAGCGAACGAAGCCTTTCGCCTAGGGGCTTCTTGCCGTCGCGCAAAGGACCCCTCGTTGAAAGCCTTCCCGCCGGGAACTCCTTTTGCCGAGAACCTCTTGGCCGAGATCTCCTGGCCGGGACTTCTCTTGCCTGAGGAGGTTCTTCACCTCTTTGTTCCGCCTACTAGGTATGCCTCTTGTCCTGCCCCGAAGACCCAGTCAGCGAGTTCACACAGGTTCGAGCCTCGTTCGGGATAGTGGGAACATCCAATGCTGAAGTACCTACGGGAACTCATCCACGAACTAATCCTTTCCCCCTTGGTGTGCTACCGCCCTGCCCAGCTAATGAGAGCCTGAGCAGCGAGTCTACCTGGGGCCGAGCAGCACTCGGGGTCCCTTACCCCCACAGGTGAGCCTTTGGACCTGCCAGCTAGATGAGAGCCTGCGCAGCGGGTCTGCCTGGGGCCAAGCCAGGCTCGGGGTAGTGCATGTTTTTCTGAGCTGAAGTATCATTGAGAACCTTTCCAAGAACCAAATCAAAGAACCAACCCTTTCCCCCTAGGTGTGTCTACCAACCTGCCCAGCTAATGAGAGCCTGAGCAGTTAGTCTACCCAGGGCCGAGCAGCACTCGGGGTCCCTTACCCCCACAGGTAAGCCTTCAGACCTGCCAGCTAGATGAGAGTCTACGCAACGGGTCTGCTTGGGGCTGAGCCAGGCTAGGGGTAGTGTAAGTTTTTCTGAGCTGAAGTATCATTGAGAACCTTTCCAATAACCAAATCAAAGAACCAACCCTGCCTACCACCCTGCCCAGCTAATGAGAGCCTGAATAGTAAGTCTACCCGGGGCCGTGCAGCACTCAGGGTCCCTTACCCCCATAGGTGAGCCTTTGGACCTGCCAGCTATATGAGAGCCTGCGCAGCGGGTCTGCCTGGGGCTGAGCCAGGCTCGGGGTAGTGCACATTTTTCTGAGCGGAAGTATCATTGAGAACCTTTCCAAGATCCAAATCAAAGAACCAACCCTTTCCCCCCAGGTGTGCCTACCGTCCTGCCCAGCTAATGAGAGCCTGAGCAGCGAGTCTACCCGGGGCCGAGCAGCACTCGGGTTCCCTTACCCCCACAGGTGAGCCTTCAGACCTACCAACTAGATGAGAGTCTGCGCAGCGGGTCTGCCTGGGGCCGAGCCAGGCTCGGGGTAGTGTAAGTTTTTCTGAGCTGAAGTATCATTGAGAACCTTTCCAAGAACCAAATTAAATAACCAACCCTTTCCCCCCAGGTGTGTCTACCGTCATACATAGCTAATGAGAGCCTGAGTAGTGTGTCTACTCGGGGCCGAGCAGCACTCGGGGTCCCTTACCCCTACAGGTGAGCCTTCGGACCTGCCAGCTAGATGAGAGCCTGCAGAGCGGGTCTTCCTAGGGCCGATCAAGGCTCGGAGTGGTGCAAGTTTTTCTGAGCTGAAGTATCATTGAGAACCTTTCCAAGAACCAACCCTTTCCCCCCAGGTGTGCCTACCGCCCTGCCTAGCTAATGAGAGCCTGAGAAGCGAGTCTACCCGGGGCCGAGCAGCACTCAGGGTCCCTTACCCCCACAGGTGAGCCTTCAGACCTGCTAGCTAGATGAGAGTCTGCGCAGCGGGTCTGCCTGGGGCCGAGCCAGGTTCGGGTTAGTGCAAGTTTTTCCGAGCTGAAGTATCATTGAGAACCTTTCCAAGAACCAAATCAAAGAACCAACCCTTTCCCCCCAGGTGTGCCTACCGCCCTGCCCAGCAAATGAGAGCCTGAGCAGCGAGTCTACCCAGGGCCGAGCAGCACTCGGGGTCCCTTACCCCCACAGGTGAGCCTTCGGACCTGCCAGCTAGATGAGAGCCTGCGCAACGGGTCTGCCTGGGGCCGAGCCAGGCTCGCGGTAGTGCAAGTTTTTCCGTTCCACTCCAGCTTTAAGACATACAAGCAAACAATGGATAAATAAGAACATTGTAATAAATTTTTAACTTTGAATATACAATTTCACCTTCCCCCTCTCATGGGTAGAAGCGCTTTAAGTCATCGCCGCTCCAGGTGTGGCTCATGGATCTACCCTCCACATCCTGGAGGTGATAACCTCCTGTCCTAAGGACCCTCTCGACAATGCAGGGCCCTTCCTAATTTGAGTTGAGCTTGCCCACGGTGGCTGACCTCCCCGCCGCATTGACCTTCTTTAGTACCAGGTCTTCTTCAGCGAATTGCTTGATCCTGATATGCTTATCGAAATACTTTGCCATCCGCCACTTGATCTCCTCCTGCCTGATGACTGCGACATCGCACAACTCTTCCACCATGTCCAATGAGAGGCGTATCCCCCCTTCATTATCCAACCTCCAAGCCTCATCTCCTTCACCCGCGGCCGTGACCCGCGAGGATCGAACCTCAAACTCCACTGGAAGGACCGCCTCACACCCATGGGAAAGCTTGAAGGGGGTCTCGCCAGTGGCCGTGTTCGGGGTCGTTCGTAAGGCCCACAGAACTGAGGGGAGCTTCTCCACCCAGTTCCCCCTCAAGTTCTCCACCTTCTTTTTGAGTAAGTTCACAATGATTTTGTTCGCCACCTCCACCTGGCCGTTGCTCCGGGGGTGGTGGATGGAGGCAAACCTGAGGTCTATCCCCAGTTGGGTGCAGAAGCTGATGAACTCTTCGCTGGCAAACTGGGGACCATTATCCGTTATAATTTCTTGGGGTAGCCCGTGTATACATATGATCTCCCCCCAGACGAAGTTCCTAATAACCTGTGAGGTGACCTTGGCCAATTCCTTGACTTCCAGCCACTTCGAGAAGTAATCAATCATGACCAAGAGAAACCTCCTCTGCCCACTGGCCGGAGGAAAATGCCAGACCAGATCCATCCCCCAGATGGCGAAAGGCCATGATGACGTGATGGTTCGGAGCCTTTGAGCGGGCAAGAGCTGGAGGGGGGCGTACAACTGACATTTTCGGCACCTCTTTGCAAATTCCATCGTTTCCTTCCCCAGGGTCTGCAAGAAGTACCCCTGCCTTACCACCCTTGCTTCCAACGTTCTTCCTCCTGAGTGGCTGCCGCACTCGCCCGAGTGTACCTCCTCCTGGATCCTCGAGATCTCCTCTTTAGTCACACATCTTGTCAGGAGCCTTGACAACATTTTTTAGTGTAACCGCCCTTCGAGCATTAGGTAGTGAGCTGCCTTGTGCTTGAAGCTCTTGGCATCCTTAACCCCTTTTGGAAGCTTGCCAATGGACAGGAAGGTCACCAAAGGGTCCACCCATGAGGGTCGCCAATCCACCTCAATCAACTCTCCTTATTCGATTGCTGGTCGAAACAACTCGGTCAGGGTTCCTCCCCCCGAGGCCCAAACTTAGCCAGCCGATCGGCTGCTGCACTTTCTTCCCTGGGGACGTGTTGGATTGAGAATGTCTGGAACCCTCCGATGATCACCCTCACCTTGGACAAGTACTTCACCAGGGTGGGCTCCCGAGCTTCGAACTCCCCTCGGATCTGCGAAGCTACCACTAGTGAGTCTGTAAAAGCCTCCACATCTTGGATCTCGAGCTCTTTTGCCAAAAGAAGGTCGGTTATCGCGGCCTCATACTTCGCTTGATTATTGGTCACCGCAAAGTGCAAGACCACTGCCTGTTCTATAGTGACCCCCTGGGGGCTTATCAACACCACTCCTCCCCCAAGGGAATGCTTTCCCGAAGCCCCATCAACCATCATCCTCAACACTCCCTGGGGTCGCGACTCCTCTGCCCCAACCTCAACAACATAGTCTGCCAGGAAGTCAGCCATCGCCTGTGCCTTGATGGAGAGCCTTGGCACGAATGAGATATCGAACTCACTCAGTTCGATGGACCACTTGGCCAACCTGCCCGAGTGCTCCACCTCTTCGAAGATCTTGCGAAGAGGATGGTCCGTCACCACCCTGATTGAATGTGCTTAGAAATATGGCCGGAGCTTTCTTGCCGAGACGATTAGAGCATACGCCAGCTTCTCTAAGATGGGGTAGCGAAGCTCCGCCTTATTTAAGATCCGGCTAATTTAGTAGATGGGCAGCTTCTTCTTCCCCTCTTATCTGACCAGGACAGAGCTCACGGCCTCTGCCCCTACCCAGAGATACAAGGCTAGGTCTTCCCCCTCCTTTGGGCTTTGGAGTAGCGGAGCTTGGGAGAGCTGTCTTTTTAGCATTTGGAAAGCTTCTTCACACTCGACGGTCCATTCGAACCTTTGTTTACCTCGCAGCACCTTAAAGAACGATGAGCATTTATCCCCCGACCTGGAGAGGAACCTGCTTAGTCCGGCCAACGTGCCTGTCAAGCGCTGGACCTCCTTAGCATTGTGTGGTGATTCTAACTCTAGGATGACCTTCACCTTATCCGGGTTAGGCTCTACCCCTACCGGGTTAAAAAGATTCCTAAGGAACTTCCCGCTGCTTGCCCCGAAGACACACTTTAAGGGGTTCAGCCTCATCTTGAACTTCCGCAGGGTGGCGAACGTCTCCTCCAGGTCCCGCAGGTGCGAATCCACACACTTGCTCTTGACCATTATATCATCAACGTATACCTCCAGGTTCCTCCCCCTCTGACCCTGGAAGACCCGATCCATCATGCGTTGGTATGTAGCCCCTGCGTTTTTCAACCCAAAGGGAATAATCTTGTAGCTGAAGTATCCCTCCCTCGTGATGAATGAGACATCCTTGACATCGAGGTGGGGGGGGGGGTGCATCCAGATCTAGTGATAACCTAAAAAAGCATCTAGGAAACTCATAATAGAAAAACCGACGGCTAAATCAACCAGCGCATCGATCGAGGCAGGGGGTAGCAATCCTTGGAGCATGATTTATTTAACAAAGAAAAGTCAATACACATACACCATTTCCCCCCCTTTCTTAACCATTACCGCGTTGGATATCTAACCTGGATACTGGATCTCCGAGATGAAGCCGGCCTCCAGGAGCTTCTTGACTATCTGACAGGTTCTATATCAATAGAAGGCAGAATGTTTTCAAAATGTTTGGTAACTGAAACTTACTATTTGCAGCCCAAGGTGGTTTTCACTTTCATGCCTAAGTTCATTTTGTCTTCTTGTGCTACCTTGGTTTTTGTCATGACCTAGTCATGACAAAACCACTCTTAGGGGTCTAGTTGTTTGAGAGATGTTACAAAAGATGACCGAGCAGGGTACATGGTAGACTCAAACTAGCGACCAAGTCAAGGCGACAACTAAGAGGGATAGTCGCTAGCTTGGAATTTGTCTCTTTAAAGAAAGGATCCAAAGGCTCAGCTCGATGTCCAGGAAATGAGGTGGTCATGATCTTTTGCGAGATTTTGAAAGTTAGATCCTTGTACCCCTCCTCCTGCGACTAGCTCGTTGCAACATGGGAGTTAGAGTCAGCTATGAGAGAGGCTAATTCTCACCTTTTCTTTTAGTCTCCCTTGGTAAGTATTTCTATCTGGTAACCTTTGGCTACTCCCTTTCTGTTCCATATTCGAATTGCGTATCAAGTTTCGGAATGAAACTTCATTTTAAAGGGAGTGCCTATAATGCCCCTGAATTTTCGATAATTATTTTAATCCCTTTAGTGGTGTATTAATGATGTATGGGCGTTACATTGACACATGGTTAGCGGTACGTCATTGTTAGTGCGAGATTTTGTTCGTTAGGGGCGAGAGGGCTAGTTTTTAGACTCATCGAAATTAGAGTTTTTGACTCGAAAAATTAAAGTAATTAAGTTTAAGCGTGTTTGTGAAGTGCGAACTGGGCATTTTTGGAGACTCGGTGAATTTATAAGGATGTTTTGTTGTTTTAACTTCAGGGAATTTTTAACCCGAGTTTGGTTTGTTAGATCCTGATTTCGACTTCGACTTTGAATTCGTAGCTCCTCGAGCTTTGTGGCGATGGTCCTCATCTTCTGGCGGATGGGGCGAGTCCAGTGGTCCAGGTTTAGTCAGTGGCAGGCCACATCCGCATCAATGCCCGGCATGTCCACCGCGCTCCAAGCGAAGATGTCGACGTTGCCTTGGATGCAGGCCCGCACTCGCTCCTAGTCCTCCGGACTTAAGCCCCCGCTGACCCACACCCTATGCACCTTCCCTTCTCTAGTGAAGACCTCCATATCCACTACATCCTCAGCCGGCTCCAGCCGCGAATGCTCCCAGCCGGACCTCGCCTCTTCCTCTTGCTCAAACTCCTCATCCCCTCTTGCTTCTTCAACCTCCATTGTCTCCTCCAGGCTCTCCTGCTGCTACGGTTTGACTTCCATGCCCCTCTAGGCCTCCTTCACAACTACTTCCCCTACTCCTCGCTCCTCCTCTACCTCCATCACCTCCTCCAGGCTCTCCTGCTGCTGCTGTTCGACTTCCACGCCCCTCTGGGCCTCCCTCTCTACGTCTTCTCCCACTCACTCCGTTTGCCGATCTTCTTGCGGCTCTGACTCCCCATCCCTCTAGACCTCCTTCCTAACTCCTCTCTTCTCTTCCAGGCTCACTCCCTCCTCTCTAACACCTTCCTCCTGCTCTGTCATCTCCTTCTTCAGATATTCTGCCTCTGCCATCCAAGACACGGTGTTAACTGCCGTAACATAACACTACCTCGCCACCTTCAGGTCCCCCCTGATCCTAACCTGCACCCCTCCGTTGTTCAACTTGAGGCACTGATGGAACGAGGAGGGGACGCAGTGAAAGGATCTGATGAGGGGGCGCTCGAAGATGGTATTGTAACTGCTCGGGGCATCCACTATAACGAACCTACAGTTCCGTGACACGCCCCCAGCTTCACGTGCAGACCTACTCCTCCTTCTACCTCCTTCCTCTCTCCAGAAAACCCGAACAGCGGTCCATCCGAAGACAAGACCCTCTTCCCTTCCACCTTCATCTCGTCGAAGGCCTTCTTGAAGATCACATTCACGGATCTCCCGTTATCCACCAGTATCCTGGAGACCGTGAAGTTCTCCACTGCCGTTTGGATCACAAGAGCGTCACAGAACGGATCCTCATAGTCCTGCATGTCTGCTGATGAGAAGGTGATTTTTCATCTGGAGGGGGAGCCAGGGAGGTCGAGGCGACCCCCCTTTGGTACATGGTCTGAAGGCTCCCCTTCCGAATCGCGTCAATCCCAACTCCTCCATGGATCACCCTGATCCCCCCCTGGTCCCCACGTCTGCCCTATCCTCACACCAGTCTTCCCCTTCTCCCTGCTGCACTTCTACGATCCTTACTGGCGGATCCTGCCTTTCCAACCCCCTAGCTTCTCTCATCTCCAAGAACTCTGGGCAGGTGGTCGTTGCGTTACCTTCCTCCTGGTGGAAGTCACAAAGGAGCAACGCCGCCCTGCCTCATCTTCCTTCTCCACCTCCCCTTCTTATGGCTCCTCCTCGAATTCCTCTCCTGGCTCCTCTACCTCTGCCAACTTCCATCGCCTCTTGTTGTGCCGGAAGGTGACCCCTTGGGCCCTGCCTCCAAGCCGGCAGATCGAACCTCCTCGGCTCCCGGAAGTTGTCTCTTCCCTGGAAACCTCCTCCTTGGCACTGGGGGCGACCCTCCTGGGGCCTCCAATCCAGCCGGTTATTTGGATCCCTGCCCCCCATCCATGATGTCGCCCCTGCCCTCGAGGCTCATTCCTCCTCCTCTCTTCTCTTGGCTCCCTCTGCTCTCTCTGATCCCTTTGCCTTCCTGTTGTTGGTTCCTTCAAATCGTCCTCCACCAACCGGGCCAGCTTCCTGGCAAAAGCCGGATTGGCCCTCTCAAAGTCTATCTCCTTCACCGCCCTCTCCATGAGCTCCTCAAAGGAGAGGGGGGCACTCTCTTCAACTCCATGCTGAAGAATCCCGGTCTGAGCCCCAGGGTAAAGACGAGCATCAGTGCGTACCCTGGGACCTCCTGGACCAGGAGGATCTCTTCCTGAAACCGGTCAACGTAATGACCCATCGTCTCATCCTACTTCTGCCTCACTGCAAACAGGCTCTCCGCCTCTTTCTTCCGTTTCTTCGATGTTGAGAACCTCAACAAGAAACCTCGGCGCAAATCCTCGAAGCTGTAGATTGAACTCGTCGGCAACTGGTGGAACCAGTCCCGGACCTTCTCCTTCAACGTGATGGCGAACAAACGACACTTGAAGGTATCCATCATATGCCTTATCGAGACCACATCTTCGAACCACTGCACATGCTATACAGGGTCATCTTTCCCCGAGTAGTACGACATGTTGGGCTCCCAGAACCCCTCCGGCACCGGAGCCGAGATGATGTGCTCACTGAAGGGGCTCTCGCCACCTGCCTTCCGAGAGGGCACCTCTCGCGGCCTCGGCTGGCTGGCCCGATCCGTGAGACCGTGCCCAGGGAAGAGCTTTCGCACCGTGGCCTCCCTCTCGCCAACCTCTGTTGGAACCTCCTTCCCGGGGCGCTGGCCTGGGAGGAGCTCCCGCGCTGCAACGTCCCTCTCGCCGACCTCCTCCAGGACCTCCTTCCCGGGATGCTGCCCAGGGGCATTCTCTCCCAAGAGCAGGACCACCTCCACTAGAACCTGAGGGGTCGCCCACTCGCTCCTCACCGAGAAGGCCAGGTTGATGGTCTGGAGGACCTCTCGCCTAAAGTCTTATAGTATCTTCCTTGTTGTCTCCTCTCCCCAGGTGGGGGAATCTCCTGAGCCAGACTCTTCACTTTCACCTCCATCCATGGGACCAAACTCAAGGCTTTCTTGTATCATCTGCTTTCCACGCTCACCGCACCAGAACTGTTGAAGCAAAAAGTACCTCAACAAGAGTTTGAAAATAGGGGTGCAGCCAACACCTACTTCTCTCAAGCCTCGACTGGTTACGAAGGACCTAAGACTGACCCAAAGCCTCAGCTGGGAGGTCTCACCTCTTACCCGAAAGATCTTTGAGAGCTTCCCCTCCAAAGCCAAAAGCTGGGCTGGGAGCTCCTCAGAAAGTACTAGAGAATTAGAGAATAATGAAAGCTTGCTTACTAAGGAGCCCTTATGGGTCTATTTATAGCCTTTTGCTGACCTGAAATTACTGAAATACCCCTAGCTGGCCTGCCAATAGCCGAATTCCGCTGTCCTAAAATACTAACTGCAGGCCCTGGGGGCACATGGGTAATTTTACCCGAGGGCAATTAGGAAATTTTACCCTGGACTCTGGGCCCCACTCGGCGAGAACCCTATGTCGAGAACCCTCTCGCCTTCGCTTGGCGAGAGCTAAAAAAGGAGTGTCGAATGCCTCAGACTGAGCCAGCTCTCGCCTTCCGCGAGGAGCAAGCCTTCTCTCCGCCTCTTAGGCAGAAGCGGGTCTCAGCTGGCTGATGGTGAACATTCTCGCCTGCTTCTAGGCGGGAGCTTCTCCTAGGCGGGAGCTCTTCTGATCTGAAGCCCAAAGCTAGCTCGAAGCTAGTCCAATCCTGGCCATTGATGCCTCTGGGTCCCACTCAGCGAATATAGGGTTGTACACGAAGGTCCAGACAGTACGAGATTGGACACCGCTGAAGACCATCACGGATGTTCGGAGTTTCTTAGGACTTGCCGGTTATTATCGGAAGTTTGTAAAGGGGGTTCTCTCAGATTGACCTCCCTCTTACGTCCCTGACGAAGAAGGAGTCTCCTTTTATTTGGACGCCACGATGCGAGTCTGCCTTTCAGGAGCTGAAGGATCAGCTTACCTCGTCCCCCCATCCTTGCTCTTCCATCTAGGAAGGAAGGATTCCAGGTGTACACGGATGCTTCCTATCAGGGGATGGGTGCTGTTCTGATGCAAAACGGGCACGTGATAGCCTACATCTCCCGTCAGCTGAATAAACATGAGTAGAACTATCCGGTGCACGACTTGGAGATGGGGGCAGTTATATTTTCTCTAAAGATCTGGCGACAGTACCTCTATGGGGTTCACTGCATCATTTTCTCAGCCCACAAGAACTTGAAGTACGTAGACACACAGAAGGAGCTAAACATCAGGCAGAGACGCTGGGTGGAGTTTCTGTCGGACTACTAGTACACCATGCACAACCATCCCGGGAAGGCAAATGTGATGGCAGATGCTCTGAGCTGGAAAGCAACTACGTCAGGAGTAGGCTCGCAGCTGATGGCCTTGAAGTTGGTTAAGTCGTTTGAAGAGATGCAGATATCACTAGTGTCCGAGGATGATCCAGAGTTATATATGGAGTATCTAGGATCGATGATCACCGATGACATACGTGATCACATCAGATACGAGCAGAGGCTAGATGCGAGGGCGGAGCCGATATTTAGGTCCTTGGAGGAAGGCACAACATGGGATTACTCCTTAAGGGATGGGCTCCTATGTTTCAGAGGCAGGGTTTATATACCGGCAGGAGGCCGGATTCGGGAGGACATCATGACGGAAGCTCACTACAACAGATACTCGGTGCACCCGGGAATCACCAAGATGGTAGCAGATTTGAAGAGGACAATGTATTGGCCGGGCATGAAGAAGGACATTATGTATTTTGTGACGCATTGCGAGGCTTGCCAACTCGTAAAGCCAGAGTGCAAGAATCCGGCCGGATTACTACCACCACTTCTGGTGCCAGAGTGGAAGTTTGAGGATATAGCCATGGATTTCATACATGGGCTACCCCGATCCCATGCGGGGAATGACTCGATCTGGGTGATAGTGGTCAGGCTAACGAAGGTGGCCAGACTCATTCCAGTTGTGAAGGACGCTTCGGTCAGTGTTTTAGCACGAAGATTCATCGAGCAGTTTATGCGCTATCATGGGAGCCACAGGACTTGATGCAGCAAAAGTACCCGGGACTCTTCAAGTCAGGTATACCTTAAACCTTAGGGTTGTTACAGTTTCTTTATTCCAGTAGAAACCCCCGAAGGCTTAACCTTAATTTCGGGGATGAAATTTTTATTTTTATATATTGGGATTTGTAACATCCCTCAAACGAATAGACCCCCTAGGAGTGGTTTTGTCATGACTAAGTCATGACAATACCCTAGAAAGCCCAAGAAGACCAAGTGAACAAGGCCCAAGGTGAAAATCACCTTGGTCTGCAAGTAGTAGAATTCCAATTACTACTTTAAGCATGACCTTAGGGTTTTAACTTGGTTCCATGATCCCATCATGGCCCCTCTAACCCTAAGGGAGGCCAATATGTCGCTAAGGACCCATCAGGGTCAACAAAAAAGAGGCCAAGTTGACTCAATTCCTGGAAGCGTCGAGTGAGTCGACAAGACTCGACGAGTAGATCAGGTATCTACTTAGACAGGTTTTTGGGCTCGGGCGTTGAGTGTGTGGAGTGCACTCAACGACATGGGTTGAATGGCATTGAGTGCGTTGAGTGCACTCAATGCCATCTTACTTGGGAAGAATTTTGGGCTCGGGCATTGAGTGCGTCGAGTGCACTCAACGCCATAGGCTGAATAGAGTTGAGTGCGTTGAGTGCACTCAACGCCATCTTACTTAGGAAGAATTTTTGGCTCGGGCGTTGAGTGCATCGAGTGCACTCAACACCATAGGCTGAATGGCGTTAGTGCGTTGAGTGCACTCAACGCCATCTTTCTGAATGTTAAGCTCGGGGCGTTGGGTGCACTGAGTCCACTCAATGCCATGGGCTGAATGGCGTTGAGTGCACTCAATGCCATTATACTGAGAAAGGATTTTCTGGAATTATGGCGTTGAGTGAGTTGAGCTCACTCAACGCCATAGACTGAATGACGTCGAGTCAGCTCACTCAACGCCATTGTACTTAAAAAATTCCTGGCGATTTAGGCGTTAAGTGAGCTGACTGGTCTCAACGCTTTTGCCTTAGAGAAATTCTCGGCCCAGTTTGCTGGTTCATTTTAACAGACCGAACCATGTTTTCGGGAATTGCGCTAAGATGGATTAATTGGCTCATTTCTTTCATTAAGACTTATTTAAACAATAATAAACGGTCTAGTAGTAGGGTGCCACGTGGCAGACAGTTTGACCCAAATTCCTCTTAAATGGAAGAGAGAGAAAGCTTCAATTCCGCTTTAATGGAGGAGAGAGAAATGGTGAGGGAGAGCCATACTTCGATATTCGTCTTCTGCACTGGACCTGGAGACAACAGACTGTTTCTTGCTCTTCCAGCTCACAAGATTTCCTCTAACGAATGTGCAAAAGCCAGATGTAGATTTACGCTCACCTTTATCATCCGTATAGCTTGAATCTGAGTAGGCTTCAACCCTCAGATGACCATTATTTTGAAAGAGTAGCCCTTTTCCTGGTGCTGCTTTGACATACTCTAATATCTTCAAGGCAGACTGAAGATGGCATTCTCTAAGAGCTTGCATGAACTGACTAACCTTGCCTACAACATAAGCGATGTAGAGTCTGGTCACCATGAGATAAATGAGTTTGCCCATTAGACGTCTGTACCTCGTGGCATCGGATAGAAGAGGTGAGTCATCTGTCCATGTTTTGTCTTCTCTAGTAGCCATGGGATACCGGGCCGGTTTCCCGCCAGTCAATCCTGCCTCTCGTAGAAGATCAAGAGCATACTTCCGTTGGGAGAGAACCAACGAGTTGGGTTTCCAAGAGATTTCTATCCCCAAAAAGTATTTCGTGGAGCCCATATCCTTCATGACCAGGTGTTGATGGAGGTGTTTCTTTGTCAAGTCCACCCCAGCCTGATCATTGCCGGTAAGAAGAATATCATCCACATACACCGCCAAAACCACCAATCCCGATGCGATTTTGCGAATAAACAAGAACTTCTTGCAAAGCCGATGGCAACCACAATGCCACTGAACTTGTCGAGCCATGCCCGAGGGCTCTGTTTTAGGCCATAGATGGTCTTCTTCAACTGGCATACTCGTGTCTCCTCCTGAGCAACATACCCTGGAGGTTGCTCCATATAGACGTCCTCCTGAAGATCCACATAGAGAAAGGCATTCTTGACATCAAGATGGGAAATAGCCCAATCCATGTTGACGGACACAAAGAGAAGAACCCGGATGGTGCTGAGGTGAACAATCGGAGAAAAAGTATCAAAGTAGTCAACCCCATAAGTCTGAGTAAAGCCTTTGGCCACCAGCCGGGCCTTGTAGCGCTCCACAGTGTCATCAAGGTGAAACTTCATAATAAACACCCAACGACAGCCGACCACATCAGTACCCACTGGTGGAGGAACAAGGGTCCAGGTATCCCGTTTAGTAAGAGTGGCGATTTCCTCATCCATGATAGATTTCCAATGAGGAATAACAAGAGCCTCCTGGTAGGTGCGGGGAGTGGTAGTAGCCGAGATAGCCAAAGCAAAACACCTGCGAGAAGGAGTAAGCCGATCATAGGAAACAACTGCCGCAAGCGGGTGTTGGGTACACGCCTGCACCCCTTTGCGAAGAGCAATGGAAAGATCCAGATCAACTCGTGCCTCAGTGATCGGAGCGTCCGTGGCGGAGAAAGCTGGCCCGGGACTGGAGAGAGACGGCTGTGGAGAAGAGGGGGAAGGTGGAGGGGGTATAACAGAGTGAGGAGGATACGAAGGAGGAGATGAGAAAGGAGTGGAGACGTCGATATGTGTGGAAGGAACAGAGAGAGACGGTGGAGAGTCAGAGATATCAGGAGGAAGAGGGGATTGAGGAGAGAAGTAGGACGCATTTTCGAAGAAGGTCACGTCCGCGGAGACAAACTGCTTGCGCAAAATGGGGTCAAAGCAACAATAGCCTTTTTGAGTGGTCGAGTAACCCAAAAAAACACACTTGGTGGAACGGGGGGAAAGCTTGTCACGGGTAGCGGACGGAGCACGAACAAAAGCCGTACACCCAAAGATACGGAGAGGGAGAGGAAATGGTTCCTTGCCTGGGTAGAGAATGGAGAAGGGGGTCTGGTCGTAGAGAACCGTAGTGGGAATGCGATTGATGAGATAGCATGCGAGGAGAACAGCATAGCCACAGTAGGAGCGAGGCACCTGCATCTGTGTCATGAGAGTGTGAGCGACATCGAGGAGATGACGGTTTTTATGCTCTACCACCCCATTTTGTTGGGAGGTGTAAACACAGCTGGTCTGATGGACAAGACCATATTGCATACAAAAAGAGGAAAACTCATGACTAAGATATTCCTTAGCATTATCAGAGCGTAAGACTTTAATAGAAATATCAAACTGAGTTTTAATCATATAATAAAAGGATTGTCGTACAGAAAAGAGTTCAGAGCGATCTTTTAATAGATACACCCAGGTAAATCTAGAGAAATCATCAATAAAGGTTACAAAGTAAGAACTACCCCGACCAACGGTGAGAGTAGGAGCAGGACTCCAGATATCAGAATGAATGAGATCAAACGGGCGAGAAGAGCCACGACCTTGCTTCGGAGGGAAGGAGGATCAGTGATGTTTTCCAAGCGTACACGCATTACATTTGAGCGGAGCACTGGTCGGAGGTAAGTGGGGCAGAAGCTGAAGAAGAATCCGAGGAGGAGGATGTCCAAGTCGAAGATGCCATTGAAGCAGATCTGTAGAAGAGGAGGAGAAGGCGGATAGAGCGGAAACGTTGTCGAGGAAGTAGAGGTCGCCGCTCTCAGTCCCAGTAGCAATCGTCCGTTGGGTCCTTGGGTCCTGAAAAGAACAAGAAGTGGGAGTGAATAAGACAGAGCACTAAAGTTGCTTGCATAAAGTAGTAACGGATAATAAATTGCAAGGGAACTTTGGGACATAGAGGGTGTCCGCCAAGCGAAGAGATAGGGTGACTTGAACCACGCCCGTCCCATGAACCGGGGAAGGTGAACCATCCGCAACAAGAACTGGGGGCAACTGATCATGCATTTCTAGGAGAGAGAAGCATTGAAGATTGTCGGTCATGTGATTTGTAGCACTAGAGTTAATCAACCACTTACCTCAGGTAACGACATGGGCACTACCTGAAGTCGTGGCCACAGAGGCAGACGACCGAGAGGAGGCGAAGGTAGAGATGACGAGGGTGGAGAGACCGGAATTGTCCATAGATAAACACCGAAAACCGCGCGAGTAGAAGAGAAGTCGCGCGGATAGACAGGGAGAAGGCCGCACGGACAAAAGAAAGAAACCACAGCGGGCTAAGCGAAGCTGGAATGGTCACAGTGTCAGCACTCCACCGAAAAGAAGGGCCACGACCAGGAAGCAGAACAAAGTAAAGGGACAGAGGTCGCGCGAACTGTAAAGAGTCCGGGCGAACAACGAAGAAGTCGCGCGAACATACACAAGGTTCGAGCAAACTAGAAGAGAAAGGAAGCAGAGAGTGGCAAGAATACCAGGCCGCGGAAAGACGAACAGATCACGATGACAGGCAAGAAGCGGACAAAAAGAAAGAGACCACAAGAGCAAGAGAAACCACAATGGATTCGAGGAAAGCCGCAACAGACAATCAAGGAGAACGCAGCGGTCAATGTGCCAACACACCAACAGCCAGAGAAGACACGACCAAACCGCGAGACTAGAGAAGCAGAACAAAGCAGAGGGGAAGAAGTCGTGCGAACAAAGGAGATCACACAAAGCAAGGCAGGCAGCGCGAACAACAGAGTTCGGGCGAAAGAGAGTAAACCGCATGACTAAAGGAGGTTGCGTGAAGAAGAGGAGAAGAGAGACCGCGAGAAACAGGTCGCGAACAGATAAGGAGGAAGAGCAGAAAGGCCGCACACACAGAGGGGCAGCAATAGGGCGCGCGAGCAGGAACAAGCTACTCGGATAGGTTGAGCGGACAGAGAGGGATCAAAGAACAGGAGGAGAAGGGCAAGCCGCGCGGACAAGACAGAACAAACAGCGCGGATAGAGGCAAACTGAATCAGGTGGAAACGATCGAGTCCTCTGATACTATGTGAAAGTAGCGAACAGACGACTAAAAATAAGCCAGAAATTTTAATAATTGAAATTTTTATTATCCAAAAAAATAAGATTTATATAGGTATGACCTCCCTTTTATAGAATGGAGGAGAGAGGAGACAGTACAAATAAACAATGTGGGACTTAAAAATTTACAGAGCTGTGCAGCTAGAAATAAAGAGACCGAACATGCCGAGCGGTTAGACAGATGGGCTAACCGTTTGGCAACACCAGAAGGAAGAGAACAAGCCGCAGTAGGAGACTGTTAGACCGCCCGGTCTCCAAGATGCCGGAGATAAACCGCCAGACCGCTCGGACCACAAACAACTATAGTCTGGATATCAAACTGCTGGAGAGTAACCGCTAGACCGTGCGGTCTACAACCCGCCAGACTTAGACCGCCAGACCGATCGGTCTCATACTTCAACAATTCAGGAGGATCAGGGAGCCACTTTTGTGGTTGTTCATGGCCGGAACAGTGTTAGCTCGCCATGGCCGAATTGAGCCTAAAGGGGGCCATTAATGGTGGAATTGGCTTGACCCCTCCACTCCCCCAATTAAAGGGCTGGATTCAGTTTCCCTAGGGGAGAGGAGGAGATTCCAGTATCTTCCCAGCCATAATAGTGGCTAGGGGAGGAGTATTGTCATGACCGAAATAAGCTTTCAATGGCCATTGATGCTAGGCCTTTCCCCTCCCTCTTTTCACTGTTTTAAAAGACTCACTGGACCCATAGGAGTCGGTTACAACCTTTACCTTAAGGAGCCGACCAAGTCTTCTGTGTTGTTGAAGAATCTGAGCGCCGCCACCACCAACAATGGCTTCTCGGTGATCGATGCATCTCCAGGCCGCAAGCAAGGTCCTCCCCTTCCTCTTCTTCTATGGGTAGATCTAGGGATTCATTAGGAACAAGGTTCAGGCTCAATTGAGCCCGATTGAAGCTTGGATTTTCAAGCTTTTCCGTCAAAATTTCTACCTCTCGGGATCGCCGGAGACGGCCCCTCCGGCGGCCGTGCCGCCGCCCAGCGATGTCCACCACCTCGACAGAGGTGGTGGTGGTCGTGGCCGGCCTGGGGGGTGGCCGGATGGCCAGCTATGGCGGACGAAAGTACCTCCATGTCGGGAGAATCCCAGCCGTTGCTGGAGAAAGAAGATGACCAGTGGCTGTTGGATCCTGCGTCAAGATCCGTGCAGGATCAGTATATTAATATTTCATTTTAATGATTTCTGTCACACATATTTAGTCACCTTGCAAATTAATTTTAAAATACCTAGAGGCTAAATAAGAAAATATGATCAACATATAAACTGTAGCCCTATGGGTCTACTTTATTTTAAAATTGATTTCAACCATTTTGGTCAACTAGTTTGACCAAAACACCCATTTGGGTGAGGTCTATCCATAAGCTTGATCAGAGCTTAGTTTGAGTGCTCCCACCAATCCAGCTTTCCAAATGATGTGAAATTTGGAATGGGGATCACTCTCACCTATACCAACTCCATATCCAAAAATGAGAATTTTTGGATATTGTTTTCCTATAGGTTTTGTAATTTTTTAATAAACCATGATTAAACTAATTAAGGGACCTAATGAACTCCAAATGCTCCCAAATTTAGTGAGTGATCCTTGGGGTCATCAGGAGGCTGTGTATAAATTTTCACTCTATTTAGATGTGATTTACTTAGGAAATGGGAAACCCTAGCCTTGCCCCAAAAAGGGTATTTAGGTCAAAAGTGCACTTGTGGGTTTAGGTGGTCAAAACATCTCAACAGAGGTTGAAATTTGGGTCACTGACTTGGCATTACTTTTAACACCCTCCCATGGAAGATGGGGTGGATTAGGATGGATTTGCCCTAGGACCCTATTTCTAACCCTTAGGTTGGACTTGGGGGGGGGGGGGGAGGGGTTGTGAAGGACATAGGGTGAGATGTTTTTGTATGGACTTGATAATTAGTACAATAATTGTAGGGTGGTGAAATACCCTAGGGATGAATTTGGTGATATTTAGACTTAGGTACACAACATAAACCAATTAGGGTTAATTTAGGCTTATACCTCATAGGAAAATATTGAAGGGTCATATGACCTTGTATCCTTATGAAATTTTGGTAGGAAGGTTTTTATACTAGTATGAGCCTCTAGGAATTATTGTGGAATGTTTGGAAGAGAGTAACTTGTACTTGTAGTTATAATCCTCGTGTTATCTCAATTGATAATTTTGATAAAACAGTTGTTAAAATAATTTATAATGTTATAAAATCTATTCAATAATGTTTATTGAACATACTAAATCTCTGATAATTTTTACATAATTTTTAGATCATGATTTATGATACTTACTTTATTAACCTTATTTTCTTGGATTATCTTGAATTAAATAATTAGAGGTTATACATTCACTATATATCTGTGAAATTTGGCTTTTATTGTTATTTATCTTATAATCAAATGTTCATAATTTTTGGGTGGACATAACTTAAGAGAATCTAGTACTTCATGTTCAAATTACCCATGACCTAACTTTTGGAAAAAATTAATTAAATGACAAATTAATTAGGAAAATTATAATTTTCTGGATTTAGGCTAAAAATGTCATGATAGATCCCCATTAAATATATTAAGACTTTTGGATAAATATTTGGAGTATCTCCTATAATGTACATCATATAGCTTCTGATGGTCTGCATTTAGTAAAACTGCAGAAATCATAATATGGTGCAAAATGAACCTAGGGATTTTGGACATTTGTGAATTGATCGGGTAAGTAGAATGAATTCATCATCAGAGTCGTGATGAGGAGTGGGAGGTTAGACAAGTGGTAAGAGGTGCTCGGAGACGACGAAACATCGTCTTTCCCCGTGGAGAGAGAAAGAGTCAAAATACACTAGGGTTAGATACAGTATAATATGAAAGGGATTGGGAGTTGGGTAACAATAAATAATAGTAAGTGTCTTACGAAAGGGAGCTTTTGGCTTCAGCCCATCATAGTTCCTACTACCCTTTGAGAGCCCTTCACGGGGTATGCCGGGGGCAGTCCTGGGCTAACCTTAACTGTAGGAAAAACTGAATTGCAAGAGTAACTAGCATAAATAGGCATTCACTTTCACTCACCTCGATGTCTCGGGATGTTAGGATGGATCACTCGGGCAGTAGGCTCGGTGTATTGGAAATGGGCAGGATAGTCCGACGAGCTTTGGCTCGGTTGGTAATTGTGACGGACGGGATGGTCCGGGGAGCTTTGGCTCAGTAGCTGATGCATAAGTTGTATGTGCATAAAAATAAGGTGGTGGGTCTTCGGTATTGGACGATCGTTCACACCGACGTCGATACGTTGTCTCGGCAGTGTGAGACACTTGGCCAGGGAAAGTCTGGTGGATATGGCCAGCATAGTACATGGAGGCTCTAGGTTGTGTCCTTCTAGAGGCGTACGTAAGGGCTAGGCCTGATAGTGTGGATACCCGCCTAAGAGTGGGAGGCCCGACCCACTATCTCTGTTTGCAACTACGGAGGTTCCTGGGAGTGAAGCTAGCTGCCCAAATAGGGGGAACTAAAGGTCTGTGCACATAGAGTCGTGTGTGAGAGTTATACTGTATGGACATAAACATTAACCACATAACATATCATTGCACATCATGACATCATCATTCAACCCTTACCCCTAAAGTATAAATCGGTATGAGACGGTTTATACATTAGGTCTTGCAAAACGACCCCTTAGCATATAGGCTTGTGTGGGCAGGTCTATAAGTTAAGGTTATGCTTTATAATATCTTTTAAACAGCTTACAACCGACACTCTATAGTATAAATTGGTATCATACTTTTTATACGATAGGAGCCTTGCAAGAAAATCCCTTAGCTTATAAGTTTGTATGTGCATTCTTATAAGTTAAGGTTACATGTTTCATATTATGCCTTCGTATACTTATGCTTACTCTGCATACTTTTACTACTACTATATGTTTACATAGAACTGCTAGATTAGCTCCACCGTCAACTGCCATTTTATACTCTCCACTTTCCTAGCTTCCCTTTCCTTCTCCCCGCCCGGTGCCTAGGAGTCATGGGGGGAGGGGTAGAGGATGATAGGGCTTATTCTTTATGACTAATGGTTTTCGGACCACAACATTACAGGGTATCCAGATGGGAGATAAGGACCAGCAGCACAGGGACCAGCACCAGCGGAGTACGGTGCGCTTGGAGGTGGGTCAGTCTAGTACCGGAGCACCAGTGACCAGCTCCGTGAGTGATTAGTCTTTCTTATAGCTTCCGCGAGAGATTGTAGCGAGGATCTGATGTACCGGGCTTAAGCCCGTTTATATTTCATCTGTACTGATATTTTGCAGTACTCTCACTTTTCTATATTGATGGACTTGCTGTGATTTCGCATTTTATACGATGTTTGTGGACTCATTTACATTTCAGTTTATGATTACTACTCACTCTTTGATGATCGAAAAATCCGGCAGAATCAGCGTTTTGTAGTGGTAGCCTTCCCGAGTGTCGGTGCCACCGCAAAACGGCGATTCTGGGCATAAGACCCTGGGGGTTTGAAGAAAAAAAAAGGGTCTTACAGGCCACTTTGAAGGTTCCTGAGAGTGAAGCTAGCTTCCAAAATTGGGGAACTAAAGATCTGTGCGCATAGAGTTGTGTGTGTGTGTTGCACTTGTATGAACATATCATTAAATCCACATAACATAACATATCATGTCATCATCATACTTCAACCTTTACCCCTAACGTAAAAATTGGTATGAAACTTTTTATATGTTAGGCATTGCAAAATGACCACATAATTTATAATCTTGTGTGAGCATGCTTATAAGCTATGGTTACTTTCCTTGTAGTTACCTGTTACAGTTCTTTATGGTGCACTTTACTTTTCTTCTTTTTACTGCTCTATTACTTCAGTATTGCTAGCTTGCACTTCTTTTTATAGCACTGTTAATATTACAATATAACTGCTAGATTAGGTCCAATGTCACCTGCTCTTGTTTACTCCACCATCATAGCTTTCCTATCATTCCTCCCGCACGGTGCCTAGGAGCCACTGGGGGAGGGGTGGGGGAAATCAAGCTTAGTCTTTTTGACTAACGATCGATGGACCAAATATTTCAAGGGCTCCGGATGGGAGACAGGGAGCAGCAGCAGGAGATGCAACACCAGCGGAGTTCAGTGCACATGGAGGTGGGTCAGTCTAGCACAAGAGCACCAGCTTCAGGATCCGTAAGTGATTAATATATTTTGCTTCCACGAGAGTGTTGTAGTGAGGCCATGATGTATCGGGCTTGAGCCTGTTTATCTTTGTCGTTTTTTGTTTCGTTTCTATGTGGACTGCGTTGTGATTCAGCTTTTCTTATATTACATGTGATTGTGAACTTAGAATTATTTGGTCTAACTATATACTTCTATTTCTTTGGTGATCGTTTCTGTCGGCAGGATCGACGTTTTGCAGTGGCGACCTTCTCGAGTGTTGGTGTCACCGCAAAACGGTGATTCTGGGCATAAGACCCCTGAGGTGAAGCAAAAAAATGGGGTCTTACAACAGCTACACTCAACGCTCTCGATGTCATAGCAGCAGCACTCAACGCTCTCGTCGCCATAGCAGTTGCACTCAATGCTCTCGACGCATAAGGCTACACTCAACGCTTAGACAGATACAGTCAAAGCACTCGATGCCTAGCTGCTACACTCAACGCTCTCGATGCCGCAATAACTACACTTAATGCTATCGACACATAAGGCTACACTCAACGAATTTACTTACAGTTTAATTAAATTTTTCTGACAAAAGGACTTACAGCAGTTTAACCAAAAAACACTTATTCTTTCTAACCAAAACTCGGATTTCCTACAAAAAGTACCAGACATCACTCCCCCTAATCTACACCAATCTTAGATCATTTTATTTTTAAACAAAAAGAAGAAAAGAAAATCAGGAACAAAGTGATTCATACTCAAAACAGTAAAAGTACATGAAATTAGATTTTCTTCTGACTATCATCTTGACAGATCTCAGTCATGACAAAAGCTCAAAACCATATATATTTTGACAGGTGTAAGACTAGATTCACAACAGAACTTGCAAGAAAATGAGATCTGAAAATTTTAGAATGGAATTAGACAAAGAAGGATTTTTGAAACCACCACTTGCCTCAAACCTTCACAAATCCGGTCTCACGAGCGCTCCGCTCCAAGGATTAGCCGCAAGAACCCCAAAGCAACGATTCCTGAAACCTTTCGGGGTAAACGAGGGTCAAGGTCAAAAACCCTAACACCAAAAATCCACGAAATGGGGAAAACTTAACGTGCATGCGCAGATCTCTGCGAGAGCTTTCCAGATCTACCCTCCAACGACGATTCCAAGCACCAGAACTCCGACAGGTGGATGCCGAAGGCCTTGCGAAACCCGTCGCCTCCTTTCTTCTGCGCTCTCAGTCTGATGGCTTGGAGAAGAAGATAATGAATATGGTACGGTTTTAAGCCTTTATATATATAATATAATATTATATTATTAATTAAATGTCCAAACAACCAAAACTCGAATCAACTCAGATTTTCATGAAATTCGCACCGAAGCTAGATACCAATGCTACAAAACCAATGACAAAGTAAGAATCAGAATCCGTCAAACAAAACTCGGGTAAAAACTCCCCGAAGTTACAACCAACATCAACCTGCTAAAATCCACCGAGTAAAAACCTCGGATTCCAAAGAGCAACAAATCACGCTCCACCAACGGTACCCATTAACTACGCAACAACGTAACGCTCTGACGTCATAAAACGTCACTAAAGAAATTAAAAAATAAACATCGAAAAATCCGGGGTGTTACATCTGCCCATACCTGGCTCGCGTACCCCGCACATGCAAAGACCGTGTGCCCTGCTCGTTCAAGGTCCTGCGACCGCAGTTCTACGTAGGGCCAAAAGGGTTGCAGCCGTATGGGCCGCAATTGACCTGCTGTCTGCGACCTCAGGGGCCGCACCAGCCCCCTGTGTAGAGCTACTAGGGCCGCGACCGACCCTTCTCCAATTGCCACGAGGGCCGCGATCAGCCCTCGGTCGCAAGGGTCGCGACCGTCCCTCAACCCGCGACCACGGTCGACCCTCAGCCTGCGGCCGCAGGGGCCACGACCGGTCCTCCACCCACACCTGTGACGCCAGCAGTCGGCCCTTCGCCAGCAGCCGCGGGGACCACGGTCAACCCTCGGCCAGTAGCCACAACCGTCGCTGCCGTCCCTCCGCCAGCAACTGCAATGGCCACGACCGACCCTCTGCTAGCGGCAGCGAGGGACCGCGGCCGGTCCCCCCACCAGCCACTGCTCCTCCTCCCGTCGTCGGGGGCTCGTCACCGTCCACCATTGCCTATTGAACTTTTCCCTTCCACTTGATGATCCACACACAATCTTCATCGTCCGATATGTCAGTAACCACTCGCATAATCACTGATGTAACCACTCATTTTTGCTAGGTGCACATAGCCGAAATTATTTCACGCTATGAGTAGTAAAATATTATAAAAATGTAAGTCACGAACTATATTAATTTTGTATGCAAATAGTAATTAGGGTGGTTATGTTCTGTGGATAGCTGCAAAACCACCATAACCACCCCTGGGCCTATAAATAGGATCTCAATCTGTCATTCTTTTCCATTTTTCCTCCCCCATTTCTCTCCCTACACACTTGAGAGCTCCTCCAGAAATCTCCTTCGCTCCAAGAAGATCTTCATCCACCTTTGTCAGCCTTCATCCGTCTTCGTACGCCCCGAGTGTTCCGCTCCGTACGCACACCTCCCACCATAGCAAGGAATCCGCACGCAATGCTCTCAGCATTCAACGCCCTCCAGTCAACCTCAAGCTCTCCCCGCTCCAGACTCCAGTGCGAATAGCAGGAGGAAAGCCGCTCACACCAACACACGTAGAAAGCGCCTCTCCAACCTTTGAGCACAAGCAGAAGACCGCCAAGTCCCCAGTGTGCGTGTTCTCAACCAGTGACAAAGACAAATACTTAGTTTTGTGAGCAGTGGTCTGTCACCCTCCGAATGCACGTCTCTCTCTCCCCTCAAATTGTAACGAGTGGCGGCCTGTTACTCTCACATTCTCTCAAAATGCTCTGTAAAAAACCAACTACTGAAAGATTGGACAATACAGTCCCGACCTCGTGATTTTTTACCCCTTTCCGGAGGTTTTCACATAAAAAAATCTTCTTGCCAGCTGTCTCATTTTCTCTAATTGATTGCAAGCTTGACCGCTCCTGTGCTAGGACGGTGCAATTTAGACTGCTCTACAAGAGCCACAACAATATATTTTTTGGGGTTGTTGATGTGATATCCTATGGATTGTGGTTTGAAACGCACGAAAAAGAAAAAAAAATTATTTCTTGGATAATGTGCTAGTAACTTCATGGTGTGAAAATAGAGTTCTACAGGTTACAATTATAACATTGCTCTTCATCAATCCAGAGAAACAAGAGTTTCTCCACCATAATAAATCTATTCAAACTAAGGCTCCGTTTGGGGGGACTTATTTTCACCGGTCAAGCGGTTACGACCGCATGTATCGGACCATAATTAAGGTTCAATTCATGCGGTCGTAACCGCTTGACCGGTGAAAACAAGTCCTCCCAAACGAAGCCTAAGCAAAAAACACCTCCTTCCTCTTCTTGATGAACGAGCCAGATTTCTCATCTATACTGGACTCTAACCTCAGTTGCTCCGTCATGATGCCTTTCTTGGCCATGGATGGTTTCTTCCTCATCACACTCTTCTCTCGGCCGCGCGCTTCTTCACTCTTCATCTTCCTCGCCGTCTCCTCCTCCTCCTCCTGCATATCTCTGATCAGGACATGCTCGATTGCTACCTCATAATCAGCCTCTTCACGACAAACTGGTTTACTGCTTTCAGATCTTCTACTCCCAGAGGTGACCGTTTTGGACGCATAGAATGAGAAATGCTTTGCAAAAAAACGGAAGAGTGTGTGGCAGATACCGGGTGAGGTTGTGAGTTTCCCATCGGCTTCCCTTGGCATTTCTGAGAAATAATTGTTTTCTCAATTGGTTAAACAATGGGAGAACAAATATATGATACATGCTCTTTCCCACAGGAACTAAATATTGCGTGGAGATTAAGCAAGTGATGGGTGCAAGCAAGAGCGCAGGTAAAGAAGGCACAGGGTAGAATCCATTCATCCATCTTCTTTTTCTTTCACTTTCCATCGCGGTGCTTTGAAGACAACTGATTCTTAGGGGCATGAAAATTTATAGATTCTTGAAAGTGAAGAAGTTTACAGGCTGCAACCAGGAAGCAAGGAACAGTATTCTCAATTATCTGGTGGCAATGTGTGGATTATGTCATATGTGTCGAGTTTCAGAAAGAAGAGGACAAGATGCATTCAATATTGAATCGGGCTTTGCTCCGTTTGGGGGGGCACTTATTTTTACCGGTCAAGCGGTTACCACCACATTAACCAGTTCCGATGTTCATGCGATCGTAACCGCTTGACCGGTGAAAATAAGTGTTGTACGGAAGAGAACATGGCAATTTTAGAATACATGCACCATTTACATTTAATGATTTTTCCGATCACATTTGTAACATATTTATGAATTGTAATGGTATTGTAGCTGATTGATTTTTGGATTCGGTAGATTAGATCCTGTTGCTGCCAAACTCGGCGTCCTAGTAAACCTGTCTAAATTGTACCGTCTTAGAGCTGGAGTGATCGAGCGTGCAAATAGTCAATGTTGGTTGAGGTAAGCGAGGCATCTGGCAAGGCATTTTTTTAGTGGAAAACCTCGGAAAGAGGTGAAAAATAACGTGGTCGGAACTCTGTCGACCAAACTTCCGCTATTCTTTGGTTTTGTGCAGGCTTTGCAGAGAAGGCGAGGGCAACATGTCGTTCCTTGTTACAATTTGTAGAGGGAGAGAGAGAGGGATCTGAGGGTGACAGGGCATAGCTCGCGGAGCTGAGTATCCTCTTGGTTGTTGTTGGGAACCTTGCCCTTTGCGTGCTTTTAAAACTTTTACTGGTGCTCGAGAACGGAGATTGCGTGCTCTGCATGGCTTGGGGTCTACAACTTGTCCCTTATTATTTGTGGTGGAGTCAGGAGAGAAAAACATATCGTTGAGTCTGGGTGCAGGGTGACCTGCGCGTGTAGTAAAGTGTATGCAGAGTGGAGCATGTGTTCTGGCTTTGCTCATAGAGGAGGGACTGCAGAGTGGAGTGTGCGCTAGGTGAAGTGTGCGCATGGCAGAGAGTGCACAAGGTGGATTATGCGAAGGGTGGATCCTCCAAGGGGAGCTTGGGGATAATCAAAGACCTTTGAAGGCGTTCAAAAGTCTTCAAAGGTTCCTTCGAAGAAGAATGAGATCTTCAAGGGGTTCCTTGAAGTGCTCTCACATACATTGGAGGATAGCTGGACGAGAAGGCCGAGGGAGAAGATCCCAGGAGAGGAAGATGGAATTGAAGGAGAACCATGAGTTCTATTCATAGGCCCCATGGGTGTTTATGGTGATTACGAGATTATCCGCAAACCATAACCGCTTTATGTTATTTGCAGACCAATATCTTATAAGTTAATACGCGCATTTTTAGGAGACTTGCTATAAGCACATAGAATATTAAATTCGGCTATGTGCACCCAATCATGACGGGTGGTTAATCAGTGATCTGTTGGTGGAGATTGTTGGGTTTTCTTTAAGTGGTTACACATCATATGTGCGCAACAGAATTGGTTACAAGAAAACCCTAAACAGTAAATGGATCTTGCGAACACCATTCATAGGAAGAAAAAAGACAACAAAAACCTGTGCGGAATCGAGTCTCGACTCGATCAAGATGCTTCAATGTTTTGCTCTAGAAATTCCTTCAGACTGAGTTCACGACAACACAAAAATAGATCTGTGCCTTTATGTGAAGATCCACACTAATGGGAGAAACACCTCTCTAGCGTCACACGAAAGCAAGCTGAAGGAGAAATCGAGGCTTTTGTCTCCACAAGCTACTTGGTTTGATTGTAGGAGAGGATCGTCAACGCTATGGATCTGATTCACAAAAGGGCCAACCGCCGACGAGTTCGCCGCTCTGAACTTTTCATAAAGGGGCTCGGGAGAAAAGTGAATACTTGTTAACCTTAGATCTGAAATTATATATATATATATAATTATTAGTGAACCAGGTTCAGCTCATCAAGAATTAACCCAAGAACCGGCGAACCAATTCAGGGTTTAAAATCAGATAAAAGGTTATCTTTAATAGTTTCGGCTAGATGTCAAATCGAACGGCTAGAAGTCTAGTCAAATTCAACTAAATGAATTCGACCAGACCATCAAGTCAAATCTGTCCAGTTAATACTGAACTGACAAGATGAATTCTTCTAGGAATTCTTCCAGTCCATCAAGTCAAATTATTCCAGACCATCAACTCAAATTCTTCTAGACGATCAAGTCAAATTCTTCCAGACCGGCAAGTCAAATACTTCCAGATCATCTAGTTGAATTCTTCTAAATTATCAAGTCGAATTTTTCCAGACCATCAAGTCGAATTCTTCTAGATGAACTATACTTTTTCCCACTCATCTAAGTTTGATTCTACACACATATTATATTGGAAGTATTCGAGACTAACTCATTGACTACTTTCGAATCACTTAAGACTTCAATAGTCTCTCACTTGATCTAGAACGTATCAACTATAATTTCACAAGCAATAAGAGACATCTAGCAATGCATCAATTCTATCCAAGTAATACAAGAATTCGTAACTCAATGAACCTTTTTGTGATTAATGTATCAGTGTTGTCAAGTCTCTTTATCTCTTACATGCAGATTGAACTTGAGGCATGTATCGTGTCACCCTCTTAATATTTCAATCTTAGTTTCTTGATCTAGAATTGACTTTCTGAGATTGGTGAGCTCAATATCACATATTAACTCAATCCAGCATGACCATGCATTTCTTAATCTATTCCATCAAGAGACTCATGGATGTAATTCTTACCATATAGGAGGACAAATCTCATTTTTGTCAACAAAAAAACACCTAAATGATTTATAACGTACCCAAAAATCACCCTTATCATCAAGCTTTCTCAAGAAATACTTTAGATGACATCAAAATTGCTCTTCCTCACTTGATGAATATTGTGGGTCAAAGAAATACAAACGTCATTATTAGTTGAAACCTACTTGTGTCACGTTCATATAATAATCCACAAAATAATTTCAGGGCAGGTCTGTCCAGTACAACTTGTTCTTAATAAGTAACTGTGTGTTGACTTGATATTCAATATCATGACTTGTGAAAACTGGTTATCAGTCAACCCACATACTAGTTTAAATGTATCATTATCGACCTAATGTCTAAGATGATACCTCGACTAGGAACTATTTAAGAATGTCGCTTCATATAAACATAGACCCTCACATTCAAATCACGCACTTGAATTCCTATGAAAGCAAACATTCTAATGACATTTATTATGTTAATTACTATATCAAATATATAAACAAATTGACATGATAAAAAAATTTCCATAAATGTAAAGGAAAATACATAGTACATATCACAATTCATCAAATAAATAAACAACCAACAAATACACAATCCATAAGTCTTCACTATAGTTGATAATTCAGGTTTCTAATACTCATTGATCTAGTATGACAATCATGCTTTCTCTATGCAAGAGGTTTTGTCAGTGAATCCGCTATACTGTTGTCCTCAGCCGACACTCTGTATATGCTCACATCTCTTTGATCGACAATCTCTCGAATAAGATAGAATCACCAAAGTATATGCTTGGAGCGCTGATGAGATCTAGGTCCCTTGGCCTGTGAAATGGAACCGTTGTTGTTATAGTAAAGAATTACCGGATCAACAATGCTAGGAACTACATCAATCTTGCTAATGAATTTTCTAATCAGCAACGGTCTTTTGCTTGAAACTTTTCCAGCTCATATCACCTTCATTCATGCAAAACACAAAACTTGTTTGAGAGTTTGAGTCGTCTCTATCAGTATAGAAGCTAACATTCATGTAACCTTTTACTATGAGCTCTTCCTCTTCACCAAACATCAAGAATAAATCCATAACCATTCGCAAATACTTCAGGATAATCTTGTCTGCTATCTAGTGACCATCACCCATATTAGAACTGATATCTGGTAATCATGCTCAAAGCATATGAGACATCGGGTTGAGTGCATAATATTACAAGTCTTTCAACCCTGACACGAAGAACAGGTGAATTGCTTCACTAAAGAAGTAAATTCTAGTGTCTATTGTGCTGATGTGACATTATATATACATTCGTACTTCTACTAAGAAATAACTAATTTATATAAAACCTAATGAGATTAATATTTATCCGGTGCTTTTGAGCTTTGTAATCACCCCCACTGAAATCATCATATAAGCTCTGTTTGACGCGACTGCAGCGATTGGAGAAGCAGTGGTGGAATAATCAGCTGTTTTGCAGAGTGATGACAGAATCTGTGAATCTGTTTGGAAGAGCAGCGTTTATAGTGTTGTTTATATTATATAACTTAATATTTAATATATTTAATATAATAATATATAATAATAATATTAATAATATATATAACTTAATATTTAATATAAAAATATATAATAATAATAATTTAATATTTTTAAAAAAAAAAGGCAGCGCTACAGCGCTGCTGCGTTTTCTGAGTCGTGGAAGGAATTCCGCGACTCAAAAAACACCGGCCACCGCTAAAAAGAGCGGTGGCTGATGCAACCGTACCCCCCACCTTAATTTGTTTGGCGCGGATTATTGAGAAGCTGCAGTGTGCAGCTCTCAATAATCCGCGCCAAACAAAGCCATAGTAACGTACTACTTCCAGTAACGTGCTAAAAAGAGCCTGTGATTTTGTTGGAATCAAATTTTATCAAATTTGGGACTGGACACTACAGTACCATGCAACATCAAAATGAGAATTTGTAGCCAATCGTGAACACTAGCCGCCCCATAAGATAGAATTCTAGGCCTAAGCATACACATTAATCCAAAGTGAAATACAACAGGAATAGAAGCCAAGACTACACCCTCAAGCTTATTGTGCACACCGCTCAAGCTCTAAACTTTAGTCTAGGAAACCATCCCAAATACATACAAGGATGAATCAAAAATATAAAATTGAGATAAGACAAAACTCAATTGAGAAAAACAACAAATGAATCTAATGCCATGGGTCATCCCACCCTTTGGGTCCCTCCCTCTTTACAAAATCCAGGATAGCCTGCACTGCTTCTTCAACCCTGTTGGAGAGGGAGTGATTTCCATGTTCTATTTCAATCTTCTCCGCCCCTCTCATGGCCCTGCAAAGTCTGCAGAAGACAGTGCTAATATTAACTGGCTTGCACTTAAACATATACAAATGGAGCTAAAATATTTAAATGCAATCCTAGCTATAATGGCTAGGCCTTCATAATGCTCACCGGTCTACCAGTGCTTTCTTATCGACGTACTCTGGAACATACTCGTCCGCCATTGAAAATATTACCTGCGACCACATGCAAAAAAAAAAGAACATGAAAAAAACAATGATATCATATAGGCTCTATTTGGATGGTAAGAATTTATTTTTTGGTGTACAAAAGCACTTATTTTTCATATTGTAGCTATGAAGCATGGATAAACAGAAGGTAGAGAAAGGAAAATGGCATACCATAAAAAAATAATGGAGACGCCATGTTATTGGCACTTCATGTCTTGGCAATAATTTTTTAACTATTAGTTACTTAAACCTTCCCTGTGAGTTTGCATAATTATAGGTTGCACCCCTCTATCTTTGGTAATTAAAGAATCTTATCATATCATATTAAATCCTTTGAGATCAACTAAGATAAAAATTAAATGTAATTATTTACATTTATATTTTAATATTTCATAAAGTATATACTTGATTGTCAAACACGCTATTATGAGCTATCCAAATGGCCAGATGATCCTTTATATATTTTCCATAAGTAATCTAGGCGCTATTACACAGGCTTAGCAATTGATGAATTTCAGGACACATTGATTGTTTTTTGGGCACTGTTACGAGCACACCATTATAGGATGTGCACACCTAAAAAAGAAATGAAACACCATTAAATATATTTCCCAAACCCACCCACCCAAAAACTATGTGCACACCGCTCCAACCTGCACAAGAAACGCCTCACCAGTGTCGGCGCCAACAACTTCCACTTCCTAACGCACTACGTTGAGGCTATCGGCCCCACCGGAGGGCGGTTGCCGCCCAATGACTTCCCATATGGAAGAGCAGGCTTCTTTCGACAGATCCCTCCCACCCTCAGTTCCGACATTACCAAACGCCCTTACCCACCGACCCTAGAGAATGCTGAAGTTTTTGCTCCGATGAAGGAGCCAACTGCGTGCGGCCAAATCAAGTCAATCAATCGCAGCCGGATTGCTCCTCAGGGATGCAGGTTTTGATGTCGATCAGAAGCAGCCCGGTCTCCCAAACTTGTCAATCTGCAGGATGGCGGTCGACAAATCAAGACAACCGTTCGCCGCTGCTCTGGATCTCCAAAACTAAGACCCAAGGACCGACTCTCCTTGCCTTGCAAGATGGTGGTCGGCAAATCGAACCAACCAGCCACCACTGCTCCGGATCTCCAAAACTAAGACCCAAGGTCCGGCTCTCCTTCTCTACATCTGCAGAATGGTGCTCGGCAAATCGAGCCAGCTAGTTTCTGTGAGATGATGCCGCAAACCTTAGTCTTGACCGATCTGGTGAGGGTGTATCACAGAGGTCCCTGTGCGATTAAGAGGGGAGACAACGTGCCTAGGGCCGACACTTTTCATTTTGGTCTGCATATAAGATTTTGGGTGTGCACGTAGTATTGGTGTGCACAAAGCCAAGCATGCATGGTGTGCACATAACAATGCCCTTTTTCATGGATGCAAGGATAATGATAGAAGGAATGAAGGAAGGCTGAGCATTGCAGTTCATTTCCAGGCGCAAGAGAAGGGTTTTTAGGTGTTGTTTCTATTATGCTAAATCAGTGCAAGTTTGCTCTGAACCAAAAGGTCCAAGGCTTCTTTTGCATATTCAGTTCTTTTACATAGATTTACAATCATGGAAGGTTTTTTTTGTACATTTGAATCTTTTTTTTCTTAGTTATTTTTATTAGATGCCCAAAGGCTTAGGAGCAACCACATTCGACATACGTGTATATACCAAGAGTATGTAGCCGGCTGCGGCTTGGAGGAACAACTCCTCATAACTTGGTATTTCCCTGGGTGTGGCAAGAGCTCTTATATGTAGAAGTGGCAACCTTAGCTTCCTCTAGTGGTGAGACTATCTCATCTACCCCTAGATTTATCTTTCAGGTTTTTTGCGTGCTGTTCAGATTTTTGTTGTGCTCCTTCGAGCAGGTTTTGGTACTGATTTTGTGATTTTGGAATACTTTTTAACAAATTCACAACAGCTCATTTCTCAATGAGATTGTTTCTCGTAATGAAGTTGTGTTGATTTTGCTTGGACTATTTAGTCCTGTTTGTTACTCCCTAAATGTGTTTTGATAGATTCTTATTAAAACATTGTGTGGAAATATATCGTGAAGTGTCGACAGATTTTATACAAATATTGTGGATAGATTCTTATAAGTGATTGTGGAAAGATTTTGTGAAGTGTGGAAAGATTTTATACAGACACCGTGGACAGATTCTTATTAAAAGATTGTGTGAAAGAGTTTGTTCTATGTTTGTTTTTAAGGAAGCACTGGCCTAAGTAAATAATTTGGAGCCACTTATCTGAAGATTTAATGTTGGTGAGTTGCTAATGTGTTGGATCACTAGTTGGATTTGGGCTAGGTTCACTAACTTAGGCTGAATCTGACCCAACATTGTATAGTCAGGGTCATGTCTAGTTATCCTAGAGTTTAGGCTAAGTCCTGATTAGTGCTACCTCCTTGGACAAGCCAGCAGTGGACTTCAGAGACTCAGAATTAGCAGTTCTCAGAAAACAGTGATCAGTTCGAAATTCTTCGAACTCAGCTCGACGATCGTCTATCTCAGATCGACGAACTCAGAGTTAATTCTCTGAGCTAAGCTCGACGATCTTAGAGCTAAGGCCGACGTTTTGTTTTCAGACAGATTCTCAGTTCGACGAACTCAGAGTGCAGAATTGGAAAGTTATTCTCAGTTAGCAGTTCGCAGAGCTCAGGTCGACGAACTTGAATTCTCTGGTCGACGATCATTGATCTCAGGTCGACGAATTCTGTTCAGCATTCGACGTTTTCTGTTTAGTTCCAGAATGAGTTTTTCCTTCTTCTGTTCCTTATTTTCTCTATTTATTAGCAGTATTATTCTGAGTATTTAATGCAAATATTCTTATGAATATAGCCGTTATTGCCTGCATTAAATATGGTATTCATCAGAATAAATATTTGCTTATTCTATCAAAGATAGTTGGGAAACTCATTAATGCTTTTATTCCAGCCGCTTTCATTTCTCCAGATCAGCCAGCATTTATGGAAAGAATTCAAAATTCAAAGGAGAATTTTTGGCAGTAGAATAAAAGAGATTCTCTCTTTTTCGAGACACATAGTTAGAGATACAGACAGAGACATACAGAGAGAAGAAATCGACAAGCACTGCCAGAGAACAATCATCCAGACAGTCGACGCTTTCATTCTCTCTCAGAGCTTTTCATCCTCTGCCAGTACTCCAGTTTGAAGAAGAACAAAACATCAAAATCAAGAGTCTTCTTCAATTTCTGTTCCAGAAATCCACAGAGACATTCTATTCAACATCAGTCACTGGATTTCCTGGACCTTGGCAGATCAAGCTGAAGACCTACTCATCCTTAAGCAAAGCTCATTCTTCCTGAAGCATTCAACTTCTCAGGGGGAGCTTTGACAACACAAGAATCTACATAGTCTTCTCAAGTTGTATTGAGAAAAGAGAAGACTTCCATCAAACTCTTTCCACCTCATTGTACAGGGTTATAACTCCCTTCAAAAGTTAGTTTGGTTAACAAGTCTCCTTCCAAAAGACTTGAAGTTGATTTTTGGGCACCTGATCAAAAGCTTGAAGGGTTTCCTGATCTACCTGAATCAGATCTTGTGGTGGCAGTCACCTGATCAAAACCTACTAGTGGATTCCTACCAAGGATGGTAGAAGAGTGGATGTACCCAAGTTTAGGGGAACCACTATAAACTTCTTGTGTCGTCTGGTTGCTCCTTTTCTTTTTGCTTTGTTTTTGTCGTGCTTGTGATTGCTGGAATAGTTAGCCTAGTTTTCTTATTCTTAACTAATATATGGTATCATTATATTTCCTCTGATATAAACTTTAAAAAGAGCCAAAGTTTTAATACTTTATTCATCCCCCCTAGAGTAATCAGATCTAACCCCTCCTCTAAATTGGTATCAGAGAGTGTGTTTGTTTGGTTGTACAAGTTAACACTTGAACCAAGATCAAGTTAGATCAAATTTTTCTCTTCCCAACTACTCTCTATCACAATGGCACAAAACAAGGATTATGCAAGCATCAGACCTCCAGTATGCAACCTAAATAAGTTTACCATTTGGAAGGAAAGAATTAAGTTGTATATGAACTCTATTGATGAGGATATATTTAATTCTATCTTGACAGGACCTCCTACTGCAGCAACTGCTTCAACCTCAACCTCAGGCACTCATGCTGTCCCACCACCTAAGTGGACAGATGCCCAGAAGAAAGCCAAAATTGCAGATGCTAAAGCCATGAACATATTGGCTCAAACTATGTCTGATGACATTTTTCAAAAGGTGGATGAATGCACCTCTGCAAAAGCAATCTGGGACTCTCTTAATCAGATGGTTGCTGGCTCAGCAGATGCGAGAAAGGACAGAAGATCAACTCTTATCTCACAATATGAGAACTTCAAGAAAGATGAAGCTGAATCTGTTGGTGACATGTACAACAGACTCTCACATAGGTGAATGACAAGATCCTAATGTGCTTCCCAAGCTCATGGGACACCAAGATCTAGCCAATTAAAGAGGCCAGAAGCTTGAATGAGATTTCAACTAAATCTCTACTGGGAAAGCTCAAATCTTATGAGATGTTGATAAAATTCAGAGAAGTTGTTGAACAAAGAACTCCAGCAAGAAAAAAACAAAACATTGCATTCAAAGCTGCTGAAGAGACTGAAGCTCCAACAGTCAATGAAGAGTTGATGAGTCTCCTTACAAAGAGATTCTATAAAATGGCAAGGAAGGACTTTAGGAGAAAGTCATCCAGAAATGACAGCAAGCCCAGGTATGACAAAACTCCCACTAAAGAAGTAGTGTGTTTTGCATGCAGAAAACCAGGACACTTCATGTCTGAATGTCCTGAGAATCAAAAGAAGGAGAGGAGAAGATAAAAGGAATCCAGAAGCAAGCATCACAGCAAGCCCTCTTCCAGCAAGCACAAAAAGAAGGAAAAATGATTTGTGGCTGAAACATGGAGTGACACAGAAGATGAATCCACATCTTCCAGCTCCAGTGAAGAAGAAGAAGAGGCAAATGCAAAGGAAATCTGCCTCATGGCTATCAATGCCTCTTGCAGCCCTTCAGATGCTGAAAATGAATCTGAAAATGAAGAAGTATCATAATCAGAAGCTGATCAGGTACTCTCATCTTTTGATTATAGTTCTGATAATTTCAAAACTGAATTTAAAACAATGTGCTTAGATTTAATTAATTCTAAAAAGGTTATTAAACAACTTAGAGAAAAATTAACTGAACAGAATAACCTAATGCTAGAAAATGATAAGTTAAAGAATGAAATAACACTAGCTAATGAACAAATCATAAAACTAAAGACTGAATTATGTGAGGCCAGACAACTTGAGGAATCTCTCAATGGGAGAAGTCTTAAGCTGATGGACATTACAAGCACAGTCAATGCCAGATTGAATGGCAAGCTAGGCTTGGGTGCTTCATCAAGCCTACCCCCCTAATTCAGAAAAATATTTTAACAACTCCAGTTAAATTGGTTTCTGAAAAGGGAAAAGAAAAAGTAGAAAATAATAGTCATAAACAAACAGACCTAAAACACAAAGCTAAGAGAAAGAAAAGAAGTAATAATAATAATAATAATAACTATGTTCAGCAGATTTCGTCGAACTCAGATCGACGAAATGTGTACAGTTCGTCGAACACAAGTCGACGAACTCCGAACGCAAACATGTATTATAACTATTCTCTGAACTACGATCGACGAAACCAGTATGGTTCGTCGACCAGAGATCGACGTTTTTGGGGCCCAGAAAATGAATATTTTCATTCTCTGAGCGGAGTTCAACGAACTCAACCCCGATCGTCGAACTCAGGACGACGAACTCACCTGAATTCGTCGAACGCAGATTAGTTTAACAGATCTTTTAATTCTTTTCAAATCTTTAATCCACCAAAAACTTTTAATAATAACTTTAATCAATGGATTATTCCACCTAGGAAATATCATCCTCTAGGTTATAAAAGTCAACCAGAATACTCTTTCATTTCCAGTTTTAATTGTGTGAAGAAAGAAGGACCCAAGGTAACCTGAGTCAAAAATGACTAATCTGTTTTGTAGGAAAAAGACTGTTTTACCACAGAGCAACAGTGGTATTTGGACAGTGACTGTTCTAAGCATATGACAGGAAGTAAGGCCAACCTAACTCACTACAAGACAAAACTAGGACCAAAAGTGATATTTGGTGACTCCAATTGTGGCCAGACTGAGGGCTATGGAAAAGTTAAAACTGCAGCTGTCACCTTCAGAAATGTAGCTTATGTAAGTGGACTGAAGCACAACCTCATCTCCATAAGTCAGTTATGTGATGAAAGGTTTCAGGTATCATTTACTAAAACCTCATGTTTTATCACTTCTTTAAATAATAGTGTAGTATTGACTGGTACTAGAGTATGAAACATTTACCTAGTTAATTTTCAATCAGCTAAATCAAAAATCTGTCTATTTAACTCAACTAGTAATAATAATGACTTTTGGCATAGGAGATTAGGACATGTAAACCTAAAAAATATTGCTAGGTTATCTAAATACAACCTTGTCAGAGGATTGCCTCCTTACCCCTATAAGAAAGAAAGGCTCTGCAAGGCTTGTCAGTTAGGCAAGCAAACTAAAAGTAGTTTTAAATCATTAAATAAAAATGACTCACCTATAATTCTGTACTTACTACATATGAACCTTTTTGGCTCTATAGCAGTACAAAGTCTAGGAGGAAAATCTTATACTTTGGTGATTGTAGATGACTTCTCTAGATTCACTTGGGTTTTCTTTCTGAGATCAAAGTCTGATAACTTTAGGATTCTTACAGATTTTCTCAAGAACATACAGATTGAGTACTCTACTCCAGTTGCATTGATCAGAAGTGATCATGGTACTAAGTTTGAGTCTCTTCTTATGCAAGAGTTCTGTAGGAAGGAAGGCATCAGACAATGTTTTTCAGCTCCTAGAACACCTCAACAAAATGGGGTTGCTGAAAGGAAGAATAGAACACTGATTAAATCAGTAGGCACATTACTTGCAGATGCTTATTTGCCCCCATCCTTTTAGGCAGAGGCTGTAAGCACAGCAAATTATGTACTGAATAGAAGTCATATACACAAGCTTAAGAATAAGACTCCTTATGAGCTACTTAAAGAGAAGAAAACTAAAGTAGATTACTTTAAAATTTTTGGTTATTTATGTTATATTCACAACAATAATAAGAAATATCTTAGAAAGTTTGAAGCCAAGTCTGAAATGAGAATTTTTCTGGGATATTCCCAAGTAAGCAAGGTTTATAGGGTTTATAATAAATCCACCTTAAAAATTGAAGAATCCATTCATGTTTCTTTTGATGAGACTAACATGTTTAACAAGAGGAAGCAAGCTTCTATCAGTAATTCTTTGCAGGTACCTAACATATGTGAAAGGCTAAATAAATTGACCCTCACCAAAAAGGTTGTTACTCACTCTTCTCCACATGATGCTGAAGAAAGTGATGATGAAGAAGCAGACATCTATGTTGAACCAACAACAGCTAATCCAATTCCACCAGAGGAATTAATTTCCCAAGTTGTTGCTCAACCAACTCCACCAACTGAACTTGTCACACTTAGAGATCACCCCACATCTCAAGTGATTGGAGACATATCAACTGGTGTGCAGACAATGCATCAACTCCACCAGGACATGATGCATGTCTGCTTCATATCTCAAATTGAGCCCCAATCCATTAAAGATGCAGAGCAAGATCCACACTGGATTATTGTTATGCAAGAGAAGCTCAATCAGTTTGAGAGATACAGAGTTTGAGACTTAGTTTCAAGACCCAAGGACTACCCAGTCATTGGAACTAAGTGGGTTTTCAGGAATAAGCTTGATGCTCATGGATCAATCATAAGGAATAAAGCAAGGTTTGTTGTTCAAGGCTATAGGCAAGAGGAAGACATTGATTATGATCAAACTTTTGCTCATGTTGCAAGGCTAGAAGCAATCAGGATCTTCCTTGCTTATGTTGCTTTCAAGAAATTCAAAGTCTACCAGATGGATGTCAAGAGTGCTTTTCTGAATGGAGAACTAAAAGAAGAGGTTTATGTTGAACAACCTCCAGGTTTTATCTCTTCATCTCATCTCTCTTATGTATTTAGACTGCATAAAGCTTTCTATGGTCTAAAGCAAGCTCCAAGAACTTGGTATGAAACATTAGCTAGTTTTCTTTTAGAGCATAAGTTTTCTAAAGGCATGGTAGATAAGACTTTGTTTTTCAAGCATCATAATGATAAAATTCTTTTAGTATAAATATATGTAGATGACATTATATTTGGCTCTACAGATCCCAGACTATGCAAAATGTTTTCTAACCTTATGCATTCCAAGTTTGAGATGAGTAGCATGTGTGAGCTCTCCTACTTCCTTGGCCTCCAAGTGAAGCAGACACCTGATGACATTTTCTTATCCCAATCCAAATATGTTAAAGAGCTGATTAAAATGTTTGGGATGGCTGATGCCTCAGCAAAGAAAACACCTATGAATACAAATAATGTAGTTGATTCTGATGAACAAGGTAAACATGTTGATCTGAAATTGTATAGGGTCATTGTTGGGTCTCTTCTATATCTCACAGCAAGTAGACCTGATATAATATTTGCTACATGTCTTTGTGCTAGGTTCCAAGTGAACCCTAAAGAATCTCACCTAGTTTTATTAAAAAGAATTTTGAGATATATAAAGAGTTGCCCAAATCTAGGACTCTGATATCCAACTGAATCAGAATTTGAGTTAACTGGATACTCAGATGCTGATTTTGCTGGATGTAGAGTGGACAGGAAAAGCACATCAGGAACATGTCAGTTCCTTGGTGCAAGACTTGTTTCCTGGTTTTGTAAAAAACAGACATCTGTGTCTACTTCAACAACAAAAGCTGAATATATAGCAGCTGACAGTTGTTGTTCACATATGTTATGGATACAAAATTAACTCCTGGATTATGATTACAACTTAAATAATTCAACTTTATTTTGTGATAGTACCAGTATTATATCTATAGCACAGAATCCAGTACATCATTCTAGGACCAAGCATATAGATGTTAGACACCATTTTATTAGAGAGTGTGTGGACAGGAAAAAAATTGATATTACCTTTATTCCCACTGATTTGCAAAGGGCAGACATCTTCACCAAACCCTTGGATAAGAAGAAACATCATTTATGAATCAGCTAGGCATGATGAATGGTGATACTCTAATTTAATTCTGTCTATGGTCGGAGAATTTGGCGAAATTTGTCGAACGGAGCTCGACGAACTAAGGGAAGTTCTTGAAATATTTCGTCGACCTGAGATCGACGAACTGTCTGTGGAGGTCATTTTTCGTCGACCGGAGATTGTCGATCTGGCTTCAGAAAAGTTTTCGTAGAGGTCGGCGAAAAGTTTTCCCCTTCTTCTGACTGAGATCGACGAATTCTTTTGACAATAAAATATTTCGTTGACCTCAGATCGAAGATTTCTCTTGTTTTGCAGGACAGAGTTTGTCATTTCATATTCTGACAAAACCTACTTATAACTAGGTTTTCTTCGACCTCCATCCCGCGCTTTTTGTTCCCTTGCACTTGATCTTTCTGCTTTCTTGTTGCAGGCAGTCTAATGGCGATTCCAGCAGGCTCTCTTTCTGGCATGAAATTCGACATGAGATTTAACATCGATTTTGATTCATTTCAACAATCATACCAGATCTTCATAGATATTCTGCAATTATTTGAAGAACTCAATTTGAAGAACCTAATGACTACCAAAATGAGGATTGCTGCTACTGAAATAAGAGAATGGGTTTATACTTCATCTACTCCAGATGCTGACACTATGGTTGGAACTATATCGGGTAACACCGTTCTTTTAACCCCAGTCATTCTTACTGAAATTTTTGGACTAGTAAACGGGGAAGAAGATATTGAACTTGAATCTTCTAAATATGATGAAATGTTGACGTTGATGGGTTACTGTGGAGACAACCCAAATAAACTGCTGAAGAGCACCTATCTGCTGGCTATAAATTTCTTGCAGATGTAGTCGGTAAGGTATTGCTGGGCAAGCATACAGCCCATGATCACATTACCAGACAACAATTTTTAGTGATGTGTGTTGTGTTGAATAAGAAAGCCGTTAATTGGGCTAAGATTTTGTTCAATCTGATTAGGAAGAAGAACAACAAGAAAGAAGTTTGTTTTGAAGGATTCTTGGAATCTTCATTCATGCCAATGCAGCTGAATCCCTGGTCGCCCCGACCATATTCATCAACGCCTCTAAGAGGCTGACCTGCGCCTTGTTTGGCAGGTGGGAGAGGAATATCCCAAAGCCTTCCAGGGCTTCCTCCTCTAACACTTCTGAGAGTACTAGGGCAGTACCAGCCACTCCCCACCTTGCAGAAGAAAGTTCCATTCCTCCTCCTCCTCCTGTTGAAACTTTATCCACATTCACTCAACAACCTTCTCAAGCTCCAGCTCCAGAACCTCAACCTCAACCTACACCTACACCTCCTCAGTCCCCCATTTCATCCCCAGTGCAACACCAACAACATCAACAACAACTTCCAGAACAACCTCTATCTCCAGATTCTGCTACTCCACCTCTTTCCCCCCTTCCATCTCATCTTGCAGATATACCTCCATTTCACAGTCTAACTTCACTACCTTCATTTGATCTGCTATCATCTCCTTTAAATTCTCCATCTCCTCCAGATGAACCAATGACAGATTGTCATCCCTCATCATCTTCCATCATCAATCCATCTATCTCTACCCAAACCCCACCAGAATTCTTAGAATCATCTTCACCCTCCATCTCTATCATCTTCGAATCCATCACACCCCTTCTGAAACAGCTGATAGCAGAGGTCATCTCACCTCTTGCTTCCTCTATCTCAACCCTTGCTGCTCAACTTGCTGTCTTCCCAGTCCCATCTTCTTCTGTCAGGGGCTTGGCTCCAGTAGCCACTGAAATCAGGCAGGGGGAGATACTCAGTGAAGAAGTTGGTCCAGCAGCAGAAGCTCCAGCAGCAGCAGTTGAAGATTTTGCAATAGTTTCAAATGTAGATATTGATATTCTTGATACAGAAATTACAGATGAAGATCTTGTTGAATTCTTGGAAACTGATATTGAAACTTCTGAAGAACCTTTGGAAATTCTTTATGGAGATTGCTTCATTGCTCCAGATTTTGACCTGGATTCAGTTCTAAGTTCTTTTGATCTTTTGTACAGAGACTGTCTTCTTTTTTTCTCTTTTCAATTGTGTACAGATATTGTTTGTTATTCTGCCCCCATCAGTTCAGAGACCTTACAGCAGATTCAGGAAACTTTTGAAGCTCCTGATCCTAAACTCAATTTAGTTCCAGAGGCTGAGCTTATCCAAGTGGCTGAGGATGATCTCTCTAAGCCCAAGGCTCTTTCTCCTCCCACTTTTGTCTTCTCTACATCACATTTGCCTGACTTGGATGAGATCCTTGTTGAGGACATGGATCAGGAAACTGAAGAAGTTCCTGCTGAAGCCATTCCCCCCCCCCCCAGCAGTTCTTCCTCCAGTTATCCCTCCTCCAGCTGAAAAGGAAGTTCCAAAAGCAGTTATTACCAATAAGATCTTCAATAGGATCACCATAATTTCTTTCAAAGTTGTGGTTGACCTCCATGAGGGTGTCAGCGGGTCTACACCCACTCATACTGAATTGTTCCAGCGAATCGAGGATGTATTTTCTCTGAGAGATGATAATACCCTGTTTAGATCTAGCTGCTTCAATAAAAAAAATACTTACGTTTTCCTAGATCCTTTACTTCAAATAGTTTTACCAAATTCACCTTCAACTCTTTCAATTCTTTGACTACATCTCATGTTATGGCAATGTCGTCAACATAGGCAATGAGAGTTGTTAACATATTGTCCCTCCATTTTATAAACAGAGTATGGTCACAATAATTTTGTCTGCATCCAAGAGTGATCATGACTTTTTGAAACCGACCAAACCAAGCCCTCTGAGATTGCTTCACGTCATAGAGGGTCTTCTTTAACCGGCACACTTTCCCTTAAGAGCCGCAAGGGGAAGAACCTGAGGGGAGAGACATATATACTTACTCTTCTAAATAAATTCTCATGAAGGAATGCATTTTTCACATCCAATTGTGTAAGACCACAACCATTGTGACGCAACACATAATAACAAACTCGTAGAGTTCAATTTTGAAATAGGGGAAAAAGTGTCTTGATAATCAATCCCAAGGTTTTGAGTATATCCCTTTGCCACCAAACTCGTTTTAAATTGTTCAACCAAGTCTTCAGAGCTCTGCTTCACACTAAATACCCTTTTACAACTAACAATGATCTTGACCAGCCCGAACATATCCAGCGGGGGTCACGGAGCTACTGGAATCAACAATGTCCAAAATAAGAACAAATATCAGTCAAACTCCGCCAATAGGATGGTGAGAACTAGAGAAGAACACCCCTTCAAAGAATGGAAGAAAGAGTATCACTGTAAAATTAGAAGACATCCTCCTCTTGAACAAAGAAAGCACGAGAACTGAGATTGAGGAGCAACAACAGTTGGAATCACGAGAAAATTGAGGTGGAGGATTAAAGGGTCGGAGCAAAACATCTTCCAATGTTTGGAGTCAATCGGACCGGAAGGCCAATGAAAAAGTCATCCCGTGCACCCAGCGCTGATCGGTCGACGGTCTGTCGAGCGACGATCGGCACTGTAGAGAAGGGAGCGCGCGCGCGCGAGAGAGAGAGAGAGAGAGAGAGAGAGAGAGAGGTGGCAAGGGAATGTCGTGCGGGAAATGGGCGGCGAGCAGGAGAGCGGCGTCGAGCGGGATACGAGAGCGCTAGGGCTTTGATACCATGTTAATCGTGGAAAATGAACAATAATAAAATGTATTATTCAATAGTGGAGCCCCCTTATATAAGGGGGAAAATAAAATGCTGATTCTTTAGTGAACAAAAGGTAGAATCCTTTTCAAGTGTAAACAAAAATTTCCTTGGGCTTTCAATGATCGAACAAATGAAATCGTTAGCAAATAGAGAATAGTAGTTTTCCCGATAATTGAAATCCGGATACAAACTCACAAGATATGCTCACGCAAACCATTTGGGGGCTGGTCCCCCCTAGGGATCCGTCGCAATGAGAGTTACAAAATCACTTGACAAATTTCCTATGACTCGCTACTCTCCCGTATACAGGAGAGAACTCACTAGTGACTGAAATTAGCAAAATGCTCCTCGGAAGGGAAATTTGAATAAGATACGGTATTAACAAGAGGAAATGGATGCTAACGAAAAAGCGGCTCCAAGTCTTCCGTAATCGCAAGGAGGGTTGAATGATATGTTGTCAAGCCGCGCGACTGAGGTGTCGGGCGCACCGGGAGCAACCCGCTGCGCCTTAGCATGGCTGAGGCGGGCGATGTGCCTTGGGCGAGCCCAGGCGCGCCTCGGCGGGCGCCTTACTAGCTCCCAGGCGCACCAAATGCCCGTCTGAGCCTTTCAAGTTGTTTTCTTCAAGCTGTTTTTTCAACCTGTTTTTTTGGTAGATGAGCAAAAACATGATCTCAGGCGCATCTGAGGCATCCCTAGGCACACTTGTGCGCCCAAATTCAGCGAATTGGGCGCCCAATTCGCTGAAATTCAGCTGATTGAGCGCCCAATTCGCTGAAATTCAGCTGATTGAGCGCCCAATTCGTTGAAATTCAACTGATTGGGCGCCCAATTCGTTGAAATTCAGATGGTAGCTGGTTGGACGCCCAATTCACTAAAATTCAGCTGGTTGGGCGCCCAATTTGCTGAAATTCTGCTGATTGGGCGCCCAGTTCGCTCAATTTGAGCGAATTGGGTACCTAATTCGCTCAATTTCAGTAAATTGGGCGTCCAATTTGCTCAATTTCCTTTTTCCCCCATTTTTGGGCCTCACGTGCCTCAGGTGCGTATGCGGCTTGCGCCTAGGCTCCAAGGCCCCTTTGAGCCTCGGTGCGCCTTGCACATTTAATAACATAGGTTGAATGCCACTGCATATTTGTATCGGAAATGACTATCATCGTTGTGTTTTGATAATTCTATTGCCCATATTAGAGAAAAAGAATCTGGCATCAATCAATACATATTAAAGGGTTTATACATTTTTATATTTTATCCATTCCTACTAAAATTGCATAGATGAGTGCAGGTCAATCAGACCTCCTTTGTTATTATTAAAGAAAACAGTGAGGACATGGAAGGCAGAGATAGTAAATGAAAGATAATACTAAATGTAAATTTCAAATAGAACATAAATCCTACTGATGAAACGAATTGAAAAGATATCAAATTCATACAGATTGGCCAAGGTAATGTTTCATGTTTAGAAGGTGTGAAAAAGGTATTCGCCTATTCAAAGAATTTAGTTCAATTTTGTGCAATATTCCAAATAAGATAACTTGGAATGAAACTATAAGGAAAGACATGATGTACTTAGGCAATAGTGAGATTATGAAAAAAGATAGGGCACAATGGCAACAAAGGATCCATATAGCCGACCCCACTATAGTGGGATAAAGGCTTGAGTGTTGTTGTTTGTTGTATATTCCAAATAAGGTTGCAGAAGTGGAGGCTTGGGGCACTGGTTGAGGTGTAGCGATGTGACCTTGAAATCATAAGTTCGAGTTCTGGAAGAAACCTCTTGCAAAAATGCAGGGTAAGATTTGCCTACATTTCACCCTTGTGGTGGGATCCTTCCCATGACACTCACTGCATGGGGATGCTTTGTGCACCGGGTTGCCCTTTATTCCAAATAAGGTTGCATGAATAGAAGAATAAAGAAGAAAGGCAGACCTGGCATGGTGTGTTTGACATATGTCCAAGTCTTGTCCTAAGTTGATCTTCATTAAGATCTGAACTGAACATATCATCATCGCCCATGTATGCACAAAGGGAGTGGTACCTTAAATAAACAATTATAGATTAGCAGAAGAAATAAATTTATGAACGCCCACAATGGCATAAGAAAAACAAAACATAAAACCAGGCCAGTATCAAATTGCAGTAATCATTTTGCACTTTGTATATTAGATTCATGGAGTAAATGTGGTGGTGCAAGTAATATTCAACAAAGAATATTAGGGGAAGGTTCCAGATATCAACAATATTACTCGATCCATTAACTGCTCTGTAACATTTTTTTCTGAGACCTGTGTTTTTCAGGAACTAGGTACGAAGCAGAACATTGGCAGTGGTAGGAACCACGGTGATATGTATTACTTGGATCTTCAGCCTCCTTCTCAGGCCTTCTCCTGCTCTATTGTTACAACAGATGATGTTCGGCGCTGGCACCTACACTTTGGACATCCGTATCCTACCTATCTTCAAAAATTGTTTCCTGCTTTTTACTTTTTTAACAAACTTTTGTATGTGATGTATGTGATGTCTAAACATGTGAGACATAATTCATCGCATTTATATTCAACTAGTGCCACCCCATTTGAGGTTGTTCATTCTGATGTTTGGGGGTCATCTCCCGTTTTATCAATATCCGGCTTTCGTTGGTTTTGTGACTTTTATTGATTGTTTTTCACATACAACTTGAGTGTATTTGTTAAAAAAAAGTGATGTTTTCTCTTGTTTTCAGACTTTTCATAAAATGGTTCAGACCCGATTTAATGGCTTTATTCGTGTTCTTCAAAGTGATAATGGGGGAAATATGACGATCGTGAAGCGTTTGGCTCGTATCTTATAAGTCATGGTATCATCCATCAGATCACGTGTCCACACTTCTACTAAAAATGGAGTTGTCGAACGAAAAAACTGACATCTTCTGAATGTTGATCGTTGTCATCTTGCGACGATGTACTTTCTCAAATCTTATTGGGGTGATGATGTCCTTACCGCTGCCCACCTTATCAACAGGCTTCCCTCACGTGTTCTTGTCTATGCTACTCCCCTAGCTCAGCTCTCTCCATGGCTGTTGTTTACACTTCCATTTGCCACCCCGTGTCTGTGGATGTGGATGTTTTGTGCATATCCATTTGCCTCACCGAGACCAACTGGATCCTCGGGCTTATCGTTGTGTATTCCTTGCATGCTCCTCCACAATGAAAGGGTATCAGTGCTACCATCCCCCCTCCAGGCATATGTTTTGCACTATGGATGCTACATTCCGGAAAGGGGAATCGTATTTTTTGCCATCGACTCACTCTCTTCGTCGGGAGTAGTGATGATGCTGATATTCCTCTTCATCTTCTTCCTCCTCAGCCACCGCAGCTACCTCCTCCACAGGAACCGGGTCCTCCTATCCCCGTTCCTCTGCCTGATACTCTGATCTCTCATTTTTTGCAAGTATACCACCGACGTTCCTCAGGTATACAGGCTACAAAAATTCCACCTCTACCAGTGCCCGCTTCTGCCACAGATTCTGATGATGTTGATCTGCATATTCCTCTTGCATTGTTGAAAGGTAAGGCTGTGTATACTAACCATCCTATTTCTAATCATGTGGCTTACCACCATCTTATCCTGGTCCATCAGGTTTTTGTATCTTCTCTTTCCTCGGTTGTTATTCCTAAGACATGACAAGAATCTTTGGGTAACCTGATATGAACTCAGGCTATGAAAGAGGAAATGTCTGTGTTGGACAAGAACCATACCTGAGATGTCTCCCCACTTCCTCCTGGCAAGAAAGTTTTTGTCTTGAGATGGGTGTTTTCGGTCAAACAAAACCAAGAGGGTAAGGTTGAAAGGTACAAGGCACGGTTGGTTGCTCAAGGATACACCCAGACTCAGGGAGTTGACTACTAGGAGCTTTTCGCTCCTGTGCCTAAAATGGACTCTATTCGGGTTTTGTTGTCATGCGCGGCTTGCATGGACTGAGATCTACACCAACAGGATGTTAAGAATGTGTTTCTCCATGGTGAGCTTGATGAAGAGGTTTACATGAAATTCCCTCCTGGGTTTGTGAAAAAGGGAGCTGAAGGTCTTATCTGTTGTTTAAGTAGATCTTTATATGGTTCGAAACAGTCACATAGAGCATGGTTTAGCAGATTCCTTATGTCTATGCTCAAATTTGGGTGCAAGCAGGCGCGGTCTGATCATACTATGTTTATTCGACGACGAGATCAGAGGATTGTGGTCCTTATTGTCTATGTGGATGACATTGTAATCACTGGTAACAATATAGAAGAGATTTTGAACCTCAAGTCTCTTTTATCTGCTGAGTTTGAGGTGAAAGAGTTGGGAAGATTACGATACGTCCTGAGTATTGAGGTGATTAGATCTGATCAGGAGATCTTTATATCTCAGCCGAAGTACATACTAGATCTGTTGTAGGAGACCAGGATGCTTGATTGTGTCCCTGCGAACACCCCTATGAAATAAAATCATTGAATTAGTGAAGATGGTGACAACGATCAGGAAAATGTCTCACGCTACCAGAGATTAGTTGGAAAACTAATACATATGTCTCATATTTGTCTCGATATTACTTATACAGTCGGCATTTTAAGTAGATACATGCATGCTCCCAGGATCAGACATCAAGAGGTAGCACATCGCGTGTTACAATATTTGAAGAAACCTCCTGGTTGTGGTCTACTGTTTTCCAAGAACAACTACTTGAAGATTGAATTTTTCCCTGATGCTGATTGGGTTGGATGTCGAAATGATCAAAAATCAACAACAGGTTACTATTCCTTTGTTGGAGGAAACCTTGTGACATGGCGTAGTAAGAAACAGAATGTGGTGGCTAGAACAAGTGTTGAGATAGAGTACCGTGCAATGTCACAAGACGTGCGCAAGGGCCCATGGTTGTGTACCGTTCTACATGACATAGGGTTTCCTGTGACTTCCCTTTTTCCCTTGTTTTGCGACAACAAGACAGCGATTAGTATAGCTCACAATCCAGTTCAACATGACAGAACAAAGCATGTTGAGCTCAATTAACACTTTATCAAAGATCACTTGGATAAAAAATTTGTGGTCACGTCATTCGTCCACTCTAAAGATCAACTGACGGATGTGTTCACAAAAAGCTTAAGAAATGATGATTTTATTGGTGACATCAAAAGACTTAGAATGACCGACATCTTTCGTCCGACTTGTGGGGGAGAGTTGATAGATACTATTATTTACAAGTCGTCATTTCTTATTATCCCACTGTGGGGATTATTATATTAATATTTATATGTGTGTGGGTTTAGTCCCACATCATGTCTTAGGCTTTATGAGTCTCTTGTAATGTTATAAATATCCCCTATGTGGATGAATGAAGATACACTGGTTATTATTCCCCTCATTTCTAATTCAACTTTTGTTAATCCAAATGAAAGCACTATAAATTCATAATGCTCATAACGAGTGCGAAAAGCAGTTTTTGCAATGTTTGATGGTTTGATTTTTACTTGATGTTAACCCAATCTCAAATATATTTTCAAAAATATTGCATCTCCTTGTAATTGATCAAATAAATTATCTATTATAGGTAGTGGGTACTAGTTCTTTAAGGTCAGTTTCATGTATTAAATACATATTCTCATGTCCCCATCCTTCTTTACAAAGAGTATGAGAGCACTCCATGGTGATGTACTAGGGAGAATGAATCTTTTATCGAACAATTCCTTCAATTGTTTCTTTAGTTCTTGTAACTCTGATACGCACAATTGATACGAAGCTTCTTGAAAGTTTATCTAGTGTCAACTAACTTCACCTATGGGGGGGGGGTAGGTGATTTGCAGTCTTTTGCGGAACTAAAACTTGACCTGCACAAACAAAAAACACAACACAGAAAAGCACACCAGAAATTATAGTGGTTCCCCGATTTGGGTACGTCCACTCTCCCCCTTCGACCTATCTCCCAACAAGGGACGACTCGGTCACTTCACCAACAGGATTGAAATCAAATCCTCTCACTATGGAAGAAACCCTTCCACCCGAAGGAGTCGCTACTCCTCCACCACGGGTTGCACCCAACCCTTACAACGAGGAATCAAAGTTCCTTTACAACAAAGTTAAAATAGAATGTACAAGAAATACAAACTACGCTTGGAGAGCTCGATGTCCCTCTTCGTTCAATGAAGCTTTCTTGATGAAGACGAAGAGTCCACGACCGGAGAACTCTCTTGGAGAAGATCTTCCCGAGATCGGCGGCGGCAAAGGATTGCGGCGGCGATGCTTTGTAGATCCAAACTTCTTGACGAAGCTAGCAAGGTCTACCAACGATCTTACTTGGATCGATCGTCTCAATCGATTCGGAGGGGAGAAATATTCCAGCTCAACAAATCAAGAGACAAAGGATCTCAAGATAGATTCGTGAGACGCTAAGCTTAGCCTCGGTTCTGTCGCCGGACGATCAAAGAGGGCCTCTAAGATCAGCGGCGGCGACTATCTTGCGAGCGGCGACGGCTTGCGAGCGGCGATGGCGACGGGAGGAATTCCGCGATCGGCTAGGTCACGCTCGGCGGTCGTGTTCCTTTCTCGTTTTCTTCGCTACATTGTTAGTTCAAATTCGTGGGTATTTATACTGTAGAACAACCCTAAAAGACCGTTGTGGACCCCACAAGGAGAAACCCTAAGCTCGGTCCAAACAGCGCCTGATATCTTGGTTCAGTCCAGCGAGCAGGTAGAAATCGCCGAAGGCAAATTCGGCGGGAATCATTGGTGATTCTCGATGAATCGGCGAGAATCACTTATGATTCCCGTCGAATTATCCTTGGTAGAATTTTAGCTGAAAAGCTTGCCATCCGGAGTGAATCGGCGAGAATCAAAACCATTCTCGACGAATCGGCGAGAATACAGAGTCATTCTCGACGATTCGGCGAGAATCACTTATTGATTCTCGACGATTCTGACATAGCAGAATTCTTGAAGGCGTTGAGTCAGCCGGATGCAGTCGGCGGGAATCGGCGAGTGATTCTCGACGATTCGGCGAGAATCACTAGTGATTCCCGTCGAATCGGCGAGAATCACTTAGTGATTCCCGTCGAATTTAACTTAGACGAATCTTCGTCTTTCTTCCCATGAGTTGGTCTTAGACCCATCCTTGCTCTTCTTCTGCTCTTGATCTATCTCAGCCCTGTACTTGAAAATAAGTACACTCTAATAGAGAGAGTACACGTAAGCCAACACACTGATCTGCTCAATGAGGGATTACGTTGCGCAGACCCGTGTATATTGACCCACTGCACCCTGACATTGGTGTGTACTTAGCGTGGAATAACTGCAAGCACAACTTGAAGACATATCATCAAATACAATGTGAATTCATCTTAGCTTGACAAGAGGCTTCTTCAAATCTAGGTAATTGTGGATACAATACCCAACAATCTCCCCCTATTTGAAGAAGCCAAAATCCTACTAGCTAAGATGAATTTCATCAACCAGAGTAATATACATAACAAATTAAGAGAGACAAGACACAGAATGTTAAAAGCATACAGAACAATACTTGAGTCAACAAGAGATCATATATATATATATATATATATACATCCAAAAGAATTGTCCATATAGAAGTATGAAGAGATAAACATGCATGAAGGAAATGACAAGCCAAAATCCTAAGGCTATTTCTCCTTAGCTAGATCATCCTTCAGTTGTTGAGCCAAGTACTTCTTGTTTTGTCTCTCAAAATATTCCTTGGGCTTCGGATAGTATCTGGGGAGAGGATCTTTATGTTTCACTTTGTTAGTCCTGAAAATATATTTCGTTTAGCTTCATATTCTTTGTGCAGCTCCCACTCATATTGATTATATACATCATTTCGATTAATTTCCCCCCACTGTTGTAGCATAAAGGTGTCCAATATAATGCTCCTCGAGATAGGACTCCATCTTTCATTTCGCATTTCACTCTCCTTCAATCTTACTTTCTTCTCAGTTGGAGTCTCTTTGGACGTCCCTTCTTGGAGTTTTCTTTTTCCTTTCGCTATGGCTTCCTGGTCAAACATGGCCCTGAGAGTAGCTTTGGCAGCAGCCCTGACAGCCTTCTTAGCATCAGCTTCACTAAGAGGAACCTCCTCAACATTTGCACTCTCATCAGCAGCAATGGTAACCTCATCAGGAGAAGGAACCGGAATTGGGATTTGTATACCTGATGCTTGCTGCACTAGCCAGTGACAGCTATCAAAAACATACTTATTTGACTGTTTGAAGTTGTCGACCATAATCTGTTCCAGCCCTGCCATCTTAGCTGTATATGCATTCTCCCCCTTTTTGGCTTCGAGGGCAATGGAGTTTGCATAAGAATGCAGTGACTTATCTATATGCTTTGCAGTCTTAGTGAACTCAGTTAGAAGGGAAGTCTGATTTACGTTGAGAGTCACCATGCTGGCATCGAATAGCTTGATGTTGTCGGCCACAACATGTGCATTTTGGTTTACTACCGCTAGATCAGCTGTGTTCTTCTGGAGTCCTTGCATTAGAAGATTTACGGCAGTGCCAGCCTCTGCAAACTTGGCATCAAACTTCTGTTCCATCAGATCCAGTTTATGATTTATTTCCATAACATTCTTAAGCATTAGCTCCTCGGATTGTTTAATTCGTTTTAGCACTTTGTTGTGTGATAGTTCAAAAAAAGTTTTTAGTTCATCCACTATACCTTGAATGATATTCACGGTGTGATTTGTCAGGCTAGGTCCTAGTGGATGACCCTGAGGCATGCCTTGGTCGTGCTCTTCTGCAGAGTCACTGGGAGAGCTTGATAAGTTCACAGTCTCCAAAGGGGGAATAGGGCCAGCCTCTGTAGTTTTCTCATGAATGCTTATCATCCTCTGCTGAGAGGACTCCCCCTCCATTGCTACACCAGATGTCTCAGGAACTTCCAAAGGAGCCCGTTCGTCAGAGGGGACTTCAACATCACCCCGTAGCTCCACCATCTCCACCATCTCCCTCAAGGTCGTTTCATTTTCAACTACATCATCCACTTCTTCAGTAGCCACATCTTCCATATCATCATTGTCAATTTCAGCATTGTCTATGTCCTCCTCGTCTTCCTCCTCATCAACTTGATCAGTGGCAAGGGTATCAACGGCATCTTTTGCAATCTGAGAGATGTCAGAAACTACCTTAGCATGATCCGGAACTGAGATATCTGTCCTGAGTATATCAGTAGAAACGGGTAGCGACTCCCCCTCAGTTCCTGCATGCAGCAAGTCAGGAACGTCACTGGGTTCATCATGGGCTTCAGCCACACCTGCTTGACCAATCCTTCTTTCTCATCTGTTAAATACACTGGAGTCCATTTTCTTCAAGTAATGGAGAGGAACTCCCTTACTCATGTAAAACCTGTCTTCATCCAGCTGATTGAGGTACAGGCTGATTATCCTTCCAAAATTGGGGGTTCGTAGCGTATCTTTAATCCTCTCAAACAGCATAGCCCCCCAGTTGTATCTTTTTCGACACACTATGGCCACCAAGATTTTGAACATATCACCAGAGATATGATCATGGGAGCCCGGTTTGAAGATCAGGGCTTTCCCAATGATATCAGATAGAAGCTTCCCTTCCTCATTCATTTCCTTGCGCTTGATAGACTTAGTCCCTCGAGCAAGTCCACAGAATAGGAGAGTCCTGGCACGATCATCTTCCTCCAGGTAGTCCTCTTGTTCAAAACTGGTGAGCAGCAAATGTCGTGACAATTTTCCAGCAGACATCTTGATCTGTAAGCCGGCAATCTTACTCTTAATCACCGTATCCTCATGTCGTAGCTTTGTCGTTGCAAAGAATTCTAGCACTTCTTTATCCAGGATCTTGCACGGGTGCTCAAGGATGAAGGAAAGCCCGGCTTCTTCAAGCATTAGGATAATATTTCTGAACTCATCAGAGGCATGAGATAAGCCCGTCCTAAGCAGTTCACTCCCGATGAGGAGCCCAACTGTGGTTCTAGGAGCCATTGCAAACCTAAACCAAATAATGTCCAAGGGACTAAACCATATCAAAAATTCTAGCTTAGGAGCTACACTAGACAAGAAACTACAGGGATGAATGGACGTTACCCTAGCGCAGAGCAGAGAGAGTGGCTTGCGACGGGACTGTTGGCGACCGGAACGGGAGTCGACGGGAGAGGGAAAACTTCGAAATTTCTGGGAGCAGACCGGAGTCGGCACGATCCTTGCGTCTAGAGGATGTCGTCGACGGGAGCACGGAGGAGTGACGGAGAGCGAAGCAGCGATTGAAGCACGGGAGGACTTCCACATGATCGACGGGATTCAACCGGTACCTGAAGTCGGCGGATTTCAGCGATTCTGAATGAAGAGTCGTACAGTGTTACGCTATTTATTTCTTCCGAACCGTGGGAAGTCAACGGGATTTCAGCAAACTCTATACAGGGCATGTTAATTTCGAACCTTTCGAACTCTGAGTTGTCGATTTGAATGTCGAACCTTTGCTCCTTTTTTATTTCTTGATCATACTACCTAGATCGAGTTGAAGGGATTTTAACCCTAGACATAATTACTGAGTAATTCTAGGTGATTCAAAAGTGTAGAATTTTCGTTATAACCACTGACACACACTTCTTTAATTTCAACGGACTGATTGACACCCATTAATATACATTAGCAATTGTATATGTATATAAAAAGAATTCATCAGATTTTTAACTAAGGATCATTGAGTTGTTAGCTTTCGCGTCCTTTCATCAGGTGTGTCAACATATATGTGTATATATATATATACATTTACTTTTAGAGGAAGAATCTACATATTCGTGAGTATATATATATATATATATCAGCATTTATATAATACGACTCAAGTATCGTGACTGAATGCGCGTACCTGGCATCATTAAATTGATCATTCAGATCTTCTATTTGAGGTACACCAGGTGTCCAATTGGAGTAGGCCATTGTAGTTAGCTCTATTTCTTAACTCATACACTTGTTCTATATCATTCTTGGAACATCTCATGTCTAGTTCCCATCATTTTACGGGAACCTAGACTATCCTGCAAAACGAATTACCTTACCTTAGGAACCCAATATGTATTGGGTCCTAGGTTCTTGTCAGCATAAAATATCGAATGTCTTCCTACAGGAATCCTGTCAGGAAGGCTAACTCTGCCCAAAGGAAGTGGACATACCCTTGCCCTTGGCACAGAGGAATTGTGCCAACAATCTATGGCAAAGTGACCCACCTTGCCACAGCACCAATAATCATGAATGTTGTATCTCCGTTTCTGACCTGATCTACTGATTGAGGTAGTCATGATCTTAGGTCTGACCGGAACAGAGCAGGTTCTGCTCACAGATTTGCCCTTTCCACCGAGACACGAGGGAGGGTAGAAGGAGAACATGTGGTGAGCGTCATGAGGCCTGGGAGGTGGTGCCTTCTTTTCAGTTAGCACACATCCGGGGGCCCCATGAGTACTAGCCACATGTTTCCCAACCCCCTTTCCCTGTGTCCTAGGGTGGGGAGAGTTACTGTGAGAGCTGGTTCCTGCAATTTCATGAAGTGTTGAGGCGGAGGCAGAGAATACAAAAGGTTCATGATGAGCCAAATGTATTTTCTCATGGGTAGCCATAACAGCACTTGCACTGTGGGTACTTCCACATGAGGGCTGATTACTCTTACAGTGACCATAGTTGTTCTTATGGTCATACCTGAAAGCATAATGTGTGCCCTTCCTACTCGGTGTGGGGGGTCTGAAAACAGTTTCCCCATTTTTCCACGATTTTATAATTCGTGAGATCCACCCGTTTTCTCCCTTTCTCTTGATAGCATCTACCTTGGAAAAGTTAGATACTATTCTCTTCTCGGTTTCTAGAGTAAACTCTAGATCTGAGATTTTTGAGTCCTTCACCTTGATGGATTCCAATTGGAGATCCATCATGGTCCTCAACTGAGCAATCTCCTTAGCTTGTTCCTCAACAAGTAAGTTGCTCTTCTGAAGGGCACTCTCAAGGGAATCAAGATTTTCAATCCTTTGATTGACACTATCCATCTCCCTTGCATCACAAGATGTACAACCCTCTGAACTATTCCTGTCTTCAGGAAATTCAAGGGGAGAGGAGCATGATGAAGAAGTTACCTGATCCTGACTTTCATGTTCAGGGTTAGCGTTAGAATCAGCTGAGGCAGATGTGTCAGCTTCATCAGAACTGCTTTCCTCAAACTCTTCTTCCGTCTCAGATAAAGACACAGGAGCCCTGATACTGAGAGATTGGTCTTGACTTTCATCTTCAGAATTGAGGATTCCCACGTATGCTTTATCCTCCTGCTGGCATCCAGTCCCTGTTGTCTCTGATCCCATCATGAGATCTGAGATAGTTTGCAACATAGACTTTGCAGTCTTACACTTGTCCAATCTTGACCGAGAAGATCCAGACCAAACGTCAGTATCTGACGAATCAGCTTATCCAGGTTGAAAAGTGAGAGCTCAGTCTCAGACATCTCTTCGAGACTCTTGGGAATTTGGAGATCGTTTCCAGATACAGAAGCCTTCATGGGAATGAAGGGACCCTCTTCCATAATGAATGATGCGCGAGGGTCAATGGCCTCCAGATGAAACATAACTCTCATCTTCCAGATGGGGTAATACTCCGCTGTGCAGGCAGGGAGTCTCAGAGGAGAGACATCAGAGTATAGCTCCATGCTTGAGTCTTTTCTTCTTCTTGACACTAGAACCGGGATCTTACTCAAGGTATTAACCTTATTGACGAGCAACCTCCCTCTGATACCACTTGAAAGTTTATCTAGTGTCAACTAGCTTCACCTATGGGGGGGGATAGGTGATTTGCAGTCTTTTGCGGAATTAAAACTTGACCTGCACAAACAACAAACACAACACAGAAAAGCACACCAGAAATTATAGTGGTTCCCCGATTTGGGTACGTCCACTCTCCCCTTTCGACCTATCTCCCAACAAAGGACGACTCGGTCACTTCACCAACAGGATTGAAATCCAATCCTCTCACTATGGAAGAAACCCTTCCACCCGAAGGAGTCGCTACTCCTCCACCACGGGTTGCACCCAACCCTTACAACGAGGAATCAAAGTTCCTTTACAACAGAGTTAAAATAGAATGTACAAGAAATACAAACTACGTTTGGAGAGCTCGATGTCCCTCTTCGTTCAATGAAGCTTTCTTGATGAAGACGAAGAGTCCACGATCGGAGCACTCTCTTGGAGAGGATCTTCCCGAGATTGGCGGCGGCAAAGGATTGCGGCGGCGATGCTTTGTAGATCCAAACTTCTTGACGAAGCTAGCAAGGTCTACCAACAATCTTACTTGGATCGATCGTCTCAATCGATTCGGAGGAGAGAAATATTCTCGCTCAACAAATCAAGAGACAAAGGATCTCAAGATAGATTCGTGAGACGCTAAGCTTAGCCTCGGTTCTGTCGCCGGACGATCAAAGAGGACCTCTAAGATCAGCGGCGACGACTATCTTGCGAGCGGCGACGGCTTGCGAGCGGCGACGGCGACGGGAGGAAGTCCGCGATCGGCTAGGTCACGCTCGGCGGCCGTGTTCCTTTCTCGTTTTCTTCGCTACATTGTTAGTTCAAATTCGTGGGTATTTATACTGTAGAACAACCTTAAAAGACCGTTGTGGGCCCCACAAGGAGAAACCCTAAGCTCGGTCCAAACAGCGCCTGATATCTTGGTTCAGTCCAGCGAGCAGGTAGAAATCGCCTAAGGAAAATTCGGCGGGAATCATTGGTGATTCTCGACGAATCGGCGAGAATCACTTATGATTCCCGTCGAATTATCCTTGGTAGAATTTTAGTTGAAAAGCTTGCCATCCGGAGTGAATCGGCGAGAATCAAAACCATTCTCGATGAATCGGCGAGAATGTAGAGTCATTTTCGACGATTCGGCGAGAATCACTTATTGATTCTCGACGATTCTGACTTAGCAGAATTATTGAAGGCGTTGAGTCAGCCGGATGCAGTCGGCGGGAATCGGCGAGTGATTCTCGACGATTCGGCGAGAATCACTAGTGATTCCCGTCGAATCGGCGAGAATCACTTAGTGATTCCCGTCGAATTTAACTTAGACGAATCTTCGTCTTTCTTCCCATGAGTTGGTCTTAGACCCATCCTTGCTCTTCTTCTGCTCTTGATCTATCTCAGCCCTGTACTTGAAAATAAGTACACTCCAATAGAGAGAGTACACGTAAGCCAACACACTGATCTGCTCAACGAGGGATTACGTTGCGCAGACCCGTGTATATTGAATCACTGCACCCTGACATTGGTGTGTACTTAGCGTGGAATAACTGCAAGCACAACTTGAAGACATATCATCAAATACAATGTGAATTCATCTTAGCTTGACAGGAGGCTTCTTCAAATCCAGGTAATTGCGGATACAATACCCAACACTTCTGATGCGGGAGCTGCTTCAGGGATCAAATCAATGGAAAATTCTTCCTTACGATCTGGAGGTAATCCTGGTAATTCTTCGGAAAATATATCGAGATACTAATTTATTATTAGGATATACCCCAATTTGTCAATGGGTTTCTCAACATCAGAAATACACGAAAAAAAATGTATCACATTTTCTTGTTATCAAATGTAATGCTCATACAGTCGATATTATTGGTATCCTAGATTTTGTCCATAAAATATGATACTAAAAGAAGTAAAAGGACGGAGTGTCATCTTTTTCTTTTGGCAATCGATGATTACTTGATGATAAGATGACCAATCCATCACAAGTATCACATCAAATTCAGAGATAGGTAAATAATTAAGTTGGCTTCAAACTTACTGTTCCTAATTATAATCGCCCCTTTCAAATATGTGGTTACGTGTATCTCTTCTTCTGTATGTAATATTATTACTAAATATTGTTCTAATATTAATAACGGTGCATTCAGCTTTCTATATGCAATTTCAGATATGAATGAATGTGTGGCACAAGTATCAAATAAAATAGTAATAAAAGTTCTCATAAATTCAAGTATTCTTGTAACCACATATGTGGGGTTTCAAGCCTCCGGTTGAGTAATAAAATATACTCTTGGTTGTGCGGGCAAGTATTTTGAGCAATTTGTGTCTTGGGCTGCTGAGGTGGTCTTTCAAAATATCTTTTTTGCACTTTATAGATAGACTAACTTGGTTGGTTAGCATTTATGGGCAAAAACGTGCAATATGACACAGTTTATTGTAAATGAAGCGCCAATTTCTTTCTATGTTCAAATAACATTGGTCTGGGTGATGCCCTTTACATTTTAGGTAGAATGGTAGGGTAGGGCCATTAAATTTCTGTGAAAAAATTTCCCCTTCCTTGATTATTTTCAATAAATCTTTTCCTACTTGCCACTTTCCACATTTCGATTATTGTTTGCTCTTTTTACATCATTCGAGCGGCTTCGACGAAGCCAGAGAAACTATGAAATATCATATGAGCAATACTAGTTGGAATAGAATCATGCAAGCTATTTCATCATTTGGGACCATCACTGGAACATGTTTTGCTAATAATGAGAATTTAGCCTCGTATTCTGAGACAGTCAAAGATCTTTGATACAATCTTGTAAACTCGTCAATCAGCACCTGCTTAATAGACGCTAGTAAAATCCATTTTCGAAAGGCGGTTACAAACTCTTTCCATATGATTTTTTCACTTAATCTTTCCCCCAATTCTATTCTTTTGTAGCTTATCCACCTATCTTCTGCACCACAATCGAAAACAAACTCCACTAAAAGTCCTTGTCAATCTTCCGACAACAAATAGCTATAAATATATTTTTGATTTGTTGAAGCCAAATTTAGGCTATTATGGGATCAGTATTTCAAGAATAATGAGGTTTCATTTTATTGAATATCTCTAATGATCTATCAAGATGCATTCCTTGATTAAATGAAGATGATGCATCAGTGGAGTTACGTGTCATACGGGCCAATCCCGTTAATAGGTGCATTATTGACTCCATACTGACAGTGAATTTACATTATCATTTCTTGAGGTCATTATATTTGCCTACAACTTATGATAAGAGATTAATATATGTAATGTTTATACATTCAATAACTATAAATAATAATTGTGAGTGTAACCCAATCTATAATTTCTATTCTACTCTCATATTATTTCTTTTGGGAACAAATTTTAACACTTAGCTCTGATACCATTCTATCATACCCCGTCCCAAAAACTCATAATTAACAAGGCGAGTATGTGGGTTGTGGTGAATGATCTTATACGCATTCAAAAATTTCAAATAAGTATTGCACATAAGAACCAAAAGAAACTATTTATTTCATTTAAACATACATTTTAAATTGTCTCCTCAAACTTTATATTACTCATAACAGATGAAATATATACAAATAATTTTATTCTCCTTCTTTCCTTTTATCTTTTCTGGTGCTCAAAAGAAGTACCTAAAATAATAATGTATAGGCAGTGAGTCTACCGACCCGCCTTTAACGATAAAATTTAAACACGGGATATGAAAAGAGCAATGAAATTGCTGAAAATATTACAAACATTAGTCGAATAAGAATACAGACATTATTTGGGTAATTTGTTGGAATACTCACATCACAGAAACTCAAATCCCCAGATTAACTTGAGATCCATACATAATTTGTTACTTCTCATCTAACTAGCTTATTGGCAAGGTAAGTGTAAGGTCAATGGTTGTACTATGTATTGTTATACACTACCTTCTTTTCGGGGAATACTAGCTCACCCATAATCACTTTGCTAGAGACCAATTGAGCAAGCAAAATGACGACGTCACAAGCATAATAATTTAGTAATTGTTAGTTGTCCGGATCTTATTGGTGACTACTCTGCTCAAGTTGACTACCTGATGTCCAATGATCTAACTTTAGGTATTTTTCATTATTATGTCAGTACTTATAGTAGGTCGCTTGGCCTAACCGAAATGGCATGGTATATGCCCTTTAAAAGAGGCACCTCACAATTACGCACATCCCAAAGCAGAGTACAAGGCAACTAGAAGAGCACAAAATTTCCTTTCAGACAAGCAGTATTTCGGCGCTGCAAGCAGTATTTCGGCGCTATTTAAGAATTTAGAACATCGACTTCAGAATCTTGACTTGGGCAGAACTTCAACATCAAGCAATGTCAGAATCCTCCTCTATAACCTTCCTCGAAGCTATTCTAAAAATTTTGCGATGTCCTAATACCCTCTCCTCCATACCTCTTTCATTCTTGATTTCAAAGAACTGAAAAACGGATTTGAAGTGAATTAAACATTTCATTGGATCCGTATTTATAATACCTTTCCAACACTACCAAAATTGTCAAAATTAAAGCTCTAGAACTTCCAAAAACTCAAAAAAAAAACCACCCATTACTATGCTTCCGGGTGGTGCGCTAGGAGCGACATATGGCGAGGCAACAGCACAAAGGGTCGTCATGCGGGGACCGCATGGCAGCAACCAAGTCGTGGGACACCATGCGAGCTAAGAGGCCCAGCCACGCGACCTGTGATCGTCACACGGTTCGGTCGGACTAGCCACGTGACGCGCAGCCGCTACACGGGTCAGGCGGTTCGGGTGCCCAGCCACGCAATGTCGCGTCGTACCGCTGGCGATGGCCCATCTTGGTTGTCAAATCCTTTTTCACAATTTCACTCTGTCAAAATTAAAAAGTGAATATACCTACCCAGGAATTTTTTGACATCCCGATTCAAAATACGGCCACCGAATTTTCAAATTCTCAATAGTTTGCCCTAAAATTCCACTTTCTTTGTATAATCTTTGTTTTCATGAAACAAAATATCATTTCCAAGGTAAATTTGCGCCCTTAGTCAAGTTATGGACTTAGTCCAAATTCCATACATTTTTTGCGTTAATGCATGATTTTAATAATTTAGTAAATTCCTTAAGTGTGATCAAAAATATGATAACATTACGGGTCATTACAATAGATCATGATATCGGATATCAAGTCATGTCATGGGTACTTGTTAGAGAATAAGTGTTCCTGACAGACCCACTATGAGAATGTTTTGAGGAGTGTTATATACGTATCATAAGAGATTCTCATAGTGACAATGATGCAAGTAGTTCTTTGACCTTAAATCATTACAATCATTGCATGAGAAGCATACTATATTAGTTAAATACTTCCTTTAGAATGGTTGATAATAAGATTGGTTATTAGATATAGCAAATCATGTAGGTGAATGTAAGTAATGTAGATGAAATTTATTTCTTATATATAATAAGAGAGATATTTATATGTCCCTTGATGGAATGAGATTATGAAATGCAAAGTTGTTCTAAATTGGGTCAATAATTAATATTACGCTCGTTTATTTTAAATAGTCTACTTGGGAATAAGTATAGAAAGAATTACTAAGAGGGTGACACATTCCATGTCTCGAGTTCAGTTTGGATTTTAATGACAATGGGATAAAACTACACGGGAAGATTTGTTGCTAAGGTTATCATTAAGTTACCGATTTTATATTACTTTGGTGGCGATGATATATTACTAGATGTCTCTCATTACTTATGACACAATGGTTAATTCGCTCTAGTTCAAGTGGGAGAATATTTGAGTCTATGACCTAGGAGCAATCAAGAGATTAATGTTACTGTCAACGTAATATACACTTATAGGATCGCGCATTAAGAACATATTAAAATAGTAAAATACAAAAAATAATCGGGTTTGGTTTAATATAACTCAAATTTTAATTTAATCAAAGACCCAAAATGTATTAATAGTGTTAGAAGATAATGGAATAATATGTAAAAGCTCATTGTAATTGTGTCCCATTTATGAGCCCAAGTAGTCTTAGGTTTTGTCCCACATTGTAGATTTGGGATTTCTCTCTTCTTCTCTTCCTATATATTTGTATTCATACTTGATGTTTATACAAGAAATACTACCCACAAGTTTCATTTCGCTTACTTTTTACATGGTATCAGAGGGAGATTACGATCCTCCGACCTGTGGGTTATGGGCCCACCACGCTTTTGTTGCGCCCAAGTAGCCTTATGAGCCCAAGTAGTCTTAGGTTTTGTCCCACATTGTAGATTTGGGATTTCTCTCTTCTTCTCTTCCTATATATTTGTATTCATACTTGATGTTTATACAAGAAATACTACCCACAAGTTTCATTTCGCTTACTTTCTACATGGTATCAGAAGAAGACGGTCTGGCCTGCCCTTGTCTGTCCGCTTGGCCTGCTTGCTAACCGGGCGGTTTGGTCCCCGGCCTCCTTCCCCTCTTTTTTCTAACCGCTGCTTCTGTGTGGTTAGAGGTTTTTCTAACCGTTGCTTCTGAGCGGTTAGAGGTTTTTTTCCCGCCCTCTTCTCTTTGCTCTCCCTCTCTCGTGGATTCCACCCCCCCCCCTCCCTCCTTGTTTTATAGCCTCTCTAACTGGTGGTCCCCACCTCCCCGCCCTGTTCGCTGCGGTCTCTGCCCCTATCTGAGCGGTCTCCTTCTCACTTCGGCATCCTCTTTGTTTTCTTTCTCACCGCACCTTGGTCGCGGTAACTCCTTTTTACCGTTGGTGTTCGCACCGAGACCGTGCGGTCTCCTCTCTTTATTCGCTGCGACTTCCCTTCCCGCTGCTGCTTCTCCCGTCGTCGGCGACTTCCCTTCCCGCAAGGCCGTTCCTGCCCATTGTGGTTTCCCTTCTCGCTGCTGCCTTCTAGTCGCAACAATATCGGTCTCTTCCTTGGCTCTGCGAGCTCCCCGCATCAGCTTATCTTACCGCTGCGACTTCTCTACCCGTAGTGGGCTCCGCATTTTGGTCGTGGCTTCTGACCGCTGGGGTGTTAACGTCGAGACAGTGTGGTTTCTCTTCTCTACCCTGCCTTGTGGTTGAAGGTTGTCTCCCTTAAACTGTTGCGGTCTTTCTACCCGTTGCGGTCTCCGCACTTGGTCGCGGCCTCCTGCCACTAGAGTGGTGTCAGCAAGGCCGTGCGGCCTCTTTTCTGTTTCGCTTCTTCTGGGCCTGCCTGCGGGTTCCTTCTTCTTGAGCGACCTCCTAGTCGCGCGTGGCTTGTTCTTTCTTCCTTGCCCGCTGGTTTTGCGGCTAATCTTGCTCGCTGTGGTCTCTGCTTGCGGTCTCTCCTAGCCGTTGGACTTGCTCGCTGTTACTTTTCTAGCCGCATCAGCCTGTCTAGCCGTTAGTTTGCTCGCGGGCTGTTCTTCTAGCCGTTGTTGATTTGTCTTCAGACTGCCTCATGGACACTACTACAAACTCTGGGGAGTCCGCTGGTACTTCTTCTCTGCCACCATGGACTGCTCTGCATGCTACTGAACTACGGTATGAACTCAGGATTACCACTATCTCTCTCACGGGCAAAAAAAACTTTGTGGAATGGGTCCACTCTATTCGTCGGGTTCTCCAGACAAAAGGACTACTTCATCACCTGACCAGGGCCACTCCTACCCTTCCCACTGACGAGTGGATTCGTGATGATGGTCGTGTGCAATCCTGGCTGCTCAACTCTATGGATACCGAGCCCTACAGGATGGCCATGTATCATGACACGACAAAGTCCATGTGGGAGGAACTTCAGTCCTTCTATTTGGGTCAAAACAGTCTGCAGCATCGGTTTGAAATCATTACTGATCTTCAATCCCTGGATCCCGGGATACATGGAGATATGACATCATTCGTTGTTAAGGCCAAGACACTTGTTGAGGCGTGGATTCAACACCAGCCTCCTACTACTGATCTGGTTGCCCAACGGGCACAAAAAGAAGCTATCGGGATTGCCATGATGATGGCACGGGTTCCTCCGCATCTGCATAGTATTCGTGCTCAGATACTCTCATCTGCCACTACTCCCTCTCTCTCTGATGTGTGCTCCATGCTTCTGAGGGTCACTCCGCCTCCCGAGGCTCCTTTGCCTCCCTCCCCAGCTCTTCTGCAGCAACCTTCACAACATCCCTCCACTCGTGGTACCTCGACCCGTGGGGGTCACAATTCGTCTCGGGGACGAGGACATACTGGCAAAACCCCCCTGAAATCCACCTTTTGTGGTCGAGAACATCATCAAGAGGCTACCTGCTATCGTAAGCATGGTCTGTCACCTCATCTTGTAGCTGCTTCAAAGGCTGAGTCTATGCTCGTGGCTTCTACCTCGACTCCTTCAAATGCTTAGTCTGATATTGATGCTCTCCGCACCCACCTTCATCAACTCCAAGGAGTGATTGCTCGCTCATCAGATTCTGTGGCCTCCATCGCTAATGAAGGTATAAACTGTCTATCTCGGGGTTCCCACTGGACTGTGGATTCTGGTGCCACCCACCATATTACATGCCAGAAGCCGCCAAAATACTTGGAATCTCCTTATCCCAAGTTCATCACTGTAGCCAATGGTGACTCCACCCCTGTCTCCGGAGCTGTTGATATCCATCTCACACTTAACCTCTCATTAACCTCAGTTTTTCATGTTCCGGGCTCCCCGTTCAACTTATTTTCTATTAGCCGACTTATACAGGACCTTGATTGTCATGTTACGTTCTCACCATCTTCTTTTGTTGTGCAGGATCGGCAAACGCAGAATATTATTAGTAGCGGACGGTTGTCGCATGGGCTCTATCTTCTTGATATCCCTCCTTCTACCCTCTCTGGCGTCTCCTCGGTCAAGTGGCATCGTCGTCTTGGACATGCTCCCCTCCCGATTCTCAAGCAAGCTCTTCCAGATGTCTCCTTACAAGAGTTTACTTGTGAGTCATGAATCTTTGGTAAACAGCAATGCGTCTCGTTTAGTCCTGTCTATAATAGGAGTAGTACTCATTTATCCATTATACACTCTGATATTTGGGGCCCCTATAAGGTCCCTACCCTATTTGAATACCGTTATTTTGTTACCTTTATTGACGATTGCTCTCGTATGACATGGTTATATTTACTACGGGATCGTACCGAACTCACCTCTATATTTCGTACGTCCGTTACTGAACTTCGGACTCCGTTCTTTTCGCCCCTTAAAATTATCCGCACAGACAATGCAAGGGAATATACTGGCCGAACCTTCGCCTCTCTTTGTGCTGAATTTGGCATTATCCATCAAACCTCTTGTGCTTACACTCCTAAGCAAAATGGGATTGTTGAGCACAAAAATCGACATCTTCTTGATGTTGCCCGCTCGTTAATGCTTCAGATGCAGGTACCCATCGAATACTGGAACTTTGAGGTTTCAACTTCTTATCATATGATCAATCGTCAACCCTCCTCCGTTCTCAACTTCGTCACTCCATTTAGTCTCCTCTTTTCTTCTCAATCTTTGTTTCCTCTTGCACCTCGGATATTTGGGTGTGCTTGCTATGTCCATAACCTTGGTCCCCCTACGGACAAATTTGCCCCCCCTGCAACCAAGTGTATGTTTGTAGGGTACTCTCGGACTCAAAAGGGGTATGTGTTACTCTCCCATCGACCGGAAAGTGGTTGTGTCCGCTGATGATACTTTTCTGGAGGACCAACCCTTTCTGTCATCCACTTCGATACCTTCTGATGGGCAACCTGTGCCTCGCCCTGCTATCCCGGTCACAACTTCTCTACCTCCTCTTCTTCCAACGCCCCACGTGAAACCACCTGCTCCCCACCACCAACACCAAATAAACCAGCACCCAAACCTCCTCTCATTCGTGTCTACACTCGTCGTACTCTGAACTCCGGAGCCCAGCCACTGCTATCGTCTACCAGTACGATTTTGCGGCCAGCTGACCCTGTCCCTGCCTCAACGGCTCATCATATGGCCAACTATATTTCCCTATATCGGCTCTCTCCTCCTCTTCGGAAATTTGCTCTTGTTCTTTCCTCTATTTCTCTACCTAACACTGTGCAGGAGGCTCTCCAACACCCTGGGTGGCGTGCGGCCATGGAAGCTGAGATGTCAGCCCTTTGGGCTAATTATACTTGGGATCTGGTACCTCTTCCGTCTGCCCAGTCCAGCGTTAGCTGCAAATGGATCTTTGACATTAAACATGCTCCGGACGGGACTATTGATCGCCTCAAAGCCCGTCTTGTGGCTCGTGGGTTCGCTCAGCAACATGGCTTGGACTATGAGGAGACGTTCTCCCCTATCGCCAAGCTGAATTATGTTAGGGTCCTCATCTCACTGGTTGTTCACCGCTGCTGGCCTCTACATCAGCTGGACATTAAAAATGCGTTTCTTAATGGTGATCTTCAAGAGACGGTTTTCATGAACCAACCTCCCGGGTTTGAGACCACGGGGGAGTCTATGGTGTGCTGACTGCGTAAAGCTATCTATGGTCTCAAACAGTCCCCTCGAGCTTGGTTTGAAAAATTTAGCAAGGTCGTTCGTGATATTGGTTTTCAGCGCAACTCGGCTGGCTTCTCTCTTTTTATCCGTCATCGATCAACAGGGACTGTAATTCTCTTAGTCTATGTGAATGATATTTTGATAATTGGCGATGACTCTAACGGGATACAGCAAATCAAGCAACACTTAAACTCTGTCTTTCAAACAAAAGATCTGAGAAACCTTCGATACTTCCTTGGTCTTCAGGTTGCTCGAAGACCTGATGGCCTGGTCTTATCTCAACAGAAATATTGCCTGGATCTTCTTCAGGATGCTGGTTATTCCGGATGTAAACCCGCTGAAACACTTATGGATGCCAACCACAAGCTCGGTGCTCATGGTGCAGAATCAGACTCTCTTCTTACTAATCCGGAATATTATCGACGGCTTGTGGGAAAACTGATATATCTAACAGTTACTAGGCCCGATATCTCGTTTGTTGTTGGAGTGGTCAGTCGTTTTATGCATTCACCAAGGATATCTCATCTTCAGGCTGTCGAACGCATCCTCAGGTATTTAAAAGCTGCCCCGGGACGAGGGTTGGTATACAAGTCATCCTCCTCTTTATCCCTTGTTGCATACATTGATGCTGATTATGCGGGCTCACTTGATGATCGATGATCCACTTCTGGCTTCTGTACCTATTTTGGAGGAAATCTCATCACCTGGCACAGCAAGAAGCAATCTGTTGTTGCTCTCTCTTCTGTTGAAGCTGAGTATCGTGTGATGGTTGTTGTCGTATCTGAACTTACCTGGTTAGAGAGCCTTCTTAGTGATTTGGGTGTCAATCTCTCCTCTCCTGCTACTCTTTTCTGTGATAGTCAAGCCGCTAAACATATTGCGAAGAACTCTGTGTTTCATGAGCGGACAAAACACATTGAGGTTGATTGTCATTTTGTTCGGAAGAAGGTCCAACTGAAGAAACTTGAATTGGAGCATGTTCCAGCTTCTGAGCAAGTTGCTGACATCTTTACCAAGGCTCTACCTCGACCACTGTATCAGCAGTTTCTATCCAAGCTTGGTGCTTACGATTTGTATGCTCCAGCTTGCGGGGGAGTGTTAGAAGATAGTGGAATAATATGTAAAAGCCCATTGTAATTGTGGTCAATTTATGAGCTCAAGTAGTCTTAGGTTTTGTCCCACATTGTAGATTTGGAATTTCTCTCTTCTTCTCTTCCTATATATTTGTATTCATACTTGATGTTTATACAAGAAATACTACCCACAAGTTTCATTTCGCTTACTTTCTACAAATAGATTATAATTAATTTATAATTAATTAATGTTAGAAATATTAATTCAATTTTAAAACCGAATGGTTGTATTTCGCATGTCCAGGCTCTTCATTTAGTGTTTTTGAAAGGCACTCTCCCTTGATATAAAAAAGCATTATAGTTTTCGAAACTGGGAGTTATACTTTACAAGAAACTCAGAAAGAAGAGAGGAGAAAAACAAAGGTGTTCTTTGAATAGATGAAGCTAATACTTCGTATCAGAGATAGACGATCTTATTCCTTCTGCGAGGCTATAGGACAGACCGTGTCGGATTTCTGTACATTCATATAGATACTAATAGAAATATTGATAGATTACTATATTTGGTCTTCAACGAGTTCTTCCAAAGTGAAACTAGATTTTACCATTTTGTTGCAGGTATAATTTAGATATCTTGATTAGTTTGTTTTGCATGGATCTTGTGGGGATCTTATGTATTTCCACTGTCATTGGATGCCCACGAAACTTATCAGCTCAAATGGATAGTTAAGATTTCAGTTGAAGGCTTCCCAATGCAGATTGGCTGTCTCCCATGCAAGCTCAGCGTCTTTTCTGTGTCAAGCCCATGAGGTGGAATGATATCAACTTTATTCAATCCTCCAAGGTATGAACTGGTTGGCAAAGAAGTGTCGCAGCTTATGAGCCAAGCAAAGGGCTTGCTCTTTACGTCGAATAAGAGAAAATTTAGCTACACAAAACACGGGACGCTGACTCCTACAGACCAATTGTCGTGGTGTTTCTTGTGGTTTTTGTCGCTGATTATCATAGGAAAATATGTTGTAGGAATGTTGAAGGTTAAGAGTCACTTGTCTAAACAACTCCAAACCCAAGATTAATCCCCTTCGCCATTTGGGGGGAGGGGGATTGATAGTTTCTTGCGATGCCTTATCCTCTCTCAAAGAAACTACTAAACCAACCTTCTTCAAGGAGCATATTATTTTGAATTTAGACATGTTGATACGCGCATGGAAGCTAATTTGAAGCTCACGTCTGTTGCTTCTTTTCAGATCTCCTGCCCCAGAATCTGGGGAATTATCGTAGATTGACTGGAAAGTGGATTTACTTAATGGTCACATGTCCTGACAACTCATTTGTTGTCAGAATTGTAAGTCAATTCATGCATAATTTGCAGATCTTTCACATATAGAACAATGAGCGCATTTTGAGATACCTAAAGAGCACTCTTTGTCAAGAACTTATATTTATCAACCATCATCGTCTCGAGCACTTGTGAAAAATTCTAATGTTGAGTATGTCGAGTATAACAACCGTCAATATATAAGTAGATTTTATACCACACTTAGAGAAAATCTCATGGCATGAAAAAGTTAGTAATTGATGGTTGCTCAATGGTTGAGGCTGAATAGTGCATGACCTCCCTGGCAATTTCAAAGCCTACTTAGCTCAAAAATCCTTTAATTGATCTTGGTATCTCACTCACTGATCCTGCGACATTACTTTTCCAGAGTCAAGCTGCAATTCATATTATTAAAAACTCGATCTTCCATAAACACGCCAAGAAAATAAAAATTGTTTGTCATTTTATCCTGAAGAAAGTTATGTGCCTACTTCGAGACTCCGTCGGAGGTGGCGGTGGAGATATAAGGGGGAGCCGAGTTGAACCCACAGAGAATGTGAAGGGGGAGGAAGAAGGGGAGTTGTGCTCCACCCTAACCTTAGAAATGGGGAAGAAGAGAGAACAAGAGATAGAGAAGAACTTGAGAAAGAGAAATTGATTTTATTCTTTGATATCTCATGTGAAAGAGAAGGAAATCACTCGAAAAGAGCTTTAGAAGAGAGGTGAATAGAGTAATTAAATTTTAAGTAGATTCGTTTTACTTTTTATCATAGTTTCACGTAATACCCATATTATATCAAAATCACAGTTGTCTAAAGTAAATAAAAGTGTGGGGAAAAAGCACAGAGAAGAGGCAAACAACACAGACGACACAAGATGATATAGTGGTTCCCCAAATCTCGGGTATGTCCACTCTTATTCCGCAGCAGGAATTCACTATCACTAGTGTTGACTCGTTTGTAAAGAGACTCTTAGAACAAGGACTGTTAATAAGGTGTCCAAGAACCACTGAGTCTTTTGGTAAGAAAACTCTTAAACCCAGGACAATTAATAAGATGTCCAAGAACCGCTGAGTCTTTTGATAAGGAAAATCTTAGAACAAGAACTGTTGATAAGGTGTCCAAGAACTGCTGAGTCTTTTGGTAAGAAGACTCTTAGAACCAGGTAAGTCGTTGATAAATAAGCTCAACCGCTGAGTCTTTTGGCTGGATACTCTCAGAAGAAAAGTTTAATCTTTTGAGGAGGGATTCTCAGGACTCCTTGTAATATGGTTGGTTTGAAATGAAGTTTCCACTGAGTGTTCTTCATCTACAGGATTTCTGAGAAAACTAATTTGTTGCAGCACGGTGTGAATTCAGTTGAGAGAGAGCAGCAGCTTCTTCTTGTTGATGAAGATTCTGGAGGATAAGGTTAAATCTTGATCTTCAGCAATAACCCTTTAAGATGAGGGCTTCTTCGTTTGAATTTCAGATAGAAGTGAAGATTCTTCTTGATCAATAGTTAGAATTTCCGAGAGGAATACTCTTTGACAACATAGAGAGAGTTTATCTTTCTTTTCTTAATGACCAACCTCTGTCATTTTTCTATTATGTGGGGTTTGTTTTCTTGTCTGTTAAATTCTCTTATATTTGTCCTTGAATTCATTCTAAAACAGTAGCATTAAATGTTATGTATGCTACTTCACATAGGCATGAATATATTGCTTAAAACATAAATTTAACGGTTGTATTTTCTCCACGATTTATGCCTTCTCTGAGAAATGAATGTTGGAGACCTTCTAAAAATATCTACGTTAGTTTATTGTTTAGAGACTTCTCAACGCTGCCCTTGTGAATTCATCACTACATGAGGATTCTGATGCCACTTTTGCGAATACGGCACAGCCTGGAGAGCATTGAAGATTTTGATGTTGCTTTCGGAAGATTCATCCCCACTTGAATATTTCAATGCTACTCTTGATGAACTTGACGCTACTTTGAGATATACACAAATTTAACTCAGATTATCCTTCTATACAACATAGGTAGTATTCTAATTATTCACACTTTTAAACTGTATCAAATCAAGAGGGAGGTTTTTCCCAACATCATGCAAGACCTAAGGGGGTGAATATATATGACCCTGATTTCAAGGGCATAAATACTCAATATAAAGAAAATGCAAAGACATTAAAACACTAAAATGTTAATAACCGTAACAACGACTCGAATCATACACTTGACCAATATAACTTGCTCAAAACCTAAAGGCGCGTGATAATATAACTGCTAGATAATTGACGGCGTGTCATAACATTCCACCCATTTTTTCAAATCAAGCTTTCCCTCAAGCTCAAAGGGTCTTGGATGACCTGAGCACGTGACCCTTTGATTTCCCTCCAGAACAACTCTCGATAGCACGTAGTTGTAGTGGAGGCGACGTCGAGTTGCGACGGGTCAGCATGCTCCCAGGTGTCATAAACAACGACAAGGATCTAGCGTGGCAGAGGCACTCGCAGAGGGGAGAATACCAGGAAGAGTTGGAGTCGGGGCAAGTGTGCCCGGTAGATGGTCGAGAGTGACAAAAGAACAGACCGTAGTGGCAGTGCGACAATAAGAAGTGGTGGCATCGACTGGGGAACGGTCAACGAAAGGAACAGATCTCGAGAGGCTGCCAGAGTAGGTGGTCGAAGGAGAGGATATTAGATGGAGACCACGGGGATTGGTGGCGGTAACACACACTAGGGCGGCACCACCACGGGGCTTGGAGGCGACGATGTCGGTGGTGTCAACTGCAGGGTGAAAACCACTTACGGCGATGGTGGGCCGAAAAGAACAGTGGAGAGCGGTGGAGCTTCTACGGTCGTTGGTGCGAGCAGAGACTACTCTAGTAGAATCGGCAACGGGAATGGTGGAAGTTGTATCTGGAGAGCTTGTAGGGTCCGATAGTGGCAAGGCTTGCAGTGGCGTAATCGGTAGCCTCGATGGAGAAAACTTAGGCGGTGGTGGGACCGGCCAAGCTGTAATGGAAGGGACAGCAACATGTGCCAGTTGGGATGACGACTGCATTGGGAGAAGAGGAAGCAAACGCTTGATGTTGGCAATGAGTAGCGACATGGTGGCCTAATATGAAATCGTTATGGAATGAAGGATATCTTCATCGGCGGCACTTCACTACATCCCAACATAATTAGCTAATAGATTAATTAATTAATCCAGTTAAGAATTAATTTTAAATCAATTAATTGATGATTTTTTTTTGGAAATGCCTTTTGTTGTCGCTCACCTCACGAGCTCGATATCTGAACAAAAGTAAGAGCCGATGGGATGGCGTGGGTTAGAAGGTGCAAATTCAAGGAGAGAAAGCTCCAGTGTCACGGGATCGACGGGGAAGAATAATGGGACAAAGAATAGCAGCTCGGCGTGTGTGTGTTAACTCTCACCCTATACGCGTGGATTGATTGAGCGACTAGAGCGATGATCCAGTGAAAGGGGAGAAAGCTGCGGTGGTTGGTATCAAAAAAGAGGAAGCGCGCGTGCGGTTAGCTCTGTCGAACGGAAGCGTTGAGCACGATTTGTTATATGAAGCCAGTGGAAAGCGGCGTTGACGCCGTTCAAAAGAATGGAGTCAAGTAGCGCGCTGCAGCCGACGTGCTGAGGAAAATTTGGAGCACTTTCTTGCTTTTCTTATTTAGCCCAACAATGGGCACGTGACACTAAGTTTCTAAATTTCTATGACTAGGCCTTTAGCCATTATGGAATAATAAGTGACGTATAAAATCTTTCCATTTTTTTCTAATACAAATTTCATGGATTTACAAGTATGTTTGGATGGGTTATCCTCCTTGATAGCAACGTTGTAATGAATGTTCCCGAGAATGTTCTGCAATTTTAATATAACTTGTATATCTTTAACAAAGTTTATATGAATGTCCATCTTTATATTCTAATCAACACATTTGATTGGTAACAAAAAAATACAAAATAACTTTTTCAGCACATCACCTTCATTAGTTCTTGAGAAAAGAGAGCATAGTAAAATTTATAAAATATAAGCCCAACAAAATCATTGTAAAATTTGCAAACTTTGATCAAATTTCAATCCTTGGTGTGTTTACAATAGAGCAATGAAATATTAAATAACTTCAACAAAAAATGTACATTAAAGAAACTTAAATATGTTTATCTGTGAAGTATAGATTTCACAGCTGTCTAATAATGACAGGTTCTCAGCATAACGGCTACTGAACAAATGAAAATATCAAAACTAGGTTACAATTTACAATTTTTGATCAAATTTCAATCCTTGGTGTGTTTACAATACAGCATTGAAATATTAAATAACTTCAACAAAAAATGTACATTAAAGAAACTTAAATATGTTTATCTGTGAAGTATAGATTTCACAACTGTCTAATAATAACAGGTTCTCAGCATAACGGCTACTGAACACATGAAAATGTCAAAACTAGGCGACAGCCGGCTATTCATATTAAAGCAATATTAAAAAAAATGGCAGATATCAAGAGAGAATATAAATTCCGGGAAATCATACTGTATTCTACGAAATTAACTTTCAAGTTAGCCTCAATTCATTCCTAACAAAATAGGAATTGGCCAGGTTTCAATTCCACCTTCCAATTCCGTCCAATCGAACGGAGACTAAGAAATAAATAAATAGAAAGTTGGACAAATAATGCAACACACAAGCTCATTATGAGATTTCCAACATGGAAGTTGTTGCATGAAACTAACCAAGAAGATATTAGAAATAAAGTTACAATCTTAAAATACAATCAGCTACCCATGCTGCGCATATTGAAATCAAAGTGGAACATATCCAAGGCAAATAAGTTATGTATAGTTCACCTGTAAGCTGAAATTGGAGCATCTGGATTTGCTTCCCTAGGCATTAACTCCATTGCCTTGCCTTCATTCATCATGCTTAGTGCTAAGTCTATCATTTCCGCAGTTTTAGGAAGTGTTGCGCGATATTCCCGGTCACTTACTGGAGCCTAGTTGACAATCTCTTAACTTCAGAAATAAAGCTCCAAGTCAAATCGAAGTTGTAAGAGGTCATAATGCTATAAGACTGAAGTTATCAGCAGTTTAGTTTCAACACAAAATATTGTTAAGCCAAATCAACAATATGAATTTGAACAGATTTTGGCGGGGAGAATATCCCACAGCCATGGATACGTTATAATACCGTCGCGACTCTACAGCCATTTGGCAGGGCGCAGTCAAAGCATTGTGTCGGCCGCACACGCGAAATTCGTGGATTTGCAGTTCGGTTCCATGGATCTGCGTGGTGTGCACATGCCTCGCCAAATGGGGCCTTAGTCTATTGCAACTATCTCATTCATCTGGTATTTAAGATAGTTGCAGTTGTATTATTTAGTGCATTGGATTTGGTGCAACAGTTGTGGGCGGTTGTAACCTAGATCAACTGTTCATCTGGAAACTAACATGGAAACTAACATGGTAGTAAAATTGTCTGTATATACCCTTTTCAACATGCAACAAGAGCAGGGAGCCTTGTTGTTAAAAATCAGACTATTACCTTGATTCAACACTTTTACTCCTTAATATATAAGAGTTAGTAATACAAGAAGGATAAAAAACGGAAAAAACAATACAGGTTTAATATAGTATCTCCAACACTCCACCACAAGTTGCGTGTGTGATGTCTATCATACCTAACTTAACCAATTTTTTTCCAAAAGAACTCTAACTCAATCTCATAATGGGCAAATCAGCCGGTTGTTGATCGGAAGGAACGAATGGTGCACTCACAATTCCCCTCACTATGTTTTCTTTGATGAAATGTCAGTCAACTTCCATATGTGTAGTGCGGTCATGTAGGATAGAAGTGAGAGCAATGTAAATAGCTACCATATTGTCAGAATAAAGCTTGATTATCCCCCTGCTTTCAATGTCAAGGTCCTTCATAATGGACTGAATCCCCAGTTCTTCAAAAAATTCCATGTGTCATAGCTCGGAACTCTGCTTCAGCACTTGGCCTGGCAACCACGTGTTATTTTTTGCTTCTCCAGGTCACCAAGTTGCCACCAACCAGAGAGCAAAACCCAGACGTAGATCTCCGGTCATCAAGAGATCTCTCCCAATCAGCATCCGTGTAGACTTCTATTGTCATCTCTTTATCGAGTGAGAACAGGATACCTCTTCCTAGAGAAGACTTGAGGTATCGTAAAATCCATTGAGCGGCATCCAAGTGGCGAGACCTCAGTGAATGCAAGCATTGAATGAAAACCCCGACTGCGTATGAAATGTAGGGACGAGTATGAGATAAATAGATAAGCCTCCCCACCAATCATTGGAATCCAGTGATGTCATCAACAACTTTCCCTTCGTCTCTTCCTAGCTTATGGTTGGCCTCAATATGGGTGTTTGTGGGTCTACACCTATGAAGCACCGGTACGGGTAGGAGTACTAGGTACGATACATATCTAGTACGGTGATACGTGAAAATAAAAAACCGAATGCGGGTATGTTTGGGTATAGTGTAATTAACATTGACTTTTATAACTATACATGCAATATGTCCATGTATATGCATGTATATGCATGTTCATGTGTCATTTTAAATGCACATGCATATACTAAAAAACAAAATAATAAAATTTAAATCAAATTATTTATAGTTTTACAAAAAATAGATACTGAAATCTGAAATACATTTTGTTACTATAATAAACCAACAACGTTATTTGCATTTATGATTCACAAATTTTTCTTTACTAAAAGACACACAGAAGTCTTTTTTTTACTTTAAAAAAATATACTCTATCACAATATGGAGAACGATCTGGCAAGTCCAAGTGTATCTACAAATTAGAGTAACAAGTGTATCCGCAAAGTATCGAGTACGTACCGGAACCGGATATGTATCCAGTACAAGTACGTGGCCCTCAAGGAAGTATCGGTGCTTCATAAGTCTACACCCACTCATCCCTGATGTCTTTAGCTAGTCGAGGATGGACTTTCTCTGAGAAATGAAGATCCCATGCCTAGATCTGGCGACTTCAATACCCAGAAAGTACTTAAAATTCCCAAGGTCTTTTACCTCGAATTCCTTTGCTAGTCAGACCTTCAGAATTTTAATTTCTGTCATGTCATCCCCAGTTATAACAATATCGTCCACATAGAGGATAAGAGCGGTCAATTTACCATGTTGATGCTTTGAAAATAAGTTGTGGTCGGCATTTCTCAGTGTGTAACCAAATGTCATCATAGCTCTGTTAAAAGGCAAGCTATCCTAGACTCAACGGGTGGTGATTGTATCTCAAAGAGTAGTTGAAGGGGCTTAAACAGGGTTGCCCGTGAGGGATCGGTATGGAGAATAGAAACCTAAAGGCATGTTTCTCTCACAACATGGTATCAAAACAATAGGCACCTCGCGCCGTCGACCTTTCGGCTCGGCCTGCCATCATGGATATTCCTTATCGATGCTTTCTCATTCGTGTGTGAATCTAGTTTTGGTTGATCGTTCTAATTTCTAGTGTCGACAACAGAATTTCTGGCAGTTCCGGCTCGTATCGTTCTTCCGCTCTTCCGCTTCCTCCCGCAAGTTGTATCCTCTCCGCTTCAAATCGTCAAATCCTAGTTCTCGTCGCTTCCAGTGATCCTGCGGCTCTGCTTCTTGATCCGCATCTGTGGCAGCTGTGGCGATCAATTGTCGGTTATTGATATCTTTCTTATCTTGCTCACTAATCCTTCCCATAGAGTTGCGCGACTGCACTGGAAAAGCTGCGTCTATTGTTTATAGCCAAAGATCTATGACTGTTGATTCCTGATCAAGATTTATGGTTGTTATTTCCTCCTCCCTGGTCCAATTTCTTTGCATAGCAGTGCTCTTTCTGTTGCTAGTTATTTGTGCCCTGATGGGCGACAAATTAAAGGGCATGGATATACCTGAAGGGACTCCTGATCACACTTGTTAGAAATCACAGTGGGGCCCTCGTCGGGCACATGAACTCATATCCGGTGGTCGACTGCAGTCGAATGGCTAAGAATCATCCCGAACCAAATCTCCTGGGGCCCACAGGGATAAATACCTGGGTATGTTGTTGAGGTCATAGCTTGATCCCTGGACCTCCTTTATCAACCCCTGGCCTCAACAACCTATTCGGGTATTTATCCATGTGGGCCCCGAGAGATTTGTTTGTGGATGATTCTTAGCCATTCGACTGCAGTCGGCCATCGGATCTGGGTCCATGTGCTCGACGAGGGCCCCCCGTGGTCGGCCATCTTTTGTTAGAAACCACGGTGGGGCCCTCGTCGGGCACATGAACCCAGATCTAGTGGCCGACTGCAGTCGAAAGGCTAAGAATCATCCCCAACCAAATCTCTCGGGGCCCACAGGGATAAATACCCGGGTAGGTTGTTGAGGCTAGGGCTTGATCCTTGGACCTCCTTTATCAAGCTCCAAGTCGGAGTCCTGATACCCAACTGAGCTGCAGGGATCAAGCCCTGTCCTCAACAATCTACCCGGGTATTTATCCTTGTGGGCCCCGGGAGATTTGGTTGGGGATGATTCTTTGTCATTCGACTGCAGTCGGCCACCGGATCTGGGTTCATGTGCCCGGCGAGGGCCCCACCGTGGTTTCTAACAACACTAAACACTACAGTGGAGGAAGTTCTAACATGAACTTCAATCAGTGTGTGACTCACATCAAGCTGAATGGGCAAAACTATCTCCTATGGGCTCATTCTATGCGAATATTCATTGGGAGCCATCGAAGACTTGGGTTTATCACCAGATCCAAGTCGGGCCCAAGCAAGACTGACCTCGTGTATAAAGAATGGTAAAGTGAGAATTTTACGGTGATTAATTGGCTTGTAAACTTTATGGAGCCCAAGATTGCGAGTCAATTCCTTTTTTGTCAAACTGCTAAAGAAATGTGAGAGTTAATTGAACGGAATTATTCAAAAAAAGAATTGGCAAAGATATATCAACTCAAGACTGAACAATACACATGACAAGAATTGGTGATTTTGAAGAATATTATAACAACTGAATCATAAGTGGGCAAAAATTGATCAATATTCTGCAATCCAGACTATTGAAGACTACAAGACTTAACTTATGTAAGAGGGTGTTTGAAATGCTTTCCAGTCTTCCTTCTGAATTTGAATTTCAGAGAGTTGAGATGTTGGGAAGAGATTATGTTCCTGATTTGGATACTATAACCCACTATATTCGGGGGGAGGCAAGTCGTATAAACTCACTTCGTACAGATGTTCATAGTGGTCATGATAAATCTACTCTTGTTTCTGAACTGAAAAGGTGACATTCAAGAAATATAAGACAAGAAGATAAAAGTAAGATGAAGTATCCTCACTGTGGGAAGAAAGGTCATGGGAAAGAGAAGTGTTGTGACTTACATCCTAACTTAGTCCCTTTAGGTTGGATTCGTGGAACTAATAGGAAGTATGTGAAATCCCAAACTACTGTGTATAGCAATTTAGACGACACTGGTTACCTTCTGGCAGAAAATGAAAGTTTAATTAGAGAACTCAAGGCCCATAAGACTAGTGTTGTTGGTTGACCTCTTACAACAGACTTGTTAATACTGTTGCTTATGTTCGAACTCTCTCATTATCTTCTAAAGAGTCATCTTCTCCTCTGATCATTGACTCGGGAGCATCCGACAATATGACAAGATCCTCTACAGGTATTTCTTCTGTTTCCCCTGCGTCTGGAAGTGTTAGACTTGCAGATGGATCATCTGCTTAGGTGACTGGTGAAGGGATTATTTAACTCTCTCCTTCTATTTTCCTCAAATCCGTTGTTGTTCCTTCATTTCGTACAATTCTGTTTTCTGTGAGTAGTTTAACTAAACAACTTAACTGTGTTGCCACCTTTTTTTCTTTTCATTGTATTTTCCAGGATCTTGCGAGTGGGAAGACGATTGGCGGTGAACATAAGTCAGCTGGTGTGTATGACATGGACACCAGTCTTGCTTTTGGTGCTCATAAGTCTTCCAATTCTGATCAGTTGATGTTGTGTCATAAGAGATTAGGGCATACTAGCTTTAAGACCTTAAAGTCCATCTTCCCAAGTTTTGTTGATGTTGCTAAATCTACCATTAACTATCAATCTTGTGAATTTGGTAAACATTGTAGAACCAATTATGCTTCTAGCAGGAGTCGAAGTGTGAGGTGTTTTGAATTGATACATTCTGATGTCTGGATATCTCCTATTTGTTCTGTGAATGAATTTCAGTATTTCGTTTCCTTCATTAATGATTACCCAGGCTTTACTTGGGTTTACCTTATGAAAAATAAAAATGAGATTTCTGAAATATTTCAAACTATTTTATCACCATTTGCAGACTCAGTTTGAGACTAAGATTAAAATTCTTAGGAGTGATAATGGAGGCGAATACACAGGTGGTGATCTTCAGAGGTTCTTGGGAAGTCATGGCATCATTTTCCAAACTTACTATCCTGGGACCCCTCAACAAAATGGGGTGGTCAAAAAGAACTGTCATATCATTGAGACTACTCGTTGCTTATTGCAAGTGATGCACGCCCCTAAGTGATTGTAGGATGAAGGTGTTCTCACGTCCGTCTAATTAATTACTCGGATGGCCATTGATAATTTGGAGGGAAAGTATCCCCTAAAATTTTTGTCCAAATATACTATTATTTAATCTTCCTACTAAGATTTTTGGATCTGTTGTGTTTGTTCATATTGTGGGACCTCATAAAGATAAATTAGACCCTCAAGCGATCAAATGTATTTTTGTTGGATATGCTGCTAAACAAAAGGGGTATAAGTGTTACTCACTTGCTCTCCGTAGAAGGTTTATATCTAAAGATGTTACTTTTTTGAACACACTCCATATTACTCTGATGAAGGCAAAATTGTTACCTATCAGGAGAAATCTAAAGAGGAGAGTGATATAATGTCGCCCCTACCTGTTCTGGTAGATGTTCTTACTCCAAATAGCTTGGATGTTCCAGTTAGAAAGTAAGTTCTCATCAATGATCTACATGTGTATAAAAGACGGAAGAACCTACAAGTATACTAAAGAAGACAACAGAAATATTGGGCAAGAATGTAAAACTCATGATCCACCACCACTCGGTCAGATCCAAACAGCAGCACCACTCATGAGACCATATCTCCTCTTCAAATTCATATTGGTCGTACTAGATATCATATTGATAAATATGTTGGGTATCATTGTATTTCTCATTCCTTGGAAACTTATCTTACATCAGTTTCTTCTATTTCTATTCCTAACAGTTTTTCAGAAGCTAGCTTGATGCAGTGGTAAGGTTGTGACAAGGTGGCCCCACTAAATGCAGTCTTATATGCAATGACGTGAAATGAAGTGTCGTACACGTGCAAGAGTGGTCCGCTAAGATTGCAAACAAGTAATTATTTATTATGAATTAACAGCATGGGCACGTGCAGTTGCAAACAATTAATTAACAGAGAACGAATTATCAATTTTGCAAAACAAAAGAGACGCAATTTATTTCAAGCAAACGCAGAAAAACCCTACAAATCATATGACGAATAATACTAATAACAATTAAAAGTAAACATTCACTACACAGTACAGGTGCTAAAATAAACAACAATAGAAGAAATGTCTTTTATCACACTTCACACATGTAGGCGACGGCAGCGGTCGGTGGAGGGCCTCCAAAGGTGACTGCAATAGTAGAGTGTTGAAGTGGAAGAAGTTAACTGGAGAAGTATAGGCGGCAAGAAGGTTAACGGGAATATCTTTTGTTTTGGTAAATTTATGTGGTAAGTAGACAGGACTGGAGGAGGAATCCGACCGGGACAAGGTGTAGGCTGGCTAGGGAAGGGTTTCGACAGAGAGGGGCGACCGATAGTGGAAGGAGTGGGGTAGAAGCAGGTCGGCGTCGGGCTGTTGCAGGGAAGGAGGCGGGAAGGGGTTTCCGTCGGCTGCGGCTTTGGGCCAGGGAGGGAAACGACGAGAGAGAGTGGAGGCGGGACGGAGGGGGGAGATGAGGGCTCACGGGATGGGGGCGGGCAGCAAACCTAGAGTCGCACCAGGATTTTTCTCCGACGTCGCACCTGGAGAGGAAGAATGCACGGTTGGAGGATTTTTCCCAAAACCACAATACCTCCAAAATCAAGTCGGCGCCTATTTATAACGCAACACCAAAACCGACTAATAACTGAACCCTAGATCTGAAAATAAACCACCTGATCGGACGGCTAATACTGTTTTGGTCCGATCGGGGCTAAATACACCTCAAAATAAAAAACATAAAATATGAAAGTGACTAGAAACGATCATCCAGACGCAACCGCAAGCTCCGATCGCCCGTCCGGGCAGCGGATCACCGCCTCCTGCGGGAATATACGTGCGCCGGTTGTGGCGCGCTGTCACTTATAAAGGGACCCCGAAAAAGATATTATTTATCAAGATCAATGTTGCAGATGTCGGATGTCGGGGACACGTCGGTTTGGGTTTTCACATCGATTTTTTATATATCGGGGATATTTCATATATCGGATTTTAATATTTAATTAATTATATATGTAATTAAATGTTATTTTTTATACATGTCACAGTCTATCTATTCTACAACCTATTAAACTTTTAAATATTAAAAGTTATATGTAACATTTAACATACAATACTTTGAAGATGAAATTTTGTAAAACTAGAGATTTTAAGATCAAAATTTCAACAACCCACAAGGCAGTCGGCAAATAAGGCAGCAAAGAGCAAGGCAAATATGGCAGCAGGTAGCAACTAGCATAACAACCAACACAAAAAAACAAAAAAGCAGAGCGAGAGAATGAGAGGGAGAGGTAGGGAGAAGAAAGCACCCGTGCTCGAGAGAGAGGAGAGCACCAGCGAGTTAGTGAGCACCAGAGAACCACAAAACCAGAGAACTAGAGAGCTAGAGAGCACAACGAGCCACAGAGAACTAGAGAGAGCACCAGAAAACCAGATAGGGAGAGCACCAGGGAACCAGATAGAGTGCCGACAGCGCGTGAGAGAGGGAGAGCATCAAAGAACCAGAGAACCAGAGAGCTAGAGAGCTCCAGCAAGCAGAGAGAAGAAAGAACCAAAAAAATAAAGTGTCGACAGCGCGCGAGAGAGGGAGAGCACCAGCGAGTTAGAGAGCACCAGAGAACCAAAGAACCAGAGAGGTAGAGAGCACCGACGAGCAGGGAGAAGAAAGAACAAGAGAGATAGAGAGTCGGCAGCACGCGAGGGAGAGCTAGGGTAGGAGCGACGGGGAGAGCTAGGGCAGAGCGACGGGATGAAATGAAATGGGCGGGATCGGGGGAGTTAAAACAACGGCCCAACCCCGCTCATTTCATTAATAAAATAATAACTAAATTAATTAATTAATAAATAAAATTTTAATTTTCAAAAAACGGGCCCGACATGGCCGTTTTTTGGGGTCGGAATGTCGGTTAAAACCGACATGTCTATCCGTTAATTTCAAAACGCCGCAAGCCAATTCTAAAACGGTTTTGTGTCGTTTTTGCTCCCAAACCATCATGTCGGCCGACATGTCGGTCGATATCCACAACACTGATTCAAGATTATGGTCATCTTAAGGTTCACGGGTACTGCGATGTTGTTTGGACTGATTCCTCCTTGGACAGAAGATCTACGAGTGAAAATTCTATCTTTGTGGGTGACAATCTTATTTCTTAGAGTAGTAAGAAACAAAATGTGGTTTTTTGTTCCTCTACTGAAGTAGAATATCATATCATTTTTGTCACTAAATGTGAACCGATTTGGGTTAAATCTATCTTGGGAGGAATGAGATTCCTTGTCCTAGAGGCCATGCACCTACACTGTGATAATCAAGTTGCTATTCACATTGCAAACAACCATGTCTTCCATGAGAGGACAAAACATATTGAAATTGATTCACTTTGTGCGGGACAAAATTCAGGATCATATATTACTACGATATTTGTGTCATCTGAAGATCAACTTGTTGATATACTCACAAAAGCTGCCTCTGGTAAATCTCTTCATTCATACTCTCTCAGGCTTGAGATGTTGGACGCTTATGGTGTTAGCTTGATGGGGGTGTTAAAAGGCAAGCTAACTAAAAGTCACCGGTTGGTGACTGTATCTCAAGGAGCGGTTGAAGGGCTTAAATAGGGTTTCTGTGAGGGATCGGTATGGAGAATAGAAACCTAAAGGTACGTTTCTCTCGCAACAGGCTCTATGGAACCTCTCAACCCTGGCTCGAGAGGAATTTTCAAGTCATATAGAGCTTTCTAAAACCTGCAAATCTTTCCTGCTGACCCTTCCGGAGTAAGACTGGGAGGTAGGGACATATAGACTTCCACCTCTAAATCTCCATGGAGGAAGGCATTCATCATGTCTAACTGACTGAGATTCCACCCTTTGCACGTTGCACAAAAGATAAGAATTCTAATTGAGTTCATCTTTGCTATAGGAGTAAATGTCTTTTGATAGTTAATACCAACTTTTTGAGTATAGCCTTTAGCCACCAATCTAGCCTTATATCGTTCAACAAGTCCTTGGGAGTTCATATAGAAGACTCACTTATACCCAACCACGGTCTTCCATTGAGGTAGGTGCACCAGATCCCACGTACAATTTTTTTCAAGAGTCATCATTTCCTCAAACATTTCTTCCTTCCACTCATGGTGCCCAAGTGCTTCTTGCCAAGAAGAGGGGATGGATATAGAGGGCAGAGAGGTGACAAATGCTCTAGGAGAAGAAGACAGGGAGTCATAAGTCACAAAGTAGGACATAGGATGTTGGGTAGAAGTAAGATTATATCCTTGAGTACACAGATGGTTTTGGTGTTGGACTAGATATCACGGTCGAAGCCTGTATATTTGTGCCCCTCGTTCTCAGAGTATAAACCAGCAAAGGACGAGGTGATACCCCCTGACTAGAAGGAGTAGGATGAGGAGGCTGAAATGAGTGAGATATTGGTAGAGGAAGGAAATGGGAGCTCACTTCCATGGAACGGACTCTGCCAAAAGTGAATCCTCATAGTAAGCTTCGGATTCCCTAAACGTAACATCCATAGTAACAAAAGCCCGTTTGGTCACATGATGAAAGCATTTATAACTTTTTTTGGTTGAAGAATAACCAATAAAGAGATATCGCAGAGCATGGGAGTCAAGTTTGGATTTGTGATGCACATGAAAGAAGCACACGCATTCAAAGATACGGGGAGAAATTTGAGTGGGAGTAACATAAAGGGTTTCGAGATAAGTTTTATGTCCCAGGACACGGGTAGACATGTGAATAATGAGATAAGCTATGGTAAAACAGCATCCTCCAATAATATTTAAGAAGTTGCATCATAAGTAATAAAAACTGAGCAACCTCAAGAAGCAGACAATTCTTGCACTCAGCTACGCCATTTTGAGCGGGAGTGTTAACACAAGAGATTTGTGGGATGATACCCAGGTCACTGCGGCAACTCTCAAACCTAGAGTCAATGTACTCACGATTATTATCGCTGAGCAAGACTTTAATGATAGTATTGAACTGAGAGCATCATTTTGTGGAAGCGTTGAAAGAGGGGAAACACGTCATTTTTATTTTCCATTAAGTAAATCCAAGTGCAGCAGAAAAAGCAATCTATGAAAGTAGCAAACCAATAATAACCATAAATAGATACAACTGTGGAAGGGCCCCAAACATCAGTATGAATAATGGAAAAATGTATAGTACAAGGCCGAGAAACATGAGGAAGATAAGCATGATATGGATTCATTTTACTAATATCTTCTTGCCTCATATTTCTTGAATGCCACTTCCTCTGCTCAGCAGTGATGGCAGATTTCTAATGACCAACATGAACATCTGAACGAAAGGAGTTTATACGGCATGCTCCCGTCGAATATAGTGGGTCACAGTCTCCAAATCAGACACTGAATCTCTTCCCAACATCTGAACTCTCTGAAATTCAAATTGAGAAGGGAGACCAGACAGAATTTCAAACACCCTCTATTGCATAAGTTGTCTTATAGTCTTCTATAGTCTGGATAGCAGAATATTGATCAATTTCTGCTCACTTATAGGTCAGTTTGCAATAATATTCTTCGACATCAATCTCCCTGGCATGTAGATCTGCTCAGTCTGAAGTTGATATATTCTAGTCAAATCCTTTTTTTTGAATAATTTTGTTCGACTAATCTGACATTTCTTTTGCAGTTTGACAGAATAGAAAGTGACTTGCAATCTTGGGTTCCATAGAATTGACAAGTCAATTGATCACAGTAAGATTTTCACCTTCCCATTCCTCATATAGAGGATCAGTCTTACTTGGGGATGGCTTAGACCCGGTGATAAACCCAAGTCTTCGACGACTCCCAAAGAATATCCGCATAAATTGAGCGCACAAGAGGTAATTTTTCCAATTCAGCTTGATGTGAGTCACCCCCTGATTGAAGTCCATGTTAGGACTTACTCCACTATAATGTTTAGGTTGATCAACCACCCCTTCAGAGGCATTAACACCCTTCAACTTGTCTTCCATGAGGGCAGCCACCAAGAAGAAGAGCAACCACCGTCAACGGAAGCAATAAGAAACAGAGAGGAGCCCAGATGGCTCTAGTCCCTCTAGAACAACCGATCTGTCGGAGCAGACCCCAACAAAGGCAGTCGCGAGAACAGGAGAGGGCACTGACGGCTACAAGCCCTCTAACATCAGAGCAGACCCCTTCAACGACAGCCTCCAACACCGTAGAAGTCCCCTTCAACGGTAGCCACCAACACCGGAGCAGACCCCTTCAACGGCAGTCGCAGGGACAAGGGTGAGCATCGTCGGCTTCAGTCGATCTCCCCGCGAAAGTTCACAATGGGAAATAGGACGCCCAGCAATAGCGTAGAGAATAGGAGGAAAAAAACGGGAAGAAAAAAAAACGACGGCACGCGGAAGACAGGAAAGGTTCGACGAACGAAGATGGGTTAGATCGGGAGGAAGACGATCGACAAACACAAGCTGAGCCTTCAGGTCAACGATGACGGGGGATCCACCGCCTCTGATACCATGTCGATAGAGGGAGGCCGAGAGGAGAATGCACCTTAGGGTTTCCGCCTTTCGTATCATCTTTTCCCGATAAGCCAAAGCTCCTTTTAATACAATCAGCCCCTGTTTTGATTATGGTCACCTCCCGGTGAGCATATGTTAGCTTGACTCTTAACATAATCATGTTCGAAATGTTGAACCGGTAAAAAATCTTACTGATATTTGTACTACAAAATTTGAAATTGGCCAATTTGGAGATGATAGAAGCGAACCACATGAAGATGAAAATTGGCTTCAATTGGAAAGACTTGCCCAAGCTTCTTTTCCTAATTTACTAAACAGAGATGCACATTCTCTTACCTTTTAGTTAGCACTGGAGCCATCCAAATGAGAAGCATCTTAATTCTCTTGGAGACTATGCCCCTACTCCTTGCAAGTCTTTGGCTGAGACTCGGAAGCTAAATCCGGATGCATACAGGTTTTATATGTAGTATTGATGATGAGGGTGGTAAAATAATAAGCAAAAAAGAGTGGATCTCAATGCAAAGCACACAACTAACTCGAAGAAGAGTTCTTTTGAAACAGGGGAGGCTGAAGTAGCGGATCTCAATGCATCATCTAGTTTGAGCACTCCCCGCACTCCCCATCCTCGATCAAGTAGTTAATGTCGCATCATGGATATTTATATAGTTATTTGTAATATTTTGATTTACTTGTAATTTTCCATTATTTATTTTTTACTTTTGAAATGACAAAATGTAAATTGTGTGTAGGGCCAGTGAGGGAGTTTTCTTCCAAGATTTCTGAGTCATGGATTCAGTAACTCTGATGATAGTCATTCCATAATGTTAGCGGCACACTAGCGATCTTCGTGTAGCATCTTGAATTACTAATAGAAGGTAGAGTCTTAATAAAGTAAAGAGGACTTGCAACATGAACATGTGTACAATGGAGATATGCACAGGCTGCACAGCAGGCAACTAGAATAATCATGCTCTTAATTTGAGATACTGGAATTATCTATGGCTTGATTCTTAGATATTGGGTGTGAGATTCAATTCAAGTTACCGATTAGAAGAGTATCCTGCAAAAGGTAGATTCCCTGAGAGAGTCTTGAAAAAAAAAACAGATTGCCATACCCGAGAAAAATGTTCCTCTTAACAAACATAGCTTCATGTGCAAAATCAACATAAATTCAACATGAAGGATTCACTAGCCTTATCAGTATGCAGACGACATTTAAGAATCTACCACCATGACAGTCAAGTCTTATTAGCTATAGGAAAGCATGGATCATTCCGAATCAGCTGTTTTATTTCCATGGCAGTTTGACTTTGTGGGTTTTGATGGGTATTATCATGTGCTGCGTAGCTTACAGGACAGTCAGTTTCATTTTCTCCATGGATGTCCTGCTTTAAATTACACCACGATCTGGTTATTATTTATATCCTATCAGTAATCATGCTTTTCTGATCCCTTCTTGCTTATAAATAGCATAGGTTGTAAAATGAATTTGTTGACAATATTTACAAAGATATAAATAGCATGCAAAATGTCCAGTACCTGCAAAATGACCCCACGAACTGCTCTTGAACATGCAAAATTTGTTTGCATATAGTGTACAATGTCCTACATGCATACGTGAAAGAGTTGGTAAGTTAGATTTCCTTGAAACTTAATTGAAAATAATAAAATTGCAAGTCATGTACTACCTGGCAACCAGTACTATGCCCAAGTAACACAACACCTTCAGAATTTTCTTTGTTTATTAAATAATCAATGAGCTGATTTAGCTCCATGGCGTCCTTAAAAACATATAATTACACTGTAAGTAAAATGGGAACACAACCTTTATGCAAGAGAGAAAAAACAATGCCAGAATGTCCAAGTAGAATCAACCCGACACTCATTTTGCAGAAATAGCAGACCTGACACCTCACCATACAACCTAATTTTAATATAAGATTTTGTCTCACTTGTTGAGTTATATGCACGTCAAGTCAGTTGACACTTAAAAATATAAATACTAAAGAAATACTAACAAAACCATCTAATATTGCATTCAAGCAATACTTCATAGTGCAGCAAGCCTTTGAGTGGTTAAACTTTACTAAAACTGATGGAGATGTTTCATGAGAACAAGCACACAATAGTTTAATAAGAAACCAAAGGAGAACTGTGGGTTTATTCCTTAGAAAAAAAATGAAGAGGAACCCATTTCGATATCTGATTGCTTCCTATACGATTATACCACCATAAGGACATTGTATCAGCTAAGTAATACGAAGATTGTGTTATGGACCCGCATTGGGAGTGACCTACCATCATCGCCACACCGTTCTACACATGGACTGGGGAGACCACACTCTATATCAGCCACGGTTTTATTTTTATCTACCGCAGTTTCTATTTTTAATTATCATGTACAAACATGTCACTTTTGACTGAGGCTACTGTTATGGGCTTGCTTCGTTGAGGATTTTTTGGGGGCGGAGATACAAGGGGCAAGCCCTAGAATGGTGGAGGAGGAGATGAGAGAGGAAGAAACCCTAGAGGGTGGAGGAAGGAGAGAAGAACTTAGAGAGAGAAGGAGAGGAATTTTAGAGAGAGAAAGGAAACTTCATTTCTTCATTGCTTAAACCCAATACAAGGCAAGCCCCCCTTAAATAAGGCGTCAAGGGCAAGGGTGAAAATACCTGATACAACTCAATACAAGAAATATTAAACATATACAAAAGACTACATACGACTCGATACACATAATACTAATATAATAAGATAAATGACGGAGGACCAGTAACACTCCATCCGTCCTTCAAAACGAGCTTGCCCTCAAGCTCGTGCTCCATGCGGGTGCTGGATCATCTGGTACCTTGACCTCCCTCCAGAACAACGTGCGGTAACGCGTAGAGGCGGCGGTGTCGTCGGTGAGGAGCGGCGGTGCCATCAGGAAAGTGGGCGGCATATGGAATGGTTCGTCGGGGCCGCTGGAGGGGCTGGGAACAACAACCACACAGAGGTCGGAGGGCCGACATGCGGCGACAGGAATGGATTCGTCGGTGGAGCAGGTACCGACCAAAGAGGTGGCAAGGCGGGCGATGGGAGCGACATGACAGGGGTCGGCGGAGCAAGAGCCAACAGAAGCGGCGATGAGTCGGCTAGAGGAGTCGGTGATGAGTACGTTTGAATGGAGGCAACTGTGACAGGCGGAGGCGGCTCAGCTAGTAGTTGTTGCGGCACAAGATACGGTGGTGGTGGCACAAGCTGTGCGGGTTGGGGGGGCTTCGACACTGGAAGAGGCCGAAGTGTTCCGAAGTTATCAATTTGTCGAGTGTAGTGTTGAGGCGAGATATGGATGTCTGAAATGACTCGGACATCTTCCACAACATCGAACAAAGGGCGGCTTCGTCTGCGACACTTATTTTTAAGTTGCAAAGTTGCATGCGCAATGTGATTAATTGAAGAAGGAATTAATTAAGAAATTGCTGAGTTGGGGAAACTCTGCTGGCTGGTTGGGTTTGCAAGGCAGAACATAATAAATAAAAAGAAATTGATGGGAGGTGGGATTGGGATTTTACGGGACTTAAAAAAATCAAATAAAAAGATAGGTTTACTGCCCGATGAAATGAAAGGATGGGACTCAAAGCTTGGACGGGATGGGCTCGATAAAGCACGGTAGGTGGCGGTATGATGGAAAATAAAGAGGTGTAATGCACAGTCCTCGATGAAGCGTTGTCGAGCGGGGCGATTGGCGGAAGAGCGGAGGGCGATTGACAGAAGAGGGGGTGTTGTTGTCGGCAGCTAGAGGAAGAGCGGAGAGCAAATGACGGACGTGAAACTGTCGTCGAATCTGTCGCTGGTGGTGTCGATGGGGAACGACGACGTCAGGAGGTCGGGGTTGCAGCGGTTGGAGATGCGCCGGGAGAGGAAGATGTGTCGGCTAGTGCGGTCTGGACGGGAAGGATGAGCGGTGGTTGGGGCTCTATTGTTGGAAGCGGCGGGGTTGTCGGGTTGTGAGTTTGAAGCGGTTGCACGCGTCGGAGAAGGTTCTGATACCAAGTTGTCATGGGTTTTCTTCGTTGAGGATTTGTTGGAGGTGGAGATACAAGGGGCAAGCCCAAGAATGGTGGAGGAGGAGATGAGAGAGGAAGAAACCCTAGAGGGTGGAGGAAGGAGAGAAGAACTTAGAGAGAGAGGGAGAGAAATTTTAGAGAGAGAAAGGAAACTTCATTTCTTCATTGCTTAAACCCAATACAAGGGGATCCCCCCTTAAATAAGGCGTTAAGGGCAAGGGTGAAAATACCTGATACAACTCAATACACGAAATATTAAACATATACAAAAGACTACATACGACTCGATACACATAATACTAATATAATAAGATAAATGACGGAGGACCCGTAACAGTTACTTATGGAAAACCATCTATTTTTGTAATTTCTATCCTTCCTACTTCAGGAAGGAAGTGGATAGTAATAGGCATGCAAAGATAATTCAACATTTCTTTTCTCTCTCTAATTCTTTCTCCCCCCTTGGGTTACGCTTGCCCTAGTCGCAATCTGATTTCAGGCGCATGCCTCCCTGACATCACCACTCGTCACTGCCGCAAGTCTGCTTTGACTTCTCCCCTCTCGTCGACCAATGGTTCACTCAGATCAAAAAAAGGGAACTCCAATCTCCTTCAAGATTTCCACCTCGCCCAACCATGAGCGAGATCCCAATCAGGGGCTCCTATCATCTTAGCATCAGAACCACCAACTATGTTTGCGGCTTCCTCACCACCTCTGCTCCATGTGCTAGTGCACCCCATAGTTCTCATGCCTGTGTGATCCCTACAGTAGCCGAATGACACCCCCATGCCTGCGCGGACCCTACAGCAGCCATCAACGCATTTGATACCGACTTCCCTCCGCACAGTCGGGCTTCCCCTGAACTCCTCCTGGGAATGAATTCGTCGGACTCCTACCAACACCTCGCAATGCTTTGTCCTTGTCGTTGTCATTTCCCATAGAGGACACCCACGTATGTGCAGCCAAGGTGATGGTGATATTTCACAAATTGATGACAAAATATTCAAATTCCCCAGAAACCCTCACAGCCCGCATCGGCCGTGATCGCATTTCTTTGCCGCCTTGAGTCCTTTGGACTCCCTTGATGATTGGGCGTCGGAGCCCCACCAACCAGCATTTTGTCCTCACCGTTTTGATGGTAGTAGCCACGAAGATCCCTTCACATGGCTTACATGTTGTGAGCAGTTATTCATGAACCAACGGATATCATGGGAAGACTGGATCAATGTCGCATCATTCCATTTAATGGGATCCTCCCAGTTATGGTACTCGCTGTTGCAGTAGGAGAGGCCCCTTCTGACCTGGGAAGAGTTCAAGAGTAACTACAACCTTTGCTTCGGGCCCTTGCTGCGTGGCAATTCCATTGGAGACTTCCTATCCCTTAACAAGACGAGATCCCTAGATGAATATCTGGAGAGGTTACTGTTATATCGTATTTCGTTTATATTTTGATTACGATGTATTTTCACATATATATGGGGGACCCCTCTATTGAATAAGATCATATTTCCCTAATTAACATCGTATCAGAGCCACTGTGTGGCTAATCCAGCGTTCGGCTTCCTGCTTTCGCCCGATCTCCCACTCCGCCTTATCGTCTATCGCCCGCTCCGCCTTCCGTTCGGCCTCTCTCTCTTTTTCTGAGGTTCACGACCCCTTTTGCAGCGCTCGATAACATGTCGGCCGATCGGCGTTGATGCCTCCCCGAACGGGTCTCCGGCGGTCCGAATGACCTCATATTTCTGAAAAAGTTTCGCTTTTCCATCCTCATCCTCCCTCTCAAGTTTTGTTAGATTCCAATGGTTGGATGTAGTCCAATCTTCGATCTAGAGTTTCCTTTGTGGTCGTGGATCGTGACTTTTAATCCTTCATTGATGCTTGTTCGCTCTTCTTCTCTTTGACGGGATGTTCTTCTCTACCCTATTCAATCTTCTTGCCAATTTGGTTTCCTTTGTTTCTATGTCTGATATTAGTGATTCTGGTACTCCCATAACCCCTACTGGATCTACCCAGGCTGGTCAAGACCACCACTATTCGTAGCTTACCAAATTCGACCTTGATGACACCAACTATTTGGCTTGGTCCGCTCTATTACCCTTGACCTGAAGAGTGGACCTCTTTGGCTACATCAATGGCACCATCACTGCTCTAACTCCGACTTCTACTGCTTGGCCTAAATGGGAGTCAGAAAACTCCTTTGTCATGTCATGGCTTATCAACTCCGTGTAAGGAATCAAATGCACGGAATTATCTTCCTGGATACTATTGCATACATATGGAAGCGCGCTGAGTCTACCTATTCCCGTAAGGTGAATACGGCCCAAATCTTCCAGCTTCGTCGCAAGATCGGAAATCTCCGTCAGGGGGATCGTCCTCCTTTAGCCTATTACCTTTAGTTCACCCAGCTCTATCAGGAGTACGATCATTTTGACTCTCTCGTCATGATGTGCAATGTGGATGCACTCTTGCTGAAGAATCGCGAAGATAGAAATCGGGTATTTGAGTTCCTACATGGCTTGCACAGAGATTTTGATCAGATTACAGTCCAGATCTTGGGGCGTGTTCCTATTCCCTCACTTCTTGAGGTTTACAATATTGTTCAACAAAAGTTTGATCGACGACAGACCTGTACCACCTCCATGCCGATCTCCTCACTCTGCTCATCTGACCGAGACTTTCGAAGGTGGTTCTTCTCATTCGTCCTCCTTTTCTGTTGAAAAGATGCAGGTCCTTCGTCGTTTGATGCACAACCTTACTACTGAGTCTGTCGATGCTCCTATATCATTATCTGCTCTTGACCACACTGGTACTTCGTGTGCCAATTCCACTTCTAAAGGTCCTACTCAATGGATTATCGATTCAGGCGCCACCGATCACATGACCAGTTCTGCTTCAGGTTTATATCTTATTTCCATCTTTCAGGCAAGAATAAAGTGAGCATTCTTGATGGGTCCTTCTCTTCCATTACTGGGAAGGGCTCCATTTTTTGTTCTTATGTTCCAAAATTCACCCGTAGTCTACTTTCTGTTAATCATGTGACTAATTTTCTTCACTGCTCCGTTACCTTTTTTCTTCACATTGTGTCTTTCAAGATCTGAAGACGGGGTAGGTGATTGACTCTAGTAGAATGAAGGATGGAAATTTAGAGCTGTCACGGTTCCGGTTCGGTTCCGGTTCTACTAAAACCGTGAACTGAACCACTAAGGTACGGTTCTTTAAATTAGAACCAAAACCTTATTTGGTTTGACGGTTCCGGGTCTAGTTCCGGTTCCAGAATAGTTTTTAGAACCGTCATGTCAACGGTTCCGGTTACGGTTCCACACGAACCAAAACCAAACCGGCCACTAACGGTTCGGTCCGGTTCTATGCGGTTCGGTCCGGTTCCAATCGGTTCTAAGTAGAACCAAAACTAAATTTGGCGAAATGAATTGGGGAAGTAAAAAATAAAAAAATCGGAGGAGAAATGTAAATCCATTCGGTTTTTTCTGCAAGGACTTCGAAGTCCGGGACCCGGGCGTATGAATTTCGTATTACTCCAAGTGAGATTACTTTTTTGTATAATATAGTAAGTATCACTGAAAGTTAAAAACTGAAATCACAAAATTGCACCATACCGCACTGATCTTAAACCGCGCCGATTTTAAACCGTACTAAATGGTTTGGTTGTAGAGTGACTTTGTTGGTTGCAAAACAACATAGTTTGCAGTGCATTTATTGGCGGCGTAAAATCGACAAAACTGTGCCGCATTATTTTCTTTGAGAGATTATGATTTTCCAATTATCGCCAATAAGTACAAGTTACTTTAATTATTTCAGGAAAATGTATGAGTAAAATTGTAAATACATTATATAATAGTGTAAAAATCAAAATTGTACTGCAAAAACCGACTCCAAACTGCACCAATGTCAAACCACACTGCACTGTTTTGATAAGATGCGATTTTGTTCAGTCCAAAACTAACCTTTTTTTAGTATGATTGCGGTTTGGATCAAACTGCGTCAGTTTCACTCATACTAGTAAGTATAGATATTATTGATGGATTATAAAAAATAATAATATAATAAAATTATTATTAATAATAAATTATAATAATAAACGGGTTGCGGTTCGGTTCTGTTTCGGTTCGGTTCGGATCGGGTCTAAAAATCTTAGGACTTGATGTTGCGGTTCCGGTTCCGGCGGATAATAAAATGAAAGAACCACACCCGGACCAATGATGTTCACGGTTCCAAATTCAAACCAGAACCTAAATAATGAAGGTTCCAATTCGGTTCCGGTTCGGTTTTCGGTTTTGGAAGTGACAGCATGGAATGTCGTGTCTGACTCCACTTCTTAGGCTACGCCACTCCAAGCTCTCTACTCTTCGCAGACCTCAACCTTGCTTGGCATCGTCGTCTTGGCCACCCTTCCGTTGCGACCATGCAACGTTTATTTTCTATTTTTTCTTTTTCGTGTTTAAAAAAAATTGTGACATATGTGTTGTTGCCAAACATCATCATACTCTTGTTCATCATGTATCATTACCAAGTACAACTCCTTTTCATATTATTCATTCTGATGTGTGGGGGACATGCCTTGTTGCCTCAATTTCTGGATGTTTTTGGTTTATTACATTTATTGATTATTTTTCGCGCACTACCTGGCTTTATCTTATGAAAACTAAAAATGAGATGGTTTCTATCTTTAAAAGTTTTCATGTCATGTACTTTCTACTCAATTTTCTGCCCATATTTAAATCCTTCATAGTGATAATGGTCGGGAGTATGTCAACGCTCCATTGCAGGACTATCTTGTTGCTCATGGCATTCTGCATCAAACATCGTGTGTCCACTCTCCATCTCAAAATAGAGTTGTAGAACGTAAGAACCGTCACCTCTTACTCGTTGCTTACTCTTGACTATGAACCTTCCAAAATACTACTGGGGGGATGTCGTTCTCATGGATGCCTATCTCATAAATTGTATGCCCTCTTCAGTACTTGAACATCAAACCCCTCTTACTAACTTAGGGGTGACACCGAGCTCTCTACCACCTAAAACTTTTTGTTGTCTGCTTCTCTCATATATACTCTTCGGGCAGGTCCAAGCTTGACCCTCAGACTCTTAAATGTGTGTTCATTGGATATTCTCCCACTCAAAAGGGGTATAAATGTTACTATCCCCGGACTAAAATGATTTTTGTCACGATGGATCTCATTTCTTGAGAATTGAGATAGCACGATCTAAACATTGTATCTTCATCTCCAAGAGAAAATACACTCTTGATTTGTTGGAACAATCTGGTATGAGTGGTTGTAGACATGGTGATACACCTATGGAGGTGAATCATAATCTTGGAATAGATGATGGTGATCTTGTTGAAGACATGGCTAGCTATCAATGCCTTATTGAAAGATTAATATACGTATCTCACACTCGTCCCGACATAGCTTATGCAGCTGGAATCGTTAATCAGTATATGCATGCCCCAAAGACGGGACATCTGAATGTTCATCGAATCTTGAGTATTTGAAAACTTCACCAGGAAGGGGGATCCTTTTCACTCCCAATACAGACTTGAAGATTAAAGTTTTTACCGATGTTGACTGGACTATGTCCGTTGAAGACAGACGATTTGCATCAGGGTATTGCTCATTCATTGGTGGAAACATAGTCACTTGGAGAAATAAAAAACAATCTGCCGTCTCAAGGTCCGGTGCTGAAGCTGAGTTCAGAGCAATGACACATGACATATGTGAAGGATTATGGATATGCTATTTGATGTGTGATCTGGGTTTTAATGAGTCAAGTCCTATCTGATTGTACTGTGACAACAAGACTGCAATCAGCATTGCAAACAACCCTGTCTAGCATGACCACACCAAGCATATCGAGGTGGACAGACATTTCATTGAGAAGAAAATCGAAAAGAAGATTATCTGCATATTGTTTGTTCCCTCAGAAAGACAATTAGCTGATATCCTAACTAGGAGTCTTGGGAAAATCCTTTTTCTGCTTGTATTGACAAGTTAGGTATGAAAACTATAACATGCCCAACTTCAAAGGGAGTGTTAGACCGTATTTCATTTATATTTTGAATATAATGTATTTTCCCCTATATATAGGGGACCCCTCTATTGAATAAGATAATCTTTGCCCTAATTAATAGTTACCGGTTCTCGCGTGCGCTCCATCGGTGCCCCTGGTACATCAGTGCCCCTGGTACATCAGGTGCCCATATTTACGACTGGCCTCCAAGAGCATCTTCGCTTCGACATGGAGATTCAAACACCTGCTAATCTTATCACTTCCATGAGTGCCCGCCCGCCTCAGCAAGAAAAGTTTATTGATGGATTGGCATTACAGCAATCGGCATGGAGGGGAAAGAGAGCTCCACCAAGTCGACCATTCGTCGTATATCATCACAAGAGATGGAGGACTGTCGAGTTAAGGGGATATGTTACAACGGTGATGAGAAGTACTCGCGCGATTACAGATGCAATCATTTGTTCTTTTAGGAGGTGTGCGACCCATCAGAAAACGAAGAGGGGATGACTTTAGAGATCTCGACATTTCACTCCATACAATTGACGGGACACACTCAAGGGAGACCCTTCAGATCCAGATTCTCATTGTCGATCATCTCTTGTTCACCCTCTTGGACACAGAAAGCACACACAGCTTCATTACTGAGGACACCACATGACAGTGATGAGCCGCCCTAGCCTGTGTTGTTGTGAACAACAAGAGTACTATGGAGTGAACAAGTATTTGTAGGGTTGTGTTGATCATTGTGGAAGGGTGTTTGATGGTTTTGCACCCTAATCTTTTGACGTTTGATTTTGATCGCCTCACTTTGAAATGGCATCAAGGAGGCGAAAGAACAGTATGGCAGGGTTGTCTAACGGAGAAGCCACATCGGGCTTTCTGCTTATCTCCCGAGTGAGACACGCACTGCAACCTCGATCACTTACTACATTAGTAGGACATCTTGGTTTCTCCTCAGGGACTAACTCTGTCGCGCCTCCAAGATCACCTCATTTTCCTCCTACCAAGCACTGCTCCCATTGTGGTGCCGGCATATCACTACCCCATCCGCCAAAAAGATAAGATAGTGTCAGTGCAATATCATGATGCAGGAGGGCATCATTCGCCATAGCATCTCTCTATTTTCCTCCCTGACCCTCTTAGTTCAGAAGAAATACGGTACTTGGTGATTCTGTGTTGACTATCATGAGTTGAACGCCAAGATAGTGAAGGACAAATTACCGATTTCGGTGGTAAGAGAGTTGTTGGATGAGCGCCATGGCGCAAAATTTTTCCCAAAGCTTGATCGTTGCTCAAGCTACCATTAGGTGCGCATGGCCCCAACTGGCATGGAGAAGACAGACTTCCGAACTCAGAACAAGCATTTTCAGTTTCAAGTGATGCCCTTTGGGATCACCAATGCACTATCTACTTTCCAGGCCACGATAAATGAAGTATTATACGAGCTTCTTCGCTGTTATGCTCTTGTTTTATTTGATGACATTTTTGTGAAAAGCAAAACAATGGAAGAACACCAGCAACATCTTCAAGGCGTCTTTGATCTCCTCCGCTGACAACAACTCTTCTTGAACTTGGCTAAGTACACCTACGGGACCGACAAAGTGGCCTACTTAGGTCCTGTGATATACAACACTGGCATTTCGGAAGATCTCAAAACGATCCGCGGGATGACGGCATGGCCAGTTCCTCAATCCCCTCAAGACCTACGAGGGTTTATTGGGTTGATGAGCTACTACCATCGCTTCATTAAAGGCTAAAGAACAATTGCGGAACTCCTAGTAGCAATGCTGAAGAAGAACGATATCTTATGGTTTGACCGCGCCACCAAGGTCTTTAAGGTCCTTCAGCAGGTCTTGATCACCACCCCAGTCCTCCACCTACCAGAGTCCGCTCAGGAGCTCCTGGTCAAGTGTGATGCATCCTGGCACGATTGTGGTGTTGTGCTATAATAGGCAAGACATCTGATCACCCGTTTTAGTCGCAAGATGGCAACTCACCATCAAAAAGTCACTAGCTTACGGGCTAGAGTTGATCGGCCTCGCAAAGGAGGTGCATCACTGACAATAATACTTATGGGGGCAAACCTTTCTGATCAATACGGCCAATTTCATCCTCGAGTACTTACTGAAGCAGCATCTCAGCACCGCTCCCCAACAGTGTTGGGTGAGCAAACTTTTGGGCTTCAAATTCTGAGTAGATTATAAGGTCGGCGCCCTGAACCGTGTCGTCGATGCTTTCTCTCGCAGAGACCACAAGGGTGTGGTCTTGCTCTCCATCTCCCTTACCACCCCAATGATCCTCCATCAACTGCATCTAAATAGACAAGGTTCTTCCATTCTCATGAAGCTAAATGAACGGATTGTCAAAGGGCAGCTTCCTGTCCCTTGATTGGTGAGGGACGGGCAGGTGCGCTACAAGGGATGAATGTATTTGCTCCCTTCCTCTCCACTCATCAACGAGATAGTGAACATCACACACGCATTGGGACGCAGAGTATAAGAGACTCTTCAGCGCATTCCCTCCAACTTCTTTTGGAAGGAACTGAGGCGTGGTGTCCAAGATTGTATTGCCTTCTGCACAGTTTGCCAGCACCACAACACAAAGCATCTTCATCCATTGAGTCTTCTCCAGCCACTTTCGATCCCCAACCAGATTTGGGCCAACATATCGATGGATTCATTGAATGGTTTTTTGCATCTAGAGGGAAAATTGTTCTTCTAGTCAGGGTGGACCGTTTATCGAAGGGGCGCACTTCATCTCCTTGAGCCTACCACTGAGAGCATAGGGGATTGCCCACGCCTTCGTCGTGGAGGTTTTTCGACTCTATTTTTCCCGAGCGCAATGTATCCACCCAGGACAAGGTGTTCACAAGCTACATCTTTACCCTCTGCGGCACCAAAATTTCGTTCTTGTCGGTTTATCATTTACAATATGATTTCCAAACGAAGGTTGTCAATCGGACAATGGAGATGAACTTTCGTTGCATCATCAGGGATCGGATTTCTAATGGCTCCCAAGGGTGGAGTACTGTTACAACGCATCCTACCACTCACTGAAGCAGACTACGCCTTTCGTCTTATCTACAATCAAGATCCGCTCCGCTTATTGTCATACGAGGGCACCAACGCCTATAATATCCTGAAATATTTAATCGCATTTAGCGATGCAAAATAAGGAGATCATAGACCATTAAGCATGAGCGAAATGTTGAAAAATTACTAGAAAATATAAACAAATTTAGTATTAAAATACCAAATGGAGTCATATTTTAGGAAAGGAGTTAACGGTTAGGCTCAAAATGTCAAATACCAAAGAATCGACATATCATTTGCCGAAACCGGAACTCGAAAAAAAAGTGCAATTTCGGCAAGAGTCGATAAAAATTTGGAGAGACGAAGTCCGCAGTTAGGCTAAGAACATCGAAATACCAATGAACCGACAAATCATCTGTCTAAGTCGGAGTTTGTATGAAAAAGTGCAATTTTGGTGTGAACTTGTGCGAATTTTGAGAAACGAAGTTCATAGTCCGACTCAGAACCTCGAAATACCTATTAATTGATATCTTATTTACCGAAATTGGTATATGAAAAGTGAAAATTCGGAAAGAACAGTTAAGAATTTGGGGAAACAAAGCCGGATTTGAAATCAAGACGTCAAAAATACCCAGGATGGGCATATTCACATTTTTTGGTGACTGGGCGGCCTTTATGGCTCGTCCGCGCTGGATACCACTATCAGCCGCCGCCGGAGTTGGCGGCACCGCTGCCATAGCACGCCACGTGGCAACAATGCACATCGCCGCATGACATGGTGTTGTGCTGCGAGGCACCACCGCATGGTTGCACGCCACACGGCATGAAACAGCATTGTAACATAGCGTCGCACGGCTATATAGATGTCAAGTGGAGCAATAATTGATGCATGGCCGCCATATAGCTACACGTGGCACCATGCATGTGTTGGGTTTTCTATACATGAATGGAACAGCACATCACATGTGCGCAGTGGAATAAATTTACAAAAACAACCCAAAAGAGTAAAGGATCTTGCGATATTCATGAATCAAGAAATAAAAATATAAATAGCGAATGCATTGTACCTGAAAGGGATTGAGTCTTCACTCAACCAAGATGCTCAAAAAATCCAACCCACGAAGTTTTCTCTAACAGCATGCTGTTGAGTCCACACAGAAATGGATTTGCGACTCTACAGATATCCACACGAGTGAAAGAGACTCCCAAGATTTTGTCACACAAGAACTATATTGGAGAAGTAGTGCTCTCTGCGTCTCCACGAATTGCTAGATTCGTTTCCAGGAGAGACAGCGACAAGAAGAGGTCACAACGGGTACTAGGGTTTGGCTCAAGTGTCGCCTTCAAAAGCACACACTGAACTCGCATACAGGAAAACCCTTTTCCAAGTCTATTTATACTCAAGGATATCAAACAGACAATAGCCCCCTTAAAAATCCGCCAAAACTCAGCTTGAGTCGATATGCGTCGACTTGCAGTCGACGTGCGTCGATAAGAACTCGACGCAACGTCGAGAAGCAGTCGACGACACTCGACGGAACTTGCGTCGGCAAGTAGTCGACGCACATGCGTCGAGTAGAACTCGACACAACGTCGATATCTACTCGACGTAGCGTCGACTAGAATCTGCAGATACATCTGTTGCGGGAGAGAAAAAGACAGCTTATTTCATTAAAGAGACCCTCTATATATAGAGGACAAACAAAGGATAGAATACATAAAGGCTAATATTGTTAACACTCCCCCTCAAGTTGGATGTGTAATGTTAATCATGCCCAACTTGTTCACAATCTGGTCAAATGAATTTTCACTCAATCCTTTGGTTAGAATGTCGGCAAGTTGCTCGTTGGAGGGCACAAAGAGAGTACATATGATTCCTCTTTCAATATTCTCCTTGATAAAGTGTCGATCCACCTCGATGTGTTTTGTCTGGAAATGTTGAACCGGATTGTGAGTGATACTGATGGATGACTTATTGTCACAATACAGGCGGATGGGTCCCTCTTCCACGAGACCAAGGTCGCTCAATAAGGCCTGAAGCCATAAGCTTTCACAGACCCCATGGGCCATAGCTCTAAACTCAGCCTCCGCACTAGATCGTGCCACAACCTGTTGCTTCTTGCTTCTCCAAGTAACAAGGTTACCTCCAACAAGAGAGCAATATCCAGAGGTGGATCGCCTATCATCCACAGATCCGGCCCAATCAGCATTAGTATAGACTTTAATCTTTAGGTCGGAACTCGGGGAAAACAAAACTCCCCTTCCTGATGAAGATTTGAGATACCGAAGAATTTTGTGTGCCGCATCCATGTGTCGTATCTTTGGAGCATGCATGTACTGACTCACGACACTCACCGCATAGGAGATATCCGAACGAGTGTGAGACAGATATATCAGCCTCCCCACTAACCTTTGGTACACTGAAATATCTCCAATCTCCTCTCCATCATCACGCCCCAATCGGAGTATCAGCAGGTCTGCACCCACTCATCCTCATCTTCTCAAGAAGATCTAACGTGTATTTCTGCTGAGAGAGAAAGATCCCCTGCTTTGATCTTGCAACTTCAATTCCCAAGAAATACTTGAGTTTTCCTAAGTCCTTGACCTCAAACTCTCTGGCAAGCTTCTGTTTCAGATTCTGAATTTCTTCATGATCATCACCAGTTATAACAATATCGTCAACATACACAATGAGAACTGTAATTTTCCCAAGCCTACGTTTGATGAACAACGTACGGTAAGCATTGCTCTGAGAGTATCCAAACGACACCATCGCCTTATGGAACCGGCCAAACAAAGCTCTTGGGGACTGCTTTAGTCTGTATAGAGCCCTTAACAATCTACAAACTTTCCCTTCAGCACCAGCCGGAGTTAGTCCAGGAGGAATAGACATATAGACCTCCTCCTCAAAGTCACCATGGAGAAAGGCATTCTTCACATCCAGCTGCAGAAGATCCCAATTTTTGCAAACAGCAACAGATATCAATACCCTGATGGTATTCATTTTAGCAACCGGGGCAAACGTCTCCTGATAATCAATGTCATGGGTTTGGGCACCAAATAGCAGAAGCACTGTCAAGAAAGAGATAGTTGCCGGCAATGGACTCATGCATCAAGTTGGTTAGCCAAGACATGACCAAGGAATTCTCGGATTCCCACCGCGGCCATTCAGGAGAAGTCTTATCAGGTTCCGTCATGTGGCCGGAGACATAGCCAAAGAGACGCCAACTTTTAAGCGTCAGGGTAATAGAACGGGACCATGAGAGATAATTGGATTCATCAAGTCGGATAGTAGTTATCTGAGAGGTATTGTGATCGGTGGTTCCACGGTAGAAGACCGACGAAGGAGGACCACCAGAAAGAGGGGCCGGAGTACCACCGGTAGAGGGAGAGAGAGAATCCGCTCCACTAGATCCCATAGCACAGGAATAGAAATCCTGAGAGGAAGAGCAAGCCGGAATAGAAATCCGGAAAGGGAGGAAACCCAAGAAATTAGGGCATCAAGAGGCAAATGGAGCCAGCCATCCAAGCATCACAAGGGCAGGAGGCGCCGGAGGAAGCAATAGCACTATTCCGGCGCCATTAGAAGAGGCGGAGAGGAGCAGAAGAGGGCGCGGGCGACTGGGCGGCGATGGGTTGGCGACGGGATGGCGGTGTCGAGCGGAACGCGCGAACGGGCCGACGGTAGGAGCGGAGCGCTGGCGCTAGCGGGAGATCGGCGGGCTTGCGCTAGCGGGAGACCGGCGGGCTGGAGCAGGCGAGCGGAGGACGCGAGCGGGAGAGCGGCGGGCTGGCGCAGGCGAGCGGGAAGTTAGGTCACGGGAAATAACCTCGCCTCTGATACCATGTTGCGGGAGAGAAAAAGACGGCTTATGTCATTAAAGAGGCCCTCTATATATAGAGGACAACAAAGGATAGAATACATAAAGACTAATATTGCTAACAACATCGAGTTCGACTGCATCGATAGGAAGTCGATGTGCGTCGATGCGCACTCGACGTGAGTCGACACGCACTCGACGCAACCCTTCAGTAATCTTTGTCATATTATTGGTCCTTTACTCATATCCCATATGAGTGAGGTCATCGTAATCCTTCCTCCAACTTCTCCAAACACTCTTATGTGCAAGCTTATAGACTCATATCGCATTGGCAGCGAGACTAATTGTTTGACTACTTCCATATCACCGTATAAACACTAACAATATGGCCATCATGTCTCGTCTGTGTAACATCCGTTAATTGACACGGAAATAAATTTACTTGAAGGGTCCAATCTCGAACGAATTTGATTGAGACAGCATCTTGACGAGGTGCAACGAGCGAGTACTTTGTTGCGCATTATTAAATATTTAATTTGTAGCCACAATATTACCTTTATTCAACGCATGCTAGTACGAGGGTGTAGCAAATAAACTCTAGTGATAGAGGGAAATGACAATTTCGTAATTACACGAAAATGGCTAAGTCTTTTTTTTGGATCGGTGCATCAGCTCGTTTCCCATTCAGTTTTAGCGACCGCACTCTTGTTCACTGCTCAAATTAAAAGCCCCGTAAATCCCATTACCTATGTGTAACCCTATTTTCACGCTAACCGCCGCTCTTCTCCCCCCTGCATTCGACGATTTCCCCATCGAAGCATCTCCCCCAATCGATCGTCATACCCGCCTCTAGGAGGTGCATCTTGAGGTTGCGGTGTTGCCATTTTGTTCACCCGTAACCGGCGACCAGTGAGGTTGTTTCCGTCCAGTTCATGTACACAAAGTGGCTGAGTGAACTCCTTTCCCTGGGGTTGAAACTGTTGGCTCTTTTTTACCCTTCCGTTTGATCTCGTCGAGCCTTCCTCTGCAGTCCAAAGGGTCTTCAACAGTTAGCTTCAAGTCCAAGCTTCTCTTTCGGGTATTGGAAAAGTCTCCGCATTTGTTTTGGTGCTCGATTCCCCCTACAGTACCAGCAACCTCATGAATTCTTCTTCCCTTCTAGAGTAAAAGGGGATTTACTCAACCCTAATCTTCAGGCACAGCAAGATTTCGTGGCGTTTGGGAAATCTCACTTTTTTGTCAAGGTAAATCTTAGTTATGAAAACTTCTCTAGCATGTTATTCAACTTAGTGAATGTCTTTTGCAGTTACGGCTAATTCGGTCATTTCAAGCTTAGTTGTGACCATTTTCATTTCAGAAAAATTATAACCCTTCACCGATAGAGGAGTCGTAAATTCATTTCCTTCTTTGTGATATAATATTCCCTAAGTTTAGAAGAAATGATTTTAAGATTATTTGCTCTTATGGGGTTATAAGGAGAACCAGAAAGAGAGCCTTTAACATTTTCAATGTAACCTAAAAACAATGCTGCTGCGACAGGTGCACGAGCGTCGCAACACTGCTGTAAGAAATTCTTATTTTTTTTCTGGCTAGACATATCAGATAGCTTGCATTAGACGCTCTTTATAATTCAGAAATAATGATAGTCACAAAGAACTGTTTTTGATCATGGAAAATAGTAACCTTGCAATCATACAAATAGTATGTAGATTATAGATAACTTTCAAAATTTGTCCAAACAGTTAGACCTTCTGTGTTAGTATAAATTACAAATCCTATACCCTCACATTTAATACGAAGAGGGTAATAACACACTCAGGAATAAGATACTTAGCAGATTAAATGACATATAGTATCGTCTATGAGATACAGACAAATTCGTAAGCAGAGTAGCATGAGTTAGAATATGTTCTAGTAGGCATTAATAGTTCTCTTTTTGTGCTAGATAGAGGCGCACTATCTTTCTCTTATGGCATAGTATACCCTATAAGTCACAAAGTTTGGGAGATGTTAATCCCGTGTTAGAAGATTAGTAGATTCGAGTTTGTATCTATGGGGTACTTGAACACCAGAGTTCGTTAGCAGGACTCGGATCGTTAGACTAGAATTGCGCGATAGAAACTACTCTGCCCAGAGTTTTAATGAATGACAACCATAAGTGAATTTAGAACTAAAGTTTAGAACGAACCTTAGAAACTTCTAGTTAACCAAATTATTCGGAACTTGAGTAAAGTGCGCACAATATGATTAAGTAGAGTAGTTATTTACCTTCCTAGCTTTATTTTAGAAATACATGATACACTAGCATAAATTTTTTCTAATAGCGTAAAGATTATTTTTAAAAATATGCATAAATTTCTTTCAAATAATTTTAGTGACACTAGCAGGAATAATTTTTCTCTCCTTTTGGGCTGACCCATTTTTGGGCATGTTTTTACTGGGAACTTGGGTGGGAAAATGCGCCTAGGATAAGCGTGATATTGGAATGCTTCTATAGTTTGTTTCTCTTTCGGTTGTTTACTTTTAGTACCGTATTGTTTAGTATTAGACACTTGTAATATTAATGTTTAAGAGTTTTCCTTTGTATCAGACTATTACAGTATTTCAGATATTCAGTTGTTTGACTTTTCATCTTTCTAGTGGCTCTATGAATTCAGCTTGATGAGCTACAATTTTACTCTTAGTTGCACTTTTTTTTACTTCCGTTGTAGTTCATTTTCAGATCTCTTCAATTATAACTGTTATGTACTAGTTTTAATATTGTTTCTTAGTTTACTGTTTATCGATGGACCCGACCGAACTGTTGATTTGTTGTTAAACTAGGATGAGATATTAAAATTGGTATCAGAGTCAAGTTTAGGATCCCATGACCCAGTAAATTCACAGAGCCGTAGAATTTCTTCTGAGTTAGTCCTGTGACGATAGAGTCATCAAGTTTTATCTAGTTTTTAGTAGATTCTGTACAGAGCCATAGGATTTCTTCTGAGTTGTGCTTGTGTTTAAGAATATCATGTATAGTAAATTCTTCCTTATGTCTAGTACATCAATAACTTCTTTCCTTACGTGTTATAGGCATCACATACCAGTGAGACAGACGAACCATCTCGCCCGAATACTACTCCTGAGATAGCCAATGATGATAATAGTGCACCAGCAACACCAGCAGCACCTATAGCACCTGCGGCACCAGCAGTACCAGCAGTGTCAGACGCAGCAGATATGGCCGCCATTATTACTAGATGGTGGCCTTAGCCATGGTGGAATGCAGAAATGCACTGTCTGCTATAGATCCAGCAGCACTTCCTGTGCCAGCTGCTAGGTATTTAGAGATGGAGCACTACCTAAGGAATCTCTGCAATCTTCATCCCACCAATTACAATGGAGAGGAGACGTCGATATAGACTGATGATTGGTTGATTAAGACCCGTGAATTGCTCGAGCTGGTGGAGTGCCCAGAGAACAAGAAGGTTCTGTTAGCAAGTTTTCTTCTGAAAGGGGAAGACCATCAGTGGGTGGGCAAGACACTTAGCAGACAACCCCGCTCCTAAGTGTCTTAATTTGTAATTTTTTTCCTCTAGTTTTTTTTTATCCGTTCAGTGTAATGACTTGTGTTTTCCAACGTTGTCAAGTCGTATCGCAGACATGTTAACCTGGAACGACTTCTCGATAACACAAGCTAGCTGATTTGTTCCCCCGTCTAAGCGTCGCAGTCTCTAGGATAAGTACCTTAGGCTGATTCAGGGGGAAAAGACAGTGGTGGTGTATGAGAGTGAGCTGACCCACCTTTCTCGTTATGCGGGCACGATGCAGGGGGACGAGAGAGAAGTGTATCTGTTTTGTAGATGGACTGTGTGATTCGCTGAAACAGCCTTTGATGACGATGGTGAACGCTGATTATAAGAGTTTAGAGGACACTGCAAGGAAGTTGGAAACTGACCAACAGAAGGTTCAGAAGCGCAACAGTTTCCATTTGAAGCGACCTCAGGATGCACCTCAGCAGAAACAGAGCAGGAATAGTCAAGGCAGGAACTGGAATAAGAAGAAGAGACTGGATGTTAAGAGAGGCGATCAGACTGGGGCCAGGATCAAGGATTACCCCCTCTATCCTAAGTGTTACCGCGACCATCTGGGTGACTGTTTGGCTACAACGGGGGTATGTTACAAGTGTCAGCAACCAGGACACAGCCCATTATTGTCAGGGAGCTTCTGGGAATCAACTAATTTAACTTAAGTGTTTGATTATTGCTTATCTATTTATATCCTTTTCCACCTTAGTCTGATTTAGTGTGACCTTCTCTTGTAGTCGAAGTTTGAGGTCGGTGGCCCGAGTTGAGCTGACAAGGGAAAAGCACCATTGGATGCTGACGCGAGGCCAGTTTCGGGACGAGGATCAGTGCAGCCTAGAGCCTATGGCCTTGGCCAACAGGAAGCCAAGTAGCAGGAGGATGTCGTAACAGATATGTGCATGTCATATAGATAATATAATTTATCCCCCTTAGTGACACTGTTAATTCTCATGTTCAATCATTCATGTAGACATTCTTATGATTTATAATGTACCCTCCAAGATTCCCTTTGACACGGGAGCTTCGCATTCGTTTATAGCAGAATCTTTAGTACGTAGACTGGGTTTAGAAGTCTTTCCAGAGGCAGTATCGTTAGAGATTATAATGTCTAATGGATCCTCCTTGCAGACCAGATACCGTGCAGTTTGGAAAATGGGAAATCATTATTGAAGTTTTGCAACTTCCTATTGCGGTTTTTGATTTGATTGTGGGTATGGACTGGTTATCAGAGGTGAATTCCAAGATAGACTGCAGGGATAAGCTGATTCAGTTCGAAGGACTTGGCCAGATCGTTGTTACCTTTCAGGGCATGAAAGGAGTCGTTAAGCTAATCATCTCTTCCGTCAAGTCTGTTATATGCATTACCAAAGGTTGTGAAACCTTTTTAGTGTTGATGAATGTTGAAGTCAAGGCTGATTTGATGAAGGTACTCGTGATTCAGGAATTTACTAATGTCTTCCAAGAGGAGTTACCTAGTGCCACTCCTACTAGAGAGATTGATTTTCAGATCGATCTTTTTCCTGGAGCTACACCAATTGCAAAGTTCTCTTACCACATGGCTCCCAAAGAACTTACTAAGTTGAAGGAGCTGCTCGACTTGGGTTTTATTCGCCCCAGCACATTGTCTTGTAGTGCACCGATTTTGTTTGTTAAAAAGAAGGATGGCAGTCTGAGATTACGCATAGACTACCGCAAGCTGAACAAGTTGACAGTTAAGAACAAGTATCCTATCCCCAGGATTGACGATTTGTTTGATCAGCTTGAGGGTTCGTGCACGTTCTCCAAGTTAGACTTGAGGTTAGGCTATCATCAGCTGAAGATTCGAAAAGAAGACATTTGGAAGACAGCATTCAGTACCAGATACAGACACTTTGAGTTCGTGGTCATGTCGTTCGGGTTGACCAACGCCCCATCCATTTTTATGGATCTGATGAATAGGGTGTTTCGGGAATACCTGGATCGTTTTATAGATATTTTGGTGCATTCCAGGAGTGCGGAAGATCGCGCCTCGCACCTTAGGACCATTTTGGAGATGCTCAGGCAGAACCAGCTTTATGCCAAATTTTCTAAGTGCAAATTTTAGCTGTCAGAGGTTGCTTTTCTGGGACATGTTATCAGTCAGAGAGGTCTCTCTGTTGACACAAAGAAGGTAGAAGAAATAAAGGATTGGCCGAGACCGAAGATAGCTACGAAGGTTCGCAACTTTCTGGGTTTAGCAGGATACTACAGGAGGTTTATCAAGAACTTTTCGAAAATAGCTTTACAGTTGACTCGCTCACCAGGAAGGGTACAGCTTTTATTTGGACAATTGAGTGTGAACTGGCTTTTGAAGAGTTGAAAACCAGACTGATGATCGCCCCGATTTTGAGTTTACCATCAGAGACAGATGGATTTCAGATTTATAGTGATGTCTCGGGTCAAGGTTTGGGTTGTGTACATATGCAGCATGGAAAGGTCATAGCATTCGCCTCTAGACAGTTAAAGGTGCATGAGAAGAATTATCATGTGCATGACTTAGAGCTAGCATCAGTCATCCACGCGTTGAAGATTTGGAGGCATTATCTTTAGGGGGGTTCGTTGTGAGATTTTTATTGATCACAAAAGTCTCAAGTACATCTTCGACTAGCAGGAGCTTAATATGAGACGGCGCAGATGGTTAGAGTTTCTGTCAGATTATGATGTGGATATTCAGTACCACCCGGGGAAGGCAAATGTGGTAACAGATGCGCTTAGCCGTAGAGAATCGAGTTATTTCCTACTTACTCAGCATGAGGAGCTGGTGCGAGATTTGAAGAATCTAAAGATCAGTGTTGTATCGCGCTCCAGTTTCGGGTCTGAAAGGTTGAGCTGGATGAAAATTATTTGTGACATCAAGGATAGGATCAGAACAACTCTACCCTTAGATCCAAAGATGGTTGAGATTTGAGATTTCACACAAGCAGACCAAAAGGAGAAGTTTAGTATTCAGAAGGATTTACTGTTGCACGGTGGTAGGTTGTGCATTCCAGATGTTAGCCACCTCCAAGAGGACATACTGTTTGAGACACATAACTCCAGGTATTCAATACATCTGGGTAGCACGAAGATGTATGTAGATCTGAAGAAGATAGTTTTGTGGCCAGGTCTGAAGGGTGGCGTTGCAGAGTATGTTGGGAGGTGTGAAACGTGCAAATTAGTTAAAGTCGAGTGATAGAGGCCAGGAGGTAAGTTGCAGCCACTTCCCATCCAAGAATGGAATTTTGAGGGCATATTGATGGATTTTTTTCATGGCCTTCCAAGATCGCAGAGTTAGAATGATTCTATATGGGTTATAGTTGACCGTCTCTCTAAGGTTGTCCATTTCATTCTCAATAGAAGGGCAGATCAGGGTCCCAGATTGCCGCAATTATGTAGATGAGATTATCCGACTCCACGGTGTTCCCAAGATCATAGTTTCATACAGAGATGACAGGTTTACTTCTAAGGAGTAGAGATACGTTCAGGAGCGGTTGGGCACTAAGCTACATTTCAGTAGCGTCTTTCATCCCCAGACAGATGGATAGACTGAGCATACGAATAAGACCTTGGAAGATATGCTTCGGATGTGTAATTTGGACTTTAGAGGTAAGTGGGAGAAGTATGTCATACTTGTTGAGTTCTCCTACAATAATAGCTTTCAAGCAAGTATTAGGATGGCTTCTTTTAAGGCATTATACGGCAAACGTTGTCGGACGCCGTTATGTTGGGCTGAGAGTGAAGAAAAATCTTCCATCAATGAATCTTGAATTGATAAGACCACAAATCATATCTAGCTCATCCAGGAACGTATGAAAATATCTCAGGACCGTCAGGCTAAGAACTATGACCAGAGGCACGGGTTAGTGGAAGGTCAGGCCAGTTAGAGGAGTCTCTCGAGTCAAGCGGATGGAGAAATTGAGTCATAAGTTCGTTGGTCCTTTCGAGATACTGGAGCGTATTGGTGAACTTGCTTATAGATTGGTTTTACCTGAGGAAATGAGTGGTCTGCATGATGTATTTCGCGTCTCTTATATGAGGAGAGCAGTTAGAGATTCTAGCCAGATAATCAGTACCGAGGAATCACCAATCGAATCAGATCTTAGTATCAGTGTTAAACCAGTTAGAATAGTGGACTCAAAGATTCAAAAGCTCAGGAGCAGAGAGATCCCGTTTGTAAAAGTTCTTTTGATGAACTGTGGCCAACTTGAGCATACTTGGGAACGAGAAGATGAGCTTTGGAAGACGGAAGATTATGCTTTCCTTTTTGACTTAGGTATGTTATAATTACCGAGAATGAAAATTCTTTTAGGAGGGGAGATCTGTAACATCTGTTAATTGAAACCAAAAACTTGGTCTCTCGTGGAGTTTGAGGTCCCAAAAAAGGGGTGACCTCACACCTACTACACTCAGGAGAACATCACAGGCCAAGGCTTAAGAAGCTCGGAACAGACGCTCGGCTCTAGCGTGGAGGTCCCACCTCACACCCGGAAGACCTTTTAGGTCCCCCCATCCCTAGTCAATGCTTGAGCTAGGTGCCTTGAAGGAAGAAAGCAGAGGGATTTTTGTGGCTAAGAAGCAATGCTCTCCAAGGCACCCTCAAGGGTCTATTTATAGATTTCCCAAAGCTGGGGACCAAAATGTCAGAAGTACCCCTAAGACAAATATATCCTAGGCCAATAGAAAACATCCACACCAGAGAGTAAAGAGGTAATTCCACACCGGGGGCACAACGGTAAAAGCATGGCCAAAAGAGGTCCGGGCGAGCTGGCTGCTGAGTGAGCACAGGCCGACCGGCAGCCTGGGCGAGACCGGCGGCCTGGGCGAGACCGGCGGCCTGGGCGAGACCGGCGGCCTGGGCGAGACCGGCGGCCTGGGCGAGAACGGCGGCCTGGGCGAGACCGGCGGCCTGGGCGAGACCGGCGGCCTGGGCGAGACCGGCGGCCTGGGCGAGACTGGCGGCCTGGGCGAGACGGTGGTATGGGCGAGACCGGCGGCCTGGGCGAGACCGGCGGCCTGGGTGAGCTGCGGCTAGGCGAGCTGCGGCCTGGGCGACCTGCGAGCTGGCGACCTGCGGCTAGGCGGGTACTGGCCGGGACGACCCTTCCAAGGGGCCGGGGGGGAGAAAAACTTTTCATCTCCCTAACTAGTATTTACGCAGATTGAGCCTAAATTGGCCACCAAGAGTGTCAAACCTCTAAAAAACTTAAAAAACGTGCAGCAAGTCTCACGCCTTGTTTGGGGCCCTCTCTTCATGAATACGGGATTGTATACAATTCCCACTCTTTTCAAGCGGGTTCCACGCTCGGAAAGAAACATCAAACCCAACGTATTTGTTGCATAGCCTTCTTGGAGACGAAAGACACTTGGCCTCTCCGAGGGGTCAACCTGTCATGTCGACTAGTGAGAGTCTGCACAGCGGTCCGGAGCAAAAAAGACTTGGCCTCCACGAGAGATCAACCGGCCCTGTCAGCTAGTGAGAGCCTAGACAGCGGGACCGTCTCAGAGCAAAAAGGACTTGACATCCACGAGAGGTCAACCGGCCTTGCCAGCTAGTGAGAGTCTGGACAGCGGGACCGTCTCGGAGCAAAAAGGACTTGACCTCCTTGAGGCACATTCGACCCATCCAGCTAGTGAGAGCCTGGAATGAGGAGATCCTCTCGGGGGTTGAGAACTTGATCTCCACCGAGGCACATTCGACTCACCCAGCTAGTGAGAGCCTGGATGAGGAGATCCTCTCGGGGGTTGGGAACTTGATCTCCACCGAAGCACATTTGACTCATCCAGCTAGTGAGAGCCTGGATGAGGAGATCCTCTCGGGGGGTGGGAACTTGATCTCCACCGAGGCACATTCGACCCACCCAGCTAGTGAGAGCCTGGATGAAGAGATCCTCTCGGGAGTTGGGAACTTGATCTCCACCGAGGCACATTCGACCCAACCAGCTAGCGAGAGCCTGGATGAGGAGATCCTCTCGGAGGTTGGGAACTTGATCTCCACCGAGGCACATTCGACCCACCCAGCTAGTGAGAGCCTGGATGAGGAGATCCTCTCGGGGGGTGGGAACTTGATCTCCACCGAGGCACATTCGATTCACCCAGCTAGTGAGAGCCTGGATGAGGAGATCCTCTCGGGGGTTGGGAACTTGATCTCCACCGAGGCACATTCGACCCACCCAGCTAGTGAGAGCCTGGATGAGGAGATCCTCTCGGGGGTGGGAACTTGATCTCCACCGAGGCACATTCGACCCACCCAGCTAGTGAGAGCCTGGATGAGGAGATCATCTCGGGGGGTGGGAACTTGATCTCCACCGAGGCACATTCGACCCACCCAGCTAGTGAGAGCCTGGATGAGGAGATCATCTCGGGGGGTGGGAACTTGATCTCCACCGAGGCACATTCGACCCACCCAGCTAGTGAGAGCCTGGATGAGGAGATCCTCTCGGAGGGTGGGAACTAGGCATGTCACCTGAACTTTGTCAAATCCAACATCCTCAAACGGGGAGAAATTTGGCTTACATGACCTCCTGACTCAGCTGGTCAGGGGTAGAGCTTGTTACAAAATAAGAAAAGGAAAAGACCTCACCAAGGTGAGGCTTCTTCAGGCAGCCTGGGCATGATGACCTTCATTCGCTTCCTTCTCCTCTGGGGGTGGGACCTGGGCTTGACCCCCACTCCACCGTGGATCATTCATATAGCCCCTTGAGTTCTCATATCGACCCGGTCCTCACATATGTCATCCCCCCTCACTCGGGGTGAAACTTCAATCTGCTCCGGCGATTGTTGTTGGGCTGGACCTCTAGCCCCTCTCACTTCTAGGAACTCGGGGTAGGTAGTCGTGGCGTGCCCCTCCGCCTGGTGGAAGTCACAGTATGGTAACGCTCTTCCTCCCCTCCTTCGGCGGGCTGGGGGATCTCTCCTGTTACCTCTTCCCCCTCTTTCTATCGCCAAGGCTTGCTGCGGTGGGGGTAGGAGTTGTCTTGGGGATTGCCTTTGGAAGTTGAACCTCCCTTGGCCTTCGGGAAAGTTCCCCCTACCCTGGACGAGACCTCTTCCTGGACCCTGGACGGGCCCTCCCTGCTGCCTCCAACCTGGCTCCGGACCTTCCTGTCCCTGGAACCCCTGAGCTCTCGGCTCCTCCCTCCTTCCCTCTTGATTCCTCGAGCCACCTTGCTCCTTCGACTCCGCCTCCGTTAGTCTTGCCAACTTCTTGACAAACGTCGGGTTTGCCGCCTCCATGGCTATCTCCTCTACTACCCTTTCCATCAGCTCCTCGAAGGAAAGGGGGGACTTTCGAGTTAGGCTCATCTTGAAGAACCCCTCGCGCAACCCCTCCGTGAACGCCACCTGGAGGGCATACCCCGGAATCTCCTGGATATCCAGGATCTCCTCTTGGAACCTGTCAACGTAATGGGTCAGCGACTCCTCGGCCCCCTGCCTTATCAAAAAGATGGACTCAAGACTCTTCTTCCTCTTCTTGGAGGTGGAGAAGCGAAGAAGCTAAAAGCTCCGGCTTAAGTCCTCGAACCCATAGATCGATCTCGGAGGGAGTTGGTGGAACCAGTCCCTTGCCTTGTCCTTCAACGTGATCGCGAAGAGGCGACACTTGAAGGCATCAGTCATTGGCCTGATGGAGACGGCATCCTCAAACCACTGCAGGTGCTGGACGGGGTCATCCTTCCTGGTATAGTAAGTCATGTCAGGCTCTCTGAATCCCTCGGGAACGGGAGCTGAGATGATTAGCTCGCTGAAGGGTGACCCCCTAAGTGGTGGTCTCGCAACCTCTACTCGCACGACCTGCTCACCTGGAAGGCTAGCACTCGCCGGGCTAGGGAACAACTCCCGGCCGGTGAGGTCTCGCTCGACCCCCTCTCTCATCCTTTCCTTCTCAGGCCTTATTCATGGTGCACTTCCTTCTCCCCTTGCTGGGGTCATCTCGCCTATGCCCCTGGGAGCCAGCTCGCCGAGACCACTCTGAGTCAGCTCACCGAGACCCCTGGGAGCCAGTCCCTGGGGGGTGGGGGTTGAGCTGCCAGCCTGAGGGGCAATACTTTGTAGCATTTCCATGATGCCTTGGATGGATGTCATGAACTCTTCCCTCCCTAAGAAGGGTAATGGGTTGGGGAGCTCACCGAGATCATCACTACCTCCCTGATCTCCGGTCATAACACTCTCCCGAGATCTTCTGTGCTGGTCACTCTCCACGCTCACCGCACCAAAATGTTGAAACCAAAAACTTGGTCTCTCGTGGAGTTCGGGGTCCCAAAAAAGGGGTGACCTCACACCTACTACACTTAAGAGAACGTCACAGGCCAAAGGCTCAAAAAGCTAGGAACAGACCCTCGGCTCTAGCGTGGAGGTCTCACCTCACACCCGGAAGACCTTTTAGGTATCCCCCTCACTAGCCAATGCTTGAGCTAGGTGCCTTGAAGGAAGAAAGCAGAGGGATTTTTGTGGCTAAGAAGCAATGCTCTCCAAGGCACCCTCAAGGGTCTATTTATAGATTTCCCAAAGCTGACGACCAAAATGTCAGAAGTACTCGTAAGACAAATAGGTCCTAAGCCAATAGAAAACATCCACACCAGGGGATAAAGAGGTAATTCCACCACAGGGGCACAACGGTAAAAGCATGGCCAAAAGAGGTCCGGGCGAGCTGGGTGCTGAGCGAGCACAGGTCGGGCGAGACCGGCGACCTGGGCGAGAAGGCGGCCTGGGCGAGACCGGCGGCCTGGGCGAGACCGGCGGCCTGGGCGAGACCGGCGGCCTGGGCGAGACCGGCGGCCTGGGCGAGACCGGCGGCCTGGGCGAGACCGGCGGCCTGGGCGAGACCGGCGGCCTGGGCGAGACCGGCAGCCTGGGAGAGACCGGCGGCCTAGGCGAGACGGCGGCTTGGGCGAGACCGGTTGCCTGGGCGAGACCGGCGGCCTGGGCGAGACCGGCGGCCTGGTGGGCTGCGAGCTGGCGACCTGGGCGACCTGCGAGCTGTCGACCTGGACAAGCTGCAGCTAGGCGGGTACTGGCCGGGACGACCCCTCCAAGGGGCCGGGGGGAGACAAATATTTCATCTCCCTACTAGTATATTACGCAGGTTGAGCCTAAATTGTCCACCAAGAGTGTCAAACCTCTCAAAAAGCTTAAAAAACGCGCAGCAAGTCTCACGCCTTGTTTGGGGCCCTCTCTTCGCGAATACGGGGTTGTACAGATTATGCTTTCCTTTTTGACTTAGGTATGTCGTAATTATCGAGAATAAAAATTCTTTTAGGACGCGGAAATAAATTTAATTGCAGACTCTAATCTCGAACGAATTTGATCGAGATAGCGTTATAACAAGGTGCAACGAGTGAGTACTTTGTTGCGCATTAATAAATATTTAAGTTGTAGCCACAATATAACTTTTATTCAACGCATACTAGTACGAGGGCGTAGCGAATAAACTCTAGTGATAGAGGGAAATGACAATTTCGCAATTAGACGAAAATGGCCAAGTCTTTTTTTTTGAATAGGTGTCTCAGTTCGTTTCTCATTCAGTTTTAGCAATCGCAGTTCTGTTCACCACTCAAATTAAAATCCCCGCAAATCCCATTACCCCTGCATAACCCTATTTTCACGTTAACCACCGCTCTTCTCTCCCTCCCGCATTCGATGGTTTCCCCATTTGAGCGTCTGCCCCAGTCGATCGTCGTACCCGCCTCTAGGCGGGCGCTTCTTAAGGCTGCGGCGTTCCCTTTTTGTTCACCCGCAACCGGCAACCAGTGAGGTTGTTTCCATTTAGTTCCTGTATGCAGAGCGACCGAGTGAACCCCTTTCCCTGGGGTTGAAACTGTTTGCACATTTTCCCCTTCTGTTTGATCTCATCGAGCTTTTCTCTGCAATCCAGGGCGTCTTCGACAGTTAGCTTCAAGTTCAAACTTCTTTTTCAGGTATTGGAAAAGTCTCCGCATGTTTTTTGGGTGATCGATTCCCCTTGCAGTACCAGCAACCTCATGAATTCTTTTTCCCTTCTAGAGTAAAAGGTGATTTCCTCAACCCTAATCTTCAGGCACAGCAAGGTTTCGTGGCGTTTGGGAAATCTCACTTTTCTGTCAGGGTGAACCTTCTTTGATCTCTCTCTCATGTAAATCTTAGTTATGAAAACTTCTCTAGCATGTTATTCAACTTAGTGAATGTCTTTTGCAGTTACAGTCAATTAGGTGATTTCAAGCTTAGTCGTGACCATTTTCATTTCAGAAAAATTATAACCCTTCACCGATAGAGTGGTAAATTCCTTTCCTTCTTTGTGATATAGTATTCCCAAAGTTTATAAGAAATGATTTTAAGTTTATTTGCTCTTCTGCGGTTATAGGGAGAACCAGAAAGAGATCCTTTAGCATTTTCAACGTAACCTAAAAACTAAGCCGCCGCGACAGGTGTACGAGCACCGCAATACCGTTGTAAGAAATTTTTATTCTTTTTGGCTAGACATATCAGATAGCTTGCATTAGACGTACTTTATAATTCAGAAATAATGCTAGTCCACAAAGAACTGTTTCTGATCATGGAAAATAGTAACCTTGCAATCATACAGATAGTAAATGTAGACTATAAATAACTTTCAAAATTTGTCCAAACAGTTAAACCATCTGTGTTGTATAAATTACGATTCCTATAGCCTTGCATTTAATACGAAGCGGGTAATAGCACGCTCAGGAATAAAAAAACTTAACAGATTAAATGACATATAGTATCGTCTATGAGATACAGACAAATTCGTAAGCAGAGTAGCATGAGTTAGAATATGATCTAGTAGGCATGAAGAGTTCTCTTTTCGTGTTACATAGAGGCGCACTATCTTTCTCCTAGAGCACAGTATACCCTATAAGTCACAAAGTTTGGGAGATGTTAATCCCATGTTAGAAGATTAGTAGATTCGAGTATGTGTCTATGAGACACTAGAACACCGGAGTTTGTTAGTAAGACTCGGATCGTTGGACTAGAACTACACATAAAAGCTACTCTGTCTAGAGTTTTAATAATTGATAACCATAAGTGAATTTAGAAATCAACTTTAGACCGAACCTTAAAAACTCCTAGTTAACCAAATTTTTCAGAACTTAAGTAAATTGCACACAATATGATTAAGTAGAATAGTTATTTACCTTAGTAGTTTTATTTTAGAAAATCATGCATGGTACACTAGCATATAGTTTTTATAATAGCGCAAAGATTATTTTTAAAAGCATGCATACATTTCTTTCAAATAATTTTAGTGACAGTAGGAAGAAAAATGTTTTTAACTCTCCCTTTGGGCTGACCCATTTTTTGGCATGTTTTTATAGGGGACTAAGGTGGGAAACCGCGGTTAGGATGAGCGTGATATTGGAGTGTTCCTATAGTTTGTTTCCTTTTCAGTTGTTGTTTTACTTTTAGTACTGTACTGTTTACTATTGGACACTTGTAATGTTAATGTTTAAGAGTTTCCTTTTGTACCAGACATATTAAAGTATTTCAGATATTCAGTTATTTGACTTTTCATATTTCTAGTGGCTCTGTGAATTCAGCTTGTTGAGTTATCATTTTACCCTTAGTTGCACTTTTTTACTTCCGATGTAGTTCATTTTCAGATTTCTTCAATTATACCTGTTATGTATTAGTTTTAATACTATTTCTTAGTTTACTGTTTATCGCTGGACCCGGTCGGGCTGCAAATTAGTTATTAAACTAGGATCGGGTATTACAGCCTGCGTGAATTCATGGCCATCACATGGCGCTATTCGGCGCGACGTGTCACCACCAGAGAGTCTAGTAAAGGGCGATTTGGTTTTTTGGACTTTGCGGAAGATTTAGAGCTCGAATTTAGGCGATTTTGGTGGTGTTGGAAAGATTATTAATACGGATCCAATAGAAAGTTCAAATCACTTCAAATCCTTTTCAGTTTCTCTGAAATCAGGAAAAAGAGAAGTAAAGGGGAGAGTGTCCAAACGCTACAAAAATTTCGGGGAAGCTCTGAAGAAGATTCTAGATAGAGATTTCGTCTTTAGTTGGTGTTGAAATGCTACCTAAGTACTTTTTTAAGTCAAAGCCCGAACTTTATAAAAACATCGAAATATTGTCTAACACTAATTCAAGCGGTAAAATCGAGATAAGTGAAAAATAATGAAGTTTTTATGTCTTATATTAGCTTTTATGTTGTGATATCTTTATTAGTGATTGTTATACCTACATAATGCCGAAATAAATGTGATAATTTGTTAGGCGTAACAAAGGGTCAAGTCGCTTATGTTCAAGCGATAATGAGGCCCCAAGTTTTAGAATGCATGCGTTATTGATAGCATGAATATATTTTGAGCATTATCATGCAAAAATATTAATAAAACTGGAGGATATCGTGCATGTAAAATTATCGTAGTCTGCCCAATATAATTATAATTACACCAGTCATATGAGGGGTCATTTGAGACTAGACTGATCCATGACTAACCAATCAGTTTTGGATAATGAGGCCCCGAGTTTTAGAATGCATGCATATTGATAGAATGAACATATTTTGAAAATTATCGTGTAGAAATATTAATAAAACTGAATGATATCACGCATGTACAATTATTGCAATCTAACCAATATTAGTATTATTATATCAGTCATATGAGGGGTCTATTGAGGCAAGGCAGGTCTGTGACTATTCGATCGATTTTGTATAAAATTCAATGATGATAATTTGAGATGTGATGATAAGATGTGACGATATTATAAAAAAATAGTGAAAAATTATTACGTGATGACGAGTACTATAATGTTAACCCACTATTTAGTTCTTTTGCCCGGGTCCCCTATATTTGAGGTGGAACATCTCGAGAGTAGCGCTCCTATCCGGCGAGTTTAATCACTCGTAATACAAGAGTGTTTGGCCCTAACCTATAGGACATATATCATGAGAGTGGCGCTCCTAACTAACATACTCGCTCTCTATAGGATGGTTGGTCCAATATGGCTTGTAAAGGAAGTGAGCCCTTCAGTTTAGCCCACCGACGTAGTGTAAGTGCTAACTAATAAATAAGCTATTTTCGATAAAAAGAAATTGTATTTTGACAAAAAATAAAATATAAATTGATGTGTCTATCTAGGTTATTGCTTACTGTTTTTATTGCATACATTATCTAGAAATTGTGTTGCATACATACATATATAATGTATTATTCTTGATATATATAACAGTATAAGATCCTTACTATTCTATCTAATTAACTCGAGCCTACCAAGCCAGGGTGTGACACTACCCGTATGGATACCATGGACAGCGGTCTTCAAGCCCGGGACCAAATTCTCTCACTGGCAAGGGAGCGCCTTTTCTAGGCCCATGCGAGCATGGAGGTTGCTTACAATAAAGGGCATCACGAGCTAGCGTTTGCTCTAGGTGAGTGGGTGTGGCTTTAGCGTCGTCCTTATCGTCATGACCTCGACGGCACAAACCACATAAGACAAGTTAGGGCACAAGTTCTACGGACCCTTCGAGATCTTCTAGTGCATTGGAGAGGTAGTTTATCTCCTTCATCTTTCACTAGATGTCAAGATTTATGATGTCTTTCACGTCTCAAGGTTGAAACAGTTGCATGGCCCACCACTCATGGCTCCCTTGGTAAACCTTCCCCCATAGCTAGATGACAAGCTTGAGGACAAGTTTGGTCTCAACGGGGAGGTAGATGTTAAGGACCCGTGCTAAGGCGTGACCTACAATCGTCATTGCACCATGCCACAAACGGACAAGGGAGAGTGCATCCTATATGTGCCGCAATTTATCTTCCGTGATTTTTATTTTAAATTATCATGTACACGCATATGTCGCCTTCACGCGGGGCTACTTTTGAAAATAACATCTATTTTTGTAATTTACATCCCTCCTAATTAGAGAAGTAGGTGGCAATATACATGTAAAGTTAATTCAACACTTCTTTTCTCCATCTAATTCTCCAACCCCCCTCTCTCATCTGATTATACTTGCCCTAGTTGCAACCCGACTTTAAATGCACGCCTTCCCAACATCGATGTTCATCACTAACGTGCGTCTGCTCCTGCTTCTCTACCCTTGTCAACCAAATGTTCACACGGATCTAATTGGGGAACTCCAATCTCCTTCAAGACTTTTACCTCGCCGGGCCCCGAACAAGATCCAATTCTGCGACTCCTATCCGCTTGTACCACAGATTCTTCGTCCAGTAGTTTGCAACAATCAAACTATTGCTCCTTCTAACAGAGGAAGTCCTCAACCTTCTCGGCACTCTGCTTGCCCGCAAAGCCTTGAGCTTTAGAACATCAACCTGCAAACCAACAACAATGATATTGACTCCTCTATTAGGTGCAACTAAGATGCATAGAGTCAGATATTCTTTCTTCTCGTCGAAGTCAGTCCTCAAGGCCCAAATAACACATGTCAAGCCAAGCAAGTAAATCTTCCTCTGGCGCTTGCGCATAATGTCAAGCCTAGATGGACTCTTTAATCGCATCAATCTCATTGAGGAAATTGCCCTACAAAGACTAGAAGTTACCTTCCTGTTTCTCCATACAAGCGGTGATCCCCTTCATCGCTTGCTCCAACAAGGGCCCCTTTGTCGAGTTCATCACAACACAAGAAATGTTTATTTATATTGTCATCTCAACTTTTTTCAACAACACTACCAACTCTGCACTCAGATGCCAACTATCACACACATGCCCCCTTAACAATACATGTGTCCTTAGATCCATTGTCCCTCCTTTTGACTAGCTAAGTTAGTCTCCCTTTCATGAAAGTATGGTGCAAAAGAGCATAAAAAAAGAATATCCACACGGGAGCAAGAGCAAAGAACTTATTAAATTACAAATGAAGTCTCCAACCCTTTTTATAGGATTCTCCTGCTTATGTACATGCCTATATTATGGCTTACTTCACCCTATCTGGGGCTATCTGTGTTCCACTAGTTTCTATGGATGGACCACCCCAACACTAGAGATATGCTTATTTTATTTCAGTTTATGTATTTTCATTTGTTTCATAGTTTTCGTTTTTGATAGTATTTGTCATTTATGGTAGTATAGTATGGTAGTCATATAATGCATTGGCATTATCGGCCTATTGGAATGACCAACAAATAAATCCTTAAATAAAAACAATCCGGCAATAAATAGAGAATATTATAATTAGGTAAGCAATGTCATCAAATAAATAAAGAACTCGTAAAAGAAGATATTATTTTGAATTCTTTTCTAGATATTATTTTGTATTATCTTCATTTTTTTCCCAGATATGAAATCTATTTAAAGGGGAGAAATTTCAGATTATTGGAGGCTGAAATTTGGACTAAAAGACGAAAATCTCCTGTCCAGGCCCTAGATCCTCTCCTCCCCCAAAAGGCACTGTTGCTGCCCTATTCCAGCCGCCTAGATGTGCCCTGCGTCATAATAGCCGCTGCACAGCTGCAGTCAAGCACCAATCCTGAGTCTCAACTGTTGTCCAGACCCTTTCTGAGCATTCCCCTACATTCCCAGCTGCTGTCCATCCCCTGTTGAAACCTCCCAGGGCCTACCACAGCCTTCCAGACTCTCCAAAGTCACCACCGAACATTCCCCTACATTTCCAGCCCTTTTTCCAGCCATTCCAGCCCCTCCTAGGGCTGGGAAAACCTTCCCTGACTGCTGTCCAACTGCAGGAAATAACTTTTTGGGCCGGTTTCCCTCCCCCACCACCCCTAACCTTCCTATTTCACTGATGCACTTCCCCCACATAATTCCCTAAGCCTTCTAGCTAATTATTCGTCTGATCCGTACACCTCGCCACCCCAAGAAAGCTCTACTGCATCCCCAAATAGCCTACCTTATCCTAGTGCTTGCCGGCCACTTACATATCCTATGGAATTTGGGTTTTCTCCTTGTAGCAAGGTGCCGGATAATCATTGCCTTCATCTCTTTTGTGCTTCATGCTAGTTGAGGATCTTTATATTTAGTATTGTTTCATTATGAATTAATGATTAAGCTTACCTAATTATTTAGTTATGTATTTACTATTGTCTATTTCTTTAATATTGAATACATGAATTAAATTGTAGAAAACTAGATCCCCTATATTGAATCCTTAAGAAATCGTTGGGCTGGCATGTCGAAAATACATAACACTTCATTTTTTGATTATTCAAAAAATAAGTGCATGCCACTTGACTCCAATAGATCTTAAGGCACTCTAAATTTAGATTTTTGTTTTACATCAGTATCTCTTGTGCTCTTGCATACACATCCAAAATCTCATCTTATCTATTGACATAAAAATACAATTACACATTCATGCATGCACTTCCAAAGCAATATGTAAAATATCTCCAAGCATTCATGTGTAAGCATTTACACCAACATTTTTTAAGGTGCAATCTTTCTTTCTTCATGGGTAAGCAAGTTTTCTTAATAAGCATGTAAGCATTTTGGTGCAAACATTATCAGCATTGTGTGAGCTTCGCACAGAAACATGACATTCCCCAACATACCTTGGTGAACCCTAGTCGCCTCAAATTGTTGGATAAATTCTTTGAATTGTCGTAAGTCTTCTTCTGCCTCTCACATCACCTCGGATTCTAGAAGGTCTTTCCATCTGACCGGGTATTGCATTCTTGATGGTACACCTCATTAGCGTACAACCCTCATCGTCAATACTTCTTCCGCTGCTTTGTCAAATGACTTAGTCACTGAAGGCAGTGCCCATTGTGCATGTCCCTTGTCGCATCCTACATGTCTTCATGATATGGCTTCTGCATACTCACATGGAAGACCAGATGAATCTTCAATATACTAATGCTCCGTTTGGGAGGACTTATTTTCACCGGTCAAGCGGTTACGACCGCATGAACCTGACCTTAATTAGGGTCCGTTCATGCGGTCGTAACCGCTTGACCGATGAAAATAAGTCCCCCCAAACGGAGCCTAAGTAAGCCAAGGTGATAAGAGAATTTGCTCGTCTGGGCAATAACCTCAAATGGTCCATCGTACCTTCTCAGCAATCCTTTGTGCATGCCCCGAATTTTTGAAATTTTATGGCAAATGCTTGACTATCTCTTTGTTGCCAACATCATACTCGCACGGCCTCCTCTTAGCATATGTTCATTATTTCATGCATTTACGTGCTTTTTTCAAGAATACTTTGCCAAGCCAAAGTGCTCCTCCCATGACTTAACCACCTGCACTGCTCCTAGAATACTCACAACAATGAGTATCATCGTAAGTGTATGTGGAGTAAGTGGATGTCGTTCATTCACTAACTCAAAAGGATTCCTTCATGAGGAATCTCTCTGTTGTAGATTATAGGAAAGTTGTGTCACGTTATCAGTTTTGCCCAAACTCGCTAAATGGCTCTCACAAAGTGCTGAAGACAGTACTCTAATAAGTCATTAACCTATTTTAGTTGCCCATATGTGTTTATAGATGGAATCTCATAAAGAAACTCAACTCCAAACCCAGTAACTTAGATAGTTTGGTTTGCAACTTTCTAGTGAAGCGCGGGTCTCTGTTGATAAGATGATTGCGGAAACCCCTATTATTTCACCATTGAAGTAGCCCTATGTTGCTTTCTCTCGCGAACAATCCTTCTAACACGGGATGAATAACATGTACTTTAAGAAACTACACACCACCACAATGATGGATCCAAACACATCAAACTTCAGTAGTGCATCAAAGAAGTTCATTGTCACTGAGCCCAATGGGTCATCAGGGACCGGTACTAGCTCCAATAATTCTACTGGATTTTTATTCTCATTTTGTCTTGTTGAAATACAAAATAAATATTCAAATAGGCCTCCACAATGTCCTTCCTCTAAGACTTGAAGTAGATCATAAGTTCCACCATTCTTTTATGTCCTTCATCCCTCGGTAGGGTTTCCCCACTTTGGAATAAATAATTTGTGTACTTTGGTGTAAGTCACCCACTACTAAAATTTGATTTTTGTTCATCTTTGGTTATCTTCAACAACTCTTTAGAAATGGGTTTTTTCCTCCAATGCTAGTTGTATATTGTCGAGTAGCTCCCCCTCTTCGATGTACACTACCGCAAGTTCTACTTTGTGCTCGGGTCAGCATCGACCATGTACCACTGAACTTTATCCAAATGGCGAACGTTGTTATGTCGCCAATGAATGGTTGAGCTTTGTTGATAGTTGGTTGACAATATTAGACTCACATCGTGAAGCTTGGGTTTCCATTTTGATTCTATAGGGCTTAGTAAGCCTCTCCACTCTAACTGGCTTGTTTTGAGTTGGTTTCTACAAAATCCTTCATCCCACGAATCCCAAAAATTCGTCACAAGCACATACTCCTCGCGATGTGGTCGGAGATCTCGCGCAGCGTTAGATTCATCGCTACGAACCATCATGATCTCTCGTGAATTTTCTTCCTCTGTCAAGTCCACACTCCCCACACCAAGATGTTAGAGCTAAGAAAATCAGCTCACTAGAAGTTCAGGCGATGGCGGATAGTGGTCTACTAGATCACAAAAGATCACTAAAGGTGAGAGACAAAAAGAGAGAAATGAGGCGTACGTGATACGGTGAATAGGTTATGCCGCTTACCAAGAAGTGTATAGGGATTCCTCTCTCAAAGCAAGTATTGTGCAAGATCGAGGGAAGGAAAGCGATGTCACCAAATTTTCAAATAGGCGACTCCCCCGATGTGTGAACTCCTTCCTTTTACAATAGGTCGCATTTATAGGAAACAGGGGAGCCCGCCCGCCCCCCCCCCCCCTTGGGCACTATAGTTAATGCCTCGTGAGACACCCCGAAGAAGCTCGTCGAGAAGCATGTGGGGTCTCGTATAGACTATGTGAGTTCCTCTTACGAGATCTCCAATGTCTTGATGTTCTCCACTTATCTTCTTCTTGACCTTGTTGAATACGGGTCGTACAAAAACCTTTAGAATTAAGTTGCATAATCGGATTTTTTTAAGGATTTTTTTCTCGATGTGTCCTCTTTAGATAACTCAAGATTTTGAATAGTACATTCATGTGACTTTCTTTGGGACAATGCATATATAGGCTCGCAATGTCTTCAAGACACATGAAGTTGAGTCGTGTATGAGAAAGATAAAGCATCCCACTAATTGACACATATCTTTTCATGGGAACATTCCTTAATCACCATCTAGGTTAAATTTGTGATTGGACTCAATGAGGGTAATAGTTCACTTTACCGATCATAAGAGCGATCAACAGATCAATCCAGAATGTATCTGTCGGAAAATAAATATATTGTGCCTTGAGCGAGTAACTTCTATTACAAAAATACGACAAAAGCACCAAACTCTTTAACTAAAATTCTTGACATATATTTTTCTTCAACATTGAATTCTCTCTACGTAATCACATAATACAATGATTTCATCAATATAAGCAATCAAAATGATAATTTTATATGCCTTTCTAATGATGAAGATTGGGTCATCTACTTTACTCTAAGAGAACCCAAATGAAATCAATTCTTAAACTTCCCGAACCAAAGCTTTTAGGGACTATTTAGACCATATACAACATTTTGAATATGCGAAGTTTCCTAGGAGTCAGTTAAGTGTATGAATCAAGTGAGCCTAGGAGGAATCTCCGTATAGACTTCTTCATGGAGGTATCTAAAATGTAATTTTTATGCCCAACAAGTATAAAGTATAGTTTAAGTTCATTGCACATGACAGAATAACAAGAACTAAATTCATCTTCTATTATGCAAATGTTTTCAAGTAATTGATCATGAGTGTCTATGAGTATCATTTGGCCACTAAATGAGTATCATATTGTTTGAAGTTATCACATTTCAATTTATTTTAGGTCAATATACTAGTGTCTTTAGTAATGTTTGGGATTTAATCTCACATTAACATTTGAGTTTTATGAGTCCTTGCAAGTCCTATATATTACCCCATCGTGAAAGAATATTTCAACTTGGTATCAAAGCAGAAAATGTTTCGTCCCTGATCGGCTTCTGCTCCTAAGTGCCTCAGAGCGCCTGTGAGACGATTCGTCTCATAGCTCCACCTTCTGTTGTGTTCCTATCTCTTTCTCCTGTAAGCCGCTTCCGTCGTCGAGCTCCTTTGATGCCTCTGATCCTGGCATCGACCCATCAACTGCTTATCGACGAAGGCATCTGTTCCAGTGGATGATAGCATCGCTTACTGCTTCTTCCCCTCGCTTGTTGCTTCTTCCGCTCTCTTATTGCTCTGGCGGGCAGCTACATCGGCGGCTTCGACGACCCGCCGCAGATCCCATCTGGTGAGGTCGATCCTCTACTCTTCTACATATCCTTCTCGCTCGATCTACTCGCCGCATGTGCACAAAATGTTCTCTTCGAGCCTGCTATCCCTATAGACGATATCGTTCTAGTCATCGGCCTCATCTGACGTTCCTGTCAAGGATCCCACTACTATTTTGATCCACAATCGTTGCTTCCAGCTGATGTCAGTGTTCTCGTTAATGTTCCCATCGACTGCTCCAGATAATGCCGACTCCAGCCACTGCATCTCTTGTTTATATCAATTCCAACCTCTGTGACCCCTTTTGGGGTGTTGATCTGTAATCGATGTTGAAATCTTGAGATATTTCTTTGGTCATTTTTTATGTGTCTTTAAAGAGCGATGCAAAAGATATTTTTATCAACTTTAAAATGAAACAAAAAAATGAATTGAACTTGGAAGAGTAAGTCAATCGGAAAAGTATAAGAACATAACGTTTTATCGTAAAATTCAAGTATCTTAGGTAAATGATGCTCTAAAGAAGATGAAAAATGAAAAGGTGGTTGTGTCAGACGATATACCTCATCAAAGTATGGAAATGTTTAGGGAATGGAGGATTTTGTATATTACATGTTTTTTCAATAATATACTGAAGTCAAAAAGTATGTCAGACTAATGGAGAGAAAGTATCTTGGTACCTTTGTATAAGAACAAAAAAATATACAAAATTATGTTAATTATAGAGTAATTACATTAACGAGTCATACAATAAAACTATGGTAACAAGTAATAAAAAAAAGAGTAAGATGAGAGACTAACATCTAGGAGAATCAATTTGGATTCATGTCAGGGCGGTCGACCATGGAAACTATACATCTCTTGACGAGACTCATTGACAACTATCGAGAAAGAAAACAAGATTTGCATATGTTGTTTGTCAATCTTGAGAAGGCTTATGATAGAATTATAAGAGAGATCTTACGAGAATCTTAGAAAAAAAAGGTGTAAATGTATCATGTTGGAACCCTAGTTTTGATTTGGGCAAGGATCACTATTAGGATGTTTAGATTGACCCAAAATGTATAGTCATGGGTCATAGGATTATTTCTAGGTTTGCTCCTTCAGAAAAATTCCAGATAGTTCAGATTTGAAGTTAGAAAATTGCTAGAAGAAATTCTCCGAGCTCAGTTCAACAAGAACTCTGAGCTCAGTTCAACGAACTCTGAGCTCAGCTCAAAGAAAGCTGTGAAACTCAGTTCAACGATTATGCAGTTCAAATTCTCTGAGCTCAGCTCGACGAACTCCGAGCTGAGATCAACGAACTCCGAGCACAGTTTGAAGAAGCTTTAAAATTCAGTTTGGCGATTTCATGTGCAGTTTTTCAGACAGATTTATTTACAGCTGGCAAATTAATTAAGGCCTTAATTGCAGGCTTTATGATTCTCAGATTTAATACCATATATTCTCATTTGAATATAGTCGTTGAAGGGGAGCATTAAATATGGATTAAAAGCTAATTAACTCATAAGGCTCTTTCCCTTCTCGGAAATGAGTCAGCCATTAAAGTCAAAGTGAATTCAAATGTTTGAATCATGTTCAGATATATATAGAGATATTTTATTACAGAACAAAAGGTAGAAAGGGATAAAACAGTAAGAGAGAAGAAAAAGAAACAATAATTATTAGCAATCAGTGAAGAACAACATAGCTCGGTTTCTCACAGATTTCTTCATCATTTGTTTCAGGCTTCCAAGAGACAACAAATACAATATCAGTCTAGAAGCTTGCTGGAGAGCAACATCAAGTTTGAAGGCCTACACCCTGAAGCAAAGCTCTCATCTTCATGAATCATTCAACATCTCAGGGGGAGCTTTGACAACATCAAAATCCACATAGTCTTCTCAAGTTGTATTGAGAAAATAGAAGACTTCCATCAAACTCTTTCCACCCCATTATACAGGGTTATAGCTCCCTTCAAAAGTTAGTTTGATTGACAAGTCTCCTTCCAAAAGACTTGAAGTTAGTTTTTAGGCACCTGATCAAAAGACTGAAGGGTTTCCTGATCTACCTGAATCAGATCTTGTGTGTGCAGTCACCTGATCAAAAACCTGCTAGTGGATTCCTACCAGGGTGGTAGAAGAGTGGATGTACCCAAGTTAGGGAACCACTATAATCCTTGTGTTGTCTGTGTTGCTTGCTCTTCTTTCTCTTTATTTTTGTGTTGTGCTTACTCATTTATATAACACATATATTTAATTAGAGTAAATAAGATCTATACCTCACTTTCAATTGGTATCAGAGGGTCGTTCTTTGTTGTACAGGCTAACACCTGAACCAAAACGATCTGATAGATCTTATATTTATTAAGAGTTTATCATGGCACAAAATGAAGAATGTTCAAGCACAGAACCTCCTAAGTGCAATCTGGATAAGCTTGCATATATGCAGGCAAGGATTAGGCTGTTTATGAATTCTATTGATGAAGTCATTTACAACTCTATTTTTTCAGGTCTCATTACTCTATCTGCAGCCTAGAAAGCCCAAAAATTGCAAAATTGTAAAGATTGTGATGCAAGAGGACATCCTTGCTCAATCAATGTCTGATGACATTTTTCAAGAAGTTGTTGAATGTACTTCAGCAAAAGAAATTTGGGACTCCCTCACAGCAATGGCTACTAGATCAGCAAAAGAAAGAACATTAAATGCTGAATCTTGGAGTGATTCTGAAGCTTCATCCTGTACAACTGAGGATGAAGAAGAAACAAGAGCAAGAGAATTCTGCTTGATGGCAATCAATGTATCTTGCAGCAGCTATGATGAAGAATCTAAATCTGATGATGAATTAGAAGCAGAATCAGAAGAGGATCAGGGTATCTCTTCTTTTGATTTTTTTTTCTCAAAATATTTTAAAGAAGATTTTAAAATTTTATGCAATGATTTAATTAAATCTGAGAAGGAAATTAAACTTCTCAGAGAGAAAGTGTATAATCTATTTTTGAAAACAAAAATCTTGAAGAAGATTTAAAAAATGTTTCTGAACAATTAGCTTCTTTAGAAACAATTAAAGACAAAGAAAAGATAATAGATTTAGGCAATATAACTGAATTTTTATCAAAAACAATTAAAAATTTTCAGAAAATTTGTGTTCAACATAATTCGTCGAACGGAGCTCGACGAAAACTACACTCTTCGTCGAACCGAGGTCGACGATCTCTGAACAGAGATTTTGATTTTAACTTATCTGGAAATTATGATCGACGAAAGAAATTTGCTTCGTCAAACCGAGATCGACGATCGTGGAACACAGAAAATAGATATTATCATTCTGTGAACCGAGATCGACGAAATCGATTGCCTTCGTCGAACTCAGAATTTCAAAACAGAAATTTTTATCCTTTGGAAAATTATAATCAAATTAAAACTTTATCAATCCATTTACCAATGGTTCATCTCTCCTAGGAAATTTCATCCATTAGGTTACGAAGATCAACCTGAATGTACTTTTATTTCTAATTAGTTTAAAAGAAAACCAGGACCCAAGATATTCTGGGTCCAAGACCTCTAACCTCTCTTTTCAGATAAAAAACTTGACAGGTTGTCAAGATCTGAGGCTGAGCAAAAAGAAAAGCTGAAGATACTATCAGAGAGCTTACTCTCACCAAATTTCTCCAGTTCTTTCGTCAACAGTTCCTTAGAAAGATTCTTTATTTCTTTTCATATTCTTAAATCTTTGTTGTCACCTTTATTTCTCAAAACACCTTTGTAAATCTGCTGAAAAATTATAATTCAGGCAGATTATTTTTGCTTTGTGTTTTGTTTTTCTGTGAATAGTGTCCTCACCCAAATATGAGGAGATTGTTGGAACCCTAGTTTTGATTTGGGCAAGGATCACTATTAAGATGTTTAGATTGACCCAAAATGTATAGTCATGGGTCATAGGATTATTTCTAGGTTTGCTCCTTCAGAAAAATTCCAGAGTAGTTCAGATTTGAAGTTCAGAAAATTGCTGGAAGAAATTCTCCGAGCTCAGTTCAACAAACTCTGAGCTCAGTTTAACGAACTCTGAGCTCAGCTCAAAGAAAGCTGTGAAACTCAGTTCAACGATTATGCAGTTCAAATTCTCTGAGCTCAGCTCGACGAACTCCGAGCTGAGATCAACGAACTCCGAGCACAGTTTGAAGAAGCTTTAAAATTCAGTTTGACGATTTCATGTGCAGTTTTTCAGACAGATTTATTTACAGCTGACAGAATTAATTAAGGCCTTAATTGCAGGCTTTATGATTCTCAGATTTAATACCACATATTCTCATTTGAATATAGTCGTTGAAGGGAGCATTAAATATGGATTAAAAGCTAATAACTCTCAAGGCTCTTTCCCTTCTCGGAAATGAGTCAGTCATTAAAGTCAAAGTGAATTCAAATGTTTGAATCATGTTCAGACATATAGAAGATATTTTGTTACAGAACAAAAGGTAGAAAGGGATGAAGCAGTGAGAGAGAAGAAAGAGAAACAATAACTATTAGCAATCAGTGAAGAACAACATAGCTCGGTTTCTCACAGATTTCTGCATCATCTGCTTCAGGCTTCCAAGAGACAACAAATACAATATCAGTCTAGAAGCTTGCTGGAGAACAACATCAAGTTTAATGGCCTACACCCTGAAGCAAAGCTCTCATCTTCCTGAACCATTTAACATCTCAGGTGGAGCTTTGACAACATCAAAATCCACATAGTCTTCTCAAGTTGTATTGAGAAAAGAGAAGACTTCCATCAAACTCTTTCCACCCATTGTACAGGGTTATAGCTCCCTTCAAAAATTAGTTTGGTTGACAAGTCTCCTTCCAAAAGACTTGAAGTTGGTTTTTGGGCACCTGATCAAAAGACTGAAGGGTTTCCTGATCTACCTGAATCAGATCTTGTGGTGGCAGTCACCTGATCAAAAACCTGCTAGTGAATTCCTACCAGGGTGGTAGAAGAGTGGATGTACCCAGGTTGGGGAACCACTATAATCCTTGTTGTCTGTGTTGCTTGCTCTTCTTTTTCTTTATTTTTGTGTTGTGCTTACTCTTTTATATAACATATATATTTAATTAGAGTAAATAAGATCTATCCCTCACTTTCATATCATACATTGACATAATCAAAAATTTGTATACAAATTCAGTGACTGGTTAAGACATCCAGAGATTAACACAGGAATTCTCTATCATTGTTGGCTTACATCAATGTTCAGCTTTTAAAGCCATTATCTCTTTACCCTTATCTTAGATGAGCTCAACGGACATATCCAACAAGCAATACCTTGGTGTTTATTGTTTGCGGATGATATCGTGTTGGTCGATGAGACGCGCGAGGGTGTAAACGCAAAACTTGAATCTTTGCGAGACACTTTAGAAAAGAAGGGTTTTAGGTTGAACATCGCAAAGAAGGAGTATATGGAACTTAAATTTAGTAGTGCAAGAAGAACGAATGACTTCGTTATTAAATTGGGTGATCGAGATATTTCCCGTAGTGAGTGTTTTAAATATCTTGGATCGATAGTTCAAAAAAATGAAAATATTGATAAATATGTAACACATGGAATTCAAGCAGGATGGTTGAAGTGGAGAGGCGCGTCAGGGATCTTATGTGATCATAAAGTACCATTAAAACTAAAGGCAAGTTTTACTAAACAGCAATTAGACCAGTGATGCTTTATGGTTTTGAGTGTTGGGCAGTGAATTGTGTACATGAGCAAAAAATGGGAGTTGCGAAGATGAGAATACTTAGGTGGATGTGTGGACACACGAGATTGGATAAAATTAGGAATGAATATATCAAGGATAAGATAGGAGTAGCACCAATTACAAAGAAGATGCGAGAAAGATAGGAGTAGCACCAATTGCAAGAAGATGCGAGAAGCTCGACTAAGATCGTTTGGACACGTACAAAGGAGACCATTATAGACACCTGTTAGGCGTTGTGAGAGCTTAGTCACTAGACATGTTGAACAAGGGACGGGTAGACCAATAAAGACTTGGAATAAACTATAAGGAAATACATGATGTACTTAAGCATTGGTGAGATTATGACTAAAGATAGGGAACAATGGGCGACAAAGGATCCATATAGCTGACCTCACTATAGTGGCATAAAGTCTTGAGTGTGGTTGGTGTTGTTTTTTATGTTTTTAAGTTCTTTTGTTTGGTTGTTGTTAGTATTTGCTTCGTATGTCTTGTTATGCATGCATGCTCGTGTGTCCAACGTGAGAGGGAGTGTTTGGGCCAAAGGTGACTCGGATGATATTTCTGGACTCTCGCCTTAGTTTCCATGCAGCCCTTCAGGCTTATGTCTTGCGTTATTTGCGTCTCCCAAATTTTCTTCATTGAATGGTATGTGGTATGGTATTTGTTAGTTGACATATATTTCAGTGGGTTGTGTCGTGGGGAGTATACTTGGTGGCCCATCTGTTGTCTTGATTCCAACGGGTTGTGTCGATAGGTTGTGTCCACGATCGCCAGCCTATATTCCAATGGGTTTGCGTGTGCGTTTGTGTTTGTGTGAGACCATGTCATGTGGGACCGTCCATTGTGCGGATTATTCCTGACAAATTTTCTCCAGTGACCAATCTGATATATTGTCCTACTTAACCTACCTCCATTACGTTTACATTAAGTTTTCAAGTTGTAGGTTTACCCTCCAGCTTAAAGAAAAGTGTTGGAGTTATCGCATTTCAGTATATTTTAGGTCAATGTATTAGTGTCTTTATTGATGTATTGGTTTGTCACATTGTCATGTGGGTTTTATGAGTCCTAATATTAACCCCCATTGTGAAAAAATAAAAACACTTCTATTTTCTAAATATTAACACTTATTGTTCAATGCTCCTCATCAAAACTTTGGCTATGGTGCAGATTCCCTATGTAGTTAACGGGCTTGTTTTCTCGAGGAAAAGCATCAAATTTCAAGTACCAACCTTTTTAGTGCATTCATCTTTTTGTTCATGGCTACCTTCCATTAAGATGACACAACTGTATCCAGACACTTTAAAGGAATATTTGGATATGCAGTGTTGAGTACAAAATCTTTATTTTTTTTCTCAAGGGATTGTGCAAGTCATCAAAAGAGGAACTTAGAGCTTTTGGAACCAAATCAGAATGCGCAACAGCCTATCTATTCCCTTCACTTTATATGTTTTCAAGATCTGAATACGTAATGGCTAGATTGATAAGAATGAGCGTCCCACCATGTTAGGAAACGTTCTTGGGTAGATTTTAAGAATTTGCAACAAAAAGAATGAGTATATATAATAATTAACAAGAGATGAAAACCACTGAACTGACTTCCATAGTGAACCGGGCTTCCAGTTCACTGTTTTATAGTGAACAGGGACTCCAGTTCACTTTAAACCCGTGAACCGACATTGAACTGGAGCTTCCAGTTCACTGTTTTACAGTGAACTGGAGCCCAAGTTCACTGTTTTACAGTGAACTGGAGCCCAAGTTCACTGTTTTACAGTGAACTGGTCTCCAAATTTCACTAACATTGATATCCAAATTTCAATCCAGTTCATGAGGGATGATGGTGAATCAAATCATAATTTAATAACAATAAGATTTCATGGGGGATAATGGTGAATGTGAAGCAAGCTTAGAATAGTTATGGGAAAGACTAAAGAGAAGTTGAATGAGAGACGTCAAAGACACATGCATTATTAATTGGTCGGCGAGCAGATGAGGAGCGACAAAGAAATAAGGAGAAGAAGAAGAAGAGAAGAAATAAGGAGAAGAAGAAGAGAAGAAACAGAAAACATCGTGGACGGCGAGCCGAAGAAATAGGGAATGACTAAAGAAGAAATAAGGAGAAGAAGAAGAAGAAACTAACCAATAAACGGCGGCCGACGAGCAGATGAGGAGCGGCAAGCAGATGAGGGCGTCGGGGCGAGATTTCCTTACGTCAGTTGCGTGAGATAAAGAATGACGTCGTGCCCTACCCGGACTTCTTATAAGAAACAAAACCTAAACCTAAAAAAAACCAAACCAGCGGCGAGGCGCGCCTAATGTGCGCCTGAATGGCCCGCAAGGCGCGCCCGAGACATTTCGCCCGCCTCGGCCGTGCTCGGGCGCCACCCACTGCCCCGGTGCCTCAGGCGTGCCTAGGCGCGCGCCTTGACAACTTAGGCTCGGAAGCGATGAGAGCTTTAGCGTGCTCGAAAGCGACGAGAGCTTTAGCGTGCTCGAAAGCGACGAGAGCTTTGGCGTGCTCGAAAGCGACGAGAGCTTTGGCGTGCTCGAAAGCGATGAGAGCTTTGGCATGCTCGAAAGTGACGGGGATTTGGCATGCTCGAAAGTGACGGAGCTTTGGCGTGCTTGAAAGAGTCTAGAGCATTGACATGCTCGGAAGCAGTCTTGATTGAGGTTGCATTTACTGGGCTCTGGGTCCGGAGTTGGATGAGTTCTTCGAGTTGTCTTCTAGGATTCCTTTGATGAGCGAAGGAGATCTTCAGCGGCACTGAAGGGATCTTTGAAGGCTAATGGAGATCTTCGAGCGGTCTTTCAAGCTGAAAGAGGTCATCAAACTGTCTTCAAGGAATCATCGAACCCTGAAGGCGATCTTCAAGTGATGACGGAAATCCTCCAAGGAATCTTCAAGTTCCGTGAGAGATCTTCGAGAGCGGTCTTCGAAGCCAAAGGTGGTCTTCGAAGGAATCTTCAAGCACGCAAGGAGAACTCAAGGAGATCTTCGAAGGAATTCTCTAGAGCTCTCTCGGGCCTAGAAGCCAAGGTCCTCACAAATGAGGGTTTCAGGTCCCTTTTATATATTTGGAGAATGACATTTTGTAATTAAGCTGTCGGGGAGTCTGGTTATCCGCAGACCCATAATCATATATTTTGTTATGCACACATATAACCATATATTTTATTATGCGCACACCCATGATGGGGTTTTTTGCTATATGCACACCCATGATGAGATATTTTGTTATAAGCACACTCATGATGGGATATTTTGTTATATGCACACTCATGATGGGATATTTCATTATACGCACACCCATGATGGGATATTCCGCTATATGCAAATCCATGATAGGATACTTGCTTTGGGCAAACCAATGATGGGATATTTCGCTATACGCACACCCATGATGGGAATTTTGCTATACGCACACCCATGATGAGATATTTCGTTATACGCACACCAATGATGGGAATTTCGATATACGGATACCTATGATGGGATATTTTTGTTATACACACACCCATGAAAGGATATTTCACTATATGCATACCCAAGATGGGAATTTCACTACTTATACACTCATGATGCAGGGTTTTACTATTTGCACCCTCATGATAGAAGATATTACTATCTGCACCTCATGATGGGATTTTACTATTCGTACCCTCATAATGGAGGATTTTATTATCTGCGCCCATGATAGAGGATTCTACTATTTGCACCCCATGATGGAGGATTTTACTATTCACGCCTCCTATAATTGAGGATTTTACTATTCGCACCCCCATGATTGAGGATTTACTATCTAAACCCCATGATGGGGGATTTTTACAATCCGCACTCCATGATGGATTTTACTATTCGCGCCCCCATTATAGAAGATTTTAGTATTCGCACCCCAGATAGAGGATTTTAATATCCACGCCTCATGCTGGGAATTTTACTATTTGCACCCCCATGATAGAGGATTTTACTATCTGCACCCCATGATGGAGGAATTTATTATTCGCCCACATGATTAGAGTTGTCACTTAAAATCGAAAAATCGTAAATCGAATCGGAACCGCAGAGAACCGGACCAACCCATTCGCGAATATTTCAGGTTTCGTTTTGAATTTTGGAACCGTAAACAACATTGGTCTGGGTCTTGTTCTTTCATTTTATTATTCGGGCCGAAACCGGAACCGAAACCACAACATACAAGTCTCAAGTAGTTTCAGGATTTTTAGACACGATCTGAATCGGACCGAAGCAAAACCGAACTGCAACTCGTTTATTATTTTTTTTATAATATTTTTTATTATGAATATTATTATAATATTATTAGTTTATGATAATCTATAAATATTATCGATGCTTACTATTAGGGGTGAAACTAGTGCGATTTGAGCTCAAACCACATTCGCACCAAAGGTGATTGAACTGAACAACACTGCATCTCACGAAAATCGTGCGGTGTGGCTTGACATTGGTGCGGTTTAAAGTCGATTTTCGCAGTGCAGTTTCGGTTTTTATACAGTAATATAATGTATTTTCAATTTTACTTGCATATTTTTCTGATATTAGTTCTTTGCGGCTCCGTGCTTACTCGGATGCTACCTAGGCCAATAATCATGTTGACCGTCGATCTGTCACAGGCTTTTGTCTGTTATTGGGTTCTTCACTTATTGCATAGAAGTCCAAGAAATAAACTGGTGTTTCTCGTTCTAGCACTAAGGATGAGCTTCGGGTCATGACTACCACCAATAAGGACATTATTTGGCTTTGATGGCTTCTTGAGGGTCTTGGTGTCTATTATCCTATGTCCGGTCCCCGGACTTCGAAGTCTCACTTGTAAAAAAATTAAACGGGTTTACTTTTCCCCTCCTGTTTATTATTTTTAAACTCCCTCATTCATTCTGCCAAGTTTGGTTTTGGTTCTAGTTGGAACCGGACCAAACCGCATAGAACAGGACTGAACTGTTAGTGGATGGTTTGGTTTTGGTTTTTTTGAACCGTAACGTAATCGTAACGTAGACATCGGTTCCAAAAATTATGCTGGAACCGAACAAGAACCGAAATCGATCAAACCAAATAAGATTTTAGTTCTAATTTAAAAAATCTTTAACTTAGCGGTTTGGTTCACGATTTTAGTAGATTCGGAACCGAACCGGAATCGTGACAACTCTACTTGTGATGGAAGATTTTATTATCTGTACCCTCATGATGGAGGACTTTACTATCTGTACCCTCATGATGGGAGATTTTACTATTCTAACCCTCATGATCGGGGCAATTATGACGAGCGAGAATTACGACGGAGGGCGACAAGCGTGTTGGGAGGCGACGAGAGGGGTGCGCACGGGCGGGAGACGTCCGAGGAAACAACGCACGCTAGCGCGCGGAGGGAGGCATTCCCACGCGCCTGTGCGCGCGGGAGGGAGGCCCCAGTGCGCCGATGCGCCCGGGAGGCGCTCCCGTGCATGGGAGTGAGGCCCAACATGCTATCTTCAAGGAGGGAGGCCCCGTGCGTAATGGTGTGCACAGACGCCGTTCCCACTTATTGGTGCTTACGAGGGGTGCACCCACACACTCGTGCATGCGGGTGGCTGCTTCCATGCATTAGTGCGCACGGGATTGAGATCCCTGCGAGCTGGTCAGCACAGAAGGTTGTGCCTGTGTGAGGGAGCGTGTTGGGGGCCGCTTCCGCGTGCGAGGTGTTCTGCGGTCTGATTGGAGTACCAAACGGACTCGAAATTGTGAGAGAATGGGCCTGTTGGAAATGTATTGGCGAGCCTATTGGAAATGTATTGGCGAGCCTGTTGAGGCCACGACAAAAAATCTTCAGTTCGTTCTGTTGGAAGAAATAAAAGAGAAATAGAAGTTGTATTGTATTCATCCTAATAGGGGCATTATATAGGAAATACAACGACACTTACAGACTGGACTGGTAATGTGGGACTAATACTCACACAAATATTAATATAATAATAAAATACTACACTTCAACATTCCCCCTCAAGCTGAAGGGGGACCCTTCAGCTTGGACACATCAAATAATGACAATGGAGGTACGCGATGCGGGACAAAATATCAGACGAGTCACCTGGGAATCAAGTTGGGGGCATAGAAACGCACGACGCTGACCCACACATGACGTAGGACCCACACACGACGTGCACTTGCTAGAAAACGGTCAACCAACATCACCTACAAACAAAACATGCGAAAGAGAACGAAAGATTTGGAGCAAATCATCAAACGGGTAATCGGGGATAATCCGTCGGGGATAATCTGTCAGGGATAATCAGCACAAAGCGCGGTCCCACACGAGACAGTCTCGCACGACACGGTCCTACGTGACACAACCCGCTGAGATTAGAACACCAACATCAATTGCGTCTCCAATCACAGACCAATCGAAAAAAATATAGGGAGACGCAAACATAAGCATGGAGTCCGTGTAGGACTAAGGCAAATAACGGGAAAGAACATTTGAGTTGCCCTCATCCTAACCACTGCCCCTCAAGTGGAAAACACGTGCATATAGACATAACAACAATAAGAAGAAAATACAATAATAAAAACACTGACAAATGACTAAAAACGCACACAAAACTTCATCTACGGTGAGAAATCAGCATCCCAGAAGGGGTAGCAACGGCTGGAAATGATTGAAGCACAAGGGGCGGTCGTTGTAGGTGGTTGGAATTGGTTGAAGCACAAGGGACGGCGGTTGTAGGCAGTTGGAATCATCAAGGGGGCCATGAGCACAGATCGGGAGGTCGGAGCACGTCATCGCGCGCAGCAACTGAGCACATCAGGATTGTATCAAGCGTTAGGAGGGATCAGACGCAGGGGATCGTCGACTTGACTAGCTCGGTGTTTACTATTCCTTATGAACCTCCCTAAATTTTGTTAAGGTAATGTTGTTCTCACGGCTTCCTACCTCATCAACCTCCTGTCATCTCGGGGATTGGGACACCAAAACCCTCCTATAACCTTAGAGGTTACCCCAACATGTCTCCAAACAAAAACTTTTGGTTGTATGCTTTGCTCACATACACTCTCCGGGTCGGTTTTAAACTTGACCCTCATGCTCTCAAGTGTGTATTTCTTGGTTATTCTCTTACCTAAAAGGGGTATAAATATTAACATCCCCCAACTAAGAGAATTTTTATCACATCGGATATTACATTTCGTGATTTCGAGCCTTATTATTTGACCACACTTCAGGGGAGCCTGCACCTACAGAATAAGTGAGCTCTCATACTAACATCCTTACTGATCCCTTCCCATGCTCCATTCCTCCACATACATTGACTCATGACGAGACTCTCAATCAGGGGGAGCCTCCTCGTAAAGAGCAGGAATTACAGGTGTACACCAGACGGAGTATAAGTCCTAACACACAGGCTCATCCCACGTAACTAGTCTCAGTGGCAACTCCATCAGCTAATTCCTTTGAACTTCTCACTGAGTCACAGCCCTCTGCAAAGGTATTAGATCTTGCAGCAAACATCCATTATCTCATTATGTTGATTATGACACTATAACACTTTCACATAGAGCATTTATTTGTTTCTCTTGCATTTTTCTCCATTCCATCCATATGGAAGGAGAGTCTTGGGCATCAAAAGTAGAAAGAGAAATGATTGATGAAATGACTGCTTTGGAATACATGGGATTTAACACACCTCCCACACGAAAAGAAGATCGACAATAGTAAGTGGGTGTTTACCGCAAAGCAGTGCTCTGAAGGCTTGGTTGAACATTTCAAAGCGAGGTTTGTGGAAAATCTTGAACCGTCAAGTTCGTCAAATGATGATCGTATTACATATACATTCCCGGTTGTTGATGATTACGAAACAGATCAAGAATATAATATGTTTTAATGTTATAGTTACAAACATAATATTTATTAAGAAACACTGATATCATGCAAATTGTTATTTCTAAAATGTATATTTGTTTAGTGCTTTACACATCCTGTTATATTGTTATTTGTGTAACATAAATTATTCATAGTAGTTCGTAAGATTTAGAAGTTTAATAGGTGTTAAATTGTTAATATATCAACAATAAAAATTAAAAAAATATTTATATGTATATATATTTATAAATAACTAAATATTGAAGGAGAGCTTTGGCGCACCAGATGAGGTATTGTCATGTGAACATGAGGTCACGGGTTCGAGTCCTGGAAGCAGACTCCTGCAAAAATGCATAGTAAGCTATGTCTACATTTCACTATTGTGATGGGACCTTTCCCAGGACCCTCGTTGTGCGGGGATGCTTTGTACACCGGGCTGCCCTTTTTATATACATAACTAAATATTAAAACCCGATATATAAAATATCCCTGATATATAAAAACCGACATGAAAGACCTAACCGATGTGTCCCTATCATCTGACATTTACAACCATATAATCATGTCATTGGACTGTACAAACTATATTGAATGTTCCCAGGCGACGTAACATATCAATTGTTAACATCAATTACATCCTTAATGTCATGCAGCGGAAATGGGATTCTGACAATTCTCTGATAGTCTCGTGGCTTCTCCACTCAATGTCTCCTTTGTCTACCATACCCAAGATTGCAGATGTCAGATGTTGGGCTCATGTTGGTTTGAGTTTTTTATGTCGGATTACGGGGATATATCAGGACATTTCAAAATGTCGGATTGTAATATTATAATTAATTATATTTATATATATATATATTTCATAATATTTTCAATTATTAATTAGATGGTAATTATTTTATCTAATTCAGTATAAACTAAAATTCATATGAAAAAATTAAACTACAAATAAGTGTTTAATTGTATATGATCTGTGTCATTTGGAGTCGCTTTCTCACCAAATGTCCAACACAGATCACGACCTACTATGAAAGAAGCATTAGGAGTCTTAATAGAACCTTCTGATGAATTCATTCCATACAAAAAAAATAATAAAAAATTTGAACAAATTTTAAAAAAACCACAATATTGGGCCGTCATTAGCCGCAAAATTGGGCCGACATGTCGGCCGCAATACTAAAAAATGCCAGATTTGACAAATGTAGCGATAATGTGGTGATTCCCCTCAAAAATGACATGTCGGCCGACATGTCGAACATGTTGGTCGCAATCTACAAGCTTGACCAGAGCTACAAGCATATGGATTCTTCCTTTAAGATCTGGACTCGAGCACATGAGACTTATTCTCAAATTGGTAGCTACGCACGAATGTATGAACTCACTTTGTGTCTTCATGAACTAAAACAAAGCTCTTCTAGTGTTGTTGCCTATTTCATTGAGTTCGAACACCTCTATCAAGAACTTGGGGACTTGGGACTTTACTCCAGCATGAATTGTTGATGCTCATACATTGAATACAGAGAAGGACTGCCACAGTCTTCATGTATTCTTATTGGCCTCAATATGGACTTTGGCACGGCATGTACTTTTGTTCTGAACTGCCAACTTATTCCCTCTCTTCGAGAAGCAGTCGGCATGGTCTTAAGTAACGAGGATCACTGTCATTCTCTTAATTCTGACAAGGTGATTTGATCATTCCACTCTTGCTAGCAATGGATGAGGACTTCCTACTTAAATTTCACCTGTTCAGGTGTGTGATTACAATGGAAAACAGGGTCATGTTGGAGGCTCTTGTTTTCGCCTACATCCTCATCTAGCTCCTCCGTGGAAGGCAAATGGTAGAAGTGGATGTGGTAGTACTCGCAAGCCATTTAATACTTTTGTTGCTCGTAAATACTGAAGATCATGAAGACAATACAGGTAAATTCACTCCATTAGAATTTTCCACTGAAGAGTTTGATGCCCTGTGACGTCTTGTGCGATCTCAAGGAAACTTTTCCACTGGTGTCGTCGTAAACTCAGATATTCCAAGCATACAATCTGCTTCTGCATCCAATCTGAATGCATCATCGATTACGATATGACTGATCACATGAATAAGGCATCGTCTAGTTTTCAGTTTGTGATAGAGTTATCATTGTTAATGGGTTTTGTCTTCCATAGCTGGTAAAAGAACCATCATATGTTCCTCTATCATGCCCCTCACATATGTTTTACATGTCCCCTTGCGTCCTCGGAATTTGATATTAATTCGTCGCTTAACCGCATCCATAAACTGTTATGTAACATTCATCCCTGATGGTTGTGTTTTTCAGGATCTAACGACGAAGCAGTGTATTGGTAGTGTACAAACTGTTGGGGCCTGAACATCTTGGATCAACAAACTCATCAAGCTTTCTTCAGTGCTCTTACTCACTCTTTTGTGGATGTGCAATGATGGCATTAATGTCTCGGACACCCCTATGCAAATTATCTTTTCAAAAAGTTTCCTATGTTTTCTAACTCTATAAGCAATTTTGTTTGTGATGTTTGTGAACTTTCAAAACATGTTGAAATTGATACTTCATCAAGGACCATCTGGAGAAAGGTAATATATGTACTAAAAGCATGAAATGTGATATCTTCATTGATAATATCACAAAGTTGGGAATAGGAATAATCAATATATACTCTCATCTTCAGGGGCGGTTGAATTATGAAGCCCGCTATAAATTCTCATAAGAAGGCTCAGCACATTTATTCTTTTTTCCCTTCTCTTTAGTCCCACATGACTAAGTGGTGATCTAAAGTCTCTCCTTGTGTATAAATAGAGGTGTAATGTAATGTTAAAGTAGATTTTTGAAATAATATATTTTCAAACTGTCAACTTGGCATACATGCCGACCCCACTATAGTGGGATAAAGGCTTGAGTGTCGTTGTTGTTGTCAACTTGGCATACATGCCCGGAAACTATTTCCTCGACTACAATCCACAAAGGACCGACCTAAAAGCAATATGTTGAAATCATCTTTAAATTAAGCACTGCATTAAGGGTGCCTTTATAGCTTTAGAAGAGAAAAATAGAGAAAGAGAAAAGGTGGGATGACAAAGAAAGCCAAAATAAGAGGAATCCACTTTGGCTTCCCAGCCCCTACTGTCAAAAGGAGCATGATGAGGAAACAAGGTTGGAGTAACAAGATAACAAAGAGAGGATGAAAACAAACAAGAGAAGAGGATGGAGGAGGCTGTGACATGCACTTTTCTTACCTTAATGTAAAATTTCACACATGAAAGGACATATATGGACAGGAAGATGAAGCATCAAGAAGTGTTGATGAGAAGATGATGCATCAAGCGGTATGAAAAGATGCATGTGAAAAGGATACATATAGACAATTAACATAAAATCAATGTGAACACATCAGATATAACTTCTGTCAACTAGTACGTTCAAAAAATTACGTGCCTCCTAAACTTCACTGGCAAGGTAGTTGTTTTAGGACACTGCTAATTCGTGGTAACCTTCTCTTTCAAAATATCCAGTTTGAATACAAAGACTTCAGAGCTATCCATTATCACTTCATCACCTTGATTTCTATTGATTATACCTCCATTGATTGAATAGATAGAAGACAAAATTTACATGCCGGAATAAATTAGTTGTGAAGCAGAAGCATGTTGGTACAATTATCAGAGAACGGGAATGAAGTCCTCGATAGAGTTTCCTGGCAATGTCGAAAAATGATGATCACTGGTGCAAGTTAACAGGGACAGCAGGGAAGGTTTGCATATTGCTATCGAGGTGCTGGCAAGGAAAACTAATACCAGTTCCAAGGTGGATGTTCCATATCCAACATAAGAAGATGACAACAACGGTTGAACCAAGGACCAGCTTTCACTCTCCAATGCTATTGACAAAGGCTCCAGATACCTGCAAAACAGTGATTTTATGAGCCAAGTATTTACCAGCTGGGAGGGGCATAGCTTTTGAGAGGGAAGAAAATGAGGTTTTAGGAATAACATGGAAATTGGAATTTTTTAAATAAATCAAAAATAAAAACTTGCTTTGACTCTTGCATGAAAAAATGAGAATAAATAGATATCATGACTTTCAATATCATGTAGCAAACCTCCATACCTTCCTAATATATCTCACAACTACCCAGTAACTAATACCTGTAGCACGCTGAATAAGAGATAAACAAAACTAATTTAAATAAAAATAACCTGTCAAAATTGATCATTTTTGAATTAACTATTTACGATAAAGGGCCAATGTTATGAATTGATAAGCAGGAAAGTATAACATCTACAGGAATAATATAAAACAGAGTTTGGTTAAGTAACATATATTTTCCGCATAATCAAAAAATGCAGAATAATCAACCGTCCTACATAAACAAGAAAATAGAGAAACAGAATAAATGAAATGACCTAACAGAATAGACCAAATTAAGACTTTGACTGGATTACCATGAAGTTGCTACAGAGATGGAACATAGAATCTACCTTTGATCTTATAGAGAAAGTTCCAAACCTTATATATACTTCTTGAATACTGAAAAATAAATATGAGTACAAATATATAGGAGAGAAGAGAGCAAGATCTAGCTATACAAACAATGTGGGACTAAACACTAACTCCTACATGAGTTAATACATCATTTTTCCTAGTATTTTCTAACACTCCCCCGCAAGTTGGAGCATACAAATTGTAGGCACCAAGCTTGGACAAGAACTGATAGTAGAGACGCCGAGGTAAGGCCTTGGTGAGGATATCCACAACTTGTTGAGCAGCATGAACATGTGTTAACTCTATCTTCTTCAACTGAACTCAGTGTTGTGGATGGTGAATGTTGATCCTGCAGTGGACGAAAATGAAGATGATGATGATGATGAAGTCTTTCCTGGAGAGGGGCTGACATGGGCACAAATTGGCAATATAGTCGATGTTGATCATGGATTCATGATGAAAGGAGGCATCCAAGACCAGCTACAAGCAAAGCAGTGGTTGTTAGTTATCAAAGAAGGGGAAAGAGAAAAGTATCTGAGATGGACGAGAAAGATCTAGAGGGCTCATCTGATGAAGATCATATTCTATCTAATCTGTCAACTATAGATGAGTCTTTAAGTGACGAAGAATGAGGTATGTTTGAAAATTAATTATTGAAATTTTGATCTCATAAAAATAATATATGGTTGATACTTTCTTAAAATCACTAGTTTTACAAATTTTTATCTTTAAAGTGTTGTATGTTAAATGTTACATATAGCTTTTAATATTTAAAAGTTCAATATGTTGTAAAATAGGTAGTACTGTGACATGTATAAAAAATAATATTTAATTACATCTATAATTAATTAAATATTAAAATCTGATATATGAAATATCCCTGATATATCCCCCGATATATAAAAAACCCGACATGAAAACCCAAACCGACGTGTCCCCGACATCCGACATCTGCAGCATTGACTGAACTTTCTCCCGAATGAAGTGACAGTCAACTTCAATATGTTTTGTCCGTTCATAGAAGACCGGATTCTTGGCAATGTGTATAGCAGCTTGACTGTTGCACAATAAAGTTGTGGGTGAGGAGAGCTTGACTCCTATATCATCAAGGAGACCCTCAAGCCACGTGAGCTCAGACACAACAGCTATCATAGATCGATACTCAGCCTCAGTAGATGAGCGAGCACCACGGACTGTTTCTTGCTGCGCCATGTAATAAGATGTCCTCCAAAGTAAGTGCAGTATCCACTTGTGGAACGACGATCATCCAAAGAGTCAGCATAATCAGCATCATAATAAGCAATCAGAGATAAGGGAGACGAAGAGGGCTTGTATACAATCCCTTGTCCAGGAGCAGTCTTCAAGTAACGAAGAATACGTTCGACATCCTGAAGATGAGAGATATGTGGCTCGTGCATGAATCGACTGACAATTCCAACAGCAAATGATATATCAGGTCTAATAACAGTGAGGTATATCAGCTTTCCCACAAGGCGACGATAATACTCTGAATTCGGAAGGAGCAAATCGGAGTCTGAGGCATGAGCACAAAGTTTGTGATTGATATCAATGGAAGTGTCAGCAGGCTTGCATCCAGAATAGCCTGCATCATGAAATAGGTCAAGACAGTACTTTCTCTGAGACAACACAAGCGCATCAGGTCTCGGAGCCACTTCGAGACCAAGAAAATATCGAAGACTTCCCAAGTCCTTGGTTTAAAACGCAGTTGCTAGATGCTGTTTGATCATCTGTATTCCTGAAAGATCATCTCTGTAAAGAATATCATCCACATAAACCAAAAGAATTATTATGCCTGTTGGACAATGACGAGTAAACAGAGAGAAGTCGGTCGAACTCCGAGTGAACCCAACAGCACTAACGGTCTTGCTAAATTTGTCAAACCATGCCCGAGGAGACTGTTTGAGACCATAAAGAGACTTCTTCGGACAAGAGACTCCCCCGTGGTCTCAAACCCGGGAGGTTGCTACATATAAACGGTCTCCGGTAAATCGCTATTAAGAAAGACATTTTTGACGTCCAGTTGGTGTAAGGGCCAGTGGCGGTGAACAGCGAGGGAGATCAACACACGAACAGTATTGAGTTTAGCGACTGGAGAAAAAGTCTCATCATAATCCAAGACTTGTTGTTGAGTGAAGCCGCGAGCTACAAGAAGAGTTTTCAAACGGTGAGTCGTCCCATCCGGACCCTGTTTGAGGCAAACACCCACTTACATCCCACACAAGATTGTCGGGAGGAAGCGGGACCAAATCCCAAGCGTGGTTTGCCCAAAGAGCAGCCATTTCCTCGTCCATAGCCGCCCGCCACCCGGGATGCTGGAGAGCCTCTTGTACAGAATTAGGGGTGGAGATAGAGGATAAAGAAAGAGCACTTTGTCGGAGTTCCGGAGAGAGGCAGTGAAAAGAGACATAGTTGGCCAGCGGTGTGGGCAGTGGAAGTTGTTGTCGAATCCGCAGGCTGCAAAACATCATTAGAGCAAGGCAGCTCACGTAGGGCAGTAAACGAAGAAGGACGTCGAGTGTACACACGAATGACAGGTGATGTAGGTGGTTTAGGTGGGATTGGTGTAGGAAGAAGAGGAGGAAGGTTTGAATGAATACGGACAACAGGTCGCGGAAGAGGTGGGGGAGAGGAGAATCAGCTGGTTGAGAGTAATATGGCTGATCTTCGAGGAAGGTGACATCAGCAGAAGTAACCACTTTGCGATCCCTGGAGGAAAAACAAACGTAGCTCTTCTGAGTCTGAGAATAGCCTACAAACATATATTTAGTTGCACGGGGAGCAAGTTTGTCAGTGGACGGGCCAAGATAATGAACAAAGCACACGCAACCAAATACGTGAGGGGTGATGGAGAAAGGAGGTTTGGAGGGAAAAAGAAGATTGAAGGGAACCGCAAAATTGAGAATGGAAGAAGACATGCGGTTAATAAGAGTACAGGTGGTAGAGAGCGCAAAATTCCAATACTGTTTGGGAACATTCATTTGAATCATAAGAGAGAGGGTGACCTCAAGCAGGTGTCGATTTTTGCATTCAGCAACGCCATTTTGTTGGAGGGTATAGGCGCAGGAGGTTTGATGGATGATCCCAAAATCAGCACAGAGGAGAGCGAAGGCATGACTCGTGTATTCACGGGTATTATCGGTGCGGAGAGTTTTAATTGTAGTGGAAAATTGGTTGCGAGTTTCAATAAAAATGGTACGAAATACACTGAACAATTCAGAGCAGTCACGAAGGAGATACAGCCAGGTCACCCGAGAGTAGTCATATACAAATGTGACAAGTAACGATATCCAAAAACACTCGCAATTTTGTAGGGTCCCCAAATATCGGAGTGTACTAGATCAAAGGGAGCAGGACTCCGAGTAGGATATGGTGAGAACGTAGACCGATGATGTTTCCCATAAATACAAGACTCACACGTGAACTCTTGGAGGGACACGTCGGGGAGAGATTTTTTGAGGATGTTTAGAGGAGCGTGACCCAGACGTCGATGCCAATCAACAGAGCTAATAAGGGAAAACACAGTTGGGGGAGAGGGGTCAAGGATATAGAGACTATTCGACAGATGTCATTATCCAATGATAGTTTGTGTCTTGCGATCATGCACAACCCACAAATTAGAAGAAAAAATAACATCACAATCGAGGTCGGCAGTGAGTCGACCAACAGAGAAAAGGTTGAAAGGAGAGCCCGGAATATGAAGGGCAAAGCGAAGAGTAATAGAGGGAGTGAGGTGAATATTTGTCGCGCCGGAAACGGGAATTGTGTCCCCACTAGCAACAGTAATGAAGTTGGGATGCACAGAGTTTAAATATTGTGGTGGTTTCCGTGAGGTAATGTGGTGAGAGGCCCCGCAGTCAAAAATCCAGGATGAGTTATGATCAAGGCAGAAGGTACCGCCATCGAAATAAACACCACAGAGCCAGAGGACAGCTGATCATCTTGCAAGGAATAGTCCGCAACGGTCACAGTGACAACGCACCAGCGGCAAGAGACAGCCACGACCAGCGGGGTAAGAAAAGAGCCCGCAGCGGATAGAAACACGCCGCAGCGGTTAAAAAACAAGAGCAAGCAACGCGGTTAGAAGAAGACCGCAACACGAAGAGTGGCGTGAACGAGAAGCACCGGGCGGTTAGAGGCATACCGCAACAGGAGCACAAGCCGACGAGCAGGTACTAGACCTGGCGGATAGAGGCAGACCGCAACCAACAGCGGCAACCAAGCCGCACGAACAACCCAAAGCGGGTAGAGAAGAGAGGCCACCTGGAGAGAGAGAAAAAGGAGAAGCCGCGCAGTCTCGGTGTCAACACACAGCGGCAAGAGGTCACGACAAAATGGAGCCCGCGGCGGGTAGAGAAGCCGTAACGACGAAGGAGGCCGCAACAGTTAAACGAAGCCCGCACGAGCACGCAGCAACAAGGGAACTGCAGCGGGAAGGGAAGCCGCGGCGGGAAGGAAACCGCAGCGACAAAACAGCGAAGACGATCTCGGTGTCAGCACACCAGCAGCAACGAGGATGCCGCGACCAAAAAACGGTGCCCGCAGCAGAGTGGAGAAGCCGTCTGCGAGGAGATAAGTCGCAACGACTAAGAAAAGAACAAGTCAGTCGATAAGGCCGCACGGTCACGGTGAGCACACCAGCGGCAAGAGAAGATGTCGCGGCCTAGATGCGGAGCTCGCCGGGATGAGGGAAGCGCGGAGACTAAGAAAACAAATCATGGCGAGAAGAGAAAATGCGGCGACTAAAGACAAGTCACGGCGAGCAGGGAGCAGAGCAGCGAGAAGGGCAGAACTCGGCGGATAGACAAGGAGACCGCAGCGAGTAGCGACTAAGAGAAGTCGCGGCGAGAAGGGTGGAGAGCAGCGAGAAGGGAAGATCTCGGCGGGTAGACAAGGAGACCGCACTGAGTAGAGGGAAGCGGTTAGCCGGGATGAAACCACGCAGGCAGAGGAAACCAGGGAGGAAGGCCCCACCTGTTAGAAAGGTTATAAAAGGGCGGAGAAGGAGAAGAAGGGGTGAAAGCCACGAGAGAGAGAGAGAGCATAGGAAGCGGGTAAGAACTACCGAAACCGCGAGGGAAGCCCCGGTTAACAGAAAAACTAACCACCCGGAAGCGATTAGAAAGGGAGCAGGCCGCAAGACACTGCGGCTAGACCGGAGAACAAGCCACCCGGTAAACAAGCGGAGCAGACGGTTAGAAAAAAACAGGTCGGACCGTATCCCTCGATACCATGTAGAGAAAGTTCCAAACCTTGTATAAACTTCTTAAATACCGAAAAATAAATATAAGTACAAATATATAGGAGAGAAGAGAGTAAGATCTAGCTGTACAAACAATATGGGACTAAACACTAACTCCTACATGATTTAATACATCATTTTTCCTAGTATTTTCTAACAGATCTTAAAATTGAATATAATGTGAACATAAAAAGGATAAATTGAATTTTATCTGGAGACCTCTTAACTTTAGGAAGTTAAGAGGCCTCTTATATTGATATTAGACGTTTTAGGAAAGTATGATATAGGATTTGTGACCGACTTAAGTTTGAAAGTTGAAATATAGTTACGCTAACGGGAAAGGAATGGAAGTAGTGGATATGATGATTAGGAGAAGGATAATATCTTATGTCTGCAAGCGACTAGATGGGTGGGTGAGAAAGCAAAATTTTTATACAATTCAAGTTTTAAATTATGGTACACAAGAAAAAATAAAACAAGTTGTTGAGTAGATATTATTGTGGATGCTAATTTGAGATGAAGTTGTTGGGATAAGCAGAAAAGGTGATAGAATCTTAGCTCTTAAATTGGTCATAGGAAAGGAAACTATTAAGTGATCAATGAATAGGCGTCACAGATATGATTAATTAGAAAAAGTGATAGAATCTTAGCTCTTATATTGGTCATAGGAAAGAAAACTATTAATGTGATCAGTGCATACGTGTCACAAGTGGGATTAAGTGAAGCTACTAAAGTGCAATTTTGGGAATACTTGGATGATTTAGTAAGGGAAATCCAAAAAGAGAGATGATTTTCAAATGAGGAGACTTAAATGGACATATAGGGAAGAAAAATGTAGATTATACAGCCGTTCATGGAGGATTTGGATATGGAGAAAGAAATGGAAAAGGACAAATCATTTTAGAGTTTGTCATATCACATGAGCTAATTGTGATGAATACGTTTTCTATAAAAGGGGAAGAACATTTAATTATATTTAAAAGCGGACCAAATAAGTCACAAATTGATTATTTTATGACTCGCAAAATGATAAATGATTTGTAAGGTTTGCAAAATCATATCATGAAAAAGTTTGACAATACAACATAGATTAGTGGTGTTGGACGTACAAATTAAATATAATAAATTTAAGAGAATGACGAAAATGTTGCCAAATATTCGGTGGTGGAACTTGAAGATGAAAAAGTAGGTTTTTTTCAAGACAGTAGTTATGGAATACTAGTTGATAACCCTTATGTTAATCTTAATGTCTCATGAGAAGTTATGTCTTCACATTTAAAGATAAGTGAAAAGAACATACTTGCAGTATCAAATGGTTGTGCGTCCCCCGAATAAAGAATTTTGGTGGTGAAAAAAGGAAGTGAGACAAAGTGAAGGAAAAATGGTCAGCTATAAATAACTCTACACTTGTAGAAATGATAAAAACTTAGTCAGATATAAAGACGCTAAAAAAGAAGCTAAATACGCAATAAGTAAAGAAAGAAGTCAAGCATATGAAGAATTTTATAAGCAACAAGATACCACAGAGAGAGACCGTAACATATATAAAATTGTTCGATTTAGTAAAAGAAAGACAAGAGATGTAAGCCAAGTAAAATGCATAATAGATGAAACAGATACAATTTTGACTGATGATGTGGATAAGATACTTTTATCAACTCTATAACAAAACAGAAGTCAACGAATTGAACTTGAAAGAGTTAAATAAATCGGAGAAATATAAAACATAATGTTTTATCGTAAAATTCAAGTATCGGAGGCATCGATGTTTTAGTTCAGATCTTCCGAAACAGCCGGTCCTCTCATGGTGCGATTCTGTGAACCTCAAGGTGACGACTCCTAGGGTTATCTTCTCCTATTTCCCAACCCCCCCCCCCCTCATTCACAATTAAATCCCACAGCAACCCTCATCACTAGCAACCTCAATCACAGACCCATCCAATCGCTACCCCTCTCACCAATGGTCTTAATCGTCGACGCACCACCTGCAGCCAAGGAACCGACGTAGTCCCCCTTCCTCTATCATCAATACGTCCACCTGCAGCACAACTGACAAGCAGTGTTATAGATGTTGTCTAACATGTCCGACATGTCGACCGGCATAAAGGTTTCGGACCTAAAACGCCACATTTTCGTTTTGAATTTGAGGCATGGTGTTTTGAAAAAAACGTGGCGATATATTGCCTGTTACAATATATCGTCCAAAAAAAGGCAATATACCAGCATTTTTGCAAGAGGTTGCCCTTTAATTTTTTATATTATGTTATTACTTATTATACTTACAAGGGTGTTTTTAGTTTTTAACTCTCAGTCTCTCGCCCATCCCGTGCTGATAAAGTTGCGAGCACTTTCCCCTTTCTCATTCTCCTTCCCTAGATCTCCCTCGACTCCCACGCGCACTTTGTTGGTGTTCTCCCTCGACTCTCTCGAGCACGCTAGTTGCTCTCAAGTAGATGCATCCTCGCTGGTTCTCTCTGGTGCTCTCCACTCTCATTGGTGCCCTCACTCGCTTGACTAGCTCTTTTCTTCAGTAATTGCGTACTCACTGATTCATCTCTTTGGTGCGCTTGACTCTCTTGTTGTGCTCTCACTCTCTCAGTTGGCTCTTTTCTTCAGTAGCTTTGTCTTCGCTTGTTCTTCTCTCTCGGGCTCTCGACCTTCTCGTTGGTGCTCTTACTCTCTCGGGGTGTGCATTCTTCTTCATGTCTCTCCCTCTCAATCTCGCTTTGCATTCTTCTCCTTGCCTCTCCCACTAAATCTCCCGCTCTGCATCTTCCATTTGTCTTGTTGCCTTTCTAGTGGTTGTATCTTCGTGGTCGTGGTTTGCTGATTGTCTTATTGGTGGTTATAGCTTGGTGATTGTGGTTTGTCGGTTGCCTTATTGGTCGTTGTAGCATGTTGGTCGTGGTTCGTTGGTTGTCTTGCTTCCCTGCTGCCTTGTTGGTGGTTGTAGCTTGGTGGTTGTAGATTATTAGTTGTCTTGTTCTTTGCTCCTTGCTTGGTGACTGTGTGTGGTTGCTATTTTTATGATTTCATTGTTGCTTTGTGTCTTTTTGTTATGATATATCAGTCAATTTATAAAGTCGTGATTAGTAATAATTTGTTTTATTTGTTTTGTAGGACAACAAATGATTTAAAATACCACAATTATTAATTATTTATTAAGATTCATTTTGCAATCGATGATGCATGTTCATAGTGACTGATGAATAAATGTATATCCAACTTCATTTTTTTGGTTGCCTTACTGCTTTGTCTTTTGATAAATAAAATATTGGATACTTGAATATCTTGCTCTTTTTGAGAAATTAATTGATAAATATAATGTTAGATACTTGGATACCTTGGGTTCACTACTTTGAATGATTAAATAATTGATAATGATAATTTTGTATACTACTGATGATGCAAAATGTCATTGGATAAATAAAATGTTACATGAAAATTTTAAAAGGTGACTGGAGATCTAACGATCTAATGAAATTAAGAGCGCTTTTCTGATGTTTTGTCAACTAATCAAGTGATTTGGGTTATTTTTCCGCGTGATATAATTATGTAAAATATTTATTTCATTTCATATAACTGATATTCATTTCATTTCATATTCCCTAAAATAGCTTCTTCTACTAGATCTAGTGAGGTGCTCATTTCAATGGTACCAACTAGTAGAAATCCGTTCTGGGTATTGGTGAAAAGTTGGTTACAAATAACACCAACTGAATCAAATGTAATTATTATAAGAAGATGGTGAATGGTGTAATTACTTGTCTCAAACATTACTTGGTTGGGTGGAAGGGTAATGTTAAGTCATGCCCTCAAGTTGCCGCCGACGTTAAGGCAAAGGCTGAGTCAGCCCTAAATCCAAACTTAGAGAGCAAGAGAGCGAAGGGTGCAAAGTTATAAGCAAGCTTGAATGAGGTGGTAATTGGGGAGTACATGATGATTACGTAGAGGAGTCTGTTATACGTAGGAGTTTGCATTCTGGCATAAGTTCCAAGGATCCAATGGACCAATTTATTTATGTTGTCGCGGTGTCAAGCTGGGTAAAAGATTCCCAACATAGTACAATTGAGAGTAAATACAAAAAGAAAGTCAGGGATGATGCTACCTTGTACATAGGTAGATGGGCGTATGAGGGATCCTATTTAATGACATATGTAACTGCTCTTTCCAGTAGATGACACATGTTATTGGGTTATGCAGACTTGGGATGAAGATCCCCATATTGTATGAGTTGAGAGAAATTTTTACGAATGGAGGTAGAGAAAATGGAGGAGATGTTGGGCACATTCACGCAGACCTGCAAATTGAATGGGTGCACTATCATGGTCGATGCATAGACTGATCGAAAGGGTAGAAGTGTGATGAATATCATGAAACACAATAGTTACAGAGTGGCATTCTAGCTTTCAAAGAATGTCTTCTCCTTTGCATATGATGGAAAGTTCATCTTTGACGTTTTGTATGAGGCGATTGATAACCCTGAGAGCTAGGAAAGGATGGTATCTTGGATATTGTGATGGACAGTGTGTCCAATAATAAGGTTGCAGCAAAGCTTATGGATTTAAAGAGGCCATGCTTTTTTGGACAAGTTGTGCAGCTCATAAAATTAATCTTTTGTTACAAGATATAGGAAAGTTGAAGCCACTAAAGAGTATTATCTCCTTGAGCACCAACTCTCTATCTTAATCTATAATCACACTATCTCTCTCGACAAGTTTACAGAGTTGACTTAGGAATTGGGCCACGAGCATATTCGACTAGTGTTAACTAGATTTGCTACAACATTTCGATCTTTAGGGAGTATCTTAGAGAAGAAGAATCATTTGAGGGTCATATTCACATCTGCAAAGTGAACCGCAACAAATTGGTCAGTAGTGTCGGGGGAAAGCAAGTCAACGTATTGCATATTTATTCACTTTAATTTAGATTACTTGTTTGAAACTGACACTTTATAGTATTTACTTATTTATTTATTTTGCATGTGGTAGGCTGCAATGAGAGTTATGAACGCAAGATTTTTGGTGAATGGCAGATTTTCCCTGGTGTGAAAAAGTGAGTCCATGGAGTAAGAGTAAAGAGTAAAGTTACCCGAGGTTGTACTAATTGAGATATAAAAGATTAAATATTTTTGTATTAGTTAAGGTGCGGTCGAATGGGGAGATCAGTTTTGGGTAGACAGCATATTACTTAGTAATTCCGTTGAGTGGAATTTTGTCGTCAACACATTGATGTGGATTGTGAGTGAGGGAAGAATTAGTGTC